>CM071619.1:20638903-21838903 GCA_036365135.1 Miichthys miiuy | reverse complement strand
CTTGTCCCTTGCGTACAGATTTCTTCTGATTCTCTGAATCTGGTAATGATGTTGACGATGAAATCCAGATTCTTTACTTGAACGATTTTCCAGTACAGTCTTTCACAGAGTGGTCAACTTCTCCCCATCTTTACGTCACAAAGACTCTGCGAATCATGTCACCAACCTGTTGACTTTTAACCTCGTTCATCATGAGATGTTCCACCAGTTGTTTACTTTCAGCGATTCAGCATCTTTTACATCTTTTTTTGTTGCCACTGTCCAACTTTTTGTCCAACGTGTTTCTGGTGTCAAATGTTAAAAAACGGGCATATCACTTTACAAAAACTTTCTCAAGGAAAAATTCTCAGTTTCAAAATGTGATGAGTTGTCTTGTGCTGTTTTCTGTTAAATATCTGGTTTCAGTGTTTTGTACGTCATCACATTTTGTGTGCCAACTTTTTTTTTGGAAACAGGATTGTAATTATATTTAAGAGTCTGATGCTCAATTAGAGACTGGGTGTGATCACTGCAAAAAAAAGTTATTATAGTCAGTTTTAAATATGTATTTAGAACATCTTTTATCATTTAAACCTTTGAAGAGATGGCCTGCACATTCATACTCGCGCTTCTGCATCTATTTCCTCTTCAGGAAGCTTTTGAGACAAAGTCAGATGAGGAAAGGCGAGAGTTTGGCATCGGCATCATTCAGAAATTCCTCAGGAGTCAGGTCTGACAACTACACAACTAACCCAACGTACAACAAATATTGCTAAATTAGTTGTGCATCACAGAAAAAACAAACCTACATGCTGTTTCCTCTACGCTTCCTCAGTCCAATCAGTGTGTGTCCACCATGGTGATGCATGAAGAGAGCTGCATCCAGAATCTGGAGCTCGATCCTTGCGGGGACGTTTTTCATGACTGCATGGAGTGAGTCTTCACTTTGCTTATAAGCGTGCATATGTGTGTAGGGAATAAAGCCTAACCGCTCCGTTTCATGCATTCATTAGAGACCTACATATGCACCTCCAAGGCGAGCCCTTCATCCTGTACCAGGAGAGCATGTTCTTTGACCGTTTCCTCCAGTGGAAGATGTTGGAGAGGTCAGTATGTGTGACGGCCAACGAGCGAAACGAGACACGTGAAAACAGATCAGCGGTTTGTTGGGTAGCTGGTTTATCTGCTTGTACTCGATCCACTTCGCTGCAGTCTCTGTTGACTCTGTGCCACATTTATCTCAGTTTTCCTCAAAACTGATTCTGGTCTTTCTCTTCAAGGCAGCCCATCACCAAGCACGCATTTCGACAGTACAGACTGCTGGGGAAAGGAGGCTTTGGAGAGGTAAGACTGCCGTCATGACACTGCAGACACATTTATATAAACATAGAAATTAAAAATTTACATGCATTCCCTCATTTAGCTCAAGTACCTTTTGTTAGTCCAAGTTTTGAGATTAATATTGTAGTACTTGTGCACTGGTACTCAAGTACAGCTGGGAGTTACTACTCCGCTACATTTATGTGGTTAGGGTTGAGAAAATTAGTAACCATTTCCATTTCCCTGATGCGTTTCCCATTAGCTGTTTAATTTGCGTACTCATTCAGCTTTTAGCCTCTCCACTTAGCCGACGTGAAACTATGCAAATTAGCCATGGGATGTAACAAGCGCTCTGATTGGTTAGTCAGCTGCACCCAAAGTGTCACGGAAAGGTTAATGAAATGAATATTTATATTGTTTTTGTGAATCCATTTTAATTTGAACTATTAATTGATGGATTTCATTTGTACATTATTTTTATATTTCGCCCTTTTTTATTACTCCGTTTATAGATTCATTCATTTGTAAACAAATATATTTCACACCTATTTTTGTTGCACAGTTAGATGTTAATTAAAGAAATGTTTTTTTATTATTTCTGTGACAGCTGTGGTCCTCCATACCTCAGGGCCTTTAAACAACTTCTCTGACAGCCTTCCATTTTTTAGTTTTTTTGGTACATTTCTCTAATCCCATTCTGTTAGTCTGAGTCAGAGTTATTGTCTGGAGGAGTTTGTCAAGTCGAGAAAACTACAAACCGGCTGGTGGAGTTTGAAAGCTGAAATGTTTTTGGATCTTGAAGTATAATTTAGGACACATGAACCCATTTTTATCGATTTCTTTTATTCCGTTTCTCAACTTTATGGAAGTGCGATACTAAATCACTGGAGTACTGTCACTCTGAATCATGTTGTGTTGTGTGTTTTCAGGTGTGGGCTTGTCAGGTGCGAGCCACAGGAATGATGTACGCCTGCAAAAAGCTGGACAAGACTCACGTCAAGAAGAGGAGAGGAGAAGGCATGGCTCTTAATGAGAAACAGATACTGGAAGGGCTGGACAGTCGATTTGTGGTGAGATTATTCTACTTGAATCGACCGTGATTAATCGCGACGCTGTAGTTACAAACCATCCTGCTGCTGACACTCACTAGAGCACCAAACGTGGATTAATCCACCATTAAAAACAGTCCTCAACAAATGCACCATTTCTTCTTCTGATAATTTGTCGTAGTTTCCATCAATAACATTATTTCACTGACGTTTTCCGCCATGAACAAAAACAAGACGAAAATGAGAGGAAGGTTTATTTTCTCAGCTAACCTGAGCCGTAGTGTTTTCACTAAACTTAAAATACAATTCAAGCTGATGAATGAGGTGACTAACCACGAGTTGCTGCTCTTGGATCATAAATTAGTCTTTAATTGATTGTAAAAGATGTTTCCTCCAAGAGAATATATGAATCAGACTTTAACTGAGCCAGTAAACCCATTTTAGTTGACTAATTTTGCTAATTTAGATCAATAAAACTAAAAGAACGCAGACGACTAAAATTTGACGAAAACTAAATAAATCAAAATTGACACAAAGTTTGAGTAACGTTTGTTAAAAATTACAGCGAGCAGTTGTTTTAGGAAATTACTGAACCCTCGTTAAACATTGAAACTACATTTGAGAGGTGTTTTTCAAAGATTTACATCAGCCACACTTCAGTAGGAACCAACAGACTTGAAGCTGAGAGCTAAAGGAAGTCAGAAACTTTGATTTAGTTTCAGTCGACTAAAAAGTCTTTATGGGTTTCATCTTTTAAAGTTGCTCTCCAAACCTATGATATAATCCTGGAGGAAACTTCTATTACAATTGATAAATCTAATTTACAATCTAAGATTAGTAACTCTTGATTACATTTGAAGTTTACCGAAAACTTGTGTTTTAACGTTAGCGTACATCTAACCTGATGGATTTCGTCATAGTTTTTGTTATCATAAATTACTTTTTATTTAGTTATCATTTAGTCAAAATGACCACAGGAGGTGCGTTTGTTTGGAACTATTTTCAGTGGCGGATTAATCCACATTTGGTGCTTAGCGAGGTGTGTGTGCAATTAACTTGATTTTATTTCGTTTTTGTGAGTCAAAGTCTTGAAAGACGGACTAACATGTTCATGGGATTTAGTGACGTTCAACAAACACACAGGACGCTGCCAGCCTCACAGTAAAGTTCTTAACTGATCTTAACTTCTTACGCACTTCCTCGTTCTCTTATTTAGGTGAATCTGGCGTACGCTTACGAGACCAAGCACGCTCTCTGCATGGTTCTGACCATGATGAGCGGCGGGGACTTGAGGTTTCATATTTATAACATCGGAGTTCCCGGCCTGGACAAAGACAGAGTGCAGTTCTACGCTGCAGAAGTCTGCTGTGGTTTAATTCACCTCCACGAGAAGTCGATATTATATCGGTCAGTGGGTTTGTTGCACATGAAGTCGCGTCTCTGCTGCCGTGAACGAACAGAATAATAACGCTGTGTTTGATCTTGCAGGGATCTAAAACCAGAAAACATTCTGTTGGACGACAGCGGTATGTACACCCACGACAAAACACTCCTGTGAGCAATAAATAGCTCCACGGTTTGAACTCCAAACTCTGGAGACGGAACATGATGAAACTATTTTTAGCCCTGAAATTAGTCTGGATGATTTAAATGATAACTGTTGGACTTGTGCCAGACAATCGCATGGACAATCAGACTTGTGTACCTGCACAGGGAAACAGTGGTGAAGTTATTTTGACAAGGTTACAAACAAAGGCAGTTTGAGGAAGTGAAAAATCTCTGGGAATCAGGTGTGGTGTCGTCTATTTTTAGCAAACCTCTCTCTGCACCTGTTCCTGCATTCTTGGCAGCATGTTTGAAAACCTAGATCCACCTTTTATTTCTTTATTTTACATTCCTTAGTAATTACAGACTTGTTAGAGAAGTTAAAGTTGACACATGCCGGTACAAACTCCTGCTTCAGTTAAGCCGTAGGGGAGGGAAGTACAGGAATTTCTTATGCAAAAGAGAAAGTGCGTCATAACAGCAAAAATCTTAAACCAGTTCAGTGGATTTAATGGTATTTGTTCCCCAAAGGACATATCCGCATCTCTGACCTGGGCCTGGCTGTGAGGCTTTCTGACGGGAATCTGGTGCGAGGCCGAGTGGGCACGCTGGGGTACATGGGTACGTATGCAAGAGTCTGTAGGTTGATTGAACCAAAAGAAGAACTAACTAATCTGTACAAAAAACGTCGTGATGCAAACAGCTCTGTGAAATTATTTGAGAAATTCTCAGTGACGCAACTTTAATAATTTACCAGAGGCTCTGAAGGATTTTGGTTTATCTGGACGGCCGACTGCAAAGGTTCCAACATTTTTGATATCTGTACCGACTTCCACACAACCTTCCAGGCAACACTCACATCTACAGTTGCTCAATCTCGAGCTGATTTTACTGATTTGCGTCCTGATTTCAGCTCCTGAGGTGATCGGCCACAAACACTACGGGACGAGCGCCGACTGGTGGGGCCTCGGCTGCCTGATTTACGAAATGACCGCCGGGCAGCCTCCATTCCGAGCCCGAGGAGAACATCCCAAACCTCACGAGATGGAGAGAAGGATTCAGACGGAACAGGAAGAATATGCTGACAAGTTCAGCAAGGAGGTGAAAGACCTCTGTGCTCTGGTGAGTTCAGAACCTGCTCGACAGGTTCATGAATCAAACCTCAACCAAATCAGTGTCAGAGAAAGTAACAGGGTGTGTTTCCTGTAGCTGTTGACCAAAGACCCAAACCAGAGGCTGGGCTGCCAGAGTTCAGGAGGGAGAGATGTACAGTCGCATCCTTTCTTTGAGAAAATCAACTTCAGGATGCTGGAGGCGGGAGTTGTTG
Source organism: Miichthys miiuy (assembly GCA_036365135.1). Lineage (NCBI taxonomy): Eukaryota > Metazoa > Chordata > Actinopteri > Sciaenidae > Miichthys > Miichthys miiuy. The sequence goes on along the minus strand of CM071619.1, from coordinate 21,833,683 downwards.
AGCCGCCTTTTAAACCTGATGTGAGTACTTTTGCATTCGATATCAGCTATTTATGAAGCCACCAAGCTTTGCTTTATTCTTTTGTGTCAAATTCAGTGTTTTCTTTGAGCTCGTTGGTTGTTTTAACTTTTCTAATGCAGGACGAGCGAAGGCTCTGTGTTCAGGTCTTCACCGTGCAGTCATCCTGTCACATTTACATCTTAAATAATCATCTAAAATTAATGATGGGATGTATTATTAAAACTTTTCTTACAACCTTTAAAACTAAGAAAGCCTCACGACCTCCTGTGAAGCTTTGGCGACACCTAGTGGACGCCAGGACCTCTAAGAACCAGTGAAAGAGAGTACAAGTACCTCAGAATTGTACTAACTGTGGTACTTAACTTGATGACTGATGATAGACGGTTGATGTTTTTACTCCTCCAGCCCAGACTGGTGTACTGCAGCGACGTGCAGGACATCGAAGAGTTTTCCACAGTGAAGGGAGTCACTCTGGACCGGAACGACAACGACTTCTACTCCAAGTTCAACACGGGCAGCGTTCCAGTCAACTGGCAAAATGAGGTACGTTCATATCTGGGTTTCATGTCCAGACTGAATCTTCTTCTGGGTCTTCTTCTTTTCATCTGAATCTTCTGAATCTTCGTCTGTAGGTGATCGATACAGGATGTTTCAAGGAGCTGAATACTTTTGGCCCGGAGGGATCTCGATCTCCAGATCTCGTCTGGTCGCAGACCCCCGAGAGCCCCAAACGCAGCCTGCTGGACCGGATCTTCCGCAGACACGTAAGAACACAGTCTACCTTTGATTTCTCTGAGTGTCTGTTCACGTTAAAAACCGAAAGATTTCATCCCTCCGACAGCACCCTTCAGAATCAGACGAAAGCAGGCAGAGTTTGGTGTCCAGCGAGACCTACATGAAGTCCGGACTGCTCAGCACTACAATGTGAGGACCGTCACAGCACAGAGACTGACGCTGAAACGCGACCAGCGACCATCCAGCCAACCAGAGAGCAGGCAGATCTGTTCTTCAACCCCAGCATAGCATTTGTTCTTTCATTTGTGCCGTCCTCTATCAGCACTTCATGTATAATTTTTTGCTGTTCTGTCCATCACGCAACATTTATTTCCATCCATTTTTAACGTTTTGTTTCGACATTATGTGAGTAACTTTTTTGCTTTTTGTTAAGTACTTGAATTTTTGATACAAATACTTCTGAAACGAACTGCAACGGTTACAAAGTCTGAGCTGAAATACCTGAAATAAACCAGATTTTTTAATGCAGTGCTTCCCTCAGAGTTTATCCACATTATAGACAGACACATGAGGGATTTACTTCTCATCTTTCTTCTTATGAATACTTCTTCATGGCCTCCAAAAACATTTAAAATGAAACAATCTGAGCGGAAAAACAAATCACTACCTGCTCACAACGCCCACACGAAGGCTGAAACGTACCTGTATATGTCGATGACCCTGCTCATTAAACAGCTAATGATTGCAGCTTAGCTGCTGACAGAAAATCTGATTAATTAATCAATCAATCGTCTTTGCGGGTTTTGAGCTTCAAAGTGACTCTTCGGAAACCTGCGGGCGACGTCGCACATACGCCGTCCATTCTCTATACAGTCAGTGAAAACGAGACTTTCAGACTAGTGGAAAGAAAACACCCAAAGTTACACTAGGTAACGGCTCATTTGCATATTTAAACATAAAATATCAGAAAACTTGTAATAAGTGAAATAATTGTCTTAATGTGAGTAATCAGCTGAGGAAGTTTCATGGTGATTTCTGTTAGTTTTGACCTGATTCACCGACGCCGTGTCTCGTCATTTTTCATGAATGAGTTCAACTTTGTCCATGTAGCATTTTATTTTTATTTAATTCAGAGTATAAAACAGTAAATAACTGACACACATCGTAAAACAAATAAAATTAGCAAAAAAAGGACTGAATACACTAAAGACCGCAGGACCGGAGGTTCGACATGACGCCCAGTCACATCTCTTCACAGCACAGTCATCACTTCAAAATAGAAACATTTCAAAGCGCAGCACCAAAATAAGTTGACTTCATTGTGCGTTATGAACTTGGTGTCATCTTTTTTTTTTAGAACAAATCTGAAACTTTGAGATCAGGCACAGCTTGTTGGAGCTACAGTTTGGTGTTTTGACGTCGCTGTCTGAGCGCGGAGCGATGTTTGTTTCGACTGGGTGGTGGTGGCGTGTGTGCGTGTACTGAATTCAAAGATCATCCTTCCCACGGAGGGCTGCGTCGTCCGTCCACGTCCGTCTCCACGTGATACAGCATGTCGGCCAGCGTGTGCTCGATCACAGCTCCCCAGCCCATGTCGCTCATCTGAGGGAGAACAGACAGAAGGTCAGACCACAGCTCTGTGGACGTTAGTGTGATGAGTTTGAGGTCGTCTGAGGAGACAAAAGAAGCTCTCACCGGCTGGTACTTCAGGTCCTTCGGAGGGTGTTTGAAATGTGGCCCAAAATTGACAGACACCTAAAAAAAAACAGAGAGGGTGAAAGTTTAGCCGACTAAAAAACAGCAGAAAGATCACCAAGACGTCACCGTGTGACTGACCGTGCAGCTCTTGTAGAGTGAGATGGCGGGGAAGTAGAGGCCTTCGAACAGGTTTTCAAAGGCGACGCCTTGGCTCACTCCGTTTTTAAAGAATATCATCTGAAAAACAAAAGAACCACGAGTTAACGGTGTCAGGCTTTCTAACCGGATTTTATTTTGAAGGGGCGTTTCCTCACCCTGCTGGGAGTCATCGACTTCAGGCTCTTCTCTGCTTTGTCTACGTAGTCTTTTTCCTCAAAGTACAAGTAGCTCTTGAACTTGATTAGAGCCTGAAAAGAAGATTGAAGATGTCAGAACAGGTTGTCAGAGGAAGCTTCAGGCGTGCTACGTGTAAACGACGTAAGTGTCAGCATGAGATTCAACAGCTTTCACCTCCATGGTCCAAGACGTGACAGTCTTTCAGCCATGACTGATGAACAGATGACAGACTAGAAATGTTACATTAACGTTACTTTACTGCGTCTCCGGCGTTACCTTGTCCTTGTACGTATCGGGCAGAGCCTTGGCGGTCTCCGTGGCGTCAGGCAGCTCTATGAAGAAGCCCAGCGTGTCTCCCTGACCGTAGCCTGACGAGTAATGCTTTCCTAGCGACTGGTGAAACTTCGTGCCCTTCTTGCTGCGCCACGAGTAGCTGAACTTGTCGTAGCCCAGAGGCGCCTGCAGATTACCTGCAGAGTGAAAAAGGAAACAGTGTTTGAACATTTCAGACTAACACGACAACATTAGTTAAACGTGTTCTGTACACAAGCACTGACCCAGTGGTTGAGACCAGCCGAGCCTGGCTGCAGTCTCTGGAGGCATGTCATCAACAGAAACCTCGAAGTACCAGGAGCCCTTCCGGATACCATGCGAGGCTCGCACCATGGAGTAACCCTTCTCCCCGGTCACCGTCAGCCGGTCGTCAGAGATCTTCAGCTGAGGAGCTGCAGCACGAACACGTGTTAGTGCTGTACACGTCTAACAAACAGAGCCGGAGACAAAACGTGTGTTCACGTCGTGAGTACCTCTGTCATGTAAGGCCAGCAGCACCCTCTCATACAGACAGGCCCTGTACAGATCACCAGGGATGGGTTTGCCGGCCCAGCAGTCCAGTTCCAGCTTCTCCGGGTCCGGAGCGTGAGGATCCGGTTCTGCCAGGATGTAACGGTACCCGTCTTTATTGAAGGGGTGCTCCAGTGGGTAACCGTGAGGAGGCAGGCGCTGGGCCGAGAACAGAGGGTCGCTGTGACGAGAGAGGAAGAGAAGAGGTTTGTTCACGCGTGAGCTAATCACTGAACCGGTCCAACAAACAAGTTTATTGCGTGTGTGTGAAGCTCGTTATTCCTCTGTGCAGTAACATCTCGTTATTTAACGACGGCCAAAGCAGACAGGGTAGAGAAACCGAGGTGTGTTGATCCAGGAAGCGAACGAGAAGAAATTAACTACTACGTGCGTTTTAGTGGGTCAAACAAAGGTAACATTCACTTTGTACAAGGAGACGTTACTGTGGCTCAATGAAACACCAACACGGAGTGTGTTTGTGTGCGAGTGTGTTCGGGTTGCAACTAAAGATTATTTTCACTATCAATCCAAAGTGACGTCCTCAAAAATCTTGTTTTGTCCTCAACTCACAGATATTCAGTTCACGGTCACAGACGATGAAAGAAAACAGAAAATATTTCAAAACAATAATTTATTTATTGTCATATTAAAATGTGTGTATGTGTGTGTGTGTGTGTGTGTGTGTACCTTCTGGTCCTCTTCGTGGCTCCTGCAGCAGCGCCCTCTTGTTGCTGCTGTTGTTTACGTTTGGCCCCTCGTCCTTTACCCGGGCCAGGAGCCAACGCACCTTCAGAAACACAAGACAGATTATACACCTGATCACACACACACACACACACACACACACACACACACACACACACACACACAGTGAAAGCAGGTTATTGAGGCGTTCGGTGTACACGGGGGGAAACAGCAGGCACAAAAGGCAGGAATTAGTCGGCGTGGCATTTTCCAAACACTATCAGCCTCTTCTGAATCAATGTGACACACACACCGCTCTGTCGTCAAGAAACTTTAAAGAGCCGGATGATCAGATTCACTGATCGGATTCTCTTCTTCCTCCCAGAAATCAAACTGGACAAAAAAAAAGACTAATCAGTTGGTACCCAGCAGGGACGGCAGGAATACTCGAGTATCCGCTCTACGTAACAACAGCTGCAGATGGCGCTTTAGTCACACATCACCGAGCATAAAAGGGATGTTTGGAAGTATTTCCACACAAACTAAATGAGCGTGCAGTGTGAGCTGTGTTTCATGTGGAGAAAACAGCAAAGGTAAAGAAGATCAGCTGCCTTGTAACAGGAATGGTGGCTGGAGGTTTTTGAGTACATCGTCTCTACAGTCTGTGCAGCACAAAAAGGTGCGATAACTACCAGGTACTCCATAAGTCAACGTGTAACGGCAGATTTCAAGCTGGTGTCAAAAGTTCACGTGTCTGTCTGCAACGTTTCTACAAGAAGACACCACTAGATGTCGCCAAAGCTTCACGGGAGTGAAGCAGATCCTGTCACGTTAATGTCAGTTTACATCTTAAACAAACTCTAAATCCATCCATCCATTTTGTGTAACCGCTCGTCCTCATCAGGCTTCACGGTGAGGCTGATTGAAGGCGAGAGGCCGGGTACACCCTGGACAAGACGCCGCTTCATCACAGGGCAAATAGAGACAAACAACCATCAGTGTCAGTCTCAGATATGTATATGAATTAAAATGCCCATCTCTAGTATCCAGTGACCAACAACAAAACATACAGCGCTGTCTGTGAAAAGTCTAACTGTCGTATCTGTTCGTCTGTTTTCAGATCTGAAGTGTGAGCCACCAACATGGACGACTTTCTGTCCCGTTAAGTCTTCATTAACACGTGAAACACGTCGTCCTTATCAACTGTGTGACGTCTCAGGAGTCGTCGTACCTTTAAACTCATATTTAATAAACCTTCAGCAGAATTAACGTGGCTAACGATCGGAGTGACAATAAAACTACAAATGGAGGAGAAGGAAGAGAGAGGAGGAGGCTAATTAGCTTTGGAAATCAAAAATGGCGCTCTGCTCTCACGTGTTGCAGTCCAGAGGGCAGAGAGTCATTTCAGCGAGGAGAGTTTTCTTTTTTTCAGAGCCCATAGCAGCAAGCCAAAGACGAGGAAGATATGTTCACCGATCAAAGGGAGGGCAAAGCTTTGAGGAGGAGGAGGAGGAGGAGGAGGAGGAGGAGGGAAGGGGAGCACCAAACAGATGCAGAGAGCAGACAGGAGGGAGGTCACAGCTGGACGTGGATGAAGTTGCCCACAAGATGTTTATTGTGGATTGAGGAAGTCTGATTGGAAACCTCAGGGCCAACTTCTATCCAGACAGATTACAAGACACAAAATAAAAAAACACACTGATCAGCTCCAGAAATACCAACATATTCACCTGAGAAAGCAGATCCACCTGGAACACAGTGCACAAAATCGCCATGGTCATCACATTTAACAAGCTCTCACTCACTTTTAGGGACTTCTATTCAGGCCAGTGACGTCAAACATTTTCCCCTCTGAACGTCAAAAGGTGAAACTCACCGTTCAGCCCGCCGGCGGTCGGAGCAGCAGTCGTTTGTTTCTGAGTGTCGTACGAGGGTCCGATGTTTCCCAGGTCCTACAGAGGACGAAGCAACTCCAGTTAATACTTGTAGTGGACACACACTGGGGGTTACACACTGTACAACAGCTGTGTGGTCAGTACCTGATCCAACAGGCCGAATTTGGGGTACTCCTCCTCTGGGTCTTTGCTGCCAGGATCGGGGTGTTCCTTCACCAGGAAGACGTCTCGCTCTTTACTCTGGTACATCAGAAAAACTGTTACTATATAATAAAATAAATAAAAATCCAACACGGGAAGGGTGAGACCAGGACGTCCCTTCCTCGACATTCAACTACAAAGCACAACATTACCATTGTCTTCACGATGTTGTTGGGCCAGGTGAGCTTCCCCGGCCTCTGACGAGTCGTCATGCACTCCCAGTACTTGTCGATGAATGGTATGATATCCTGCAGAGAGATGTTCATCATCAGCACACTCTTTTCATGGATACGCAGCTTGTAACACTCTAAAGAAGAGTATTTTAGTGATTCAGTAATCGTAACAGTGACTCTCTTCTTCATGGTGGACTGGACTTGGGTTGGACTTGGACGTTACGCTCACCTTGTCTTTGGAGAACATCGTCTTCGGGTGCTCGTCTTGTGTTCTGGACCTCCACGTCAGGTTTGCCAGAGCTGTGAGACACATCTCCTTCAGGTCTGAAACACAGAAGGCAGCACCGCTTTATGGACGACTGGAGGTAGAACAGTAGGTTCATTTTCGGTCTTTTGAAAGACACGGAACACGTACTCGCTTGTTTCCTGAGGAAGTACGTGTTGCCGCTGTGATGGCACACGTTGCAGTGAAACACATAATTGGTCATAAAGGGAAGACACGTCCTGCAGAGAAGAAGAAGAAGGGTGCACGATTACATCAGTGCTGAACGGACCTGCTTTAGTGTTCTCATCAGACAGACAGTACGTACGCGGTGTCGATGCCAAACGTGTCCGCGGTGAACCACTTCATACACAAGGCACACTGCAGCTCCACCTCGCCCAGCTGCCTCCCGCTCTCCTCATCTCCAGATCCAGTCATAGCGTCGGCGGCCTCGGAGCCTTCGCCAGCTGTTTCCTGTCAGGAATTAAAAATTCTGTTTATAAATAAAAAAATCATAATTTAACACAAAATAAAATGTAAGTCAGAAGAATATCAAACGAGGTTACCATTCCCTCTTTGCCGTTTGAGGATTCAGTGTCCATGCTGGTGGGTAGTTCCCCAAACGGAGCATCTCTGGAAGGAAGAGGAAAATGAATTTTCATAAAATAATAATACACAGTTTGTTAAGTTTGTAGTTTTTGTCACTTTTCACAGCAGCTGTTTGACAATCAGAGCCGCGTCTCTCTGCGGTGAGAGGTTTTCATACGGCAGCTCAGTGACCGTAACCCCGCCAACACCTGATCCTGTGTGAACGCTCACAGGTGAGAACACTACATGCATCTAAACGTCACACACACTGCACCTTTAACCAGAGTGGTGCGTTCACGTCCGCTCGTAAAAGACAGAATAAAAGTCTTAAAAGCTTTAGCAGAATAAAACATGTTAAGTTTGTCTGAGAGGAAAATAATAAAGCTAGATTCACAGAGATAATTCACTGACATATTCTCCACCCATTCCTTAGAAAAGTCTTTTTATTTATTTAGTATTTTTCCTCCAAACGAAGAAGAAGTTAGCATCCTACCTTTACAAATAAGCTGTTAAAGCTAAAGTAAACATTAGTTTGATGTAAGGTGTTATTCATATGATAATCAGAGGGTCATATTAACACCTAAAGTCTTAAATGAAGCCTTGTATTCTTGATAAGTGTCGCTGTAGCTGTGCTCACACCCTCACAGATGTGTTGATGTCTTTACAAAGAGTCTGTGAGGAGCTAACGTCAGCTAGCCATTGTGCTAACAGCGTTCCCGGGCTAAAAACAGGAAGTACCCGCGCTTTATAAGTTCACATATAATCAGAATTATCACCTACATGTTTGTGAGATTATGAAATATGCGGCCTGAAGCTGACATACCCGTCTCCTGGCTCCGGTTCGGTTGTAGCAGCACTGCCCGCCTCTCCTTCAGACGCCATCTTTTCAAAAATCAATGAAAACAGACAAATATCGCGAGATGTTGTTGGAGCGTCAACGTCCGGGTCGCTGCTGGCTGTGGTGCGGCTCAGCAGCGACGCCGCAGGTCGGCGGGTGAACTGCACCTACTTCAGCTATGGCTAATAATGTTTTTAATTTGATGCTTTAATCAAAAGTTTACACAAAAAAAGTATAACTAAGTACATTTTTCAAGTACTGTACTTGAAGTACATTAACTTAAATTATGTATTCTACTTTATACTTCTACTTCACTACATTTTAAAGGCATATGTTGTACTTTTTTACTCCGTTACACTGCATGTATTTTACAGCTTGAGATACTAGAAGTTACTACTAATAGATAAACACATAAATTCAATAATTATAATCCAATAATATAATATATATTATTATAAATGTATTTGATGATAATATTTTTGTTGTTGTTGTTTGTTTGTTTTTTATGAATTAATTTTACTTTAATTTTAATCAAGTAAAATATCAGAACACTTCTTCTGCCTCTGCCTCTGTGTTTCTTTTCTAATTATCTCCTTAAAATATATTTATCTTAATAATAATAATGATCATTTCTTTTAATCATACTGTGCTCACACTTTCACTTTCTACATATCTTGTACTGTTCTTTCTAAAAGAGACTCAGATGTTATCCTCTCCTTGTGTCTGAAACAGCAGTAATGATCCGGTTAAATATATCACAAGAAGAAAAAGAACCTCCAGGCGGAGATACTGTCCACTATACCAACGAGGCTAGCCGTGCTTAGCACGTCACCGCAGTCTACTAATCAATGATGATGATGCCTCTGTGATCTTTGAGGTTTGAGGCAATTTAGTGAAAACAAAATACGTATATATATATAGAGTATTTTATAAAAAGTACATAAAGCTTGTCGTCTCTGGTGCAGCATTTTAACTGTTTGCATGTTTTCTGCACAGATCACTACATGAATACACTCTGAATGCTGTCATAGATACAAAGTATCTGTAGCATGATCACTGAAATCCTTCATCTTCATTCAAGTGTGAGACCTGATATATACAGTAAGTGTTTCTCTGTTCGTATGTGTAGTTAAGTGACTGTATGTACTGTAATAATAGAGTTTGTGGTAGAGTCATATCCTGTGCCAGAAGTTCCTCAAACGTCCACTTGAGGCTGGCTGCAGAAGTGAGTCAGTCTCCATAAGTCCCCATGTTCACAGCAGAAATAAACATGTTTACAGCCTGGTACAAAAAACAGTTTTGGTCTCTGTAGCTAATTTCCCCGTTCATGACAACTGTACTGAGGGTGAATTTATATACAACTCACCTGTTCAGGTTATATTAAGGCTTAAAGTTATGCAGGATTAAGAGCGTGGACGCTTTGATTGACAGGTGGGTGTCGTTACAGATGGCTTGTTTGAGCAACCAGGCGTCATTCCATCAACCTACATAAATCAAATCAAATCCTACACAAAAACAAATTAAAACTTTATTTTTAATGTAATTTACTCAATACATATTGAACTGACAGACTTTTCTTGGCCAGAGGCCGCACAAAAATTCCTTATGTTGGAGAAGTTAGGCACGACCTTCCAAAAGAAATATCGTCAAATATCCTTTTTTATGAAGAACTATGTGCAGGAGACGGTGAGGAACATTTAATCTAATTTACAGCAAGCAGACAGATTATGATCTGTGGAAAAGACTTTTTCTTTGTTTACTGTTGTGGAAACTTTCCACGCTGTGGATTCTTCCTTTTGGTCCCAGTTGGATTCAGATGAGCTGGAGACGAGTCTTATGCTCTGGTTAGAGAAGATTATAATGTTTATGTGTAACGGTGGAAGCCAGGGTTTGCTTTGTGGATGTTGGGTGATGTGGATTTGTCCGCTCGTAGTTTCCTCGCCGGGTGATGGATGTGTGGTCGGGATTTCTGCAGCTTAAGAAGCAGCCAGAGAAGCCCGTGGTTCTGGCTGAAACCTGACGACGGAGAGCAGTCGAAAGAAAGAGAATCCATCTCAGACTCTGAGTGTTCATGTCCTGCAAGCCCTGCACTGAAAATGTTACTTAAAGGTCCAGTGTGTCAGACTTTAAAACTCACCGTGAAACTTCCTCAGCTGATTACTCATGTTAAGACAATTATTTTAAATGAAAGAATGAATGAATTTTAATGAAGTTGCTAACTTGTTAGCCATCAGCTGCTGTTTTGGAAGGTGCCTTAGCATTTAACTAATGATAACTTTGGTGAAATCTACAGACACAAACAGAAAAAATGAGGTCCAAACAGCTAAATGTGGATTTGAGTGTTTTCTCAGTACTGTTCATGAAAGAGTAAATATAGACATATGATATTAATGTTAAAATGTCATTAAATTGGACGACTCCTGCAGCTGATTGGGTGTTTGGACGTGCAAATGTCCTCTTTACCTTTTAACATTTCCATTCAGCGTTTACGCAGCGAAGCGTCGTATAAAAAGCTTTGTGACGAGGTGAGACCACCCCACGTACGTTCTGAAAGTCAAACAGTGTTTTAAAGTTTGCGGGGGCCGTTCCAGCACCAGTGAAGATACGTGGAGCACAAAGACAAAGTGTGCCGGCAGACGTGTCACAAAAGAGCAGGGGAATGCTAAGAGCACCCCTGAGTGACGCAATAAATGCCTTCAGGCTATTGTGAGGAAGATAATAGTCGAGTTTTCTCCTCCTCTTTCCTCCTGCAGAGGAGAAACATCTGTGACGTTACTGTGAGGACTCTTTGTTTCTCACCTCATGTGACTTTTTCCGTATTATTTTAAGATTTGTTGTCCAGTCTTGGACTGGTTTTTGACCAGTCTGCTTACATGTGGACTTCATTTTGACATCGTTTGTCTCATTTTAAAGATGTGATCAATGTTTCAACCAACTTGGTAAACTGGCTTATATATAGATATTCTGCACTACACTGTTGTACCATACTATATATTATATTATAGTATATCACCATATTTACTAAATATACACATATCTGATCTGACAGCACTGCAGTCCATTCTTCAGTGCACGTTTCATACTTTGCAGGAGTATTTTCTTCTTCACGTCATGTTTATGCACCACTGGTGCAAACTGGGTATATTTGTGCACACAGCACATAAAAGGAAACTCATCACGTCTAACAGCATGTTGATGATGCATTAAAAACATCCACATTAATATTTCCTGCCTCTCGTCCAGTCCGCAGCTTTACATGTCCTGTCTTCATCATTTCTTCATCACCTCGTCCTTTTACAGCGTCCAGTTTCCCCTGCTGTCCTGCAGAACAAAGCTCAGGGTCAGAGAGGGTCAGGCCTACTGGTGACATCTGCTAATTGTCCTGATGGGCCGGCCTCTCTTCTGCTCTTCAATACCGGTGTCTCTGTAGGTGTCTGTAGCTGGGAGCATACTGGCAGCTGCCACGTTCATGAGTTACCTCCACAGGATTATTTAAACCCCCCCTGAGTCCAAACCCCTGTGGAACCTATAACCGATAATGTGGACTTAAAGATAGGACTGTTACCTGAATTGTGAAGTTAATGACGCAATTTGAGTCGGATAAAACTGTGGAGGGAAGATGGAGCCAATTAAATTTACTCAAGTGCAACTTGTTTAATCTACTTCTGCTCAGCTACATCTGAAGTTTTCAGGTTGAAAAATAATCTGATTCCACCTCCGTCTGACAATATAATTTATATTCTGTATCAGAGTCATCCAGCTCTTCATTGAAGCCACATGATGTTTCCACCTCATGGAAAATATTCAACATATCTTGTGCATCATTTTGGATAGATTTCCTCAAACTTCAGCCCAACATATGACTTTATGATCTGCACCACGGTTTGAAATAAAGGTCGGAGCAGAGGAAGAGTTTGTGTCGACCGAGCAACCGAATAATCAAATATTTCAATAACAGAAAGGCAACAACTAATGAAACCAACAGAACTTCATGTTTTATGTCAAAATTTTAAATAATATTTCAAATAATTAAATAATAATAAATTATTTGAGGCGGGCTGAATGACGCCTGGTTGCTCAAACAAGCCACCTGTAACGACACCCACCTGTCAATCAAAGCGTCCACGCTCTTAATCCTGCATAACTTTAAGCCTTAATATAACCTGAACAGGTGAGTTGTATATAAATTCACCCTCAGTACAGTTGTCATGAACGGGGAAATTAGCTACAGAGACCAAAACTGTTTTTTGTACCAGGCTGTAAACATGTTTATTTCTGCTGTGAAGTTGGACATTTGAACATGGGGACTTATGGAGACTGACTCACTTCTGGAGCCAGCCTCAAGTGGACGTTTGAGGAACTGCAGTTTGTGGTTTCACTTCACAAAGACAGAGGCTGCTGCTTGATTTATGATTTATGAATGATTCAATTATGCATGAAAATGTAATGAGGTAATGCCTCATTTGCATATTTAAACATGTAATGAGTGATCATCTGTGTCTGCAGTGATCAGATCAGGTTGTTAGTTAGTGGCTTCTAATTAAACCGAAGTGCTTTGTGGGGATGCGGCTCCATGGAAACAAGGGCACAAAAAAAACAAAAAACTTTCTCTTTGATGAGTCCATAAATTAGCATCACAAACAGCGTTCACGTGTCCGAGCAGCGTAACATCTCACATTTGCAAATAATGACACGCCAGAGCACAAAAAGAAACACGGAGGCAGAGAAAGGAGGCACATTTTAACCAGATGCACGGCAATAAATAACCGGCAGTGGGACCCCGGTGGAGAGGGGGCATTTACATTTTGAAGTGCCCGCACCGTGGGGGGGTCCCACGGGGCCGGAGCGTGTCTGCGCGTCCGCACAGGACAGACAGAGGCTGCGATTGTTTCATGGCTTCATTTGGGTAACTTTTTTGAATGAAATGTAAATTTCCAAGGCGTGTGCTGAGGCTGTGTATATAAGAGAGCCAGAAGAGGAGCTCAGGCACCGACACTGACCCCACAAGACAGCGGAGATGCAGCCACACGCAGCCAAATTACCGCGCAGCCACAAGACACCTTTCTCCGTGGAGGATATTTTGGATCCAACGAAGTTTACACGGAGAATAACCTGTGCCGAGGAGCCAGCAGGTGAGAACCAGGAACCAAACCACAGAGATGTGGAGGTGGTTTGTTCTCAGACGTCGATAAACTGATTTATTCGTGATTTTTTTGTTGTTCTAGGAGCTTCTACTCTCAGATATGAACGCGGGGAGCAGCAGCAGCATCCGCCGGCAGGTGGAAGCTGCAGCCCGGAGGAGGAAGAGGAGGAGGAGGAGGAAGAGGCAGCTCCATGTCCGGGGAAGCTCCACAGGTCGAAAGCAAAGAGCCGCCGCATCCGCACCGCCTTCACCCTGGAGCAGCTCCAGATCCTGGAGCGCAGCTTCCAGAGGTGTCACTACCTGTCGGTGCTGGAGCGGCACAGCATCTCCTCGGCTCTGCGCCTCTCCGAGACTCAGGTGAAGATCTGGTTCCAGAACAGACGCACCAAGTGGAAGAAGGAGCGGCTCCAGGGGAAGGAGGCAGAGGAGGAACACGGCTTCTCCTCCTCCTCCTTCGCCTCCTCACATCCTGCGCTCCTCTCGTCGCTCCCTTACAGACCTGTGTACTGCCAGCAGCGCACTCCGCTCCAGATGTTTGCGCCACTGCAGCTGGTGCCGTTTCATCATTACTACACATGATGCGTAAATACGCACGGAGTGACTGAGACATAATGAACCAACGTGAAGCCCAGCAGCATCTCCAGGGGAAGTCTGCAAACTGTTGTACTGAGGACTGAGTTTAGAGATATTTTAATGTAATTATAACTTATTTTGATAAACATTTTTTATTGAAGCTGTTCTGTTTCTTCTTTGTTTCTTGAAATGTGTTAACTTGACCCTCCGTCTGAGGCAACATGAAGTCTTTTTGAGCTCCACACAGTGCCAGAAAGGGTTAGGGTTAAGTCTTCAGTAAGCATGAACACACTTAACGGATTAAAGACATTTTATATTTAAGTTTCTAAACACTACACTCAAAGATGGAGACGCATTTATGTCAGATTATGAGCCGGCAAGTTGATGCTTTTTCAACATGATGAAAACAAGAATATTTACTCGTCTAAAGAGGCTGAACATGATTTGTTTCTTTGACAGTGACAGCACATTATTCATCCAAGATATCCTTGAAGCATGAATCAGAATTAAAGAATTTGTCTTGGTGTTTTTTGTGCAGAACGAACACTAAGATAATAATCAAAGATATAAATATTTGTTTTTAAAATGAACAGAGCTGAACGGTTTGTGCGGGAAAGTGTAAAATATTCACCAGGTAGTGTGCAAAAGTGTGCACAGCATGCAGAAGATTTAGGACAGATCCAAAAGATGTTATTAAAACGTTAATGTAACGCACAGAGTCGGTAGATCTTACGTTAATGTAACGTGTTGGGTGTGCGGGTGGAGGGTTAGAGTCAGTGAGGGTCCAGGTCTTGTTGATGAATCCAGCTGCAGTCAGGAAAACAGCCACATGCCTCAGAGTCCTGGAGGAGTTCACATCCTGAAGAGGTGGAAGACTGCAGCCAATCACCGTCTCAGCAGACAGAGGAGGAAGAGGAGGAGAAGCTCAGGAGCAGCTGCAGATCCTGGTCGGCTTCCAGAGGTGTCACTACCTGTCGGTGCTGGAGCGACACAACCAAACATCACCAACAGCAGACACAGCAGCAGCTAATATTACTGACTAGTCCAACAGCAGTCAGCCCAGCTCGGCGTCTGTCTTTCAGCCTTTTATTTCACCAAGCTCTCACCAACCACTAAAAGTCAGTCCCAGATTTACTCTTGTCCGGCGGCTTCTTGCTCGCTCACTCTCTCTAAGTGAGCTCCGGTTACATTGCCCGCTCACCCAACGCCGGTTCTGGCCTGTAAATCTCCTCTTCTTCTTCTTCTTCTTCTTCTTCCCGGTGGTCCAACACGCCTGTGGTACAAACACTAACAGTGCTCTGAGCTCACAGTCTGAGCTAACAGCTGAGCTAACATGAGCTAACAGCAGCTACAGTTTACTTCACTGTCCATCATAAACTCTGTAAATCACAGAGAGTTGAGGCGGAGCAGCCGGAGGACATCAGAGGAAAAACCAGGAAACATTTTCTCCATAAAATATGATCCAGTTTCACCAGAATCAGTGAAATAGTTGGTGGTGTGTGACTTAGTGCCGTAAAGCGTTACGTACTTCTCCCGACCCGGAGCCCAAAGTTACATAGTGTGAGAACAGACGTACGAATCACCTGATCACAGGTCAGTGTGGATCAGCAGGAGGTAACAGACGTCAGTTTATCAGAGGAAAGTTATAAAGTGTTGCTTTAACTGCTCTCAGATTGAGGTTAGAGGTGTGTGTGTGTGTGACGTGAACAATCTGCTCTGGAGTGAACGTCCAACATTTTCTTGGCCAAGTTAAACTAATTTTCTACTAAAAGTATTTACACACATAAAAGAAGAACTCACACACACACACACACCTCTCCAGCACATCTGTTTGTAATTTAGCACATGCTCTTATCCTCAGATGTCAGGGGGGTTCTGAAGTCTCCAAACTGTCCATCTGTCATGGTGAAGAGGTATTTAGCTTTATGAATCATTAAACAAGTCACGGTATCCCACCAAGCAGCCTGCAAACAGGCACAGAGCATCAACGTCTTCTTTCCAGGTGCTACAGATTCTTCACTCACTTAATAAATCTCGATGATTAAAGATCAAACATCGCGTTATCATCATCTGTTGTTTTTCCTGGCAGGCCCTGTTTGAGCCTCCATCAGTGAGGTATTATTGGAAACAGATGGAGGCAAGAGAAAACAAAATGTCAGATAGAGGGGGTTATTGTTACACACAGTGATGAGCGCGAGCAGAGAAATGAGTCACCAAAACCTCCACCGGCGCGCTCGATAAATGACAATCGTATCATAAAACTAACAAGTGCTCGACACAGATGTTGTCAGCCTGCATCACGGACATGAGTCATGATGATCACTTTCTTAAACCACAGTCAAAGTTATTGACGTTAGAACCGAGAGCCTACGGCCATGCTAGCAGCTGTGAGGCTGCACAGTCACAGTGCCTTGAGCTAAATGCTAACAGGCTAAATAGCTAACAAAAACAAAACAAAACAATGCACCAACCATCAGGTCAAAATTTGAATCTTTATGACCAAATACCTGCAAAACTAATGACGTCCAGCCTCAGCTGTACTGTGTGTTTAGTGCTAATTACAAATGTTAGCATGCTAACATGCTAAACTAATGGTAAACACCATTAAACACTGCTAGTTGTCATCAAACGGCAACCTCCATGGGTGAGCCAATGCACAAGTGCCAAAAACTGCAGTCCACTTGGGGCTGGTTGCAGAAGTGAGTCAGTCTCCATAAGTGCCCATGTTCAAATGTCCAACTTCACAGCAGAAATAAACATGTTTACAGCCTGCTACAAAAAACGGTAATTTTTTCAGAATTCACTTTACCTTCTGTCTTGTTGTATCCTGTGTTGCGTGCATAGTAACAGCACTTTTAATGTCTTATGATCAAATTAAAAGGCAAAACGATGACCAAGCAGAACAGAATGTCCCTCAGCTGACTTTAAAACATGACTCAGTTTGTTCACAGGAATAAACTTCAATCCTCACATCTGGTAACAGTTTTTCTGACTGAGGTAATGCGGCGTGACCCATCGGTGACCGTGACCACAATCAGAAAAAAGTGTCATGTAATCTGATTTCTTCATGGGTGTTACTTTATTACAGATTTTGGAGAGTCTGCTCTTCATGTTGTCTTGTTGAGGGACTGAACAGACTGAACATCAGACACACAGTTACCTGACATGTTTGTTTACGGCTTGAATCTGGACAAATCTGATGTCGACCCTGCAGTCTGAGTCGGTTAACAATAGAACCTTTACTATCAATCTGCCAAATTTTAGTCTTTAAAGCTGGACTAATCAATATTCACACACGAACAATGGATCCAGTGTGCGTGATTTATCGACCCGACTCTGCAGCGCCTCTGAATCTTATTTTGAATCCGTTCAGCTCTTTGTTTTGGTTTTCCAGCCCTCAAATCTGCTCGTTTCCTGCAGCAGCAGCAGCTGTTTCCAACATAGCAGAGCATTTAGCAGCTAAAGACACAAGAGATGTTTTCTAAGGACTAAAAACAGAACTGAAAAAACTCCATTGAACACATTCACCACAACAACTTTATAAGACGATCAAATGTTTTCAGCTTGTTCTGCTGCCACCTAGTGCCCAAAAAAAAATCAATGAATGCAACTTTAAACATTGTTCTTTACAGCACTTGGTTGAATACTAACTCAACTAAGGTTCTGACCGAGGCTTGCTCAGTTGTGATTGGACCACTGAGCAAAAAGGGGCGGGACTTAGGAAGGCTACGGCTGTAATTTATATATAGCAGACTGCTGTTATTAATAATAACCACTGCCATGGCCACAGTACTGATCACACAGACCACAGCGGAAGCGATAAAGTCATTCTTAATGAATAAAAAATTATTTTTAGACCAATATTTTGTACCAGTGATTGACTTCTATATGTATTAAGCAGGATAATATTGCAGAATAAACCCTTTCAGCATGTTTCCTGCATCACCATGTCGGGGTTTATTCGGCAATAATGACCGGCTCGCTGTACGTTATCCATTATATGAGCTGCTCGTCATGCCGGCACGTCGCCAAGCAGGGCTGCTGCTACAAAATACATCAAACCTGTGGCTCACCTAAAAACATATTATTAATATATTAATAATATAATATTCTACAAGGTTACATGTGCTCTTGTTTGAACTACCGTGTGCTGCTATCTTGTTTACAGCCTCACTTTATCTCTTGAGTGTCTTGCAGGAGGCAGCTCGTCTATTTTTCTATCCAGAAGAATGTGGTGCCTCAGCTTGTTTAAATATCTTCCAGGTTACAGCTAGTGTTTCATTTCCTCACTCATGCTCTGCACTCTGGTTGGAGTCTTTCTCTAGTCTTCTAGCGAGTCCTGAAAACTTGATTAAAACGTCTTTCTATAATGCTCTTTTCTTTCTTTTCTTTCCTCCCTCGTAGGAATGTCACATGTGGCAGATGCTCCTCCCCTCAGCTCAGAGATGGGTGAGGGGAAAAGGGGGTGAAGGGCCATGAGGGAGAGATGTGACTGAGGAATATGTGAAGAGGAGGAGGAGGAGGGAGCAGGACGAAGCAAGGAGGTGTGCTGCTCCACTGCTGTTGCTGCTGCTGCTGCTGCTGCTGCTGGAGAAAATCCACTCCAGACAGATGCATTTCCTCCGATCCAGCACGACCGGGAGGCTGCTTTAAAACTTCCAGCCCACAACATTTTCTTTCTCTCTCCATGCTGACTCGCCATCAGAGAGGAGGAAGCTCTCTAGACCTCCACAAGCTCATCCTCCCTTTTGTTCTCTCCAGGTCCACATCCTCTTTCATGAGACTTCTTAAGGACCTCAAAGTCTGGTGACTCGAGACAGCTGTGCATCTGCGGGTCAGATGTTTGGTTATTAGTTATTTTTACGGCTAGTTTGAGATCCGAGGCTTTTTTCTTGGAGTGCATCTGGTCCACTTCATCCTCGTCAGCGTTGAGTTTCCAAATCGGAGAAATGAGGGCTGAGGTGCTGGTCGTCTGGTTGGCTCTGACCCTGAGCTGCGCTCTGGTTTGGGCTCGGGAAGATGCGAAGGAGGACAAACTCTCCGGGGTTCGATTCAGGTGAGAGAAGCTCAAGGACCGGTCGAGCGCGGGAGACAGGGGGAGGAAGGGGATGTTGAAATGTCAGATGAGCCCGCTGAAGTTGTGGAAGAGAAGACGAAACCAAAGAAGAAGAAAACACCTGAGGAAATAGAGGCAGGTGAGTTGAGCTCCTACAGACATGCTTGGACACGTCTTTTCTTGACCTTTTCTGGCCTCTCTGTCTACTCTGAGCTTTCTGTCACAGCTTGCAGCCAAGACACTGAGGATACACAGACAGGAAAGGCTGCAATCAATCTCTGAGGCAGGAAAATGCTTGGTTTGAACTCTGTTATCTAGTTCTCTGTCGTCCAGAGATTTCTTTCTTACCTTGTGTGAATGTCCTTTCAAAGACAGAACAGGAGAAGAGTTTGGGGTGTTTGTTTAGATGAAAACATCTCAGTGATTCAGAGATGACGGCGCAGAAACTCGCAGTGATTCACTTGGTGGTCTGGAAGTTTTCTTGGCAGCCTGACCGCGCAACCGCTTGCTTACATGACTTGCTTTCTCTGCCAGGAATACGAGGTGGTGTACACAACCGTGAGAGTTTTAGTAGCTTGTTTTGTCAAGCGAGATGATCAGAGGATGAGATTATGCAGTGAGACTGGCGCCCCGTGTCCTCAATTAGGTCTACAAATAAAGAACCATCTGTGAAAAAAACACACAAAGTATGAGCAACAGCAGAAATATTTCCACTACGATTTTCCATAAGTGAGCTGAAGGGATTTACAAGAGGGCCCCACTTTCTGTAGCATTGATGCAATGGCACCGATGTTCTGAAACTTAACTTTCCGCTGCATGAAGCAAAACCACAAGCCAAGCAGTTTTTTGGGTTTTTTTTTTTATGTGTGGCTGATTTAGGTTACACAAAAAGCCATGATTAACAAAAACCCAAGACCCAAAAACTATTTTTCTTTTCTTTCAAACTTTTGTTTATCCAGAGTTTGCTGAGTGTGCAACATTTTTTTTACGGTTTTAAAGTCATATTTTAACCCTTTTTCTGCACAGATTCATGAAGCTGTTATCTTCTGTCAGTTACTTTTTGCATGGCTAAAGGTCCTATGAAGTAACCTGACAGATGGCCTCTTATCGAGGCCTGATATAACCTCTTTAGCGGACGCAATTGTTGTTTTCAAGCAAACAGTCACTTCTTACCATAGACTGTATAAAACACGGATGTAGCATCCGTGACATCACCCACAGGTTTCTGAAGCTCAGTGTACTGTACACGTCATTTGGCCCAGAACTCATGTGCCATAAAACCTGTCTGAGAAACAGGAAAATCTTTGCGGCCTCCACCTGAATCTGACACATAAACGGGGATTCAAAAACCTTCCATCACTCTAATCTCATGTGTAATGTTATTTCTGCGTCCAGTCACAGAAAAAGGTGACTGACAGTCATGAAAAGTGGCTCTCAGGTGCTGCTGAAGGTGAGTAATGGATTGGCTGTGTTGTGTTTAAGGACCGGTGGAACATCAGGAAACACGTCTAGCAGACGAAAACAAGCCGCCGTCTGTGTTTGCACTGGAGTCTGATGATGGTGGGTGGATTAAAAACACCGAACCCTGAAGCTCTTTGAAGCTCTCCTCTCTGTAATATTCCATGTAGTTCAACATGAAACCGCCTATTTTATACTTTTAAGTCTTTTAAGCAGTTTCTCATCAGACACGTGAGGGGGCGTAATGCGACAATGAGCTGATTAAAGGTCGAAACGTTTGAGTCTGGAAGTTCTTAGATCGCCCCCATCCATCCATCGCCCCTCATGTCTGCGTGTTCAGTAAAGAGACGTAACTGACAGAAACATCTCGTTTAAAAAGCTCGCTAATTAACACCTTTAATCCGTACAAGAACAGAAATGTTGTGGTTTATTTGGGGAGTTACATGCTGGAACTATTTCTTGGTAAACAGCACACGGGCGTAGAGACTGTGGGCGTCTTCAAACAGAAATAAAAAAACTAAAACTATAATTTTGGGCACTTTACCACGTTTTCTCCACTACAAGGGCACTCTAGAGAGCACTTTACCATGTTTTTTCCACTGTACGGGCACCTTAGTGGGTACTTGACCACATTTTCTCCACTGGAAGGGCATTTTGAAGGCACTTTCCCGAATTTTCTCCACCATAGAGAGCGTTAACCACGTTTTCTCCACTACAAGCGCACTCTAGAGAGCACTTTACCATGTTTTTTCCACTGTAAGGGCATTTTAAGGAACTTGACCATGTTTTGTCACGTGGAAGGACATCTTACAGGGCACTTTACCACATTTTCTGTACTGGAAGGGCCCCTCAAAGGCACTTTTGCAGTATTTTTTGAACATGGGGGCACCAGGGAGTACATTTATGCTCCCAGGAGGAAAAAAAACCTACCTCCTGACCTTTCCTCTCAGTCTCCTATCAGACCAAACTTTGTCTAATCTTAGATAACAACACCGTCATGTAGACTGTACAGTATTAACTGACACAGGAACAGCTTATTATTAGTCTTTGGCAATGGTCTCCAGTTGTGTGCTTTCTTTTTTGGTCTACGACCAAAACAAACCAATGAGCTGGCCAAATTCTCCTTCAGAACCAGGTCCTGCAGCGTTTATGTGTTATGTCAGTGTCTGTCTGTCAGTGTGAACTTCTTTTATAGGAACGTCATGACATTTGCTGTAAATACATGTGTCCTAACAAACAGGCTATAAAGAACAATTGAAGAGAAACATTTGGCAATAAAAGTTCATATAACCCAACAATAAAATGTTTAAAGAAGCTACGCAGCTGCGTCATGCTCCTTGCATACATGTCTATACACACAAACATTGTATACTGGTTTCAAATAACTCAATGTTTTCCTCTTTTAAACTCTCTGAAGCCAGGGCAAAGAAAGCAGCAGAGAAAGAAGCCAAGGCAAAGAAGCAGAAAGGCCCGAAGCCAACCAAAAAACCAAAACCTCCAAAACCAACCAAAAAACCCAAAGCGCCAAAACCAACAAAGAAGCCAAAGGCGCCCAAAGCCACCAAGAAACCAAAGATAACAACCACAGCGCAGCCAGAGACCAAGCAGCCTTCTCTGGAGGAGGAAGAGGAGAAGCTGCTGATTGACCTGGGCTGGGACTGTATGTACACGTTGTATTCAATCAGACATATAATCTGGATATTCTTGTATTGTCGTTTAACTTTTTAACTTGTTCTCTGCAGTGTTTCGACCTGTGACGTCAAAGACACCTGCATGGGAAGAGCCTGTTGAGCCAGACCTGGGTGAGTCTTAGCAGCCAGCTAATGTTACTGACTAGTCCAACAGCAGTCAGCCCAGCTGATCCAGTTTCACCAAAATCAGTGAAATAGTTGGTGGTGTGTGACTTAGTGCCGTAAAGCGTTACGTACTTCTCCCGACCCGGAGCCCAAAGTTACATAGTGTGAGAACAGACGTACGAATGACAGAGACACCGTTCACCTGATCACAGGTCAGTGTGGATCAACAGGAGGTAACATCTGTTAGTGATCTATGTGATCTGTGGTTCTTTACATTTCACAGTAGAAGCTATATAACCAAAGTTCACACAGTCGACATCTCCGACTAAAACTCTCAGTGAGTTCGACTATTCATCAACATCTATTCAGTCAGAGCCAAACAGAGTTTTATGAAGACTTTTATGACAAATCCTCGGGGGGTTCCAGCGGGTTACGAGGGCGGTGAGAATGTGAGATTTTATGTCGACTTTAGGCACATGGAGGCGCAATCAAAGCAGGATACTGCTGTTCTCCATCAAACAGATTTATTGTCGAAATGTTTTCAACACGTAAAGACACACTACCGGGTCAGAAGAGTTTTCACTCGTCCAGTCCAGTTTTATTGAGATTTGTTCTGCAGATGTATTTCTCCTATGATGACCAGGATTTTTTGGTCTGCTGTCAGAGATTATAAAAATAAAAACGTGCCGTGTTCTTCACAGATAAGGTGCTGAACAGAAAGAAAGAAGCCACAACGACTGAAGTCATCATGTATATACCAGGTAAACTTGAAATTTCAGAAAACTTAATGCCAGTGATTTGCTTGTTTGCTCACTTGTACATTTGTTTATGTCCACATACCTCCTCGAGGGAGGTAACTAAAGAATGCTGTAATCTTCTGTCTGCTTCTGTTTCAGAGGAAAGCACCACCGTCCCGTACATCGGCCCCTGGTATGAAGAATATGATTACGCCGACTGTACGTCCCCCTAACATCCTACAAAATGAGCTTCAATGTGCCACACATGTTGCAGTGCGTTAAATAATGAGACGTTTTCTGTCTGATTGGTTCACAGTGGCTGAAGAAAGAAGAAAGAAACAGGAAGAAGAGGAGGAGAGAGCTCGGAAAGAGAAGGCAGAAAAAGGTGTTTCTGAGTATTTAAATGAAAAATGACCAAAACCAACATTCTGTCAACATTCCTGAAAACCTCTTATTCCCTCTGGTCCAAACACTAACGCTCCCCCGGTGCTTGGGATTGTGCAATAGTAGTTGTGAGTGTTGCCTGGAAGGTTGTGTGGAAGTCAGTGCAGATCTCAAAAGTGTCCAGACTTTGTTGATTCCTCTGATTTTCCTCTGAGCCCGGTAACATTTGCCCGGCTCCGGTTCTGGCATGACACCAGCTCCGTTCCCCCTCAGCACTCCTCTACACCCAGGGCCTGAAAACCTCCTCTAGCCCGGTGGTCCAACATTAGCTAACAGCAGCTAACAAACTGAGCTAACATGAGCTAACAGCAGCTACAGCTGGCAGCAGTTTACTTCACTGTCCATCATAAACTCTGTAAATCACAGAGAGTTGAGGCGGAGCAGCCGGAGGACATCAGAGGGAAAACCAGAAAACATTTTCTCCATAAAATATGATCCAGTTTCACCAAAATCAGTGAAATAGTTGGTGGTGTGTGACTTAGTGCCGTAAAGCGTTACGTACTTCTCCCGACCCGGAGCCCAAAGTTACATAGTGTGAGAACAGACGTACGAATGACAGAGACACCGTTCAGCAGATTACAAAGATTTATATGCAGGAAGCGACGGGCTTGGAGCTGACAGACTAACAAGTTGTTGGTTTTGGTTTTATATAGAATAACTCCAGACATCACAGAGTCTTCTACAGTTTGTTATTAGATGAGAGTGACATGAAAAAGAGCCAGAGGTGGGAAGACGGACCTCCTAACAGCTGCTCAGTTTAATGTCCTGTTGTGGATTGTTATATAAAGCTCAGAGAGCAGCTGGCTCATGTTATGATGATATCAGGAGGCGCCGGCACAGAAGATCCATTTGATAACTCTCTGTTGAGGTCTTACACAACATTCTGGTTGTAGTGTTTCCATTAAAGTCCAACTCTGAAATCCAAACGGCTTTGTGCATGAACTGACCCATATTTGGGATTGGAAACACATGAGGAGCGAGTGAGGGGGGGGGTGAAGGTGCACTGTACAAGCACATATGGAAATATTTTGCCTGGTTGGCTTGCAGAGCGAGGTCCATGTGAAAACATGTTGTGACACATATTGTTTTCTCATTACACTCCTGAAGCTGAGCGGCAGAGGAAGCAGTGGGAGGAGGAGGAAGAGGAGCGACTGAAGCAGATTTCAGTGCCCGCCAAACCCAAAAGTAAGAGTTAATTTCAGTTAATTTGCAGCAGTAAAAGTACTCGAGTACTGTACTTAAAGGTCCAGTGTGTCAGATTTATGGGGCTCTATTAAAAACAGAACTCTGTTTTTATTAGTGTCTAATCACCTGAAAATAAGGCTTGTTATGTTTTTGTTACCTTAGAATGAGACTAATATATTTACAGATGCTGCGAGTCCTCTTCCATGGAGTCCGCCATGTTTCTACAGTAGCCCAGAGTGGACAAATTCTGGCTGTAGATAGGGCCTTTTTTGCATTTTGCACGTTTTTCAGCCATTCATCCTAAGAACGATAATGTGAGGCGAGGAGGTTGTAATCAGCAACTACATCGCTAAATACTACTAAATGCTACACACTGGTCCTTTAAGTATTTGAAGCAGCTAGTTTCAGCTAGCTCTTTGACCTAATGCGCTAATGCTTACACACGCACAATAACAATGCTAACATGCTCATGTTTAGTAAATATAATGTTTACCATGTTAACCATCTAAGTTTAGCACATTAGCATGATAACATTTGTTAATTAGCGCTAAATACAAAGTACAGAAAGTCATAAAGTATTGGACATATTCAAATGTTTTATCTGCTGATGGTGTATCATTTACTTGTTGAGCATGTTAGCATGTTGACGCTATGAAGGAGAGGATGAGGCAACATTAGCATTAGCAACTACATG
This sequence comes from Miichthys miiuy, assembly GCA_036365135.1. NCBI lineage: Eukaryota > Metazoa > Chordata > Actinopteri > Sciaenidae > Miichthys > Miichthys miiuy. The sequence goes on along the minus strand of CM071619.1, from coordinate 21,808,323 downwards.
GCTAGATGCTACTAAATCCTAAAGTACCTGAAGCAGCTAGCTTCGCTAGCTCTTTGACCTGTTCTTTGAACTAAATGCTAATGCTAATAAACATGCTCACAGTGATAATGCTAATATATTTAACATATACAATGTTTACCATGTTGTTATTTGATATTCTAATTTAGACCTGATAGCATATAATTATACCTTTAGCCTGTTAGCATTGTAAGCATGTTAACATTGTAGTATTAGTACTTTTACTTAATAAAATAAAGTACTTTAATACTTCTTCCACCACCAGAATTTCCTACATTGTCTCTAGGGACACGTTTTACTGCGTCTGTCTTCATTAAAAAGAAAAATACTTTTGACAGACTTGTTAACGGCCTTCACGTCCTCTCCAAAGAATGACGCCAGTGGATGTTTTGAATTAGAGTCTTTCATGGAACATTTGTCAACCAGATCCTGTTTGTCTGACGTTTCCCCTCAGACTGTCCTCCTCTGGGCTTGGAGTCTCACCGGGTGGAAGACGACCAGCTGCTGGCTTCCTCTCAGTCTCACCATGGCTTCACGGCTCAGAGAGGACGACTCAACATGCAGGTAGATTTACATCTTAGCTCGGCACTCGTCAGGATAATTGGGAAAAAGAGGAGTGTGCGTCTCGAAGCGTTTATCTGTTTATAAGTTTGGATGGAAAAAGTAGGTCTAAGAACAGCTGTGGTCCCCCTGCAGGGCTCTGACAATGACGAGGATCTGTACGGCGGTGCGTGGTGTGCAGAGCCAGAAGAGACTAACCACTGGTTTGAGGTTGATGCCCGCCGAGAGGTGGAGTTCACTGGGGTCATCACTCAGGGAAGAAACTCAGAGCAATAGTGAGTCCTGCTGAAACTTGGGATTTTTATAGTAGTATAACGAGATGTAAAACACAACACTGAAATATGTTACATTCTTCCCAGTGAGGATTTCGTGTCCTCCTACTATGTGGCCTTCAGTAACGACAGTCGTGATTGGACGACATTACACGATGGCTACGCTGAATGGGTGAGTGAAAGCTAAACAATACAAATAATTGCCAACAAGCAAAGACATTGATTGATTGATTGATTGTTGATCCTCCATCTCTGCAGTTGTTCTACGGGAATGTGGATAAGGACACACCGGTGATGAGTCAGTTTACGCCACCCGTGGTGGCGCGTTACATCCGCATCCTGCCTCAGAGCTGGAACGGCAGCTTGTGTCTTCGAGCTGAGATCCTGGCCTGTCAACTTCCCAGTCAGTACCATCACAGCACCAATGAATACATCTAAAGTGTCACATCTCCAACTAGGAAGCCTCGTTTAAAGCCCCACAGTGTTCGAAGGGTTTCATGACCTCATGAGTCACTGAGCTTTCTCATTCCTTTGTGGAGTATGTCACCGTCCACGGTGATAAACAAGACTCTATTTCACAACATGAACTTCTCAACCTCAGCCTTTAAAAGTGTATTACAGCACTGAATAACTGCAAAGTGCTTCCATCATTTCCGTAACGTTTACAGACATTAACATTCACAGTACTGACAGTAATCTCTTGTTGCATGTTGCTTCTTTCAGGCAGCTACCGCAGTGAGAATGAAGTCAACCCGTCTGATGATCTGGACTTCAGGCACCACAACTACAAGGAGATGAGACAGGTTTGTTTTCAAGTTTGATTAATCAAAAAATTCCCAGGTGGGGAGAGAGTCGCTGCCCCAAGTGAAGGAGTTCAAGTAACTCGGGGGTCTTCATGAGTGACGGACAAGATGGACCGAGGGTTTAGTGCAGCATCTGCAGTACCGTGAACACTGTACCAGGTCGTTGTGGATCAGAGGGAGCTGAACCGGAAGGCAAAGCTCTTTATTTTCCAGTCCATCTACGTTCCAGCCCTCACCCATGGTCATGAGCTTTGGGTAGTGACTGAAAGAAGACAAGAGTTTCCTCTGCCAGGCAGCCAGGCTCAGCCTTAGCGAGAGGTTCAGGAGCTCGGACATCCGGAGGGAGCTTGGAGTAGAGCTGTTGTTCCTTTGCATCGAAAGGAACCAATTGAGGTGGTTAAACATCTGATTAGGATGCCCCCTGGGTGCCTTCCTTCTGGGAGGAGACCCCAGGGCAGACCCAGAACCTGCTGGAAGGACTACATAGTCCATCTAGCCTGGGAACGCCTCGAGATCATCCAAGAGGAGAAGGAAAGCCTTGCTGGGAGGAAGGACGTCTGGAACGCCCTGCTACCGCGACCCGACCCCGGATAAGCGGAAGAAAATGCGTGGATGGATAATGAGAAATAAAATCTTCCATCTTAATGGCTAATTCTGCAAAGAATATATAACACAATAACACAATCATATCTCTTTCTTTCTCTTCCAGATGATGAAGGTGATAAACGAAGAGTGTCCCAACATCACCAGGATCTACAACATTGGTAAAAGCTCTCAGGGCCTGAAGATGTACGCCATGGAAATCTCCGACAACCCCGGAGAGCATGAGACAGGTATGAGAGACAGACGGACTCCTGAACAGATTCCTGCTGCAGAATATTAGACGAGTCAACAACACAAACATGTGGTGAACGTATGTCGGAAAAAACTGAACCAAAATATTTTCACTTCTTCTACAAACAAATAAATGTGCTGCAGTGGTTCTTAAACTCAAAAAAAAGTCTGTGCAACCTGATTTAATTTTAACCAAATCCAACATTTTTCAACCATTGGCTCTTCTGTGGAAACAAAACATGCAAAGTTTCACTAAATTGAAAGCAGGGTTTTTAATTTCCTTTTAAAAACAGAGGCATGCAATGCAGAGGCATATCTCTCTATACTACGTAGTATTTAATGAAGGCAAACTTGCACGTTTAACCACAAGGCTTGGTTGTGGTAGAAGAGGAAATATTCATTTTTAGGATTTTATGATTAGAGAACAGATTGTAAAGCCACATGAGGCCAGTTAATAGTCTGAAATTTGGGGCTACGTGAATAAAACTGACTTGGCTTGACTTGAGTCGATGTTATCTGCAGTGCAAGTCTGCACAGCAAGAACAACTTGTGCATATAATATTGTGCTCTACATTGTAGCCACCGTCATCCGTCTTTATGTTATATAACAAATCCGTGTTCTGTTCCGTCACTAGGTGAACCCGAATTTCGGTACACAGCTGGTCTCCATGGTAACGAGGCACTGGGTCGAGAGCTTCTTCTCCTGCTGATGCAGTTTCTGTGCAAGGAGTACAATGACGAAAACCCCAGAGTGCGCCGCCTGGTGGACGGAGTCAGAATGCACCTGGTGCCTTCGCTCAACCCAGATGCTTACGAGCTGGCGTACGAGATGGTACAATGGAAACGGAAACACTCTCTAAAGCATTTTAACTTCAGTATATCATATTTAAAGAAATAAGAGTCACCGTCAGAATACTGGTATCTTCAGTCACACCGTCTGTCTTTCAGCCTTTTATTCCACCAAGCTCTCGCCAACCACTAAAAGTCAGTCCCAGATTTACTCTTGTCCGGCGGCTTCTTGCTCGCTCACTCTCTCCTTTTCTCTTCTTAGCTTCCTCCGTCAATGTCCTCTTCCATCTCTTGTCCTCTGCCATTATGTCCATAGAGGCTGCTGAACCCAGTTACATTGCTTGCTTGCTTGCTCAGCTCATCTTGCTCCACTCACTGTCAGTATTCTTCTGCATCCCAGGCCTGAAAACCTCCTCTTACTGGTGGTCCGAAACACCTGTGGTACAAACACTAACACTCCCCTGGTGCCCTGAGCTCAGTCTGGGCATCCTGGCTAACAAACGTCCTTCTTGCCCTCCAGGGTTCGGAGATGGGGAACTGGGCGCTGGGCCACTGGACTGAAGAAGGTTACGACATCTTCCAGAATTTCCCAGACCTCAACAGCATCTTGTGGGGAGCCGAGGACAGAGGCTGGGTCCCTCGTATAGTGCCCAATCATCACATCCCCCTCCCAGAAAACACCCTCAATGGCTCTGTGAGTTTCTTTGTATGCCATCAAGGGTACATTTACCTACAATGATCCTACACTATGTGATGACATTCAAACATCTCCTTCTTGCTCTCATAGCTTGCTACTGAGACAAAAGCCATCATTTCCTGGATGGAGCGCACCCCATTTGTGCTGGGAGCTAACTTGCAAGGAGGAGAAAAACTGGTCACCTACCCTTTTGACATGCAACGTCCACCAGTTTCTGTAAGGCTAAGAACACGGCATAGATTACCTCAGCAATTACACACCAATACAATACTCCTCTAATCCTTTGATGTGGTTAAAGTTAACAGATAGCAGACGTTGGAGAGGTAATTCTGAGATGAACGAGGAGACGTGGGCTCGCATTCAGAGGCAGAACGAGGGAGCTCTGAGGGAGACGCCCGACGACGCCATGTTTCGATGGTTGGCGATGTCTTACGCCCACAGCCACCTGACCATGACGGAGACCTACCGAGGCTCCTGCCATGGTGACGATATCACTGCAGGACAGGGCATCGGCAACAGAGCTACCTGGAAACCGGTGGTGGGCAGTAAGTGTCGACACAGTAATGGGCATCAAAGCAAGAGTAGACATTTGGAGGCTTCCTACTCATTCATGGGGGTATTCATGCATGAATTACACTATTTAGGGGCCCCAAAGCAAATTGAGCATTTGTTGCTTTGAGGTCCACATCAAGTACAGTGCACAAAACAAACTATAGATGGCAACAACATAGAAACCAACCAACCAGTACTCCAACACCGTAGTACTACATGGCCCAGGGTTTTTTCTCTGTCAATTAAGGGTTCGGATAGACCTGAAAATGAGCTTAGACATGCAAGTGATTCTGATTATACTACACATAAAGCTAGATTTTACCTCCACTGAATTGGGGTGTTAGCAGAAGTCTTAGTCACTTGGGCAAATAAAATAAAAAACATCGGCATAGGTAGACACCACTAGGTGTCAGTCAGGGTTTGAACTGACCCTGAGGTTTCTATCATCCTCTCCCACAGGTATGAATGACTTCAGTTACCTGCACACCAACTGCTTCGAACTGTCCATCTTCTTGGGCTGCGACAAGTTTCCCCATGAAAGTGAACTTCCTCTCGAGTGGGAGAATAACCGCGAGGCTCTGTTGTCCTTCATTGAACAAGTAAGAACTGGACAGATGAGTATAGGTAGAGTTTGGAGACCTGACCTTCAGATGGAAACTGATGTGAGTGGTTTGGTTGTATTGGATTTAAGTGGTGGTAGACTCCATTGGCACTTTGAAGGTTTTTGCTTGGTTGTTAAGGACTGGTGACCCAGGGCAGGTTCTTGGTTGGTAGTCCAGCCATGGGGATAGAACGGCAAGTGGCACCCCTGTGCCACCCTCAAACTGTCTTTTCTGTATTGTATTTCAACATATCACTGGTACATAAAACATGCTCTCAACCAATGCAGCAACACTCGTCTAAACACCATGTGTTAGATTTGAACATGAACATGACTCTTTATGACCAGTTGGAGACATCAATGACTGTCGTCCTTCCCCAACAGATCGGACCCAGGGTCACTTTTACTCAGTGGCTTTAAAGTCTTGTCAGTAGTTGTTCTACTAGTCATATTGAAACTTAGGGCCTTACATGTTGTTTTCTGTGCAGGTACATCGAGGGATAAAGGGTGTAGTTAGAGACATGGAGGGAAATCCGCTGCCTAATGCCACCATAACTGTGGAGGGAATACGGCATGACGTCAGAACTGGTATGTTGGCTCCAACATCAAAGACATTTTGCAAGATTATGTATATTTTAGTCAGCAATGATGACAGTTTCTGCAGTTTTAGAGAATTTCAGATCCTAACCAAAAGTTTCTGTCAACTCACTTCAGCTCCCGGTGGTGATTTCTGGCGGCTGTTGAATCCTGGCGAGTACAGAGTTACCGCCAAAGCTGACGGCTACACCCCCCAGACTAGACTGTGCATGGTGGGTTATGACACTGGAGCCTCTCCGTGCAGCTTCACCTTGACCAAATCCAACTGGGACCGCATCAAACAAATAATGGCGCTCAACGGCAAGAGGCCCATCCGACTCGTCACCAAAGTAAACGTAGTGAAAACGACTCCGGCCAGCGCAGTGGAAGTCATGAGCACCACGGAAAGTCACGCCAGCCTTCAGAGAGCAGAGCGACTCAGGCGGCTTCGGATCTTGCGTTTGCGCAGGTTGCGTCAGCAGAGATTACGAGGCGGTCTTAGTATCACTCCTGCGACCACAACAACAGCAACCACCACAACCACAACCACAACCACAACCACAACAACGACGACGACGAGAGCTCCAACCGAAACCGAGAGAACCACCTCCTGGTACGACTCCTGGTTTCCCGTGGACAGCTGGTCTACCGAGAACCCGTTTGATAGCGTCATCTTCGAATCCGGGCCCACACAGGACTATCCTTTTGAATTCACTATTGATTGATTATTACATTCAATGACCCCCACATCTATGTTATACAAAGACCTTACTAACCACTTCAGTTTGCTGCAACGTCACAGCTTTAAGAATACACACTGCATAGGTTGTTAATTATTTTAGTTTTCACTTGATGGGTAAACATTTTGAGTGGAGACAAAAGTGATTTTAAGGGAATGTCCATGAGATAAATATGTTTTTGGAAAATTCTTCACAGAGAATTGATCTGGAATATAAAGCCTCTGCTGAGCAGAGACTATACAGCACAGGTTTAATTGGCTCTATGTTTAATAAACCAATATACAGTAAGTTACAATACAAACAAGATATGAGTATGTACTTCTCCATTAGAAATGTATATATATCTGTATGTTTCTTTAATGGCTTTACAGTGTGATTGCTGTCCTCAGTTAAACTGATTTAATGTACTGCTGAATGCATTTGATTAAAATGAAGGTATTTTCTAAATTACCGTAGTATGTGTATTATTTTGTGTTAGGTCAGTAACTTAAAAAGATGTAATTGTTAGGAGAAATTTTCATTTTGACAACACTGTGACAAAAAGCAAGAAGCCCAGCTCAGTGTCCCCAGAGGATGAAGCCTCATGACTTTGGTGATTCTCTTGGCTTTCCTCTGGTGCCACCGTGGAAGTGATATTTGTGGTAATTAGTGAAATATCTCTAACTATGCAATAGATTGCTGTGAAATTCACTACAAATATTCAAAGTCCCAGAGGATGAACTTCAAACTTTGATGATCTTTTAACTTTTTTCCTTTAACGCAACCATCAGGTCAAACTTTCTAATATCAGCGAAATATTTCAACAATGACCAGATGGATTGGCTTGAAATTTGGTTCAGACATTCATGCTCCCCAGAGGATGAAGCTTCATGACTTTGGTGATTCTTTTGGCTTTTCCTCTGGCGCCACCATGGAAGTGATATTTGTGGTTATTAGTGAAATATCTCGACAATTATCAGATGGCCTGCCTTGATACAACACAAATACTTAATGTTTGAGACGAAGTCATTTTATTTTAATAAACATTCATAACAGATTATTAGAAATCAGATAATATATATGGACACAGTATTCCTCTTGTAACCTCACCGACATTTGGATTTGACAAAATCCAAACTCAAACTGATTTTGTTGGCATTTCTTCTGGTTTCAAAGTCCATTTTGTCCGTGGTCTGTAAAGCTTCAATAGCCCGTTTAATCCAGAGTCCGTACAGTTTATTATTTGTCTCACGTGGGCCAACACCAAAGACCAAACCGTCCTCCCGCTGACAGTTAAAACAACCAGGACAGGACTGACTGCCTGCTATGACTGGCCGGCTTTGCCTTTTCTGTGCCTCCCTCCGGTGTACCGGAAACTCTTGAGCGGGTTCTTCCCCTGGATGTTCTGCAAGAGAGGAAATCAGTTATTGCAGCCAAGCTCTGATTTTAACATGCAGTTGTAGCATAGTCGTAGTCTTCTGAGTTACACCGACCTGTTTCAGAGATGTCCTGATCCGATGTCAAATCAGTATTACAGCTACTTTAACCTGCTCTGTGATGGTTTCATTGGACGCTGATGTCTCCATACGTCATTCTGTCAACTCTAACAGATTGTTTCACGTTTTCCTGAGTCTCACCTTGAAACTGGTCTTGATGACTCCTTCTGGTTTCGGTTTTTCCTTCCTCTTCCTCCTCCTCCTCCCTGACATATTCACGGTGCTCCTCAGCGTCTCTGGAACTGAAGGAAGTGAAAACGATAAGTTTACCGATGACAGATACTCTGTAACCATGACGTCAATCAGCTCTAGCTGTGTGTGTGTGTGTGTGTGTGTGTGTGTGTGTGTGTGTGTGTGTTACCGAGGTACTCGGGTACGTTCTTCAGGTGTGGTTTGATGACGGCGGGATGGAGGTCTTTGTCATGTCTGAGCAGCTGCAGGTCTCTGGGGTTATCCTCGAAATATGTCTGAGTGACAGCAGAAACATCCGATCACAAAAAACATCCGCACACACCTCCTCCACCTCCACCTCCACGCCGTCTGTGTGGTGGAGCGACCATCACTCACCTTGAGTTTCTCTGAATTGAGCAGCTCCTGTTTGATCTCCTTCAGTCTGGCCTCTTTTACCGCCTGCTTGGTCACTGAACGCATCGCGTCCTACGAACAAACAAAACACAAAAGTCATCATCCAAACTGGAAGCATGTCATCGTAACACACTGACGCCTGGTATATGTTTGGAAGTTTTCGTGATGAGGAGACTCACCCTGCACCTGTACCTGAAGCCTTCGATCTCTTCCATCTTAAACTCGTACGGTTTGAGGGCAGAGTCGGCGTGATCTGAAACAAAACACACGTTTTATAGTAACAGTCAGTAACAGCTCACCGACTGACAACATTATGGAAAGATTCCTGCAACGATAGACGTTTTATTAAAGAGTAAGAAGCTGTTTGTTTGAGCGGGAACAGCAGTTATATCACTCAGTTCAAAGCCACCAGACTCACAGTAACTGTACCTCACAGAACACGTTCAACTGTCTTATTTAATGACTTAAGCACCAGATCTGGACTCATGTATTCAACGATCAATAAACTAACTGAAGTGTCACTAAAACAGATTTCAGTCATGTGACTTTAGAAGAAGTCCTTGTTACCTCCTGCGAGAGCCTCCTCCACATCTGACAGCAAACCGAGCTCAGTGTGAGCGATGAAGGACAGAGCGGTGCCCGGGTTGTCGGCTCTCGCCGTCCTACAAAATCAAAAAAAAAAACACGTCAGGGTTTGATTCTTCAGATATGAACAGCTTCTTATTGAGAGGGGAAACTTTTCTCACCTTCCGACTCGATGAATGTACGATTCTACGGTCGCGGGGAAATCAAAGTTGATGACGTTGGCGACGTTTTGGAAGTCCACACCTCTGGAGACGCCGTACTCTTTGTCCTTACCCCTTTAGAAACATTACGCGCTCATCAAACGATCAATCAGAAGCTGGTTTGTAAGTGATGCTCAAAGATCTGCATCATCTAAAGTGTGAGGATCAGTGACTGATGACCACTCGGACAAACTATGCACCCGATAGATGGGATACTGTTTAAAGTTACAATGCCACAGCCAGGACTTTTATTTTGAAGTAAGTTGAATACCACACAGGAAATGCTCCATAGCTGCTGCCGATCACCTAGTTGCTATAATGACAGCCAATCACGACTCTGTGACGTACAGCGTTTATCTAGTCACCGACGTCTCTCGGTTTGACTCACTTTCCTCCTCTCTCTGTCGCCTTCTTCTTCTTCCCTTTGCCTGCAGGCGCCTGAGAGGCAGCGGTGGGATCAGCCAAACTCTGCTCGTCTGTGGCGATGATGTAGTCGTAGAATCCCTGATTGAACTGAGTGATGATGTGACACCTGTGAAAGAGCAGTACGAGTACGTCAGAAGAAAGAAAAGTCAAGAAACACAAACACACACACTCGTCTGTAGGAGGTCGGGTGTCTCACCTGGACTGGACGGGCAGCTCCGAGTTGAGCACACAGGCGGGAATCCCAAACTGCTCCAGGAACAGTTTGAGTCTGTAACATCGGTCCACGGCTCCCACGAACACCAGCGTCTTGCCCTGGACCAGCCGCAGCCTCAGCAGCGTGTAGATGAGCAGGAACTTGTCCTCCTCCTCACATTTGATGCTGTACTGCTGCAGCTGGCTGCTGTCGGGGAGCTGAGAGCCCTGAAGCTTCAGGATCACCTGAGAGGACACAGAACCACCAACATGTCACAGCAGAGGGAGATGATGACTGTTAATAGAACAGCTGTAAAGTCTCATGGAACGACTCCTGTCCAATCAGATTACTCGATCTGAACGACCTCTGACGTTTCTAACGCGATCAAATCAAAGTTACCGGGTTGTGCAGCAGCAGCTCCTTCAGGGCCTGAACGTCCTCAGTGAGAGTCGCCGACATCAAGAACGACTGGTAGATCTTCGGCAAGTGACTGTGAACAGAGAGAAAAAAGAAACACTCGTGATGTTTAATAAACGCGTTAATCATGAACGTTCACATTCAGTCAGGACGTCATTTACCCGACACATTCTCCTTCAGTTCTTCTTCATCTGTTCTAGAAGTTGTTTAAGCCTTTTAAAATGAATTATTAGTCTGACTTTTTAGTTGATGTGTGGACTATTTTCCCCTCCGCGTACTTCTAAAACAATCCTTCAAATGAAACAATTCTCTGAACCTTCTTCAACCCGGCGGCGCCTCATTTTAAAGAGTCACAAGGCCGACTCGATCACCGCTCACCACAACAAGTTCTTCAGATCTGCCTCGAAGCCAAAAGAGAAGAGCAGGTCAGCCTCGTCTACGACCAGCGTCTCGAGGGACGAATGCAGGACCAGGTTCTGGGCGCTGAGGTGAGCGAGCACGCGGGACGGCGTCCCCACGACCACATCGGGCTTCTCCATTAAGATAGGTCTGTTAACGCACACACAGGAAGCATCACACTTAGTATTTATATCTAAATCACAGGAGAATACGACACACGTGTGTGTAACGGGCCGACCTTTGTGCCGACAGGTCGGCCTTTCCCGAGATGTCGGCGACCCGGACGTCCCTCGAGCAGAACGCCGTTAACTGTCTGATCATGGTCTGGACCTGCTGACCCAGCTCTTTGGTCGGCACCAGGATCAGAGCTCTCACATCTTGCTCACGAACGCTCTGCAGACAACAAACACGATGAAAAAAATAAACTGACGGGCCTGTAGATTCACTTTTATATTTAGTCATTCATGTTTTCTCCCCCTCCCTCACCTGTTTGGAGGCCAGGATCCTTTGGATGACAGGGACCGCGTACGCGGCAGTCTTTCCAGATCCGGTCCGGGCTCGAGCCAGAAGGTCTTTCCCCTCCAGGGCCAACGGGATGGCCTTCTCCTGGATCAGAGTCGGCTGGGACCAACCCAGATCTGCAATCGCCTGAATGATGACAACACAAAGCATTCGGACACGATCAGGCGCTGTGGCGAATGGTGGCACACTGTGTGTGTGTGTGTGTGTGAAGCAGTGGTTGAGAGACATAGACAGTGAATGAGTGTGTGGGAGCAGCGTCATGTCAGGCTCTTTTAACACCAACACGACTTCATGCTGACTCTTATTTATGAGTCATTTCTTGTGTTTACAAGCTGCTGTGACACCTGAATTTCTCTTTAAAGTCTAACTCATATTACCATAATTATTAAGCTGATTTAAAGGTGCAGTGTGTAAAAAAACTGGGGCCTTTATTTTCAGAATAAGGCAGACACGGAATATAATATTCATAACTATGTTTTCATGCATGTATAACCGCCAGAAAATAAGAATCTTTTTGTTTTTGTTGCTTAAAAATTCTCCTTTTGTATCTACAGTAAGAGCGGGTCCCGTTCATGGAGGCGGCCATGTTGAAATACCGTGTTTCTACCGTAGCCCAGAACAGACAAACTAAATACTGACTCTAGTTAGGGCCTTATTTTACATAAATTATGGTATTTATCTCTGTTTTCTTAAATGTAAAGGACACATGAGCTGCAGCTGTATACAAACAGTTTACACTGTACAATTATTCTGCCATTTTCTGCTTAATTTGATGAAATATCTTTAAAAATACACAGATAAAAAGTTAAAATAAAGACATTCAGTGGTCTAAATATTTTTGCTTTCCACTTCAGTTAAACACAATTAAAATAAAAATAAAAATGTAACGTTAAATACAATAAAAGACACATTTTTTGTCACACTATTAAAAGTCCGGTCACAGAATTCGCCGTAACACCAGTGACACCAGTTTGAACGGGTTACTGTAAACCGTGTAACATCAAACTGGTTTCAGCGGGAACAAAAATCAAAGGTTAACGTTGTTTTAACGTTGTTTTAACGTTTTTAATGTTCACATTGACGTTTCGACACACGAGACTCCAACTCCTGACGTGTTTACGTCGAGCTTTTCTTCACGTTTCGCGGGTTTTTAACTCTCCAGCTTCCGGTCCAACGGTTCACCGACACTTCATTTAACGTGTACTAATGGATGTCAGCCGGTGTGTTGTTGTTTGTTACCTTTAACAGTCGGTCGTCTAAGCCCATCTCATGAAACTGAAGCCTCTCAGCAGCCATCTTTACGACACACTGCGAGCACACGTGCGTCGCAGGAATAACTACGTCGTCATGGTGCCTTCACGTCCCTCCTCTAAAGCTCCGTGTTTCCGAGCTTCATCTCAATTCGACGTTTTCTTGCGATGTGTCCAATTTTTCTGAATCCGAATCAGAAAAAAGCTTTATTGCCATTTACACATACAAGGACATTCTCTACACATAAGACAGATAAACAGCAATAGATATGAAATATAAAATATATACAAGTTTAAAGATATGTAAGAAAAATACGGCAGTATAAACAGTATGAACAGTATAGACAGTGTGATGTATCAAAAATAAAGATGTGTACAGTGTAAACAGTTTTGAATAAAAGATATATGACTGTATAAAATGATCAAGTGTATTAAACACAAATAATAAAGAGATAAAGAGAAATAAATAAATACACAGAAGTAGGTTAAGTCTCTCTTCATCTCATATTTATTCTCTCCACATTTTATTTATTTATTTATTTTCTCCTTCTTTTGTGGTTGTTTTGCATTTGTTTTGTAATTGATCATTTCCGTCTTGATTGTATTTGCTCAGTGTTAATTCAGCGCTACACGCTGCTCATGTTTCACGAAATATTACACGATGAGCTGTGTGGACATAAATATATGTTAGAACAAGTGTGACTGCAGAAGCATCTCCTATTGTACGTTCCTAGTGTATGTATGTCACATGTATGTATATATGTCACTTTATATATGTGCAATAAAAGTAAGTTAAAAAAAGTATCAAAATAAACTTAAAGAACCAGAAATGAAAGTAGTCATTATTCAGAATGTATTATAATTAATGATGTGTAAGGTGGAGCTAGTTTATACACTTAATCTGTAACATAAATCATAATTCATTAGCTGATTGTTGCTGAATAATAATTATATTTTGTATTAATATATTTTATATAAGTAAAGAGTACAATATTTTATGAGATGTAGTAGAGTATAAGTTACATAGAATTGAAATACCAAAGTACAAGTACCTTGAATGTTTATTTAAATACTGTAACTACTTCATAGTAATGAGTTTATTTAATTAATTTTCCTTAATTTAATTTAATTAATTTTAATTAACTTCCCCTCGTTTGACCGGAAGATGGCGCCAAACGTCACCAACTGAAACCCCAACGTCATTAAAAACATCATTAATCAATTAAATATAAAAAATAAACCACAAACAGTGAACGCATCATTACATGTCGCTTTAATAGTAAATAATAAAAACAGCAGCCATGTTTGTAGTCTTTAACACAGACTTGTTGAGAAGATGGTGAAGCTGCGGGTGGAGGTGAAGATGTCTGGTGGATGCTCAGCATCATCAGCATCATCATCATCATCCCGTCCATCCTCCCACAGCAAATAAATGAGTCAACATGGCCGCGGAGCAGCTCGCCCTGTAGCACCGCGGAGACTCGGAATAAACCCGCACACAGGTAAAGAAACAAACATGGAGGTTTCAACAGGCCCTGTGTGATTTTATTTCATATTTTAGAGGTTCGTTTCCTCAGTTACAGAAAGATATTCAGCCTAATGCTGACCAAAATAAAGCTACAGGTAAATATTTGTTATATAATTAGTGTAAATTTCCAAATAACGGAGGCTGTTTTCATCCCCTGAACGCATCTTTTTTATTCTAGTTAATTCTAGTCTCGTGTGTTTTGTTATTGTTTCATATTTTATGATTTGTATTATGTGTTTTATGTTTTCTTTCAGATTAAATGGCGTTCATGTCCCGGTTCTCCCGGTCCCGGAGCAGCTCCAGGTCTCCGAACCGAAAAGACTCCGAGCGCGCCTCCCCGGTGCTGACCGTGTCCGAGCTGGAGAGGCTGCTGTACACCGGCAAAACAGCCTGTAACCACGCAGACGAAGTGTGGCCACGGCTCTACATCGGAGATCAGTGAGTTTACAGAAGCTTCAGTGATGGAAGAAGTAGAAATATTTGTTTACATGCAACATTTAAAACCCATTAAAACATTTAATGTACATCTCAGCAGCAACATGTGAATCCAAATACTAATCAATAATAATAATAATCAGTACACATATTAATAAATCTTTATTTAAACCAGTAACTAACAGCAGGCTTCCTTTATTGTCTGCAGCCGGTCTAATTTAATTGCATAGATGTTTTATTTTATATATATATATATATATATATATATATATATATATATATTTGTAGTTTTATTTCTTATTTCTAAATAAAATAATTATTAATTAGCTAGCTAGCTTTTTTCTTACATTAGCTAACTAGCAAACGTAGAACTGATATAAATTATGTTGCTATCTGCCTTTTTTAGCTACATGAGTTAGGTAACTTACTATACTTATGTTAAAAAGAGAACTACATTTTCAATATAGTAGAAGATAAAAGAGAAATATACAGCATATAGTCTGCATGTGTATATATACATACTGTATATGTCTTTTAAAATCTTCAAAGTATGGTTATATTTTTAAACATATATGAGCTAACGTAGCATTTCTAAGTACGGGAAGTCGACCAAGTTCTGACTGATGCTTTATAAACTGTTATAATGAATGTACACAAGTACTTACTCTTGGTACTTTAAGTACATGTATTACACGAGTACTTTTGATATTTCAAGTACCTTTTACTGGTAATACCTACGTACTTTTACATGAGTAGGGATTGAAATGCAGGACTTTTAATTGTAATGAAGTATTTTTTATTATGTTGTATTGGTACGTGTACTTAAGTTAAGGATCAAATTTTAAGTCAAATGCAAACGTCTGCCTGTCGCTGCATGAACCTGTTACAGTGAGTTAACCTCGACATCGTCATGCAGACATGTAGAGACGTGAAAATCACTTCGACTGAATCTCCTCTTCTCTGCAGAGATATTGCATCAGACCGACGCGAGCTCGCCAAACTTGGCATCACACACATCCTCAACTGCGCGCAGAGCAAGTGGCGCGGCGGGGCCGAGTATTACGCCGGCATGAACATCACCTATCACGGCATCGAGGCTCACGACTCGCCCACGTTTGACATGAGCGTCAACTTCTATCCTGCAGCTGAGTTCATCCACAAAGCTCTCTCGAGCGGAGGTTAGTCTGTGAATGTTGAAGACATGCATACACATGAAGTACATCCTTTCATGAGTAATGCATCAAAATACTTAAAGTAACAGGAGTAAATATTCGGTGTTCGGTTCAGTCAGAACCTTGGTCAACTTCCTGTACTTAACTATTTTTTTGGCCACTTGAGGGCAGCAGAAATGAGTCGCGAACACAACATTGAACTTTTAAGTTGATCTTTTGAAGCAAACAGTTGCTTTATTTACACATCCAGCAGTTACAGAGCAACATCACTCATTTATAGTTGTGTTTGTGTCCCCTGATGTATCTAAGTCACATATTTGCATTGCTTTTATCTCTGTTTTTGGTCTCCACCTCCTATTTAGCTTCTAAATGCTCCACTATGTTCACGAGAGCTGATTTAAGTTAATATTTGGTGTGTTCGTAGGTAAGGTGCTGGTCCACTGCACCGTGGGAGTGAGCCGCTCGGCCACTCTGGTGCTGGCCTACCTGATGATCAGACAAAACCTGACGCTGGTGGAGGCCATCAAAACAGTGAAGGACCACCGAGGCGTCATCCCCAACCGGGGTTTCCTCCGCCAACTCAACGGCCTGGACGGCATCCTGAGAGAGAGCCGGAAGACGTCACCGCAGAGCTGAAAACCGACTCAACACTCGTACAACAAACAACCGGCAGGTAGCAGCCAGTCTGGTTACACTGAGGGAGGTAATGGGACCAAGTTAGGATGTCTGTGTTTGACGCTATGGCTCTGTAGCAGCAGGTGATAGCAGGGTTTGACTGAAATCTTCAGACTCAATTCATCCAATTTTATTTGTTATTTATTTTATATTTTATATTGCTGTTTATTTGTGCTGAGCCTCTGAAACAATGCGAGTTCTGGACATCCATACACGGTATACGGAAGGTCGCGTGTACGCATGTGTTTAACGTTAGAGGAAACTCTCAGCCCTTTAATGAAGAATTAATTTAAATCATGGTCAGTTTTATTGATCATAGATTTGCCTCAAAGGGATTTCCAATCAATGACACCCTCTATCCTTCAGGCACGGTCACACCAGAACGTAAAACAACAAACTAAGTTTATACCGTTGACCAATAGCCAGACTGGAGAGTTCAAAATGAAGGAAGCTATCGTAGCCCTGTAGCTGCACGATTTAATTTAACCTCCCATGTTGGAGTATAAACTGCTGCACAAAAGATGAATGTTTTTAGTCAGTTATGAGTCAAGATGGTAGAACATCTTTAGAATAAACTGTGTGAAGGTATTGTCCCGTTAGCCCCCGAGCTAACGGTAAACGCAGCACGCTTGCTAGCTCAGAGAGCATTTTCACCCCTTTAGTAACTCTTAATTAAATGAAATGATTCACATTAGTGTGAAAGACTAGTGCTAATGTATTAGCCTAAGGTATTAGCCATTAGCTGACCAACTACATTAGTTTATCAACTAGCTAGCTAACTAGTTAGCTGTGCCTCTTTCTGGTGTGGCCGAGACTTTTGACTCAGTTAAAGAAAACGCCCCTAAAATGTACTTTAACGTAAAACTTCCTGGACAGATTTAGAAAATCAGAATTCAACAATAACACCATAAGCTTATAAAAATTGGTTCATACAAGGGGGTCACACGATAAGTCTGAACGGTCACAAGATGAAGGTTGTTTATTTGATTCTTACATTTCTTAAATCTTTGTTTTTTTTTTCATGTGAAATACTGAAGAAATTAAACCTCTTCAGACTTCTAAAACCGGTACAACAAAACTATTTTGAGCGCGGGTCTTTGAAAATAACACTAATCAAATGGCCAAAAATAATATTAAAATCAAAACAAACTTTGGTCAAACTGCTCAGAGACACATTGAACCTGTAATAAAGAGTCCCAAGAAGGCAATCAGTTGTCCATAAAGGGTCACAAAAAGGTTGAGAACCACTGGTTTAGAAGACGTTTGCTTCTTAATATAATGTCTTTTTATATCTAATCAAACTTCAGACCATTCCACTTGAACCTGATGTTTTATCACCACAACAGCTGCAGAAAAGTAAAAAAATTAAATCTTTCTATTCTGATTACTGAAGGCGATTCCACAGAGGTCTTAAAATGAGCTGAAGTAATCCTGAAAAATGTCTCTTGTACTCAACTTATAATCAACATTTTGGTCCTCAGAACATCAAGAGGTAAAATTAAATTACCTTTATCAACACAGGCATAAAGTTCCATTGTTAATGGTCTCTCTCAGTTTTTATAATCTTATTTTTGTCCTTGTCATTTTGACAGTTTCAGATTCAAAGACCAAAATCAAAACCACCAAATTAGCTACAGAGACCAAAACTGTTTTTTGTACCAGGCTGTAAACATGTTTATTTCTGCTGTGAAGTTGGACATTTGAACATGGGGACTTATGGAGACTGACTCACTTCTGGAGCCAGCCTCAAGTGGACGACAAGAGGAACTGCAGTTTTGTTTTTGTCACCTTGGAAAGAGCCTTTTATATCTACAGAGGGAGCGGGTGTTATTGCATTATAACGGCACAATTTCTGTGTCATTTTTTGGAAAATTAACATTACGGAAAGCATGATGACTAATGTAATCATGACTTATCATATTCTAGATTATATAAATGTATATAAATGAAGAAAATATAACATTAATATTACTTGCAAACAAATTTTTTGGACTTCTAAAACCAAATCTGTGCCCGTTGCACACATCATCAGGTGAAATTCATTTTATCTGAATAAAATCTGAGGACCAAAACGTCCTGAATAAAGTGAGTACAAGTCAAGAGTGAAAGAGCTCTGCAGTAAAATAAGATTTTAGGACCAAATAACTGGTGAAAACGGAGATAACCGCTAACAGTATTGCCACTGCCCTCTAGTGTTACCAGTAAAATCATGAGTGCTCTTGTTTTCTTATTTAGGAGGGATTATTGTTATCTGCAGCGTTCCTATCAGCCAGCCTGGAGCTCAGGGTTGGGATTCAAAGGACCCCCCACCGTGCTTGATGGTTTATGGGGCCCTGATATGACCACACCTGGCCCTGAGCATACACGAGGCTGTGCTGTCTTTTTGTAATCATAACTGGGATTAAACCTGTGATATCTGCCCTCGCAAAGAAGATCCTCGCTCAGTGATTCTTCCCCGTTAGTTTGAAGTCTTTGCAGGTCTTCCCTCGACTTTTTTTTACATTCAGCAAGTGTCATTAAGTGCTCTGAACAACTCACACGACTAGTTGTAGCCCAGGTCTAAACCAGCACAGTTATGTAGCCTGATGATTATAGTATTACAGTGTTGTCAACGTACAGTATTCAGTATGATATGAGTTTTGTTTTCAAGTGTTAAACAAGTTCAATGTTTTTTGTTTGTTTTTAAATAACCACACTCCTTCTTGACTTTTATATTCGATATCTTGTGTGTGATGATCTGAAAATTCATCCCGTAGACGACAGACTGAAGCCCATTTGGACAGGATTGACGTAACGGGGGAGGTGAGGGGTTAAACATTCACTGTGCTCTTCGATAAATTCATCGTACCGGACGAGAAAATTACAAGACACGAACATTCAGCAAGACAAAAGCCAAGAGAGTTAAAGGGGAGGCAAAGATACTGCGTGAGGTGAATTTGTGTCAAAAATTGCACTTCCGTAACGGCACCCACCTCTTAATTCTACATAACTTTAAAGTCTGTGTAAAGGCAATTCTGAGATAACATTAAATATGTTGTAAAATAGTTGTTGAAAACATGTAAAAAGACTTTGAACGACATATCACTGAAATGTGGAGTCAGAGGTTCAAACAGTTTTTCAGTCTCAGGATTTTGTGGGCGGTCCTTAAAGGGTGGCTCGATGACACGCTGAGGCCACCCTGAGCAGAGAGACAGAGATGAATTCATCTCAGCTCAGAGTGTTTCAAAGTTAGTCATGTCATTTTCTGAACTCATCTGACACGTTTCAGTCGCTTTAAAAATGGCCGCTTGACTGCTCCCATGAGTGGGCGTGGCTTCAGCGCCTTCAGAGGACACGCCCCCACAGTCCTGGAGCTGAGAATTCATTTTTACTTGATTTTGACACCTAATTTCATAAACTTGTCGATATTTTTAATCATTCAAATTTGACTAGGTGGTTAATAACACTTTCTTCTTTGGTCTGACAAACTCAGAACATATTTATTCTGACTTAACACGGACTTTAATATAATTTGAACAGGTGAGTTCTATAAAAATTCACCCTCGGCACAGTTGTCATGAACGGGGAAATCATAGACATTGACATTTGCACTTGGTTCGAACCAGGAACCTTCTTGTTGTTGTTGTGAAGCTACAGTGCTAACTATTGCACCACCATGCCGCCACTTAGGCAACTCGTAAATCTTTGAAATACGAGGATGTTTCTCCGGATATGGTGTAAATTACAGGAGGAGCAGTGAGATAGTTGTAGCCGTAATTATTACTCCCCTAAAGAAATCCAGTCCAAATGGTGCTTCAGACTCAACATCTATCGAGGCTATTGAACAACTTTCAGTCTGGTGTAACACGTCAAACTTTACAGTGACTGTTAGCTGTCTAGAGTAGGACTCTAAGTGATGATATAATATGCCAGCACATGAAGCATTTAGCGTAGACAAGCAGTGGGAGACAATACCACAAATGTGCCATTGCAAAAGCTACCAACTGCCCGGCTGACAGGAGAGTGCACAGTGTTCAGTGCCGTCCACGAGGCTCGCAAAGTCCGCTCTTTTGTCTTGGTGTTACGTGAGGATTGTGTTCTCATGCTCGTGACAAAACAATAGAAGATCCAATGCTGAAATTTAAACCAGCTTTTCAAGTACCCGTGTGTGTGTATGTGTGTGTGTGTGTGTGTGTGTTATTAATGATTACCTCAAGTATCAAAGTTTCTTTTCGTGACTCGTGTGGTCTTTGTCTGTGCTGTTTTAAAGCCGCCATGATGAAGTGCAGGTGAAAGGGGGGGATAGAGTTCAGCGACTTTGCTCAGCTCACATGTAGAAAAATGTAAATAAAAAGCTGATGAGTGGATTTGTACACGCGGTGGAGATTTAAAGGTATTTGGAAATATCCTCATTTGCTTTCCTGCCATGTCAGATAAGATCGATACCACTTTCATGTCTGTGCACTCAAGAATGGAGCTAAGCTAGGAGCTAATTAGCCATTAATGTAGCAATGTTTGTTTTTACAACGATAAGAGCAACAGTTGTAGCTAACTGGCTACTTAATACCAACTCTCTTACATTTAAGCAGTTAAAACTATTGCTGCTGCAGCGATGTTTTTAACTGCTAAAGCAAAAGTGCCAGTTTCCAGTGATGACTTTCAATCCAAACAATCTGGCACTGTTGGATCTTACAGCCCCTTGAACTCAATGGCAAAGGCTAACTTTATGGCTTTCTCCCTTTTTCAGGCCTTTATTGCAAAGCTAAGCTAATTGCTTTCATACTTGCACAGACACAACGGTGGTATCAACCTTCTCATCTAACTCTTCCCAAAATGTTGACTTGTTCCTTTAGAGAGTGTTTTGTATAGTGGCCTTGGAAAGCAAAGCAGAGATGCAACCAATCTGGACACGACTATAATGAGCTTAAGGGACGGTTTATTACCATTGTGTGTTCAATTAATACCAACTTGTATCACAGCTGGCTACTTGGGGACCAATAGATGACCCAAGGGGCCACATCAGACCCCGTAAAGATATGTTAATGAGATCCTGGATATTTTAAATTGGCGTTTTGGAGCCATGAAGTCCAGAATCAAAACTCCACTCATTACATTTTGTGGCAGGAAAACAGACTTTTCTCTGTTAAACACCACGATGTCCGGGTGCAGCTTTATTCAGAAGCTTTCCTCAATCCACTCAGTTAAAAACACTTTTAAAATAGGGAACTATCCGTGGATGTTTTTCCGGACGCGGGGCCTCTCTAATGCATTACGATCTTTACCTTTGCTGTATTGGATCTGTATGTTTTGTATTTGTGGTTTTACCGTGCTGTGATTGGTCGTCGGTCTCGATTCCTGTTTATATTCTCGTAATCTCTTTTGTTTCTTACGGAGACCTTTCTATAGTAAAAACTTGAATTCTTTTGAATTTATTTTTGTATCACTCTCTTTGAGGTTCGTTGAAGGAGAAACTGGCAAAGGAGATGTTGATGCCTTAATCTGCGTACTTCAACTTGGTTTTTAGACTTTTGTTTCTATGTTTTTATTGTGAATAATACTGAGCATTGATAACTTTGTTTTGATAAATTCTGTACTTAATCAAAAATAAAAAAATAAACTTCTCTCAGCACTGTTGTACTGTGATTTGTATCTGTGCCAAATTTTCTTTTAAAGGGACAAGACGTAACTCTGCTTGTAACAGTGACATCTAGTGGTTAAAATACGTGGAAAAGTCACCACGACCTGCCAAGTTCTACTGACCAAAAACGGTGCACTCTATCCCGGAAAACATCCGCGTCCCGCAGTGAGAGGGACGGTAATTTCCACAATCACATTGTCATTTCCCATGATGCACTGTTGCTCAGGATCTCTGTCGCAACCAGTAACGACCAGTCCAACCAGTAATGAGTAGTTTCAGTGAGTGATTCGTTCATTTTCGTGCAGCATGCTCCGGCGCCACATGGCAGCTGTCAGGACAGGAAACAGAAATGATTAGTTCACGACTCAACTATGCGTCCTCAAGTTAGAGTCTCTCATTCATTTGTGACATGACAAGCAGCTCAGGCTGTGATAAGCAGTACACACAGCGGTTCATTCGTACGGCTCGTTCGTTTGTCACGTGACAAGCAGCTCAGGCTGTGTGACGAGCAGTACACACAGCGGTTCATTCGTACGGCTCGTTCATTTGTCACATGACAAGCAGCTCAGGCTGTGTGACGAGCAGTACACACAGCGGTTCATTCGTACGGCTCGTTCATTTGTCACATGACAAGCAGCTCAGGCTGTGATAAGCAGTACACACAGCGGTTCATTCGTACGGCTCGTTCATTTGTCACATGACAAGCAGCTCAGGCTGTGATAAGCAGTACACACAGCGGTTCAGTCGTACAGATCTTTTATTTGTCACAACAGGTTCTTTCGTTCATTTGTCACACCCACGAGAGTGCTACAGCGCTGCACTAGTTAAAAAAAAACGTCCGAGAGTCAGTGATCTGATTCAGTAAAAAGACTTGACTTGAACTTCCCATTAGTAAAAATAATGTGTGACCACACCCACACACCCCTACAGTGAATGCAGTATTGTTGTCAATAAGCTCATATTTCATATTTTCTCATGGTCATTTTATGATTTAATACAGTAAATATCTGACATGTTGTTCCTTTAATCATTTCCTTTTTATGCTTTTATTCAACTCAGGAACAAAGAGTGTTTCTGAGGTTCACTCTTGACATCCGGTACATGTCATGACTCTAACCATAACATAACGTCTGTTCTGGTGCATATCTACAAACAGTCCTGTTGTTCCGGATCCAGCCACTCCCTCCTGTCCTGCAGTAACCCCTCCTTTTTCCCGCCTTTTCCATCACCTGATCCTCCCCAACCACTCACACGCTGGCATCCCGTTTCCCTTAATCAGCCCAGTAGCATTTATATCGTTAATTTCCATCAGTTCTCCATATCCACGTCACTTTGTAGCTTTCCAGGCTCATGTGTTCGACTTGCCTGAACCCGCCTGCCTGTTTCCTGCTTTCATGTTTCGTCTTCGCGTCTGCACTGACTGATTTCCTGGTTTTAACTGCAGTTTGTTTCTGGATTAAAGCCTGACTGTCTGCATGAGCGTTTGTCATGAAGAAGAGTAGATGTTTTAAGGATTTCTCATTCACATTGGATTAAAAGTGGAGTTTTAAAATTAATCTGACTAAATAATCTCACCTTCAGCTTTCAAATGTATCACAACTTTAATCGGTATTTTATGTTTCCTCAGGGTGCGATTTTTATTGTTATGCACACTTCCGCTTTGATTGTTGTTTTAGTGTTTAATTTAATAAGTCAGCACCTTTGTAACCTTGTAAAGAATTAATGGAGTTATGGTCAGAGCTGCAACGACTAGTCAGTTTTTTTTTATCAACAATTAAATAAACTATTTTGATAATCTACTAAACTTCTTAAATCTTTTTGAAGAAAAATATCCAAAATTTCTGACTTCAGCTTCTAAAATGTTTTGTTTTTTTGAAATATCTTTAGTTTGTGACCAAAAAAAGACATTGGAGGACATCACCTTGAGCTCAAACAACTAATCGATAATCAAAATAATCGTTACTTGCAGTATATGTTATACTTCTTCAGCGTGTCCTCGAGGCTCGAGCTAAAGTAAATCACCCACAAACACAGCAACATTAGCAAGAATCCACAGCCGTGCTAGCAGCGCAGTGTGGCTGTACGTATGTACAGATACTTTGAGCTACAAAGACACATTGATCCACATTTTTTCACCAGTTTCTGACCTTAGCAACTGTTTGATTAATCCAGAAAGTGATCAACAGGTTAATCGTTAATGGAAAAATAATTTTGCAGCCCTGCTTGTTGTGAGAGTGTTTCGGCTCTAGTTGGTCCAAAAATGTGGCCACCAGATGTTGTTGTAGGTTGACATGTTACACCTGCCTGTATTGGCTAATCTACATTGGTTAACAGTTGAATGTAGAATTATTTTAATCACCTATAAAGCTTCACACAGACTGGACCCACTTTATATTTCTGGATTTTCAAACCCCCTGATCTCTGTGTAATCTCTGAGACTGACTGACCAAGACTTTCTGGGGCTTAAAACCAAAGGCGACCAAGCAGCTTCAGCTCCCAAAAAAAAAAAATTTTTAAAAATGCGGCATCCCTGTAACTTTTGGTTACTTTCACTTGGATGTCCTCGATCACGGGGAGGCAGCAGTGACATATGTGCATCTATTTCTAATTATTCTGATTGACTGCAGTAGAAAAAAACCCATCTCTCATCAACTGCTAACATTATGATTAATTAATAGAAACATCAAGAAACACAAAGTACAAAAATTAAGAACAAAGTTTGTACACAGTCAGCTTTCAAGTTGTTTTATTTACACGATCACCATTGTTTTATTCTGATTTGTGGACAGATTAGAAGGTACAAAATCTGACACGATGAAGATCGACACAGGAGACCAACATTTTTTTAGTGAAAGTTGGTTTATTGTGTGGTTTTTCGGCTGGTGCTGCAGACGTGCACCATCTCAAAAATGCACAGGAACGTTAACGAATGAGGAAAACTGAACTACAAAAAAAAAGGAGGTTTGTTGGACAATTATAGTTGACCACAGTCGGCGATGATGACCTTGCCTTTGGGGTTGCCCCCGCTAGTACCTTTGGCCTCCATCGCGTCAACGACATTGCTTCCCTCCACGACTTTGCCGAACACCACGTGTTTCCCGTCCAGCCTGCAGATGAAGATGGAGCAACGTTTAAATCTAAAAACTGTTGATTGAACCTGAATGCAGCAGTAGATGGGTCAAAGTGGAGCTCACCATCTAGTCTCAACTGTGCAGATGAAGAACTGTGATCCGTTGGTGTTAGGTCCAGCGTTGGCCATTGACAGTACATACTTTTCTGTGTGCTTCAGCTGGAAGTTCTCGTCAGCAAACTTCTCCCCATAGATGGATTTACCTCCAGTTCCATTGTGTCTGGTGAAGTCTCCACCCTGAAAAAACAAAAAGGCTCCATTGAGTCGTCCATTGAGATGTGTGCAAACAGTAACAGGTAACAGGACAAAGTCCTTGCCTTCACTGTACCTGACACATGAAGCCGGGGATGATGCGGTGAAACGAGGAGCCCTTGTACCCGAAACTTTTCTCTCCGGTGCACAAAGCGCGGAAATTCTCTGTGAAAATAAAGAAACCAGTCGCTTTATTAAACTTAAACAACTAAAATGCTAAATAAAAAGCAGGTTCACATTCCCAGAAATAAGTTCTTTAGAGCAGAGGTCACACAAATATGTTACACCCTTTTGCATCAATAACTTTCATCTACCTGTGTACCCGACACACTGCTTTAGCACGGCATGCACAGTCACGTAACAGGACCCCACGCCCCTCAAACACAGCAGCAGCGTTGTTAAACATCTCTTTGAGCAGGATCTTAACATTTAAACTCACATGTGGAGACCCTGATTAGATCATGTCATGGACTGGATCTGGCCCTCAAGCCGGTGGTTTGAAAACAGCAGAGACACAATCTAGTGTTTGCACAAAGGAAACACCATGCAGAGTTTCTTGTATGGAGGCTGCAGGACAAAGCGACCGAGGGTGGAAATGATCACTACAGGACAGTTCAAGCACACAAAAGGAGTTCTTTTTTCCTCTTCTAACTTTTTGTTAATCCGCAGTCATGTTGTGTTATTATTTTAAACTCACATTTGGCCCCTCTAACCGGTTACTCAGGTTCTTACACACTGGCCTCGCCCACACAGCATTGGCTGTAACTTTCCAGGTGAGGGTTAAAATGAGGAAGCACGAGTTTCCTCAACCAAACTCAACTTCGTCTTTGGGTGTGGAGAAACTAAAGCCTGAGCAGCAGCAGCAGCAGCAGCAGCTCTGCAGTTCATGCTGCATGCGATGAGTTTAAAAAGCTTTAACATACCTGCAGTCTTTGGGACCACATCAGACCGGAGCTGCAAAAAAACCAACAGAAATGTGTTTTTAAAACCTTCAAAATGAAACAAAGTGAGAAGAACAGTAAATGTGTGATGTTTTATCTTACCTCCATTACAATCCTGCCTTGTGGACGTCCATCTATAGTGATGTCAAAGAAAACTCTGGGTTTTGCCATGTTTATCTACGCGTCTGTGGCGTTATTAAGATGAACTGAGTCCCTGCGGCGCGTCAGACTCACTGTTTAGCTCTGTATTTATATCATTATAGGCACAGGGGTGACGTCAAAGAAGCCCGCAGCCAATCACAGGCAGGTTTCTTTTGAAAGGCGCAAGAACGGACCAATAGGAGTAGAGGTTGGGCGGGGTTAAGCTTGAGACGTCTCGCCGCCTTGCTGGGTGGAGGAGCGGCAGGCAGGCAGACAGGCAGGAAGACAGACAGGTTGGTGTCATGTACGAACGTGTCGGAGTCAAACGGGTGGAGGTTCAGCGGCGCAGTTAGGAAAAGTCCGAATGTGAGAAGAAATACGGTGTTTTTCAACCAAATCAAACTTTTTTAAAAGTCAAAATCGACGTCAGAGTGTTTTTTTATCATATCTGTGTGCGCCTAAACTCCATTATCTGCCATAAAAATGAACAAAAATCGACTTTCTGACGCTATTTCCGTGTTTTCCTTCACGTTCTCATTGCCTGATTTTTGCACTCGGGGGCGTGTCATCCAATGAAAAAGCCAGCTCTCTTATGACGTCACCGGAGCGAACAGTCTTGATTTGAGTAAATTCCTATAGTGACATCTGGCGGTAAAATGTGTACACTGCAACAACAACAATGGAACCTATAGTCACTTTACAGATTACAATGAATATAACTTTAAAATGTCTAAATAAATGTAGAGTGTGTCTGACATACATTATTATTGACACTGCAGTAGCACAGAGACTTCAACAAAGTTAGTCAAAGGCAGGCTTGAGGTTGCCAAGCAACCAGGGTCAGCTGCAGGTCAGAGCAATTAACTGCAGCTGTGCTCTGTCTGTGTGTGAGTGACTGCTGAGAGACACAGAAAATCTCTAAATGAACCCCCTCCAACTAGTGGACACTGATGCCAAACGGTAGGTCGTATCAAAAAGCCCAAATGACCGTGAGCATCCTCATCTTGTCGACCATGTGAATGCCGAATTTCAGTGTCTAAAGTTAAAAAATGTGACCTGGGGAGAGAGAGAAAGAACAGGTGCCCCGTGCTCCTTTGGGAAATTTCTCCTCTCCACTTTACATGGGAGTAGATGGGGCTGTCGGTGGGTGATCCTGGCGCATCAGTGCGTCTCCCGCCAAAACTATAAGTCTGACAGCTTCAGCAGTGATATCGCTGCGTAGCCCACGAATTTTCCTACGTTTCTATGTATGAATTATTTCTGTAGAGTGACATTTGTGGCCACTAGAGCCTTTTGCAAATGTATTTTTTGACAAATGTTTCTCTCCCTCTCCACTCCAGCGATGATGTCACCCACTCTAGCTCTGGAACATTCTACCAATACACACCCATTGTAAATTGTGTTGTGGTTTTTGGCGATTTTTGGCAAAACCGTTTGGCGAAACTCTTAGAAAAGTCACAGCACATCATTCCCGGCCGAGCCGGTCGTTTTGATACCTTTTTTGTGTATGTGTGACCAAAACTGTGGGAGGAGTAGCGCGCTGAAATTCCTGGAATACGTAAGAATAATAAGTATGGGGAATAGTGAATAGTGGCCTTGCAGGAACACTCTGCAAGGCCACTATTATATTATATGTTATGTTATATTAATATAGCAGATATAATATTAAAACTCCGACAGAGAACATTTTACTGCATTGTATTTTCCCAGTGTAGTATTAGTACTTTTACTTAGAATAAAACTGTGCAAAGGTTCACAAAACACATAAATACTCTGTTAAATAAAGGCACTGTTGCTTTATCCAACATACTTAAACCAACTAAAACACAAAATAAAAAGCAGCTTAGTATCCTGACTATGATTCACTGGGATGTGGACGATGAAGGAAACATCTGACAGCTGAACAGGCCGAACCAAAAGGAGGTTTGTTGGACTATTTTAGTTCACCACAGTCGGCGATGACGACCTTGGCTTTGGGGTGCCGCTCTTTGTGCCGTGCTTCTCTATCACCTCGACAACATCAATGCCCTCCACGACGTTGCCAAACACCACGTGCTTCCCGTCCAGCCTGGAGAAGAGAGGAGATGATTAGTATGTGAGATGAACATCTGAAACAAGGTTTGAAGGCAGCAGGAGGAGTGGAGCTCACCACTCAGTTGAAGCTGTGCAGATGAAGAACTGGGATCCGTTGGTGTTGGGTCCAGTGTTGGCCATGGACAGTGTGCCCATCCCTGTGTGTTTCAACTGGAGGTTCTCGTCAGCAAACTTCTCCCCATAGATGGATTTACCTCCAGTTCCATTGTGGTTGGTGAAGTCTCCACCCTGAAAAAACAAAAAGGCTCCATTGAGTCGTCCATTGAGATGTGTGCAAACAGAAATCAAAAATCTGAACCTGTGAGAACAAAAAGGTAACAGGACAAATTGCTTGCTGTACCTGGCACATGAAGCCGGGGATGATGCGGTGAAACGAGGAGCCCTTGTACCCAAAACCTTTCTCTGTGGTGCACAAAGCTCGGAAATTCTCTGTAAAATGAAGAAACCAGTTCACATCCACAGTAAATAAGCACTATTTATTGCTTTAGACTGCGAGGAGCCAGATGATGGTGCACCAGGTGTTTCAGCTGACCAGCAGGGGGCCACAGCAGTCAGTAACTCTGATAAACTAGAGGAATTGAGCAGTCCAGTGAATTCTCTGGTTGTCTCTCAAGTATCCAGGGATGAGCAGATGGAAAAAGAGTTGACAAGCTAGGAACAGAGATGGAGAAGCATGCAGCACCAGTTTACGCAGATCCAAGCACAAGGTAGAGAACTAAGAGAGAAATATGAGAGCAGAACTGAGCATGAGGATGATGATGGCATCAATTGGGCTAACCTGAGCTGGGCCGAGGGCCAGTCAAGTGAGGCAGGTGAGGTGCCAACATGTCTACAGGCAGCCCAAGTACCACATACCACTCGCGAACTGAACTGTATGTCAGTCTGAAGGACCTGTGTTTGACCAATGGGTCAGACCAGAAACTTGACTTGATCCAGCAGAGAAGAGGTAACAACCAGGTTACCAGTGAGGCTCATGTAGAGGGCACTATTGAGGCACCAGTCCTGGAGGTTGCAGGACTAGCATCAGCTAGAACATTTAACATGGTCACAACTAGGGCTTCGAGTTCCCACAGAGAAAAGCCTTTATCATGGCAGCACTACAGCAAGCTGATCAGATGCTAAAACCCTGTATGACAAGGTCTCAGAGGTTGAAGGTCTGAGACTATGATGAGGCCTTAGCTTTGCCACAATGCTTGACACACAAAGTTACGAAGCTAGGTCACTCCATCCCTTGGACAGACCACCAAGAACAGAATGGCAGTAGGTTTGTCAGTGGCGATGTCCGTCTCATGCATCATGCAGGTTTTCTTGATGGGACATGCATGAAGGTTGTGGCACAAAGCAACCATTGCATTGTCGTCATCCACCAGGTGGAAATGACCACTACAGGACAGGTCAAGCAGTTCTTTCACTCTTCTTCCACTTATTGTTAATCACAGCAGTCATACAACTCCTTTGATCACTATTTAAACTCACATTTGGCTCTGAAACTAATTATTCAGGTTCTTACATGTTCCTGTAACTTTCCAGGTGAGAGTTAATGAGGAAGCAAGAGTTTTCTCAACCAAGCAAGTTTGTTTTTGGGTGTTTGGGAAAAGCCTGAGCAGCAGCAGCAGCAGCAGCTCTGCAGTTCATGCTGCATACGGTGAATTTGAAGTTAAAGCTTTAACATACCTGCAGTCTTTGGGACCACATCAGCCCGGAGCTGCAGAAAAGACATATAGTTTTTAAACTTTAAAATTTAAATAAAGTGAAAGTAAATGTGTGATGTTTTATCTCACCTCCATTACAATCCTGCCAGCTTTAGCTCCATCTATAGTGATGTCAAAGAAAACTTGCGGGTTTGCCATGTTTATGAACGCGCCTGTGGTGTGATTAAGAAATGAGTCCCTGCAGGGCGTCAGATTCCCTGTTTAGCTCTGTATTTATATCATTATCTACACGGAAGTGAGGTAAAGGAAGCCAGCAGCCAATCACAGGCAGGTTTGGGCAGACAGTCAGGACAGGTTTGTGTTGAGAAAGTCAGCGATTTGAAACACAAAACACAAGATAAATGATAGGTTCAGTGTTTCAAACCCAAACCGCCTGAGTGACAGTTGGTGGTTTTCATTGGACTTCAGTCCAGGACAGCAACATCCAGAGAAGATGCCTATAGGAACATCTGGTGGTAAAAATGTGTCAACTGCAACAATAAAAATGAAACCTTTTTGTTTGGGCACTTTTGATCTTGTTGGCATTAATAAAATATTATTGTTGTGATTAATTAATGAAAAAAAAAAACACTCAAGTACAAGAATTTAGAACAAAGTTGCACAAAGTCAGCTTTCAAGTTGTTTTATTTACACGATCACCATCGTTTTATTTTGATTTTGTTAACAAATGTGGTCCTTAAAGGACAGATCAGAAGGTACAAAATATGACACGATGAAGATCAACACAGGAGACAAACATTTTTAGAGGAGAAACTGGGTTCAGTGGGCGTTTTTTTTCTACCGATGCTGCAGACGTGCACCGTCTCAAAGATTAACTGGGATGTGGACGATGAAGGAAACATCTGACAGCTGAACAGGCCGAACCAAAAGGAGGTTTGTTGGACTATTTTAGTTCACCACAGTCGGCGATGACGACCTTGGCTTTGGGGGTGCCGCTCTTTGTGCCGTGCTTCTCTATCCCCTTGACAACATCAATGCCCTCCACGACGTTGCCAAACACCACGTGCTTCCCGTTAAGCCTGGAGAAGAGAGGAGGTGATTAGTATGTGAGACACTAAAGCTGTTTGATTGAACCTGAATGCAGCAGTAGATGGGTCAAGGTTGAGCTCACCAGTCAGTTGAAGCTGTGCAGATGAAGAACTGGGATCCGTTGGTGTTGGGTCCAGCGTTAGCCATGGACAGTGTGCCCATCCCCATGTGCTTCAGCTGGAAGTTCTCGTCAGCAAACTTCTCCCCGTAGATGGATTTACCTCCGGTTCCATTGTGGTTGGTGAAGTCTCCACCCTGAAAAAGAAAACATTAAAAAAATCTATTTAATCAGGTTAAATCGAACCTGTGAGAACAAAGGTAACAGGACAAAGTCCTTGCCTTCACTGTACCTGGCACATGAATTTAGGGATGAGACGGTGAAACGTGGAGCCCTTGTACCCGAAACCTTTCTCTCCGGTGCACAAAGCGCGGAAATTCTCTGTAAAATAAAGAAACCGTCGCTTTATTCAACTTAAAACAACTAAAATACAAAATGAATCCCCAGTAACAGGCACTAAAAGTAGTCGCTTTGCATCTCTTTGTGGTCTCGCGTCTCTTTGTCTGTGGTTTTGAAGTTGTTCTGTCCCTTCAAGTTCGCTTTGAGTCTAGTGGTTCATTGTCATTTTGTGTCTATTTGTAGTCTCTTTGTGTTTGTTCTGTCTTGATATTGTCAGTTTGAGCTTTTTCTGTGTCTTTGTAGTCATTTTTGTTTTGTGTCTCTGTGGTTGTTCTGTCTCGGTGTTGTCATTTTATGCCTCTTTAGTCTCCTTGTTGTTTTTTTGAGTCACTTTGTAGTCATTTATTATATCTCTTTGTGGTTGTTTTGCGCCTCTTTGAGCTCGTTTTGTTTCACAGGTGAAGTCGACCTCTCAGGTGCTGCTGTCAGTTGAAAAACTGCAGCTGAACCTTCGTATTAAATTCACACGGGAGATAATTAGACTGTCTGACGCATGTCCACAGCTTCCTGCTCCAGCAGATCCACACGGACACGATACAAAATATGGCCCTCCGGGGCTCTCTGACCCCTTGAGGATACCTTGATCACACATCAAGGGCCTTGTGAAATTGTCTCGTGGGTCGGATCTGGTAGGTTGAGACTCCTACTTTAGAGAATATGACAATTAAAGCGCAGACACAGCATGATGTATCTGAGCCACTATAGAAGCTACTGTACGCACAAAGGAAGCATACAGGCCATTTTTCTGCACCCACTGAGTATAAATGAGGTCGTATAAGTGACAAAACCCAGTCGGTCGGTGATGCATCATGCAGGTTTTCTTGTTGGGAGTTGCATGAAGGTTGTGGGACGAAGCAACCAATGTATTAATCACAGCATTCTTTGTTGCCTTCAAGCCTCGACCCATATTCAGAATAACCTCTCAGCTGAGGATTAATGGGGACGCATAGTTTTCAAACATAAACATGAATCCATTTTTGGTGTGTGGAAAAAATCTGAGCAGCAGCAGCAGCAGCAGCAGCAGCTCTGCAGTTCATGCTGCATGCAGTGATAAAAAAAAAAATACAAGGCTTTCTCTCTATTGTCAAAGCTTACCTACCTGCAGTCTTTGGGACCACGTCAGCCCGGAGCTGCAAAACAAACAGACATTTCAGTCAGTGGAGAAGAAACAGCAGGTGTGGGTGACAGTTTGACACAAAGTGCATGGACAGGAAGGGTGAGAGAGGCTAAAAACGCACGCTTAAAATGTCTGCAAATGTGACGACAGCTACAATTGTCATTTTGAACTCAGCTGATAAAACTTTAGGAGACTTAAGGCCTGAAATCCAAAAGTTACTCGTCCAGGACAGTTTGAATTTTGCATAATTTTACACAAACAAATCAAAAACAAAATCACAGCTCAGCTAACAATCTGAGCTAACATGAGCTAACAGCAGCTACAGCTGTCAGCAGTTTACTTCACTGTCCATCATAAACTCTGTAAATCACAGAGAGTTGAGGCGGAGCAGCCGGAGGACATCAGAGGGAAAACCAGAAAACATTTTCTCCATAAAATATGATCCAGTTTCACCAGAATCAGTGAAATAGTTGGCGGTGTGTGACTATAAATATATATATTAATAAAATAAAACATCAACAACCTTGACATCCAAGAAACTCTGTTAAAGGTTTCCACACATTCTCCTGTCTTTCCTCTGGTTATGTAACTCGGGAAAGCTGTTCTGGCCTGCAGGAGTCTAACTGCAACCTTCGTGTCTGTCAAGTGAAGCCAAAAACTGCAGTTCCTCAAACGTCCACTTGAGGCTGGCTCCAGAAGTGAGTCAGTCTCCATAAGTCCCCATGTTCAAATGTCCAACTTCACAGCAGAAATAAACATGTTTACAGCCTGGTACAAAAAACAGTTTTGGTCTCTGTAGCTAATTTCCCCGTTCATGACAACTGTACTGAGGGTGAATTTATATACAACTCACCTGTTCAGATTATATTAAGGCTTAAAGTTATGCAGGATTAGGAGCGTGGACGCTTTGATTGACAGGTGGGTGTCGTTACAGGTGGCTTGTTTGAGCAGCCAGGCTTCATTAAGCCTACGTCCAGGTTTTAGACAGTCTGTGGTAGTCCAACGTCAATTGAAATTTTGGACTAACAATAAAGTTCTTATTTCGATCTATGACTCCTCATCATAGGACATCAAAGCTGGATAGAATAAAGAACCTCCTCTGTAGGTGTAGAAGTTAGTGTGAGGTTTTCAAGTTAGTCCAGATATTATATGTTTATGTCTTGATAATAAAAACTGTTTCAATTGCAAAAATATTAAAAAACTATAAATAAAATATGTCTGACAGCTGATCACATGTAAGCTCGTCTGTTTTCTGCACACCTTTATCTTTTATGTTTAATATTAATCGATATCTCAATATTTATGAATCGTTTGGTCATTAAATAGTGCCAAAACTCAAAGATATGAACTTTATTATCATATATGACAAAATAAAGATAATAATTCTTACATTTGAGGAGCTGGTTGTCTGATTGAAAAATATGACTTTAAAGGTGGATTATCAGATTAGATGCTCAAATGACTAATTATAGTTCAGCTGTAATTGTGTCATCAGATGCATCAGCCTGTTTTGACTGCGCTCAGCAGCAGCAGCAGCAGCTGGGCGTTTCCATCAGTCTGATGCTTTAACTGTTAACTATTTGTATTCATGGAATAAATAAGACGATGTATTAAAACATGCATGCACATTTAGGCTTTATATATATATATATATATATATATATATATATATATATATATATATATAGAAATGGGTGCCAAAATGGAGGCTGCATGAGAGAGAGGAGCACTGCAACACGCCTGTCAGAGCTGCAGGCCTCCACAGCACACAGATGGATTTAAATAT
Source organism: Miichthys miiuy (assembly GCA_036365135.1). NCBI lineage: Eukaryota > Metazoa > Chordata > Actinopteri > Sciaenidae > Miichthys > Miichthys miiuy. Next base: position 21,773,742 of record CM071619.1, on the reverse strand, counting down.
TTATGTTCTACCGATTTTAAAGCTGAAAACATGAAATAAAGTGACAGACTCTGATTAAAATTATGACGTTTGTCTTACCTCCATTACAATCCTGCCTGCGTTAGCTCCATCAACAGTGATGTCAAAGAAAACTCGCGGGTTTCCCATGTTTTATAAACGTTTTTCAAATGTTACTGTGATGAGAGAAACACGCACTTGAGCGCCTGAATGAGTTCCCGCAGCGCGTCAGAGCCTCTCGGTCTATTTAGGTCTGTATTTATGAGGCTCTGCGCAGCGGTGATGTAAAAGGCTAAAGGCAGCCAATCACGGCCGCGTTCTTCTAAAGAGCGGACCAATAGGAGTTGGAGGTGGGCGGGGTTAGAATGTCCGTTAGTTGAGATGCCTCCACGGGGCGGAGCGGCGGTCGGACAGATGAGTTCCCGTCATGAGAAATCTGATTTTAAGTGTCAATTTTTAAACTTTTCTCTCATAAACTGACGTCTGTTACCTCCTGCTGATCCACACTGACCTGTGATCAGCTGAACGGTGTCTCTGCCATTCGTACGTCTGTTCTCACACTATGTAACTTTGGGCTCCGGGTCGGGAGAAGTACGTAACGCTTTACGGCACTAAGTCACACACCACCAACTATTTCACTGATTTTGGTGAAACTGGATCATATTTTATGGAGAAAATGTTTTCTGGTTTTCCCTCTGATGTCCTCCGGCTGCTCCGCCTCAACTCTCTGTGATTTACAGAGTTTATGATGGACAGTGAAGTAAACTGCTGACAGCTGTAGCTGCTGTTAGCTCATGTTAGCTCAGTTTGTGAGCTGGGCTGCCTGGACTGTGAGCTCAGAGCACCGTGGGAGTGTTAGTGTTTGTACCACAGGCGTGTTGGACTGCCAGGAAGAAGAAGAAGAAGAGGTTTACAGGGAATGATGACGTGGAGCTGGTGTTGCGCCAGAACCGGAGCTGGGCAAGCGGGCAACGTAACTGGGCTCAGCAGCCTCTATGAACATAATGGAAGAGGAGACGTGAGCGAAGAGGATCCACACTTCACTTCCTAATATTCTGTTTGGAGCCACGATTGAGTTGAATCTGGGGTAACAGGATTCGTTTGTAGATCCATGAAGACGTTTCGTACGATATTTTTGAGAGTTGAAACGTCTTTACAGATCTACAAACGAGTCCAGTCCAAGTATTTTGTACCATCACACCTCGAGACTTTGACACTTCAACGGTTGCAAAATTAAAACACCAGGTCTTTGAATTATTTTTGTCAAATAAAGTGATTTTTAATTCTGATTCTGAGATTCAGGAAAGGGACAAAAAGGTAACTGCAGGTACAATGACGGTTATGATTAAAAAATAAATAGAAAATAATGGCAATTACAATGTGTTACAAAATATGTGGAATAGTTTACATATTTAAAAAAACCTCTTCTTTTTTTTTCTTCTCTCTCTAGCAAATTTTTGCAGTTAAATAGTCCATAATTTTTTCCCCAAATATAACATTATCGTGTCGCTCAATTGGCATTATTTTCTTTGTTGCCTTGTCGGGACCTCGAAGGGTTCAGTCGGAAAGTCACTCGTAGAAAAAGACGTCAGCTTTAAAAAGTGGTACGAAGAATAATTTCTGCATGTTTAACTGCATTTCTCGATGACATCAGCTGACCGTCCGTTTCCCGTCATACGCCAGATTTTTTTTTTTACAATTGCTTCGTAATGTTCTAACATACAGTATGTATACAGTGCCAACGATGATCCATTACCCAACTAATAACATTAAAATTACCATGATTAACATTTCATTTGATACACACACGTTCTCTAATGAAAACAAGTTGATTATACAGTACATGAACCCGCGTCATGATGGGTTATACGTGTCAAATGATCGAAAACAAACTTTCAAATGGCAGAAAATGCCACGACACACAGCTGTACTCATTTACAGTATGCTTGAAAAAAAAAAAAAAAAAACCCAGAAAGAGGGTAGAAACCAACAAGAGGGAGAGAGACGGGAGTTTTTCCTTCTATTTCACAGTGCTGAAGGATGTCAGAGATACAATGAACCTCAGCGCGCTCTCCCAACTTCATGTTAGGAAAAAAAAAAAAGTCTATAGTACATGTTTTATTTTTTCTTTGTTTAAAACGCGAGGTCGCCCTTCGTCTTTTCACTTCGTCGCCCGACTGATCAGCACAGAGAAACAAAAAATGAGACCACGTTTAGTTTAACTGCCCTTATCTTACATCTTCATGTATTACGGGAAAAGTCTGCTGAAGTTTTAGATTTCTCTTATTGTCAAACAAACAGTGAACGCAGCACGACCAGATACTTGAGTCCAGTCCGTCTACGTTCCAACCCTCCACCTACGGTCATGAGCTTTGGGTAGATCGCGGATACGAGTGGTCGAAATGAGCTGGTGGGTGGAGGAAGCTCATTTCGACCACTCGTATCCGCGGATTCGAAGTAGAACCGAAAGGAGCCAGCTGAGGCGGTTCAAGGCGCCTTCCTTTGGAGGTGTTCAGGGAGGAGACCCCGCTGGAGGGGACTACATAACCCATCTATAGCCTGGGAACCCCTCGGGACCAGCAGGAGGAGCTGGAACGCTCTGATAAACCTGCTGCCACCGTGACCCGACCCCGGATAAGTGGAAGAAAATGGATGGATTTTAAGTCCACAGGTGAGTTCACGCATGTCAAAATGAGCTTGGATGGTTTCACTCGTAACGGTCAGAAAGTTACGCGTCGAACGCCGGACGCTTCTCGCCCTCAGTGGCCATTTCAGCTACGTAGCGGAGGAAGTCGCGGAGGCAGCCGGAGCTGACGCGGTTGAGGTGAATACCACAATATACAAATATAAGTTGTACACGTTTAATATTTATATTTTGGCGGTCAAATAACATCTGCACGGTTGCAATTCGGTAAAGAAGAATAATCTGGGGTTCCTGTCACTCTTCAGCTGTCTCTGTCAAGTTCTTGTCTGTTTAAAAAAAAAAACACCTCCTCTTGTGATCATCTGTTACAGTTAGTTCACAACAGCCGTACTTGAACGTCACCCTGCTGGAATGATTGCACTACACTACGAAGTACAAAGTGTACTGCATTGTTTGACTCAAACGTAGATTCATCCACCGCTGGAAATAGTCCCCAACAAATTCCCTCTTTTGTCTGACGAAACTGCAGCGAACTTCCGAACTCTTGACCCATTTTTAAAATTTAAGCGCTCAGCAGCGACAGGAAGTCGAGAGTTGCTGACAAGAAGAGAAATATAAAATATCACGACCTTTAATGCAGTGGTTCCGGGAGGCTACATCAGGAGCACAGAGACGTTTGTGAAAGTAAACTTAAAGGACCAGTGTGGAGGATTTAATGGGGTCTAACGGTAAAGTTGCTGGTTGCAACCCCGTCGCCTCACCCTCTCCGTGTCGACAACATGCGCTACAGTCCCCATCTACAGCTAGTGTTTAGTTTGTCCATCCTGGGCTACTGTAGAAACATCTATAGAAGAGGTTTGTAGATGTAAAAGTCTCATTCTTCTTATTTTCAGCTGATTAAACACTAATTAAAAGTTATAAATGTGATATTCTGTAGATAGATCTCCATAAATCTGACACACTGGACCTTTAAAGCAGACGATGAATGAACCCTGACTGCTCCACGACACCAAAACACTTTAAAATATTTAAATATTATGAGAAACTCAACAAAGATAATCATTATATATTTGGATCATGAGGTAAAACAGTAGAAATGTGTGTTTGTGTCGGGAAACCACTGTATCAACGTGTCCTTTAACTCCTCATAAACACATCCCAGCTTCCATTAATCTCCATGTCACTGAATAAAATCTATAAATTAAATACTGTATATTTAAATCCTTCAGCCTGCGCTTTGTGCTATAGTTTTTAAAATGCTGGTCTGCAGAGTCAGTGCCTTTGTACGGGTGGATTCTTCATGACGTGTGACGAGTGTTCCCTCCTCTTCCTGTTCGCTGCACTGAATGAATTAAAGTACAGCAGGACACTTAAAAAAAACACAAAGATACACTCATTTATGCACACACACTCGCACGCACACACACACACACACACACACACATAAAGTAGTGGGTGCCGACAGAGAACGGTTGCTGTCTTCTGACCAATGAGGGCAGAGCTACAGCAAACAGAAGAGCGAGAGGCCGGACTGGAAGATGACCGTCGCTGACGAAGACGTTGGAGGCGGTCAGTTGTTCTCGAACAGAGACAGCAGGTCGTCGCTGCTGTTGTTGGGCAGGTCGGGGGGGCCCAGGTAGGACAGCAGCTCGTCCGGGTTGGTCAGCTCAGGAAGAAGCTGAACGACAGACAGACAGAAGAAGTTTAAATTAAACACCAAGTTTACTCCTTACTTAAACTGTAGCTGCTGTTAGCTCAAGTGTTCTGCCTGGACTGTGAGCTCGGAGCAGCGGGGAATGTTGGCGTTTAACACTGCTAGTACAGCAGCTTTAAAAAGGCCCGTGGTGTCATGCCAGAACCGGAGCTGGGCAAGCAGGGACAGCAGCCTCTATGGACATAATGGCAGAGGAGAAGAGAGCGAAGAGGACGCTGACAGTTGTCTACTCGTTAGTTTTTGATCATAAGTAATGTAATCAGAAGAAATACTCGAGTATAGCTGAACATATTTACCACATATTACACTCTGAGACTGGAGGCAACAAATAAATAAAAAAAAAACTCTTGGATAGCAATAGCAAAGTTGCTACTTCTAAGCTGGAAGTAGTTGCCAACAAACCAGTGGAAACTCCAGGAATGTTCTTGGAACAAAACACCCCATAAAATGTCAAAATGTTCACGTTAGTGAGCTCTGTTTGTGAGTGTCACGGGTGCTGTTATGTTTTTTTAAAGGCTAGCTGTTTCCACCAGTTTCCAGTCTTTATGCTAAGCTAAGCTAAGCTATCCTGCTGGCTTCACGTTTACCTTCTAATCTTCTAATGTGACTCTCAGCCAGAAAGCAGCTTTCTTATGAATATGAAGTCATTTTTAAGTTGCCCTGTAAACCTTAAGGTGCTCTTATTAAACTGAACACATGACCGACAGGCTTCCACTCACATCTAGTGCATGATCGGCTCCCTCTCCTCCGGGTGCTCCCGGGCCTCCCAGTCCGAAGGAGCCTTCGCTCTGCAGCCGAGGATTCTGGGTATTGGCGTTCCGCTGCGGCAGCGGGCTGCCGGCGTCGCCGAGACTCTGATTACCGTGAACGCCTGAACTGTGCTGCTGCTGCTGCTGCTGCTGGAGGATGTTATGGGCGTGTTCGATTCGTCCAGAATGAGACGTCTGATGGCGACAGGAAGAGACACAAACACAAGGCGAGAAACTTTAATTTAAGGAAATGTAAAATGACATTGACTCACAGTGTGTCAACACTCTGCACGAGGTCTTTTCTTAAGAGGCAGAACACCAGAAGTGTGTGACAGCGGAGGACGCACACTTTAATCTTACTCTAAAAACCTTCAGCGGACAGCCGAGCAGCTGCCTGTGACAGGCGGTATGTGCTTTAGTGGTTCGGTATGCGAGTGAATATATATGCTCAGTCAGTACTGTCTACTTCAGGGCCGGTTAAAGGCTCTTAACTGAACTCACAAGCCAGAAGGAGAAGACAGTCAGTGTTACGTAACAGCAGCCTCTTTTTAACCAGACTCAGGTAGTAACAGCTCACAGTTGTGTAGGTTTTAATCAAACAAACTACAGTGAGAGTTCATGATGATGGAGCAACAGTGCGGCTCACGGGTGGAGCTCTGATCACACAGAGGAAGAAGATACATCAGGCTTTTCATCTTTTCATTGGATTTGTTGACAAGTTACCCTTCCTAAGCCCCCCTTTTTTGTTATGTGCTCCAATCAGCAGTTTGCACGGGGAGTTTTATTTTGAAAATCCACGGGCTTCTCTGTGCTGTTTCTGTGTCTGGCTTCCTGTCAGCTCGAGCTGCTCTGCGTTAAAAATCGTCAAATACAGAACAGACGCGTATTCAATACAGAGCCGAGCCGAGCCGAGGCCCGCTTCTAAGACGTCTGAAACGGGCCGCGGCGGAGCCGGTGGGGTTCGAAACACAGACTACAAAAGACTAAAGACTTACTAAAGATTGTGATTAAGTATTAATTATTTTTATTACTCGATTAACAATTAATTTACCCCAAATAAATACAAAAAGCTTGTCTCATTAATATTCATGAATTAATATAATTCAATCACTTTCTGTCACAGCGGCTCGAAGTTCTTGACTTAAACGTTACAAAGTAAGCTGTGACTATACGTGTCTCGTCCTTAGCAAGTTAGCACGTAGCATCTCTGAGCAGAGGCGAGGAGGAAGTTGCTCACCAGCCTCGACCTTCAGTATGAATTACCTCTGCTGGTTGAAAGACGATCAGATCAGAGCTTTCAGTGACATCATGTTGAAGCAGCGTGTGCCTCAGTGTGAGTTTCATAAGCTCAGACTGTGTGTGAAGTAAAGCTCGTGCTGCGGTGCCTTTGGCTGTCGTCTATTCATGCTCTGCTCGTCTTTTGATGCCCGTTCAAGCGTTAAGAAAACGTCCTGAGTGAGCCGAACAGAAAAGATACCGGTCCTCGTCAGTGTGGCCTGAGGCCACGTGAATACACACTCCTGTGTGTGTGTGTTGTGTATGATTAAAGGTGTCTAACCTGCTCGGACTGGTATGGGAGTGGAGGTGGCGGTCCAGAGGAGGCGTACTCTCCGAGTGTCGGGGTGCCGGGAGTGTTGGGGAAGTCTGTGAATCCTGTTTGGCTGGAGAATCCCTGGCTCCCTGCGAGAGTGACACCAAACACATGTTACGTCAGACAGTGAGTCAGAAAACAGGTCAGACTTTTGTTTCCTCTTGTGTAATAGTGAGCAGTGTAGCGTGGACAAACAGAGCTTCCAGCTGTGGACTATAAGAGGACACATGAAGGAGGAGGTGATGGGGACGCTGTGTTTGTACTCACTGGTCTTTGCTCTGCGGCTTCAAATACTGTTCTGGGTCACCTCCCATCTAAGAAAGTGTGATTGTGTACAGTATGTGTACATATTACACAGTATATATACAGTACCAGTCAATAGTACACGTCTGGAGAAGCAGACAGGAGAACCAGCGTGAAGCTAAGCGATGTGGATCTATGCACTGAGCGAAGGAGCAGCGGCTCTACTCCGAGCTCCTCACTCTTAGCCCGGACACCCACGATCCACGATCTCAGGATCACAAGTGAGGGTTGGAGCGTAGCTTGGACTGGAAGATCGAACCACAGCAGACCTGCCTGCACGACGCCACTGCTCCATTTTCCCGTCACTCATGACCACGAGCCCGGCACACTCAAACCGCTGTTAAAGTCCATTTTGTTGCTGCCCCATCGCTCAGCTTCATGCTCATCCACCTGTCTGCTTCTCCAAACTGGGGGGGGCGTCCCAACCTCCATCTACTGACTGGATCAGAACCTCATACACTTCAAATAACTACCACTTTAAGTAACATTAAGGATATAATGTTGTACACTGATGTTGATGTTTGTTGCTGCCCCCGTCCTCAGTGCAGATCGCTTAGCTTCATGCTCGTCCTCCTGTCTGCTGTCCGCGGTCTCATACAAGCCCAGAATATTTGCTTCAAAGTTTTTCTCTCTTAAGTTAAATATCGGCGACTGAATAAACAATAATCTATAACACTTTCAGCAGCATATGAACATATTTTAGTTTCCAGCAGCAGGACTTGAAGCTCAGCCGTGTGAAGTTCTTGTTTTTTTACTCGTGGTGACATTTTTGTGAATGAAGTTCGTGATAAAAAATAAGAAAATGTTCTTTACTACGATGTCTGAAGCGGACAAATAAACCAGCAGCTGTAGTTTTCTGTGTGTTTACGCTAGCTCGTGCTGAAGCTACCTGGCCGGTTGTAGTCGGGGGTGTTCCTGCCCCCTGCGGTCAGACCCTGGTAGGGGGACGACGCCGGGCCCAGAGCGGCGATCATTTCCATCACGTTAGGCAGCACCATGTGACTCGGGCTGACCGTTCGGCAGCGTTTCAGCACCGGGCCGTCGGGCTCCTCCTTTATGTGCAGGTCCGGTTTGACGGGCACCGGCCTCCAACCGCACACCGGGTCGATGGTGATCTCCTCATAGTCAGAACTGAGAGCAGAGAAGACGGGTTACTGGGCGTGAAACGGAGAGACAAACACACGAAATCCAGATAGAAACACTTACTTCTGGATGTAGACAAGAATCCCGAGCATGTACTGGTCCACCTCCAGCCCCTCGAGCAAAGCGGTTTTACTGTGGACGACAGGAACAAACTGCTGGTTAGAGTTCACACCGAGAAGATCTGAAACGTGCGATGAGGCGCTGATACAGTACGTACTTGCACACAGGACATCTCCACGTCCCTCGCTCACAATTAAGCTGCAAATAGGACTCCAGGTCGAAACACTGCAAGACAAAGACGGTCAGTATGAGAGGCGTGAAGGTGCATGAATACATGTACGCGTACACGAGACCTCACCTGTATGTGTCTGCAGTCGTGGCCTCTGGCCGGCAGCTGGATTCGTCTGAACGTGATCGGACATTTGAGAGAAACTTTGATCGCCGTCTGCTCGACGCCGTCCTCTCCGTTCAGACCGGGAGTCCCGGGGATGGTGCCGCTGCTGAAATTTCTCTTTACTGGAACAAAAAGACGTGAAAACGTTGAACTTTGGGCTCCGGGTCAGAGTACGTAACGCTTTACGGCACTAAGTCACACATCACAACAAACACCAAATTCTTATTTCAGCTTCTTTCGACTCACTCTTGGTGATGCAGTGCTCGGCCGGCAGGAGTCTCTTCTTCATCAGACCCTGCAGGACAGACCTGACGGACGGCCGGTGGACCAACTGCAGCACGAACAGGTGGGACTACGGAGAGAGAGGAGGGCAAAGAAACACGTTTAACATGGGACATAATGAAAGACTGGTCGGATTGGTGTGTCATTTAAAAGGCGACTTACACAACAGCAGGCTGTGACTGTGATCTGTACGGTGTTACGTCCGGGTTGACACACTTGTTTTAGGTACAAGGGCTTGTGGGAGGTTTTGTTGTCGCCTCTTTCAATGCACAAAGGAGTGGCATTGACACTCACCTGATACAGAAGAAAACCAAGAGACAGAATTAAGACACATAATATTCACGTCTGTTTTCATCACCTGTGTGTGAAGAAGAAGAAGAAGAAGAAGAAGAAGAAGAAGAAGAAGAAGAAGAAGAAGAAGAAGAAGAAGAAGAAGAAGAAGTGATGCTCACCTGTACAGAGGCCGGCCAGTTAGTGTTCATCTGTCGGTCCTCGTGGTGGTAACACTTAAACTGCAGCTCCAGATCAGGTCTGCAGGGGGCGACACAACACAAACCGTGAGAGCCGACAGGGTGGGGTTATCAAACATTCCTCATGTGGTGTTTTTAAAATCAGTCAGGAAGACAAACAGGGAGAGGTGTGCTGCTCTAAAATCACATTTCATGTCACAGAGTCGATGTGAAAAAGTTAAATATTTAACCTTCATTCAGTCTGCAGTCATGAGTTTTAAATGTTATCACCAGCTTCTAATATAAGTGCTTTACAGTATGTGTAAAGATTCAGTATTTTGTGTTTATATTTCTTCTCCTGTGTCCTCAGTTTACTGTGGATGTTTCCGTGACATCACCCACAGGTTTCTGAAGAGCTGATTTGAAATCTGCCATGTTTGTAGTCCCAGTTAATCTAAAGATCATCAGCGGACCTGAGGCGGGCTCAGGTCGGGTACTAGAATGAAACGTGACAGCCAGAGATCAGAAACTGATTCAAAACAACTTCGACATGAGGGAACCAGAGGTGCAGAAATGTCGACTCGAGTTTTAGGATTTTATTCCTGCAGCACTCGACGTACAACTGCTGTGTTTTGGAAAAATAAAAAAATCTCTGAGTGGTTAAAAAGTCTTTCAAGTTTGCTGAAAAAAACTCACATTTACAACAAAGACAAGAGCTGTGTTTGTTCTAAAGCACAAAGCAGCGACTTCAGTGATGTTTGTTTTGTGGTTTTGATGGAAAGTCCAACCCTGGACATAAAAATGTCTTTTAGTGACACTGATGAGAAACAAGAGTCCCTGAAAAGACGAACGAACACATGAAACAACAGTTTGTGCACGCAAACGCCACTGAGTGCCCGAACACGAGATCGTCACCTCAACATGAGCGTCTTGTAGACGGAGTCTCGGAGCTGGAAGGCGTGGTTACTGACGGCCAGGTTGTGCTCCAGTCTGAACGGCTCCAACACGACGCCGTCTCGTACCGGGAAAGTCAGACGCAGGTCGTCGCTGGGGTTACCTTGAAGGGAAAAAAACAAGAGTTTCAAGGCTTTTAGGGCATTTCCACTGCAGGAACTTCCCCCAAACTTGTTGAGGAACTGTACTGCAAGAACCAGGAAGTTAATTTAATTCCTGAATGATTTTATAGGCGTTAAAAAGTCCCTGTAGTACATCCGTTTCTTTTATTTTATTGGGATATACTGTAACATATGTAATAATGGAATCTCCAGGAGAAATGCGCCCGGCGAAATCAGGTTTCAAAAGTGCTTCCTGAAGAGTCTCACCTGTGGAGGGCTGCTGGGTGTTGATGTTGGGCTTGATGTCCGGTGGAAGGTAGGGGGGTTTTGTGTCCTGGCCTGGGGACAGGTAGGGAGGTATGGACGCCCCGGGCGTCATCGGAGGCGTGGGATTCCCTCCCATCGGAGAGCTGGGATACCCGGGCATCACTCCACCCCGACCTGGCTGAGAGACGGCGAGGACGAGACGAGTGTTTAGAACTTATTCGCAATGTGTTGTCCATGATGGACTCGTTGAATGAGATCGGAGTTGAGTGATTATATGACTTACCCCGCTCACTGCAGCCTGTGTGAAAGCATTGTATCCTCCCGCTCCTCCAGATGGCAGGCTGCCCTGACCGTTGAACGGCTCTGACTGGAGAACAGACGGGAAACACGACACTCAGCGAGAGATCCATCGATACATCGAACAAAAGAGGTCAACGGCGGTGAGGAAATTAGATCTGTGCGTTCAACAACACTTCGTAGAAACCAATAAAAGACTAAAGCAGTGACGGACGACTTGATTTCGGGATATTTACGGCTGCAACTAACGAATATTTTCAGGCATGTCCAGATCAAGGAAGAGCTCATGGAACCTTGTAATACTGTGGAGGATTGGGCTGGCCGGCTCCGGGCGGGAACTGTGCTGGGTTGTGTGATCCGGAACTGTACTGTCCCATGAGGGGCATCCGACTGGAGGGGTAAGAGGGTGAGGGGGCGCATCGCTGCTGTGGACCGGCGGGGTACTGCAGAGGCTGGTTCGGATACCCCGACATCCCTCCAGAGCCGTACTGCTGCACCGGAAAACCCTGGAAACAAAAATAAGACAGAGAGAGGAAGTTACTGAAGAGTCTGTTGAGAAATACAAACCACGACAGCCCGGCTGAAGGAACGGGCACACACCACAACACTGACTCGCCTCATCTGTTTGTTGACAAATACATTTTGTTGCTGGGTGTTTCAGCTCGTGTCAATTCAACTAAAATCCCCAAACACAACCCGTCTATTCTCTGGAAGTTTAATGATGAAATCCACTGGAATAACTTGATTTACCAAAACAGGAATCTTCGTCCGTTATCCTGTAGAATACTAGACTAGTATTATGATTACTAACATTAGTCATACCTCCATTAAAGTTTCAAGTTATTTTATTGCTGCTGTTCGTCTTTGTCTCTCTCCATCTATGTCACCAAGCCGCATGTCTTTGGACTGTGGGAAGTGATTATAAATTGAATATTTTTTGAGTTTTGGACTGTTGATCTGACAAAACTAAACATCTGAAGAGACGGCAGACGGCATGTTCATTCAGAATAAAAGCCTTGTTAAGGAATGAAGAGTTTCTGTCCACTGAAACGCTCGAGTGCTTTTAATTTGAAATGGATACAGGAAGTCTCGTGTTTCCAATGACAGTGTAATGCAGTCACTCTAGCAGGGCAAAACACGAGCGGTGAAAAATGAGGCTGTACAAACTGTAGCTGGTTAGCTACCTCGCTAACACAGCAAACCGATGTGATAACGAGGTGGAGAACGTGCTAACTCCTCCTCAGCCTTGCTGTGAGGTGACGGTGCTAACCACTGCTCCACCGTGCCGGCCGGCCCCCATCACTTTCATTTTCAATGAAACTCCCTGACAACGGTCACGTCACTCGTTATCACATCTGTTAGCGAGGTAGCTAACCAGATAGATAGCAAGCCTGATGAGGTAACTGTAGCCTTCAGCCAGGAGCAGATATCGTCAGGTGGTGCGCAACCTTCACTGCCCTCAACCGCAACACTGTCCAGGTCACTGCCCATCTGCTCCTGGCTTCCAGCTTTCCTCCTCCCGCCTGCTCCATAACTAGCAAGAGGCACGTTCTGCCACCTCCCCCACCCGTTCAGCAGCGTGTTTTTTGCAAACCTCTGCAGCCGACTGGGTGGGACTGGGTGCAGCCATGCCTGCCACGCCTTGTCCTTGCACTCCTGAAGGAGGGTGCTTCAGCACCTTCCTCTCGTGGTCACAACCCTCCTCCCAAAGCACCGTCAGCTCGATCAGGATTATTTTCTTCTCATGCCTGGGCGGAGGGTTGTGTGCACCACCTCTGGGAACTGGAGCCTTCTGCCTACATCCACCCTCATCATGGCGTTTTTGCAGCGGGGTGTTTTGGTTGAGAGTTGGTTATACCGTCATTAGAAACATGAGACTTCCTGTATGCATTTCAAATTAAAAGCAGCATGAGCAGAAACCCTTCATTTCTTAGCCAGGCTTTTATTGTGAAACATTTGCATAAGTCCACTCTTCATTTGTGGCTCTTATTATGAAATCTGAGCAGTGTGACTGGTGCTTGAACAAACCACATGAGCGCTCTCACCGACCTCTGAATGAAAAGGCCGTTTGAGCCCTTGCTGTCCGCCTGGATAACCTCCGTGCTGGGGCATCTTCTGAGCCTGGGCGGGGTGAGAAGGATACAAGCCTCCGCTGGTGGGTGGAGGTCCTGGCCTGGAAGAGACCATTCCTGGAGGAGGGCCACGGGGGCCCGAATGAGACAGGAACTGGGTGCTGTAAGAGGATGCTCCACCCATCTGCAGGGAGAAAGGAAGTACGTCAGCGCGGGTAAAAACAGTGTTACAGGAGCTGGATTAATCAAGCATCAGACAGAGAGTTATGAAAACATCGCCACGTTTTTACGTTATACTCAACATTAAAGTATGAAGCCGAAGCTCTTACAGGCTGTAGAGAAACTACATGATGTGGCAGGACTGTCACTTTTTAACTACAGAGCACGGCAGCTGTTTTTGCAGGATCTCTAATGTCTAAAAAGTTGCTGTCAAAAAGTTATTTAATTTTCACCAAAACTAACAAAACGTCACACAAAACGTTTGTCCCCAAAGAAAGAAATCTCCAGGTCGATTGATCGTTTACTCTAGAAGCTGTAACATTTTTACTTACAGAAATTCTTTACAGAAATCTTATTTACAGAAATTATAGAGTCACTGGATGAAGCTGAGCAAACGCTCAGCTTCATCCAGTGACTCTATAATTCCTGTAAATAAGTCTATCGAGTAAAAAACTCTGGCGAGGCAGAGCGCTGTCAGATTACGGGACGTCTCTGCTGTTAATAAGAAACATGTGTCTTCAGTCTGGAAGCAGAAAACCAGCTTCAGCAAACCGAAACATCACAACTCCAAACCAGACCAGCGAGTACGAAGGAACGTTTGAAGAGCGCTTTTTAAAACTTGGACGTCGGAGAGAGAACGTTACCTTCTAAATCACTACAACACCCATGATTCATTGCACTGTGTTGACAATATTCATTGATTTACACACTTATTTATTTTATACCGACTCCACATCGTGATTCTGAGCATGTAAACTGACGGCTGGCCTCAAGATGTGAAACTAAATAATAAAAAAAGTGTCATAATAACTTTCAAACATCTCAATGTGATGGAAAACGGACACGGACAGGCGACATCTGGACCGAGTTTCTGTGTGAACTCATCAGAATATCGTCGAGACCTGATTTCAATCAAGCAAATCAAAATCAGCGCTGCGTCATAAGCGGAGCCACGTTTCACGGCCGACATTAGACGTCTATAATGTGAACATGTCAGGGAAGTGTGTAGCTGCTTTCCTCTGTGAATCACTCCTAATTAACTCAAGAGATGTCTGGAATAATTTAATAGTCACATGTCTGCTTTATTATAAGAATTTAAGAAGCCGATCTGATGCATTTACAAACACATTTTGACTGCGCATGGCTTCGTGCACACCGGCCTGGGCTGAGACTGGTCTCATGATGATAAAATAAACAATAAAAAAGTGTCATAATAACTTTTCAAACGTCTAAATCTGACATGAATTAAACTCTGATGCTCCGGTGTGAACACATTTACCTGCCCATAGCTCATCTCCTGGTTCTGCTTCTCCTGTATTGCTGCAACAGTTGCTGTAGCGGTGGCAGTTGCCGTGGCGGCGGCGGCGGCGACAGCAGCAGCGGCAGCCTGAGTGAAGTCCGAGGGCGGACGGACGCCCAGACCGGCACCTCCGCTGTTACCGGAGTAACTGCAGGGGAAGACGATGGGGAGATGAGCGGGCCGTGAACTGAGCGTGTGTGTGTGTGTGTGAGTCAGAGCGGTGGGTTGAAGAGCAGCCACGCTGACATATGCTGATGCAAAAAACAGCAACATAAAAATACACAACACCGATGCTGTACGTATAATCACAGTCACCCAGCTCATCTATAATTAGTCAAGTTACATCTGATGAGTAATGTAACGCTGAAGTCTGAACCTGGATTTACCCGATATTCACATTAATGTTCAGATAATGCCTCATTTGCATATTTAAACATCAAATTTCAGATTTCTTACTGCGAGTTATCAACGTGGGAAGTTTCATGTTGACGTCTGTGATCTTAAATTTCCACCGTTCCTCGTCACAGAGCTGTGAACCGGTGCACATCTATCTCACGGTTACAGCTGCAGCTTCTCTCTCTGCTGAAGCGCACACACGGTGTTTTGTCATTCATTCGGCTGCTGCACCGATTAGGTGAACGTGTTGCGTAAGCCGCTCTGCTCCTCCGTCAGCGCTCAGCACAAACAAACTTTCTCATCTGTTCGTGCTGAAGCTGCTCTGTGAGTGTTTTCGGCTCTCTGATCTCAGTCAGACGCGAAGCCGTTCACCCGAGCTTCGTCTTCTGTTGTTATAAATACGCCGCGGGCTGTGTTTGCTGCGTTGCCATGGCAACGCACGCCACGCGGCTCTGTTATTTTCTTGATTTTCTTTAAATTCACATCTGATCGTAGCGCGGATATCCCGGCGTCTGGACTCAGAGAGCCGATAATAAACCTGATTCATCGATTCATTGAAACAATAACTACAGTACACTAACAGTTTGTGTTGCCTGGCAACAGTGCAGTCCAAATAAATGATTAAATAAAGAAACATCATAATCTGTCGTCTAACTAATAAACGGAGCTTGAACTGTTGTATAAAAACAATATAACACGAGACAGAGTTCTGTTATTCTGAATATCAGCACGGCCGTGACTCGTCACCCAGAGTTTCCTGTAACTTCCAAACATGACGAGTTAGTTTCATCTGCGGTCAGACTGAAAGTAAAAAGTACCTTCCACCGTAGGCTGAGCCTGGGTTGTAAGCAGCGCTGGGACGTCCGTACATGACCGGCTGGCCGTAACCTTTAGAGATGGCCTCCCCGTACGACTGCTGGCCCATGAACTGGGAGCCCATGCCAGGACCCATACCAGGGCTGCCGCCGGGCATCATATGACCGCCAGAGCTCTCACCCGGACCCATGGGGGCACCGAACACCTACGGGGGAAACAGAGCGAGGTGTTATTACGGTCATATGAACCATGATGTGGTGAATGAGTAAAACAAATACCGTCAGAGAGAGAAGACAGCGGGGGAGAGCCGGAAGTCATGACACAGTCAGACTGAATCCTGAGAGTCACAATGAAAGTGCAACCGAGACTAAACATGAAACAAAAACTGGACGAATAAGTACATTATAACATTAGCTAACAGCAGCTACAGCTGTCAGCAGTTTACTTCACTGTCCATCATAAACTCTGTAAATCACAGAGAGTTGAGGCGGAGCAGCCGGAGGACATCAGAGGGAAAACCAGAAAACATTTCCTCCATAAAATATGATCCAGTTTCACCAGAATCAGTGACCGTTCAGCTGATCACAGGTCAGTGTGGATCAGCAGGATTGCATCGTGTGAGAAGTGCATGTGATAATTAATTCTGTAATTCTGAGAATTACACTGAAAAACGCTGAAGACATGACTGAGCAGTAAAAATGTTTTTCTTTAAGAGAAGGATGAGACACATTTATCAGCAGCTCACTCCTACTCACAGTGAAGTGTAGCAGTGACCTTTTAAGAGAAGCTTTCAACCGTTTATTTATGTCACATCACCGCCCTGATATGTGGATTTAGTCTGTCTGATTCACTGATGTTCAAATATTCCTTTTAGATTCACTTTTACTGGTTTGACTTCTCCTGAATAACAGGACAGGAAGTCGGGCACTGAGGAGTTAAAAATAAGACCAAAGTGAAGCTTTGAGGAGATTCTGCTGGTGATGGTGTTATACATCACAGGAAACATAATCAAAGGGCACTTTACTCCAACAGCAGACAAAATAAATATTGTTAAGCACCGAGAAATTTAAGAAAAGTGGTGCAAGCTTATGAGAGTGCAGCTGTAAATTACCCACAACATGAACTGTGGCTATTTCTTGGAATAACATCGTTCATCATGACCAATCTTACACAGTCTTACTGTCTCTGAAGGTCTGCAGACAGCCTCCAGACTCTCTGGATCTGTACGTTGGGTCTGTTACCTCCTGCTGATCTGCACTGGGCTGACTGCTGTTGGACTAGTCAGTAATATTAGCTGCTGCTGTGTCTGCTGTTGGTGACCTTGTTGATGTTTGGCTTGTCGACTCGCTAGTTTTTGATCAGAAGTAATGTAATCAGAACAAATACTCGAGTACAGCTGAGCCGTGCAGACACAGTGTCGCCATAACGTTAACTAGCGATGGCACGAGCGGTGATGACTCTGCTGAACGGCTCAGGCACTGAAATGAGGCACCGACATCTGCGCTGCGATCCAGTCTGGTGCCATGTTGGCACCGGGTTTCGGTACCCAACCAAAGTCCCGAGGGAAATATCTGCTAAATGCTCCAGCTAGTCTCAGCTCACTGTGTCTGTCTGCTGTTTGCTGCTGAGCACGTCGTGTAAAGAGGATTCAATCGGAGCTTGTTTGATTAAAAAGGCTGAAAATGACGTGATGAGAGCAGTGAGGGCGAACCAAAACAATAAGAATCATGTATTATCTCAGAAATACTGACAAACATTCAGAAACACGAGCGTCTTTATGTTTTTGTGTCGTCACAGCACATAAAACAGGAGCTGGGTGTAGAGACATGTGTTACCTGGCTGTGTGTGGGATTGGTCACGCCCCACACTGTGGTTACTACAGAGAGAGATCCCGCGTGCTGATTGGTGCCTGGTTGCCAGGAGACTGGGTCATTTAGGAAGGGGCCGTCACTGCTGCAGGAGGATATGAAGCCGAGTTACTGGGATGGTTCGGGAGAGCATTCACACACACACACATACACACAGTGTTTTATTATTTCCTCATTAAAACATTCAAACTAATGTGTGTGTAACACCTTATTAGGGCTCGTTTGTACTGTCGCAGCACGGAGGTGGACGTCGATACATCGTTTACACGCTGGCGAGCTAACGATTAACCCGTGCATGGTTTGTTCGTCGGTCCAGGTCGCCCTCTGCTTCCTCCTTTCCAACCATTCCCTCAGCACGAAGCAACATTAGCAGGGACAGTTATTTCAAATATAAAACATCGAATTTAACATTTTCTGGAGGCTGCGTGTCGCCTCAGCGAGCTGGCGACGTCTCTCCGCTTTTCATGGCTTTCTGGAGAGGAACAAGAGCAGTCAACAGGCTCTGCGGCTGCACTCAATTAAACAGTGTCTTTGGCTCGAGTGAACCTAATCAAGCACCCGTCCAAAAAAAAGGCTGAACGCTCAACAGTCGACTGCTTTAACGGCCCGCAATTAAAGATTTAAAGCCGACTGAACTCATTCAGTTTTTTCTTACAACAATCTGCAGAGGAGACAGTGACACCCAACACGTCTGCACACTCGAATTAACGCCATTTTGGATTTATAGTTTAATCAATTTTCTTTTCCTGCGGCCTGTTTTTGCACAGACGGTTTCTCCACTCTGGTTCTGACGATGCTACTAAAAGCTGTGAGTTACCTGAAGCAGCTTCATGACACCGGTTAAGTTTCCATCCACCTGTTTTCACGTGCATTTTCAATTTCTGCTTTTAAAACAATGCCTGCTGTTTTGTGCACGTTTCAGTGGCTTTCACAAACATTTTGCCCACCAGACTTGCTCATTTTTCTTTCTTGAGTAAGTATCTACGTATTTAACTTGTGCACAGGGTGTTTTATTTTGAAAAATCACTGCATTCTCTATCCTGTCAGCTCGATCTGCTCGGAGCTGTTTGACGCAGCATCCGTCAAAAATAGCCCGGTGGCGTATTCTCCACGAAGCGGGCGAACCGCGTCACACAAACATTGCCTAGATCGAGCCGTTAAGCTTAAGAGCTTGTCTCGTGATACGGGGCCCTCCGGGGAGGGGGTCCACAACGACAGACCAGAACAAACGTGCCACTGGGCAGAGCAGGTGAGGTGTCACAAGGATCACCTGAGGACATTATGTCACTGCAGTGTGTGTACCTTTGTGGATTGGGAGGCAGGGAGGGTTTCATGGAGTTGAGGGGGTTCATCGGATGGACGTGGGGATCATCAGAGAGCCCCCACTGTCCTCAAGAGGCAGCAGCCCTGAGAGGAGATAAAGACACACACACATGAAAAGACGGTTACTCAGAGCTCATTTGCTGCACGGCAACAATTTATCATCACTATAGCCCACACTGTGTGTGCACAAAGACACAGCGCCCTCCCACTCACAGCCACTCACTTTAATCTGTGTGTGTGTGTGTGTGCACATCAAAACGTTAGCCTATCGCTGACTGCTGTAGCTCTGATACCTCTCAAAGGAGGAGGAGGAGGGTGGAGGGTGGAGGATGGGGAGGTGGTGCTGGGAGCTAAATTTAGCTTGCTGATTTCAAAAGGAATTTAAGAGAACAGAGATGTGAAGAGGCAGCAGGCTCTTCTTCTCTCGGTCGCCCCGCTCGAGAGGAATCGTCCTGTTCTTCCATTTAATAACACGCCTGCGTGTTTATCTGCCACTTTCCCTCCATTCCACGCCAGATGTTTTCACTGTTTCCAACACATTCCTGCTCGCCGCTGCACCGCCGCCTCCCGCTAATGATTTTCTTTATCTGACGGTTTCCAGCTGACGTGCTAATTTTTCCCCCGACCGCCCTCGTTTCTCTCTTATTTTTGCACTTTGCAGATGTGGGTCAGACACCCCACGTCTTGGTGTAGAAAGGAGGGTGGAGGGGATCACATGACTGTCGTACCTGATTTCCCTCCTATCAAAAGGCAGCGGCAGCCTCCAGACAGCACCTTGTAACTTCCATCACAGCTCAGCAGCTGAACCACACAAAGAGAGAGAAGAGGAGGTGGAGGGAGGGTTTGTAAGATGTCTGTCTCGATCAAGATGTTTGAATCGAACACAAAGCAGCACAGACTGTACATGCTGTACCTCAGCTTCCTCCTCCTCCTCCTCATCATCATCCTCTGACCTCTCAGCTCATGTCGTCACACCGACAGCCAAAAACACAGAAGGTACTCGATCGACCCTCAGCTGACCCTCCAAAAACCGCCGAGCCGATAACGGAGAAGTTCAGCTTCATCAGGATGGTTTGATGTTTCAACCATCGCCCCGATTTATTTCTAATTAATCTGCTGATCAATCGATGAGTTGTTCGGTGCAAAAAAAGGTCAGAAAATAGTGAAAAATGTTTCCCAAAAGTCCAAAACTTACGCCACGACCTGAAGATATTCAGTTTCAGCAAAATAGTGGAAATTAATTTAATAAGGGGCGACTATTTTATTATTATTTGATGTTTAAACTCACCTAAATCTATTTCTAATCTCATTTTTATTATCGATTAATCCGGCGATCATTTTCCCAATTAATCGATGGCCATAAAGTGTTGGAATATATATATGTGAGATATTTAAAATATATAAACAAACAAATATAAAAGCTCAAGGTGACGTCTTGAAATGTTTTGTTTTGTCTACAAGTCATAGCTCAAGTTCATCAAGATTTCTAGAAGATATTAGATTAGACGAGACGAGACGGGACGGTGGACAGAAACATTTGTGCCCAGCTCACCCTGTTTGTCTGGACAGGTGAAATAAGGTGAAACCACGTGACCACACGCCCTGTGCCAATTATAATAACGCAGTCGAGATAATGCAGGAGCAGTATGTGCTGATTAACGATCCAACACCAGAAAATATTCAGCTTAAAAAGAGACTGAAAGAATAAAAATTCTCATTTTTAATCGCAATTTTTTGGTCTTTAATTGAAAGTTGAAACATTCAAACATCAAATATCCAAAAAAGTTGAAGATTCATTGATTGACTGATTCAAATTTTTGTTGATATTTGATGGATGAAACGATTAACCCAGAAAATATCGGACACATGAACTCACTACTTTCACTCCTGTGAGGATCGGCAACACGTCTGAGGAACAAATAACTGTTAGCCTGATGACGTTTGCTCATCTTTCGATCAAAGAGCTCCTGATTCTTCACACTTTATTTTAGATTTTTCTTCTCCTTCATTTGTCGACGCCAAATTTGACGTGACTTGTATCGATCGCAGCAGATTTGGTGCTCAGTACTGTTTTATTTCCATGTCAGTGAGTTAACATGAGGCGGCCTTCACACTGACAAACATACTGTAGTCTCTGTTGATTAAAGCTGTGACTAAATTCAATTAACCTGATAATCAATTAAAGTCCAGACTAGCAGCTATTAATGTTCATGTATGTATGAGCCGCTGGAGGCAGCTCGTCAGTGAAGATGATTAAACGCTCCCTCTGCGTCTTAATCAAATAAAAATAAACACTTCACATCATTTATCAGCTGTCTGTCGAGCCGGACCGCCAAACGCTCCGACTTCAGGAGCTCTCTCGCTCTCATTTGTTCTGATTACATCACCTCTGATCAAAAACTAGCGAGTCGACAACTTCGCTAACAGCCAAACATCAACAAGGTCACCAACACAAGACATAGCAGCAGCTAATATTACTCCATCAAAGTCCTCTTTCACTCTCTCCTCTTCGTCATTATGTCCATAGAGGCTGCTGAGCCCGGTTACATTGCCGCTTGCCCAGCTCCTGTTCTGGCACGACACCAGCTCCACTCCCTGAAATCCTCCTCTTCTTCTTCTTCTTCACGGTGGTCCAAACCTCCTGTGGTACAAACACTAACACTCCCCCGGTGCTCTGAGCTCACAGTCCGGGAAGCCCAGCTAACAAACTGAGCTAACATGAGCTAACAGCAGCTACAGTTGGCAGCAGTTTACTTCACTGTCCATCAGGAAACTCTGTAAATCACAGAGAGCCCAAAGCTACACAGTGTGAGAACAGCCGTACGAATGACAGAGACACCGTTCACCTGATCATCAGCACGCTCATCATCATCTGACTGAAACGTAACAGGGCTGAATGTGTCACCACAGTTACCTCTAACACTGACACTCCTTCAGTCACGGCTGTTCTGAATTAAAATCTCAGACACTAAACTGTGGACGAAAAAAAGCTTTTGACAAAATGAACAGCCAGTTCTGGAGAGTCCGGGTGGGCTGATCTCAAAACGTGGCTGGATGTCAGATAAACCTTTAAAAGAAATAAACTGTTTGTCATCGCTCTGAGCTCCACGCCGACCCTGACAGATGTGGTCAAAAGGGGCTTCTCACATCCTGAAATCAAGATCCTAAAACTCCTGGCTTCGACTGTGCACACACA
Organism: Miichthys miiuy; assembly: GCA_036365135.1. Classification (NCBI taxonomy): domain Eukaryota; kingdom Metazoa; phylum Chordata; class Actinopteri; family Sciaenidae; genus Miichthys; species Miichthys miiuy. Next base: position 21,751,667 of record CM071619.1, on the reverse strand, counting down.
CACACACACAACTCCACAAGAAGACACAATCAAACATGTCTCCTCGTCCTCGTCCTCGCTATCATCTGGCTGACGAATTCGCTGCCTTCCACTGCTCAACAACTTGTGAATGAAACCGTAAACGCCGACTCCATGTTTACTTATTTATGACAGCGCGCTGTGATGTCGCGTGACAGCGTTCAGGACAGGAAGTTCACACAATTAAAGTCAACAGCCGAACAAAAAAAAATATCAGAATTAAACACCGAGGCTTGCAGTGTGGACGTAGCCTTTGTTAAGTCAATATTTAATCTATAAAATGTCTTTAAATAGTTTAAAACGTCCAGCACAGATTCCTAACGCCGGAAATATTTTTTTTAGTCCAACAAGCAGTCCAAACCCTGAAAATATTCATTTTACTACAGAAAGACAGAAAGAAATGTTTAAAAATGACTTAAAAAATCTGAATATTTGCCATTTGAAAAGATGTTAGCAGGTGGAACTGAGGAAAAACAATCATTTCTATCAACTAAGTGCTTGACTGTTAATATCCATCAACAATAACGTCTGCAGATTGAAAGCAATCTCTCTGAATGAGCTGAATCAGCGCAGAAGGCCACCGTCTGGATGAAAACACACACACACACTGTACAATAACACGAGCTTTAACCGGTTTGATCTGCAGTGCACCTGCATTTAATAACGACAAAAAAAAAAACACTAATTAAAAAGAGTCTCAGTGGGATCCGAGAGATTACCAATTAATAGCTTGTTAAATACAGACGAGCAGCAGTCAGCGTGAGAGAGGCGAATGTCAGCTCACGACAATGAAAAGACAAGATATTATTACTCCGGGGGGATGAAACAGAGTCTCACGCTAACAAAAGAGACGTGAAGACGAGATGGATACAAGTCTGCAGGGTCTGTTTGATGCCGGCGTGTGCTACAGGTGCCTAATTAGGGGTTATTGGGATCAACATTAGGGTCAATTAATAACATCCAGAGGTGCACATCTGTCCTTTCATGTAAACACTGACTGCCTGCACACATTGCAATACACGTACAAGGCATGCATGTTAAAACAAGTGTTGGGAAGCTTCATATCCAGACACAATCAGCCTCCCTCTGCTGCTGCTGCTGCTGATGGAGACGATGGTGACAGCAGAGCATGCATGCAAACACCTCCACCTGCAACAATACAAACAACAACAACATGCAGCAGAACAGAAGAACAAAGCATTTGCAGTGGAGGAGTGCAGCCTCTGTTTCCCACTAAAGAAATGAACACAGTGGATGTTTCCTTTCACCTTACCTGCCTGAGCTGCTTCAATAAACGCAGATATGTTGACTTAACCGCGACAAAACGAGCTATAATTAAGGTGTTAATTAAAACAAAAACAACAACAACAACAAAAAAAAGCCTGTTTCTGGCGGTATCGTAGCCTCCAGTTTGGATTATCCACGGTTGTCTTGTTAGTGGCAGCGGAGGTCTGGAGGCTGTGGAGGGTCTTTAACACGCTGCTGCTGCGGGCTGCTGGCACGGTTAGCACCGTTAGCACCGCTTCAGGCTACATTAGCTCACGTATAACGGTTAGCACCAAAGCAGCAACAACAACAACAACAACAACAACAAGAAAACACGAGCAAAGCTAAAGAGCTAACCACCCAGCAGGCTATGTAACAACATGAGCTTACCTTTTTCTTCTATTAGCCTCCCTCCAGCTGCCAGACGACGAAGCCCGCTTTGATTGTAGACAGTTAGCCTAGCTTAGCTTAGCCGGCTAGGTAGCTAGTGTCGCAGTCGGGCTAACCAGACGAGGCTGCTTGATAACCGTCGTTAAAAGACCGTTAATAACATATTTAACGGTCTTTATCCCAAACTGTTGAGCAGTAACTGGAGTCAACACTCTAAAAAAAAAAAATCTAAAAATATTATTATGCTGTTATTTATTGTAAACTTCCGTGTAAACTGTATTATTGACTACCTAACTTAACCTAGCCGAGTCAGTTGTAAGAATGAGCTTGTTGCAGGCTGCTGCCGTGCTCCTTTGGGCAGGCCATAACCTGGCAGGCTCGGTATACCTTCCTCATTGCACAATGACCCCCACTATAATATATTCATGAGATCACACAGGGCTAATGTCTCCCACAGAGAAAGGCATTTTCCTGTCCCTCCTCCTCCTCCTCCTCCTCTCCTCCTCCTCCTCCTCCTCTCCTCCTCCTACAAGTCAGGCGGCTAGCTGACTGACTGCAGACCAGAGCAGCAGATCATTTTTTTTTTTTAGAGAGGAGAGGAGAGAGGGTGGATGGAGGAGGAGGAAGAGGGAGGAAGAACATGGAGGGATGACGTCACCTGTGCATGATCACGTATGCATGCAACATGGTCATCATTGCACCTGCAGGCACCTTACATATGTGCTGCACACAGAGGCACATACATGATGCCTGGCAGTGTTTCAGGGAGTGTTTTGGACTCATTAGAAGGCGTCTGCAGTGTCTTGCCAGAGGGCAGTGCAGCGTGGAGAATATATATATATAAAAATTAAAAAAAGTCCAACCTGCCTGTGTTTTTCAGACCTCTGTTGCCCTGGAAACAGGTGCCGAGATTTCCCATTTCTTCGCCATCATTTTTTCTACACTATCCATATCACTCCCCACCACCACCACCTCTACACTCCACACACTGCTGCTGCTGCTGCTGCTGCTGCTGCTTCCTCCCCCACGACCTGCCGCATAGTACAATTACACACACACACTCACACACACTCACAATAAATACACACTTTGCACACACAATTTCCAATCTACTGCAGTCGTTTCACAATGTCACAGGATAACAGTAACTGACTCCCGGGTGACATAACAACGCACAACCGGCTCTGAAAGCCTTGACCCTGCTTTAAACTCTCAAGCAACCAACGGGTGCTGCTGCAACAAAAAATCTGACCTCCAGGAGAAAAAGAGGAGAGAAAGGAGAGGGGGGAGGAGGAGACAAAGAGGGAAATCAAGGAGCAGTGGGAGTAAAAAAACAAAGCTGGCTCGGAGCTGGTTTCATCTCGCTCCTGTGTGTTTTTTAGGTGTAGGCGAGGAGAGCCCAAAAAAGAGAGCACGCTGTGCGACACCCTCTGTCCTCAGATCCAAAAATCCTGGAAGAAACCTCAAGAAGAACTTCTTCCAGGACAGGAAATAGATGTTTACACCGAAGTACGATCACAGCACGGACAGATCAGGATGTATTATCACAGAAAAGTGTGCCATCTTCTCTAAAGTGACACACACTTTGTGCACACTTTCCAATCTACTGCAGACACACACCTTGACCCTGCTTTGACTCTCAAGCGTCACTGCTGCAACAAAAATCTGACCTGCAGGAGAAAAGAGGAGAAAAAGGAGAGGGGAGGAGGTGGAGGAGACAAAGAGGGAAATCAAGGGAGCAGTGGGAGTGAAAAAACAGAGCTGGTTTCATCTCCTGTGTTTTTCAGGTGTAGGCGAGCCCTAAAAAAAAAGAGATAAATGTTCCTCGAGGGGTTTTACAGCACGCTGTGCGACACCCTCTGTCCTCAGATCCTCGATTCAGATCCAGAAATCCTGGAAGAAACCTCAGGAAGGACTTCTTCCAGGACAGGAAGTTGATGTTTACACAGTTGTACAATCACAAATCATCCTCCCTCTTTGTTTTTATTGTGTTTGCACAGAGGAGATTACAGCTTACATCCAATAGTGCGTGTTGCTGTGCTGTTGACCTCACACTTTAATACGTCAGTTTACATTGTTATCAGTAACGTTATTACCATATATGCTGACAATGACTTCATATTTAAACACACCTTCTTTCACTCTTAAAGAACAAGTCGTTTCTCCACCACTGACTCTGTCTGCGAGGCTCCATATCAAGCTGTTTCCTCGTGATGGTCTTCCTACTAACTTTCTGGAAACTTTCCATGGGAAGACAGGCAGGGAATTTTGGAAATATTCCAAATCGGAAACACCACGGGACTTATTTTTATTGAACAATATTGTGTAGTCCACGAGCTCAAATGTGTGTCTTCAACAGTCTCTGTGTGCTCTGGGCTGTAAAAATGTGGTGCAGGTTCACCTGTGCAGGTAAGGGGGCGTGGCCTCAGTGTACCTGCATGAAATCTATGTTTGGGGCCACCTCAGAGTTTATGTGTGTGTTATATCTGTGCCTCTTAAGAGCTGTTTACCTTTCATGTTAGGTGTGATTATATGACACCGTTCCTCCATTAACTTACGGTAAAACTTGACGGTATGCATTGATCAGCACTTCTAAACGAGTCCTTCAGTCACACCGGACACGACACCAGGATGGATTTCCACAGAAAAACAACGTTACGTTCAAGTTCAGGCAGATGGTGCAACATACTGCACACATTCATAACTCTATTTTGAATATTCAAAACAGGCGTATGAAAACAGAAACATTGCTCACAGTTACACACACACACACACACACACCGGCCTCCATGACTCCTCACTCACTTTCAGGCCTTTTTAAGTCATCCTTGTGTTTCTGCGGTGTTATGTGTGCATACCATTGTAGTGACTTCTCTTTGGCGGGAGGCAGAACATTCCAGGGAAATGGCTCACCCAGAATAACACACACACACACACACACACACACAGACGCAGGATGACTGAGCAAGCGAGCGAGTGAGCGAGGTCCTCCACCCTTTCGTTGCCCCAGCATACTTTAGAGTTTCCTAACAGACACATGACGTTGCATGCGGACGAACACAGCCAGCACGTCCTGTTAGTGTATACACAGCTGAGAGAGCGACGCACATGACTATCATCACAACAACCCATGACAGTGTTTGCCCCCCCGGCTGCTCTGTAACTCCACTGTCATGTCCTCAAACCAAACTAAATCCTGATTTTCACACTGACGTCATCGATGATCTCCTCGGGGCTCAGTGTTACTCAAGTATGAAGCTGTCACTAATGATTATTTTCATCATTAATGAATCTTTCAGGCTGTAAAGACAACAGTATGATGTCAGACAATAATGTCAGAAAATTGTTTAAAACGCAGAAACTGGTGCATTTTTCTTGAAAAAGCACAATAACTGATTTTCAACATAGTTGCCTCCATGAATCACCTGTCAGCTAAATAATATTAATAATAATTTAACAGATTAAAATGTTGGGATACTCAATGAATGAATAAAGTTCAAGTAAAAGTCAGACTAAAAAGATCAGTCTTGAGTTTGTTTTAAAAATGTGAGCATTATCTCCTGCCCTCAGCTCTTTAAGGAGTCTTTAAGAGGTCTTTAGGAGGTTTTTAGGAGGTCTTCTGGTCTCTAGGAGGTCTTCAGGTCTTTAGGACTTTAGGAGGTCTTCAGGTCTTTAGGTGGTCTTCAGGTCTTTAGGACTTTAGGAGGTTTTTATGAGGTCTTAAGGTCTTCAGGTCCTCAGGTCTTTAGGTCTTTAGATCTTTAGGAGGTTTTTAGGAGGTCTTCTGGTCTCTAGGAGGTCTTCTTGTACTCGGGTATTCAGATCTTTAGCTTTTAGGAGGTCTTCAGGTCCTCGGGTCTTAAGGTCTTAAGGTCTTTAGGAGGTTTTTAGGAGGTCTTAAGGTCTTCAGGTCCTCAGGTCTTAAGGTCTTAAGGTCTTTAAGTCTTCCGGCTGTTCCACTGATGTGGTCCACGGTAATAAAAGGACGCCTCACATGACTCGTCTGACTTTAGGGGAAACTAAAAAGTCAGAAGACCTGAGGAGTTCATCGAGGGTTCATAGGTTAAGAGTAAATCTGATAAATATCTAAGACAGAAAGTTCCAGAGATCGAATCTTAAACGTGAACATGTGAACATCAAGCGTGTGTGATGGTCGTCATCTGACCGCCAACATCCACAGTGTGCAAAAAGTACAAATACATTTTAGTATTTCCATTTGTACTTCTACTTCCTGCTCCACGACAGCTCAGAAGGAAACACTGCACAAAACAGTGACGGTAAAAGAAGTACTCAGATCCTTTACTTAAGTATTATGAGTATAGTTACCTCTTAGTCCTTGAAAGGTTTTGAAAATAGAAATGTGTATTGAAAGTTCTTGAATTTATATATTTTATGTAACCGTTACTAACCTTCATCTTTGTCTTACACTGTGCCATGTTGGGGCCTTGAACTTGAGAAAATTGGGCCTGGAAAGTAATTGAAAAGTCCTTGAACTCCACTCCACTTTTGGTGCATATAGTACTGTCACTCTTTTACTGAAACAGCATGTAGTAACAGAGTATTTCCACAGTGTGGTACTTGATAAATGATCTGAATACTTCCTCCCTCCACGGCTGCTCTGGCCGACGATTCTTTCCCATAAAATCCTCCTGATGTCTCTTCATCTCTGCGACCAGCTCGGCCATCTGTGTGACCCTCTGTCTGATGTGGTGTGATGGTTCAGTGGAGTCTTTTTTTTTTGTTTTACTCCTGTTTCGTTGGCCGTCCACAGTTTGTCACAGTTGGCATGAACTCTGATCATCCGTCTGTCCTTCGACCTCTTTACATTCGACTCCTACGACCATCTGCTCAGACTTCACGTCTGTTCTGAAACGAAACGTTTGAGGCTCCTCAGATGAAACTTCACAGAGGTGAACTGATCCGAACATCTGCAACAGCTGGACCAGTCACTGTAAAATACACAGACAGGCTCCAGCATTACTTTACAGATTAACGTTTTACATTATTAAAGTTTAAACCAGGCGTTTCCAACGTTTGTGGCTGGAAAATTCATGCAAATTTCTCCATCAGAACGTTGTTCTTCTTTCCTCTCCCATTAATCATCTCACGACCCTTTGGAGGGGCCCGACCCCTCAGGTTGGGACCCACTGGACTGAATCTAACTGTATGAAGTATAAAGTATTTGAAAGCAGCTCCAACAGGAACATGCTGCTCCAACACTGATGCATCAGTATCAGGAGACATTTTACTGCAATACATGCACTTTTACTACATGATAGAGATACTTTGAGTACATTTTACTCATAATACTTGTGTACTTTTACTTAAGTCAGATTCTAAAAGACTTTTACTCGTGTTTAAGTATTTATAGTTCGTAGTATTTCTACTTTTACTGACACTAAATTGATTTTCAGCCTTGGTACTCTGTCCTGAATTGTCTTATTACTACTACTGATGCTGAACTGACTGAGTGGATCAGATATCGTCCAGACGTTATTTCTTTTATCATCAGATTCAGGTTGCTGACTCGGTTTTTAACAATCCCTGACCTCACCTTATTTCACATTCAAATGATCCTGATCAGTTCCAGTGAGGCAGAAACATTTTAAATCTTCAAGCATCGGTCGTCTGTATCTGAGTCGAAGTATCAGATTTGGTTGTTTCAGTTCATCCCAAAACAACTTCTGAGGAATAATTCAAATCCTTTATTCAAGCAGCAACGCTACAATATAAAAATACTCCATTACAAGTCTTATAAAAGTAAAAGTGTTACATTATTATTTATTAATACATTATTTAATCAGTACGACGCGTCAGCAGCATTTAAATGTTGCAGCTGGAAACAGTTGTTTGTTTTATATGTAAAAGATTCATCTGAAAAGTAACTATGATTATTAAATAAATAAATAAATAAAGAGGAGTTCAGATGATGTAAATCATTAGTTTATATTTACATAATTATTATTATTGTGGATTTACAGCTGGGTCACTGCTGCCATCTTGTGTTCTGTTGTGCTGGTGCAGTATTATAATATATATTACATAATAATATAACATTATATTATATTTACATTATATAATAAAATGAACACCCTCTTCTGCCTCTGTGCTCTGGTGCTCAGATAAATATATGATGTCAATATTTTAAGTTCATTTCACGAAGGTCATAATTTTCCCCTTTTCTGCTAATTATGTGTTAATTACGTCTTCATCTGTCAGAGGTGGAAGGACTTAACGAGCATACAGGAGTCAGCTGCTGTCATTCTTCAGTTTTCTTTACTGAAACTTTATTGGCAGCCTTCATTGATCAGCAGCGTCATCAGTCAGCTGATCTGCACTTTACTTTCGTTTTCGCCTCAGAGTGAAACTGAACTTCAGCTCGCGCGCTTGGACGTCCTCGCCTCGCTGTCCATCGATCACTGCTGTAATTAATGATAATTACCTTCAACCTCGTGCTGTGTTTGGTGAGAGGTGAGTGTTTTTTCTACGTATCCTGCTGTTGTGAATGAAGTTTATGTGTTTACGTAAAGACTTAAAGATCTGACGTCAGAGACACGTCAGCCCCTCTGCAGGTCAGTGCAAAGTCATGTCTGTAACTAAATACTGTGAGAGAAGGATTCAGATGTTTTAGTACCATCACGGTAAAACACAGGTATGATCAGCTGAATGTAGCTGACACATGTTCGTGTTTGTTTTCATTTCCTGTGTTTTATTTATAATAGTGTACAAATATTCCGTCATAACAGTTTATGGACATAAAGAAGTCACTGAACATGAACAATAATCCTAATTTCTTTTATATTTGATGCCTCTGTGGTAAACATGGACAGCTGTAGTCCAGCCGAACATCACAGCGTCCAACACCAAGTCCAACATTACTGCAAAGCATGTGAAATATATTGTACCCGGCCAACGTTAAATTTCCAGCTGGCTAACGTATCAAAATCCTGTCTTGGGTGGATAACGTCAGCGAATTCATGCAGACTCCCATAACATCATCGCTAGCAAAACACTATGAGTGAATAAGTTAATTATAGCTTACCAAATGAGCAGCTAACGTGATCCCATCTTATGTATTGCCCAGCTCCTGTTCTGGCACGACACCGGCTCTGCTCCCCTGCTCTGGGCCTGAAAACCTCCTCATAACACTCCCCCGGTGCTTTGAGCTCACGTTCCGGGCAGCCCAGCTAACAAACTGAGCTAACAGCAGCTACAGTTGGCAGCAATTTACTGTTTATGTATATATATACCCATTTACCTTTCTACATGTACATAGCTTCTTGTTTATGTCTACGTTTTTATCTGTTTGTACTAAGAGAGCAAAGTGAAACCGGAGTCAAATTCCTTGTGTGCTCCAACCTGTTCGTCGCTCACAGTGCTGTCATCTTCTTTGAAACCTCCAGAGATGGCCAAACCGTCCAACCAGCGCAACAACAGCAGCCAGATGAAAGATCTGCTTCAGCCTGATCACCAGCCTGAAAAGAGTCATAAGGAAAAACATGAGCATGAAAGAGAGCACGGCAGTAAAGAGAGCTCACATCAGGCCTCCTCCTCCGCCTCATCCTCCACCTGTGCACCCTCTGATACCTCCAATACCGGGGCTGTAAGTCGCAGACAAGCAGAGGACGACCACTGTTCCTCCTCCGCCTCAGCACTCTCGATACCAGGGCTGTACGTCGTAAACATGCAGAGGTGGACGAACCGCCGTGGACTCAGAGGGACGACAGGATTTCATTATGTTGTCCGCTGAGCGATCTGAAGAAACTTCCACAGTGCCACAAGAAGCTGGGACAGCTGAAGATCAGCGGGATGCACACAATCCTCATAGACGTAAGATTTTATGCAACTTTTCTACCATGATATTTCCCTAAACTAAGACTGACGACTGATCCAATGATAATCCGAGTACTTCTTCAATCACTCTGTATTCACAAAGTGCAAAAAGCAATCGATGTTGAATTAATGTGTTTTTGCTTTGTTTTTTTTCTCCCAGGTGAATTTTTTCAACTGTGAAAGAAAACTCGTAGCCCAGGACGGGAGAGACATGTGGCACAGAAACTTTGTGAAAATGCCAAATTCACAGTCGAGCTTCATGATTGTCAAGACTGGATTTACAAAGGTGTGTCTGAGGCACTTCACCTGATTTAAGTTGATGCAGATCTTTGCTGTTGTATGTTGTTGCTAGCATGTTAGCCAAAGCTCGCTGAGTAGCCCAGTGAGTCGTCACGCCTCGAGCTCTGGACACACACAGATGAACATAAGCTACTTGAAGAAGTCAGTCAGAAGTTAGCAGTTTAGCAAGGCGTGTATTTGGGGGTAATCCCAAGTGCAGGGAAGGGGTTTGAAGGGTTGAAGGTATTTATCCTGCAACAATGACCACTGAATGCTGTACATTATCCCACTTATTACACGGCTACTCACGAAAGAAATCAATAATATGACACAAAATATTAATTTAAATATGATTTGATTGGTCATTTGGGGTTTGTGATCAGAACTGTGTCCATCTCAATGGTTTGTTTTTCATAGCAGTGGTCTGTTATTCAAGGTTAGGTTGGGTTAAGGGTGTTATCTGCAAAAATGACCCACTCGCTGTACATTATCTCACTTAATACACGGCTACTCACGAAAGAAATCAATAATTTGACACAAAATATGAATTTAAATATGATTTGATTAGTCAACCGAATCAATCATCAGAACTGCGTCCATAGCAATGGTTTGTTATTCATAGCAGCAGCCTGTTATTCAGGAATAACAGACCGTAGATGATGTAACTGACGAATCAGACAGGAGTATTCAACAAGGCTTATGAATTAAACTTTCAATTTGTACAGACAAGACTTTTAACAATGACAAAGTAATTATAAATCTAGTAAAGATTGGTGGATTAACTAGTTAGTTGAGTGATATTTTACAGCAGTTTTATATGGATGAAAACATTAAAATATATAATTTCAGTTATAGTAGAATACCGCCTTAAAGTTTATGTTGAAGCATGAAGAATGAATCTCTTCTGTCCACAGCAACCCACCAAGACAAAGAGGTGGGATGTGATCTTTAAGCAGCTAAACAGTCTGGCCAAGAAGACAACAGTGAGCGTCAAAGATCTGGAGGTCCGTTGGCAGCTGTGAACTTTTTGTTTGCACATTTCTATACTGGTCTGCCACTAAGGAACATTAAACGTTCACCCCTTCCTGTCTCTCACTAGGAAGCTATCATCAAATGTAACCCGAAGTATAAAGATCAATGGACCTTTGATGCCCTGTCCGAATTTGTCAAGGTCGGTGTCCGTGTGTTTATTTCTAATCCTTGAATTATTGAATCATATCAACGATATTTTAATGAGAATTGATCGTATTTTCTTTCCAGTGTGTCCCGAAAACAGAAAACTACTTCAACGAGCTGTTTCCAAAGATCGCTGAGTTGGCCTTGAAGCTGCCTGATTATGTGAAGAAGGTATGAAACTTACCGGATCCACTGACTTCCACAGTTCACTCATACTGTCGATGATTCTGACCAAGTGTTCGTCCACGTTTTCAGACCATCCCGCTGCTTCAGAGCGGACATCCCGCAATCATCACCCTGTCGCAGCTTCAGATAGCCTGCCTGCTCGCTAACGCATTTTTCTGCACTTTCCCCCATCGCAACGCCACCGCTCCTAACGCAGAGTACCACAACTACCCCAGCATTAACTTCACCAGGTCAGGAAACAGTGTCAAACGCCGCACATACAAACTCTCTCAATCGTGAGTTAACTCTTTAATTCTCATTCTGCATGCAGTCTGTTTGGAAAGTGGTCACCACGGAAGAAAGAAAAGCTGAGGGCCATCATGCATTACTTTAAAGTGGTTACAGATAAGAGTGAGTTGATGCTAAACCGCCTCTTCCTCCTTCAATGTGAGACTTCTCAGTGAAGATCTGTGACTGTTGTTGTTCTTTGCAGACACTAAACCAAGAGGAATGGTGACGTTTGAGAGGCGTTACCTCGGATCCACAGAAATACCCGACTGGAGAAGGTAAAACGAATCATCTAGAAGTTATGTCATGACACATGGGCGCTTACGGAGACTGACTCACTTCTGGAACCAGCCTCAAGTGGACGTTTGAGGAACTGCACATTTGATTTCCTTGTTGGTGTGAATCAGTTTCTTTGTTTTTGTGTGGTAGCTCTAAGGAGACGATGCCTAAACTTCACGTCACGTCACGTGGCACCATCGAGCGTGAAGGTAACGGCATGCTGCAGGTAAGAACTGACCCGAAGCTGCGACGATCCTCGGTTCTTTTAGTCCAGAACTGATCGCTTGTCTGTGTGCAGGTGGACTTTGCCTCCAGTTGGATAGGTGGAGGTGTTCTGGGTTCTGGTCTGGTCCAGGAAGAGATCCTGTTCCTCTTGAATCCAGAGCTGATTGTATCCCGGCTCTTCACTGAGAAACTCGGAGACAACGAGTGTCTGATCATTACAGGTACGGGATTCGATTAACGGATTAGTTATTGTTAATCAACAGAAACTAATTTTATTGATTTTCTCATTTAAAATCTGCCACGTCCACACAGTCCTTAGAAATGTTCTGAGCAGTTTGTTTTATCTCAGATTTTTGTGGGTGCTCAACGAGAAGCCACATTTCCAGACACTTTACTGCTCATACTTTTGTACTTTTACCTGAATAAAGTGAATGCAGGACTTGTACTTGTAAACACTGCGATATTACTACTATTTAAGTAAAAGATCTGAGTACTTCTTCCACCACGGCTCCATTGTTGTTGCCACAAATACTCACTAAAGCATCAAATGTGGATTAATCCTGTTTTTCAGGCTCTCAGCAGTTCAGCCGTTACTCCGGTTTTGGTGACAGCTTCGAGTGGACGGGGCCTCACGTGGATGACCTCAAAAGGTACGAGCGAGCTCTCACTTTACAAGTCTTAAACTCGAACGTCTTTGTTTTATTCTCACGAACGCGATCTGATGTTTGCAGAGACGACTGGGCTCGGCTGGAGAGGCAGATCTTAGCCATCGACGCGCTGCACTTCAGACACAGCGGGGAGCAGTACAACATGATCAAGGTGACGCGGGAACTCAACAAGGTGAGCTTTACCTTCACGTGTTGTTATTTTTATTATTAGGACCCAATGATCATACAGTCAAAGCTTGTAAATAGAAGATCTGATTTTATCGTGTCCTTGAAGGCATACTGTGGATTTAAGGCTCACGGGAGCGATGAGCCCGACATCGCCACGGGCAAGTGGGGCTGTGGAGCTTTCAATGGAGACCCTCAACTCAAAGGTACTTTTTAAAAAAAGATTTTACTCGTTTTACTGTGACTCTTTCTGAGCTTTTCCTTCGTGTTCACATTCAGCCGTGATCCAGCTGATGGCGGCGGCGAAGGCGAAGCGAGGACTCGCCTTCTTCACCTTCCACGACGAAAAACTGACTCGAGACCTGGAGCAGGTTTACAGCCTGCTGGTCAGAGAGGGGACGACCGTCGGTGAGTGTTCACGACATATAAAACAGTTCAAACGTTTTTATAATTTTAGTCTGCTCATGTTCGTCATCGTTCACAGAGAAGCTGTACGGACTTCTGGAGGACTTCTGCGCTGTTCAGCAGATGTCGGGCTCACACGTGGAACTGTTTGACTTCATCAGGAACACCATCGGACAGTCCAGGAGTCTGCTGTGAGGACGCACTCATCCTCACGTCTGAGCTCAGTTTGCACTAAAAATCTGGTTTGTAGAACAGAAATGAAGGTGTTGATGTTTAATTTTTGTTCGATGATTATTTTTAGCTTTATTTGGTCGTCAGGGTTAAAGAGAACGTTGTGACGTGGAACGAAGATCCACAGCTGGAATGTTGTGTTTACACGGTATGCACCTTAACCATGGGAGGAGGCATTTAACGGTTAAATTAAATGAAAGTGATGTAAGTTGGAAAGTTTTTCAACTTAAGTTTCCGTTTAGAGAGTTTGAGGGTAAAGGTAGCTCATGAATCCTAACCCTAAAAATAAGGCAGGTGTATCAGTCATCACTCAAAGACTGCTTGCTATTTGGCATTTTAGCACTTAAAGTAGCTCTTTAAGTCTAAAGTTTTAAAAGTTACTTTTATTTTTTTAGGGCTGAAACATCATAAAGAGCAGCTCACCGTCAAGTCTAAACAATCCAATAACAGCAGACACGACGCGCTTGTTGGTAAAAGTCGATTATTGTTGTAATTTATTTTTCTGCAGCGGCTGGCTGAACTCCTCTCGGTACATTTACTTCAATTCTGGACTTAAGTACAAAGTTGAGGTACTTGTACTTGAGTAATTTCTTCCCATACCACTTTCTACTTTTATTAATATGTTATACTTTTTTACTTGTAGTTGATTCACTGATTGAGAGAAAATAATTGTTTGTTATATTTTCGGTTTTGTTGGTTGGACCCAAAATGCAGAGACGAACCAAACGATCAATGGATTCATGGAGAAAATAATCATTAGCTTCCACCTGAACAACTCCAACAGTAAAATCCTGATTTTACCTGAATGCAGGAGTCACAGTCATCGTCACAGAAGACATTTGACTACGTTCAGTACATTATAATGATTGTACTTAAATATTTTTACTGATGTGGGAGCTCGTTTTAGCTGAAATACTTTCAGACCAGAAACTTTAAAGTCCGTGTAAACATGTTGTAAAATAGTTGCTGAAATGTGGAGACAGAGGTTCAAACAGTTTTTCACCAGTTTTCAGTCTCAGGATTTTGTGGGCGGTCCTTAAAGGGCGGCTCGATGACACGCTGAGGCCACCCTGAGCATGCAAATGCATTTTACCTGATTTTAACACCTAATTTCATAAACTTGTTGATATTTTTAATCATTCAAATTTGGCTGGGTGGTTAATAACACTTTCTTCATTATTCTGACTTTACACTCTGACTGACTGTCTCAGTCTTTTACCCTGAAGATGTTTTGTGACTTTATGTTTCTTTTACTGCCTTTTCTTTTTTGATGCACCTGAGAGACAGACCTCAGGGCAAACCCTGCTCCTGCTCGTAAAGCTTCCTGCTGTGAATAAACTGTAATAACTGAAGTCGACTAAGATCATGTTTCTGTTGTGTTAAGTGAATAAAAAAACAGCACATCTCAACAGGAAGTATAATCTTCATTTATTGAAACAACAAAACAAACGATATGAAAATAAATACATCCTTTAAATCTGAGGAGGAATATCATGTCATCACAAACTATTGTGCATGATTTCTTTATTAAAATAAAAAAAAAATGTGTAATTTCAAGTAATCTATTACATTTGGCACAAACAGAGACGTTGAGACGAAGGCAGGACGGTGAGGAAATAAATATAAATCTGTGGAGAATTGAAGCAGTTTATGTTGAATGTAGATCACATACACAACCCCGGGTCATTGTCAAGTCACTGCTGAGCTCAGATAAAAGTGCAGAAACAGACGTACATTAATGTTTTTATAAAGTTTTACTTGTGTAGTGTGTTGTGTTAACTCAGATGCATCATAAAGGCTCTTAAAAATACCCCAACATTCAATAATTCAGCTGTCGTAACTCGGCCTAAACATTTCAAACCATCACTGTCTTTTCTCACGTTCAATCTCAGGTTAATGTCATCACTAACGCAGCGGTGATTGGAAATTCAAATTCAGTTTGACACTTTGGGAAATTCGCTTTAATGTGCATTAAGTCTGGTCTGACAAAAGCAGAGCAAGCAGATGCAGGAAATATAAATTCGCCTTAATAACTACCTCCGGCTGCTGGTTAGCTCACTGTTCTTTGCAAGTGATCAGAAATCTGCACGGGTGGTAACCAGTAACTACGTACGCTGGTCAGTCCAACGTGGAATCAGCTTTACGTGGACGAAAACCTCCAACCAAGAGCGTCCACAGACTCTGTGCGGTCTGCTCTGCTTGTAGCAGCATCGTTCTGTTACACTGGATTCGATGTTGTCGTGTTTTGCTTTTTGAGTGACTCAAAAGACAATTTGAAACCCGATCTGAGCGACCAGAACCTCCGGACTGAGACAAATATGACTCCAGACAGCCTCTAAATGTTGAAATCAGTCTGGATCGGCCATAAAACAGACGTGAATAAGTTTATTTCCCAAAATGTTGAACTGTTCCTTTAAATGTGAGCATTATTTTTCCTCCAGTCGTCTGAATTCATCTGCCACAGATCAATAAAGTTCATCGGCTGATTGCATACAGTTCTTTTTTTTATAATTAACAAACTAAAAGCAAATGAAACTCTTTGTCTTACAAATTAATTAATACATTCAATGCAGCTTTACTCACATTTTCTTTCTTTAATTGGTGCCCATCACTGTGAACACGAGGTTTTCATGGTAACAGTGTTAGAAGTCATTGTGCGTTTGGTTCCAATGTTACTGATATGTAAATATGTCGAGGAGAAACACATCAGTGCAAAAAGGTAAAGCCGGTCTGGAGAGGGAGAGAGTTTGGATCTGGTTAGGGTTTTCCTGAGAACGCGTCCAGACCGAAGGCCGTGTCCAGTAAACGCTGCAGCTCCATGAGGTGAGTCTGTTTGTTCCCAGTAGCCGGAGCTGCTGCCGGCTCACGACCGGCATACCTACAAACACACACACACATGAGCGTTCATACACTCGCAGCTCAGAGTCGTCACTTTGTAACCAATGAACTCACCAGACGGGGGCGGGTACGTTTGATGGTGGTGCGGATGCGAGGCTTGACGTAGTCGTAGTAGCCCTGGTTCTTGTGCTCCTCCTGACACCAGACCAGATCGGCATTCACGTAACGATCAGTCTCGGCTTTCACCAGATCGAACGGGAACGGAGAGAGCTGAAACGAGAACATCTGACGTTGATATGGAGCCTTCAGGGGATGTAAACAGGGTCCATAAGTCCCCATGTTCAAATGTCCAACTTCACAGCAGAAATAAACATGTTTACAGCCTGGTACAAAAAACAGTTTTGGTCTCTGTAGCTAATTTCCCCGTTCATGACAACTGTACTGAGGGTGAATTTATATACAACTCACCTGTTCAGGTTATATTAAGGCTTAAAGTTATGCAGGATTAAGAGCGTGGACGCTTTGATTGACAGGTGGGTGTCGTCACAAACTGATGTTTGACACTCTTCACGCTGATGTTACCTGTTCGATGCGGACGACAGCCACCGTGTCGTCCATCCCTCTGTTCTTGCGTTCCCGGGTCAGTTCGTAGTAGATCTTGCCGGTGCAGAAAACGACTCTCTTCACCTTCTCTGGGTGGGCGGCTGCAGGCCCGTCATCTGGGATTAAACGCTTGAAGTGTGTGGCTGCAGGATGACAAACAAACACACAAACTGTCAACAACACAGAGAAACGCTCAGATATTCCAGCTGAGCAGAGGTTTGTATTTGTGCCAACCTGGCAGCATGTCGTCGAAGCTGGACTTGGCCTCAGGATGACGCAGCAGCGATTTGGGAGTAAAAACTATGAGCTGGAGGTAAAGGGGCAAAAAGAGAGAGAGAGAGAGCATGCTCAGCGATTCGAATCTTCTCCAGCGTTGAGTCACGTTATCGTCGCGGTGTCGTACTCACAGGCTTCCTGAAGGGCTGCAGGATCTGTCTGCGCAGGACGTGGAAGTAGTTCGCAGGAGTGGAGCAGTTCACGACGATCCAGTTACAGTCGTACAGCTGACGCACGGCGAAGTCCTCCGACAGTTTCTGACAAAAAGTACAGAGTTAGTCTTTGTCTTTGGAGGAGAGTCACGCTCTGAACTTCGGAAACAGTTTCCATGTGGTAAACAGGAAGTATAATGATGCACATCTTAAAAACGTGACGTTCTGCAGTTACAAGAAGCGTCTCTGTAAGCAGGTTTATGGATGTTTCTTTAAACTCACAGGGCAAACATCAGGATCATCATTGCACATCTGTAGAAACCTTTCAGGCCGGGCGGACGAGTGCTCTGGACCCTGACGAAGGAAGAAATCAAGAATAAGCTTGACATCGTTAACAGACTGGGACGTTAAGCGCTCATCGAGTTTCTTCTTCGTACCATCCCCTCCATGCCGTGAGGAAGCAGCAGCACGATGCCGTTCTGTCGGACCCACTTGGCCTGACCGGAGCTGATGAACTGGTCGATGATGCACTGAGCCGTGTTGTGAAAGTCTCCGAACTGGGCCTCCCACAGAACCAGCGCGTTGGGGCTGGCCATGGCAAAGCCTAACTCAAAACCTGCACACAGAAGCAGAAACCAGAACCAGAGCGGGTTCAGTGACATCAGAGCATTTTGTGACGATGTTTGTGACGCTTTCCTTCATATTTCTCTCTTGGTATGGAAAGAAATGCTCTTAGATAGATCTCCAAGTCCAAAATCACTTCTGAACTTCACTTCAGTCACTTATAAAATCACTCCGTCAGGATATTTTGTCGCAGTTCCAAAAACTACGTTACATTTCTACGAGGCGTTGCGGCTAAAAAAAGGCGTTCATGGAGAGTTTGTGTGCGTGTCACTGACCGAGTACGCCGTACTCAGACAGAGAGCTGTTGCAGACGGTGTACGGAGCCTGATCGGGGGAGACGTGGTTCATCGGGATGCAGATCCTCTTATCGACGTTCTGGTCGTGAAGGACGTGGTGTCGATGGCTGTGAAGCAAATCAGAGAGAGAATAGAAGATGTTGAGGAGGAAACTTTTACTTTCACACACACCTCTCCAAAACACTCGAACAGTCAGCTTCTTTGTGCTACCTGAATGTGCCTCTCTCCACGTCCTGTCCGCTGAGGCGTACGTGGATCCCGTCTTTCAGCAGAGAGCCGAAGGCCATGTATTCCCCGAGAGCCCAGTCGCACACTCGCTGGCTCACCATGTTTGCACGGCCCTTTAGGATGCGACTCAAGCCTGAAACATGGACACACACAGCAGGAGTTCAGATTAAAAAGAGAGTGACGGCACCTTCAGAGGACGCTCGTAGACACAGGAGGGCAGCGGACGTTACCTCCGTGTATGGTGAAGTTCTCCACTGGGACAGAGGCAGCGATCTTTCCAATATGGCCAAGCTCTTCTTCACTGATTCCAGTCGGAGGGCAGCTCATCGTCTTCGGCTGTCCCTCCAGTGTGAAGAAATCTACAGACAGACAGACGGACGGACGTGTTACAGCTCCAGACTTTGTACCGTGATGAATTTTCATCAAGCGGGTCAAAGAACGAGCCTCCTACCGGGCCACGGTGAGTCCAGCCAGTGTTTGATGTGAAGGATCTTCTCGTCTTTGGAGCGGTTGTAAGCCTCCTCACAGATTTTGTCGTATGTTGTGACTTCCTCCTGAAAGACACGAGAGCCGAATGATTAACAACACGAGTGTGTACAGTCGTGTACAGTGTGCCGTTCTTATATACGCTCTAAACAAAGCCATGTTTGCACCAAGTGCCAACCTCCGTGGCCGCGAAGTGAAGCCAACGAGGAAGCGCCAAAAACTTCAGAAACTGTCAGTGGTTCGCAGAGTTACGTTTCTAAATTCATTTTAAAGTTTAACCAACGAATTCTCTGGTTTCTTCTTCTTCTGTCATTATGAGGAAACTCTCAGAAAAGGCAGAATTAAAAATAAAATATATATATATGCTTGTTTTTTTAAACTTATACACACTATATGTCATAAAATAATAAATATGTTTGTGTCCATTAGGACACACTGACAGGCGTCTCTCCTCACGTGCATTACAAATGTATTACCACATTCCTGAGGCATCAATTATTCTGTCGTGAGCAGTGTTTCCATTTCCCGACTGTCAGAGCGACATTTGTTTGTTTGCATCTTTTGCTTTGTGTCGAACTATTCGAACACCTTTTCATCCACATTGTTGAGATGCTCCATTATGTTTCCGAGCAGAGACGTCTGTCAGTGACAGCCTGACAATGAAACCTGTTTTTCTTCTTCTCTCGTCTCTGCACAATCACTGAAGCTTTCTTCTGTGATGAAAACAGGTTGACCTCTAATCATTCGCTTAACCAGATAAAACTGCAATACTTCAGCAAGAACCGGCTACTGAAATTACTCCAACCAGGTTGCAGGTTGTTTTACCTCGTACTCCTGCGCCGTGATGACTCCCTCAGCGATGACTTTTTCAGCAAACTTCTTCAGGACTCCTTCCTGCTTCTTGATCTGCTTGTACATGAGCGGCTGGGTGAACATGGGCTCATCCATCTCGTTGTGGCCGTTACGTCTGTAACACACCTGAAAGTGAGGAGGCAAAGGTTTCTCGTCACGCCCACGTCTTTCTGCATTAAGTTTATGATGTTGCAGGTCTGTCTGAATCTAGCCTGTTGGCCTCAAGGTGGCAGCATGCTCCATGAACAGCTCGTCAGCCTAAAAGTCTGAATGTAGGAGCTGAAAAATCATCGTGGTTGTTTTATCTTGTAAGTCTTCCCTCTCCATGTCTTGTGTTACTTTACTTCCTGTCTTTGTTGAGTTTCCCGCCAGTTTTGATTGTCTGTTCAGGTGGCCTTCTTACACCCGTCTCTATCTCTTCAGTTTCTAAGAAGCTGGAGCTGATCCAATAAATTCTAGTAGATGATTAAAACGTCTTCAGAGACATAAGCTGCCTGAGATAAGTCATAAAGACCACCACCTGCTGCATACTCACCAGGTCTATGACCACGTCTTTATGGAACGTGTTCCTCCACTCGGCTGCGACCTTGCACACATACATGACGGCCTCCGGGTCATCTGTATTGACGTGAAAGATGGGAGCGTTGACGACTCGTGCGACATCGGTGGGATAAGGAGACGATCGCGCCATCCTGGGATCTGTGGTGAAACCGATCTGTGTCGACGAGAGAGAGAGAGAGAGAGGCTCAAACTCTTCATGTCTGTGAGTTTAAGTCATTTATAGTCATTGGTATTAACTGAGAGACGTGAACACGACTGCATGCTAACTCCTGGTACCTGGTTGTTGACCACCACGTGTATGGTGCCGTGTGTGGTGTAGGACGGCAGGTCAGACAGGTGGAACGTCTCGTAAACGACACCCTGGCCTGCAAATGCAGCATCGCCGTGAAGCAGGATGGACATCACCTGTGAAATCAGTTCATCGGGTCACAAAGTTTATTCTCCCCCACACACAGCATGTTTAAATAAAACCCACACTCAGCGTACCCTCTTGCCCTCTGTGTCTCCGCAGTAGAACTGCTCAGCTTTGGTCTTTCCCTGGACCACCGGGTCCACTGCTTCCAGGTGGGACGGGTTCGCCATGAGCGACATGGTGATGTACCTGTCGCTGACCCGGTTTATCCTCTTGTGATACATACCCAGGTGATATTTCACATCACCAGAACCCTGAGAGCAGAACGGCAGGAAGACGAGTTGAAGCTGGCATGTTTAGACTTCACATGACGAAAATACAACCTGTTAATCATTTAGTTCATTTATCAAGTCAGAATCTAACATGTCATCATTTGTTCTTCATTTTTAATGGAATATCTTTGGGTCAGATGATGCGCTTTATTGCCAAGAGTTATTGCCAGTAAATATGAAGCTACAACAAGGAGATAACTAGATTAGCTTAGCATAAAGACAGGAAATGGGGAAGCAACTAACCTGGCACCTCCTGTCTTACTAAGTAACACATTATATGAGTTCAAGTATCTCGGGGTCTCATTCACAAATGACAGGAAAACGGAGCGCGAGACAGACCAGCAGGTTGCTGCAGCGTCTGCAGTTCTGCAGTACCTGGACGGTCCGGTCCATCTACGTTCCAACCCTCACCTGTGGTCAGATACAAATAAATTTGGCGGGGCCCAACCTAAGAGTACAGCTGAAAGGAGCCAGCTGAGGTGGTTCAACATCTGATCAGGATCCTCCTGGGTGCCTTCCTTTGGAGGTGTTCCAGGCACATGCAACTGGGAGGAGACCCAGAGGCAGACCCAGAACCTGGCCTGGCCTGGGAACGCCTCTGGAGTGCCCTGACGTCACTGCGACCTGAGCCCGGATGGATATGTGCTGGAGCTACAGAATTTTTTGGCCTCTTTGACTCCCTTCCCTTCAGATTTGTACGATTAAACAAAACAAGATGTAACGTGTTAATTAGTGAGTTTTAGAGGTGCTGTCTTTTAACCTTTGGAGCGAGCCAGGCTAGCTGTTTCCCTCTGTTTCCACCCTTTATGCTGGGCTAAGCTAATTGCCTGCTGGCTTGCAGCCTCACAGCCACCGAAGCCACTTTAATCAAAAAAAATGTTCTCTGGTCTCAGCAGTTAATGTTCAAACCTCATCTGCAGCCTCCAGTTTAGAGTCGAACTGGCAGAAGATCTGCTCCAGCTCCTTCCGGATCACATTAGCCAGCACATTGAGCCGGCCTCTGAAGATGGAAGACGTGTCAGGAAGGAAATATTCAGACTTTTTTTTAATTTCATGGTTTCATGTAAAGAAAAACAGTTTATTAGAGTTTATTAGAGACACAGTGTGTTTGGGTTATTGATATTCATCATGCATCAAATTCATAATGTGAAAAAATACATCTTGGTGCTGAAGCCACACGCTCTAACTATCAACACCTGAAGAAATGACCACATAACAATTAAAAAGAAATCCTCAAATACAGTATAAAAAGTGAAATATAAATACTTCTATTGCGTTTATCAACTTAAGGCTCAAAAAATTAAGCAATATTACATGACAGGGTGTGCTTTAACGTCATTATTGGCACGACAGTAAAGCGGTTAGCATCAGTGAAGTGCCAAAGTCAAAGCTCACCTTCTACTGTAATATTGTGATTATACAACAATTACCAACTTAAATAAAATATATAATCAAAAGATATTCATGTTTTAGGGCAATTTGCTCTCAACACACCTGTATTAACGAGGCACACACCTGTATTAACGCAGTGCACACCTGTATTAACGAGGTGCACACCTGTATTAAAAAGACACACACCTGTATTAACGCGGTGCACACCTGTATTAACGAGGTACACACCTTTATTAACAAGGTACACACCTGTATTAACGAGGCGCACACCTGTATTAACAAGGTGCACACCTGTATTAACGAGGTACACACCATTATTAACAAGGTACACACCTGTATTAACGAGGTACACACCTTTATTAACAAGGTACACACCTGTATTAACGAGGCACACACCTTTATTAACAAGGTACACACCTGTATTAACGAGGTGCACACCTGTATTAACGAGGTACACACCTTTATTAACGAGGTACACACCTGTATTAACAAGGTGCACACCTGTATTAACGAGGCGCACACCTGTATTAACAAGGTGCACACCTGTATTAAGGAGGTGCACACCTGTATTACTGTGCCACTTTTATTCGTATTTGTTTACATGTTATATATTTTCAGTATGTGACAATGTGGAGATGGCGGAGTGATATTTGTAGTGATGAGTCAGGTGTGCTGTCATGCTGATTTGAGCACATTCTAAATTGCTCGGTCGGACCTACTTGTTGTGTAACTGAATATAATGTTTGATGAACATTGTACAAAGTAAATAAAGATTAATAACCTGTGAGGCATCCCCATGATCACGCTCTCCACTCCGCTCTGACTCGACATGTCGATGATGGTCTTGAGGGCCGGGATGAGCGACTCGCAGCCTTCCAGACCGAATCGTTTCTCTGAAGACCACTTCCTCTGGAGAAACTCCTCGAACCTGCGAACAGGTGGTGGTGCTGTTTCACATTGCAGCTCAGAACATCTAGACCTCCCCCTTATCCCAGACTCATTTCACCACCCTCCGGCTGCTGCAGCAGTTAATTACTGGGGTGTGTTGAGGAATGTGACAGACCTTGTGGATCGAATCATTCGGGCTAAGAGAGTCCTCTTCTCCTCCAGACTGAACTGCATGATTCCTGGTGTCTCAAACTTCTGTCTGATCCACTGGCACTGCTCCATGTCGTTAATGAACATGAACTCCACGCCAATATGCTGACAGTACGCCGTCTAGAAGAGAGAGGGAAAGGTTTAGGTTTGAATCTTAGCCTTCGTGCTCAGCTGTGTCGACAGATCTGGGGTGGATTTTAGATTCTACATTTTAGTAACCATCATCAGCCTCACAGTATGTTTTGGAATTGATTTTATGATATTATTGATCTCTTCATGGCCTCACTTCTTGCTATAGTTCTGATCCCTGTGTGTAACTCAAGCTCCTCTGTCAGAAATCCTTTATCAGTTCTAGATTTACTTGTTTATGAAGCTCAAAATAACCTACCACATTCCTTTATCTGTCATTAAGGCTGCAACTAATGATTATTTTCTCTATTGATTAATCTATCGATCGTTTTCTGCAATAAACGATTAGTTGTTTGGTCCATAAAATGGTCCAAAGTTGCCAAAGAAGAGTTCTTTAAGTCAGAATTGCACCATTTTGAAGAACAAATGGGTAAAAGGTTCCCCCTATGGCATCATGATGATGAACCACTCTAGGCTCTAACTCAGATCTTTATTTTTAAGGATGTAGATGACACTAATTGATTAATCGTTGCAGGTCTATTTTATGCTCCAACAGGAGCTCATCATCCACTTCCTTTCTTTCAGATGTTCCTGCATCTTGATTTAGTCTGAGTAAACTTTGTTTTCTTCACAACTTTATTTTTAACCTGCTTTGTGAAACATGTTTCTCTGCATGAAAGGTGACAAGGGAGGAGAGGAGGGAGGATACGAGAGCCGACCATTCAAAGTATTTTACCTCGAGGCGCCGTATAATTTCTCTGAGAGGCAAAGCGCTCTCGTTGCCTCCAATGAAAGTGGTGGTGGGAAGCCGGAACACTTTGTCCAAATCGGATTCAGAAAGCCCGTAAAGACCTGTTTGTGAAGACAGTGAAGAACATCTGTTAAAAACAAGCACGGGAAAGCAGAAAGCAGGTTAAGTTAGGGTGGGCGATGGGGGAAAGAAAGAGAAACAGAAGAGGAGTGATAAAAAAAGAAGGGTGATGCAAACACCATTGGATTCAAGGCAAAACTGCCAAGACGCAGACGACCAGAGCCACCACACTGAGCTTCACAACGGCTCTTCAGAAACCTGTGGGTGATACGACGTCCATTCTTTATAGTGTTTACGGTCAAACACCACCATGTTCTCTGTTTTGTAGCGTCTGATGACATCACTATGACATCATCGAGGTTATTTTTTTTGACAGCCTTAACAAAGCCAAACACAGCCACCAAGGACGTTTTGGTGTTCAATTTCATCTTTTGAACAAGCTGAGCTTCATTTGTCAGGACCCCGAGGCTCTAGACTACCTAGCCAAACAAGACCATGCAAGTCCTCCTTCGAAAACTGCCGCATGCGTCCATATTGTGCATATTGAACCACAACCAAGAGTCATGTTATGGTTCACAGCCCAAACTGTGACCAATGCACTGCAAACAAAATCTACAGAGCTACAACAAGGTGAACATTTTGTTCCTAAAGTTGACGCGTTAGAAGCATCTTGCTTTTGTTTGCCCTCAGCGCTCTCTGTTGTATCCTGTTGTATGTTAGCTGTTAGCTGTGGACCTTACATTGCCATGGCATCAGCTGATGGGCATCCTTTAAATAAGAAAAGTAACAAACAGAGAAGCAGCTGAAAACTAGAGAAAATGCTACTTTCTAAAGTGGAGCGGTCTTATCTAAAGCATGCGACGTTCTGGTTGCACCAAACAAGAGATAAGAAAATACGGAGCAGTGGAGGGGAGGGGAGGGTTTGTATCTACGTCCGTGTTTGTCCATCTCCGTCAGCAAATTAGTGCATGTGCTGAGGACAGGGCGTTTTTCAATCCAATACGGCAGAGTCAGCTCTCTGTGTTACGTGAGGGATCTTTAGACTTTCCTCTGTGAACCGCCCCGCACATAAAAAAACACAAGTGGCTTCCTTTGATCGTTCAAAGTAGAGACAGAATGATCCAACACGGTAATCAACTGTCTGCCTTGCAATCTAATCACAGTTACATTTTAATGATGATAAGTCCTGTTTGACCCCACTGGCTGCTGGGTAAAGGTTAGCAGGAGCCAGCAAACACACAAACACACCTCCTGAACAAGCAGTACCACCCTATAGACTGTGAGGAGAGGAGATGGAAGCCAACACCAGAGACAACCACATTATACTTTTTAGCTAATTAGCTAATGATAAACCACAGCAGCCTATTAGCCTTTAATATTAAACAGCAGAGCATCACTAATAGAGCAAAGAGCGAAGTTACACAGACGTTCTTTACAATGAGAGGACTCTGGAGGCATGGAGGCACAAACATACAGACATGTAAGTATCATACGGGGCTTCTCATTTATTCTTTCAGGCTGATTTGGACCCTGACACCGACCTATTGTTCGACCTCTGTGAACCTCCAGGACAAAGCAGCAGCACGGCGAATCTGAACAATGACACTATTAACTGTGGAAACATCCTATTACAGTTCATAACAATCACCTGTTTTTGAACTCAGAGGCCCAACCTTTTGACATCAGGCACAATGAGAGCTGTGTGCAACACACCACAGCAACACACACACACACACACTCACGTTACAATTTGCTCTAACTCTTTGCACCGTTTGCGACAAAACGGACGTCAATGTTTAGTTAACACAGTAAAGACACTCAGCAAACAGAGACAACATGAGACAACTGAACTGAAACTTAAGAAAGTCAATAAAGACCGTAATATAATTTATAATGTCAGATTACTTATTTCACTAAAGTAAAATGAAACAAACAAATAAACTTTTAGTTTAACTACATTTGGCTGTAGCTTGCTGGTAGTTCAGCTTCAAGTAGTTAAATGACATTTCTGTCATTTTTTTATGTTGTCCATGAAATGGCAAACAATTCTGAGTTGACTTTATTTCTGGTTCAGCTCAGGTAAGTGTTAAATAATTGGTAACGTCCCCAACACTACTGTCAGGGGTATACAGTAGTGTGTTAACAACCATGAATCGTCGTGACTTATCTTGTTTCCTCAGAAGCTACTTTGCTATACAGTACGTGCTGATAAGAACAACAGGGCACTCGTGTGCCAGACCAAACATGACCTATCAAGGCATGAATAAAGACATTAAATTTCCTGTATTTACATAGTGTAGTATATCTTGTTTATTCAGTATGTTCATATTAATTCATACAGTGATACTTCACCGTTTTAATTTATACAGTGTATAGTACACTTATATATATATATATATATATAGTTTATATGCATACATATTTTATTTATGGCTCCAGTTTATTTACTTACTCTATTTCTTCATCTTATTTTATCTCCTGTGTCTTGTATGTACCTGATGCTTATAATGCTGAGCTGACCTGCTTTCTTGTCCAACCCATTTCATTGTACCTGTGCTAGCCTGCCTATGACAAATAATAAACAGGTAAAATACTTTCAGACATGAATAAAAATGAACAAAACTAAGAGTCTACAGCAGCCATGCTAGCTGCTCCGTGAGGCTGTACTTTGGCACAGCAGTGCTTTGAGCTAAGTGCTAACGTCAGCATGCTGACACGCTCACTATCTCTCCTCACCTCTCAAACTAACAACCATAAATAAAGCATGCTGTCTTATCTCGGTTCCTCGGTAACAATACGTGTTTCTAAGAGTGACGCGGTGTGAAATGAAGTGACAGATTAAAGAGAAATAAACAATGATGATCAAATATGGTAAACAAGACAAGGCACCACGTTATAATCAGGCATATTGTATTGTACAAGGACTTTAGATGTTGTGCCTAATGACTTTATTAATGGGTAATAAACAGTTTGTGAATAATTTAGATTTAAGTAATAAGCATCAATAAAAACAACTTTTATTGTGGCAGGTTTAAGCAATAAAATCTGCAGCTATTTATGGCCATTTATGTTGGTAAATCATTAACTTCTATTTAATTCTATATTATTTATTTTTGACTATTTTATTCGTTGATATTTGAGGCAGTGTACATTTCTTTGAAATTAGAGATTACCTTGTACCCACATTAGTAGATGAGAGTAAAGAGGGTTCTTTAAGATGCTTTGCAAGTTTACGAGCAATTTCTTTCTAGTACATAGCTCCTACTAATCTGCTGCTTGCCCTCCTCACCCAGTTTATTGTGGGAGGTAATGATACGAGAGGGGGTGGTCTTCAGGTCGGCAGCCATGATGCCAAGTGGGTCTAGTTGAGCCACGTGGTGACCCCGGACCTGCAGTGTATTCCATGCAGTGTGGAGCAAGGGTGGGTCGGTGGAAGGAAATAAAAGAGGTGAATGGGAGACCACTCAGCATAAGCATGTGGGAGTTGATGGGAGTGTCGCGTAGACAAAGAAATAAAAGAAGAAGGACACACAATGAAAGGGTGAGAGGAACCAAAGAGATCAAGTGTGTTAAGGACAAAAGGGATCCAAAAACAAAGTGACAGGAAGCATGAAGGACAGAAACAGAGGAAAGCATTAGTAAACATTAACACGTGGTTTATGTTTCTCACCAACATTCTGGAAACCAACGGTACACGGGGCATCATCAAAGTCTACACAGCTGATGCCCAGGGGGTCCAACTTTGCAATGTGGTGCCCTCGTACCTGTGCACAAGGCAACACAGGTCAGTTTGTGTCAAACAGGTCAGGCTTTGTCAACCCACTTCAGCTGATTAGTGTCTGTCTGTAAACTGCTCAACACTTTCCTGTAAGATTCCCCACCAAATGTCCACACGTTAGCACTGAACTACTTTAAACATAATACAGTATATGAACATAAACAGGTTGAAAACACCAGCCTGCACCTGTAACTTTACAATGTTTACAACAGAATATGCAAAGACAATCTGTCGTCGGTTTGTGGTTTGTTCTTCCTTATCACTTTACTATAGATTATCTTGTACTGATAGCAGAGGCCAGAAGATAAGTGGCATCCTGAAACACAGCCAATATCACTGTGTGACAATGGTGTGGAATATTACAAATAAAACCCTACAAGTATTTTCTGTGTGTATGAAGTTTACCTGGTATGCTCGTATGAGTGATTGCACTGCTAGATGATCCGCCACCAGCTTCTCCACATTAGGCTGAGCCCCCACCAGTGCCTGGGCACTGGGTAGTCCCTGAGAGGTCCCATTCAGGGGTGGTGGACTCTGGTAGGCCGCACCAGGAGGTGCTCCAGCATTAGCGTTACGGAAAAATATATCCCAAGACTGCGGAGACAAAGAATGACAGGAAATTAATCAACATGTAGCAAATATTATAATGTGTTTTTATACAGAAGAGCGCCAATGACTGGATGATTACCTCAGTTATACGATTATAATATTGATTAGTGTTTCTCTCTTTTGTTTATCTAAAATGCTCCTATACCAACGACTTAAGTTTCTTTTTTGTTGGAAACAAAGCTTCAGGGCTGGGCCCCTCACCCATTGTTTAGCTAATATAGCCTCATCCCTAAATGCAAATGCAGGGAGCCGTTCTTTTGACAACGTGTACCGTTGCTACCTGAACTTAGCACTTGCTAAGCTGGTGCACCAGGTTTGTTTTGGTTCTGCATGAGGTGTTCTAGTTGTTGTAACTAAGCCTTCATGGTTACAAATCTGTGACATTTTAAGGCGTGGATAATAATGACATCAGCTAATCTAATAGTTAAAATAGATGAAAAGCCAGAGGCTTTCCAGGACACACTGTATGGGAACAATTAATGTCTCTACAAAATTTGGGCCATTTCAAACTATTTCACTGAATGTGTGACACATTTAAGCTGCTGGTTGAGTCAAAGGAAAACTGAAAGGATGACCAATGTCAACACAATAGCTGTTGACATAAGTGGTGGACTGATTGACAGACTTTGCCATGATACCACTCGCATTAAGTAATTGGATTATTGCTGCGAGAGGCTTTTAAAATCACAAGTAAAGGAAGCTTCTTCACATCTGCAGCTGTAGTAGGATATCAGCTTACAGGTAGAGTATGACATAACATTTTTACCATGACACCATTTGAACAGCTATATAACAAACCGACAGTGTGCTATTACAAGAAGTCCACACAGACTTGATCAAAACCTTATTCCCATTAGTGTGTTCAGTCTGGCATCTACATAACAACTTTCCATCTTCCTCACGCAATATTTTTTATGTCGACTCTACAATGTAAAAGCCCATGTCCAACAGTTCAGTGTTAATCCACTTAATGATGTTTATCAGCTTAATGATTGTAAATCTGAGGTTGTTCTACTTGGCCCACCAAAAGCAATATTTTAAGTTCTAGATAAGCTTGGCAACCTGGCTTTTACTGAGCCTTTTTAGTAAGTTGGAAGATCTGTTTGTAAATTGTGGTCTTAATTATGGGGTTGAATTCAAAAGACCTATTCAGTGTTGTTTTGACAAGAAATTATAAGAATTAGGTCAAATCTGACTTGGAGAAACTCCACTGGAATGGAGTCTGTAATTCAATCAAGTCATCTTCTGGTACAAAGCTGATTTGTTCCTTTGACAGTGCTTACAGTAGTACCTTTGTGCTATAAAGACTTATTATTATGGGAGCAATGAGAGCCACCGTGAGCAGTTCCATAACAGAATAACTATTTCTAGTTATGTCGTGACAGTTAATGGGCATTTCCAGTATTTAGAAATAAAGCAACTTTCTGGAAACCATTACAAATACCACTTAAAATTGTGCCACTCATGATGTGCATTAATAAAAGAGAAGAACTTCACTCATAGGAAACAGTGTCATAACAGGAATTAATCAGCGTTTTTTGTAATATTCATTAAACAGCCACAACTGTCCACCACCTTAAAACCAGTTCATTATTATTATTTTTGTTCAGATAGATACAGACATTTAACATTTCCACTCAATACTTTCACAGTTTGAGCAGTTTAAAGCACAAAAACAACTCTTGATGCTCACAGTAATTAGTAAGTAGTTCAAACAATAGTTAAGGATAATCTGGCATTTGCTCTGTCTGGACACATCAGGTGTAAATAGATACTTCCTTGTCCAGTCATGTCAAGGAATTGCTTTCACTTTTGCTTTTCAACTCTTTGGTAGCCCAAAGTTTGACCACTTAAACACTAATAAAGTCATAGTACTTTATAATATTTTGAAACTCATGACTTTGTATGACACTTAAACGCATTTTAAACTACTATGTGAATTGACCAATGCAACTGCATTTTTGATGAGAAAACATTGACACTGTTTTTCATTCCATCTGCTTTATCGGTCAGTGTTTGTACTGTGGTGCTCTACTATTCAAACAAACAGTACTGATAGCATGTATTTGCACCTTTGCCCTACTAAATTTTGGACAGGTATCTGTTACCACAGAATACTCATTATTTAGGCCCCTCTGGAATAAGGTGAAGGGTACTCAAATTCCATGCAAAAGGTTTGGAGCTGACATAACATCAACTGAACCTGAGCAACTATTTTGGATGTGAATGTGAATATGAACATGCGCCTGAAGGCAAACTCAAGTTTCCAAGCATACATAACACAGTACCTTACCTTGTGCACATTCCTGGGATTCTCCAGCCAAGCATAGTACATCTCTTCCACATAGTTAGAGCTGGTGCCATTAAGAAAAGACTCAGCAGCCACAGATGAATTCAGGCACCTCACAGGCTGAAACGTCCTTAAGCCCCCTTTGATTGCCAATGGTCTGGGCTGTGATAGTCTCTGGGCTGTCTGTGCAGCCGTTAAAGGCCGAAGCCTTGCAACTGTAGTCCTTAAGCGGTGCATGGCTGCAGATCAGCCACAGCTCCTCTTCCCCTACCCTTACTGGAAGGAAAATGCAACAGCAAAGTCCCGGACAAAGATAACCTCCAGGCTCCTCAGCAGCTGCCCTTCTTGCTCCTCTTGTCTGGCTGAACTGGTGGGGCTGGTTTCTCCACAGCTTCTTACTATACACGGGATCCTGTTGAGTATGAATGTTAAAAGACAAGTCTTAAAGGATGTGGCTATGTTTTTGTTATTGTCAACAAATCACGCGATAAGATCATTCTGACTTCCCTGCCTGTCTAAACCGAGTCAAAACCCAATGCTTCCTCCTGAAGATGTAAATGTTAATAGCCTAAATGTAATTGTCTTTATTTTCTTTTTTTTTTTAAAGGCTTAACAATTTCCTAAAAATTTGGTGTTCTTTTTCAGCATTTCTCAAATGTTTTACACCGTGTACCACCTCAGCAAATATTAGGCTCTCCACGTACCGCCATAATGTATCAAAATACAGTAACAGAGGCCGACCCTATGCAGCTACAGACAGTTCACACAGGAGGTAGATTTATTCCTAAAAAGAGGATATTTTTGTTACTGTTGTTAAATCTTGAATCTGAAAAACCAGAGTGTATTTCGTAGAAAGGGATGCTCCTAATCCACACTTTTAACTTCTAGCTACTCGTGCATGTATGCACACGCTACATGGATGAATATGATTACACAACAGGTTGATATTGAAACAAAATAAAGAGAAGCAAAACTTATTTTTAAATCACATAAATTTTGTAGTATTTTGATAAT
Organism: Miichthys miiuy; assembly: GCA_036365135.1. Lineage (NCBI taxonomy): Eukaryota > Metazoa > Chordata > Actinopteri > Sciaenidae > Miichthys > Miichthys miiuy. Next base: position 21,719,558 of record CM071619.1, on the reverse strand, counting down.
ATGATAGATTTTAAAATGAATTAATTTCATTAAAAAGAAATTCCTCCATGTACCACTAGAGGCAGGCCCACATACCAGTGTTCTTGTGAGTATTGCGGGAAAGTACGTCACCCTTATTTACTGTAACAAGGAAGACTTCACATATGTCACAATACTTGCTAAGCAGGATCGATTCCTAATATGTACTTAAAATATAGAATATCACCAGCCCTATTCTTTAATGATGAAAAATGAGCCTCAGTGCTGTAACTTTATCTTAGCTCTCAGTATGTCCTGATAAACCTGCACCGTACAGTAGGTCCCGTACATCCTAAATATAGCTAGACCACCACTGGGGAGCTCGTAACCATAAAATCTGGGTACAGTACACCCCAAACTTCACGTGACATTTCATTGACTAGCATCAAAACTCTTTAACCACAACAACTTTAACTTAAACCAAGTTTTTTAATGATTATCTTTAGCATCGTGTCCCCACAAGTGACGCTGTGGAAAAGATTAATGTCCCCACAACGCTGGTTCACCAACACACACGCTACACACATACACCAACGGTCAGCGCTCGAGCGCACTCAAACTGTTTTTTTAAAAAAAAACTCCGGGAAAGTCACGTGCACGCTCTCTCACAGCATACGGTCAGTTAAAACATCTGTACACACAGTTAGCCTCAGCTAACAAGTCCATTACCTTTTTTTCCCCCGCAGACTTGAGCGCTTTCCCCCGCAGCCTCCCGTGCGGTAAAACGAGGAGCAAAGTCAGCGCGAGCTGGATGCGGTGTGAGTGTGTGTGTGTGTGTGTCCAGCGCTCGGGCACTGTCTACACGCTGGTGCTGATCTGCGTCACACCCCCCACGTGGTGACGTCAGCGCATAAAACAGTGCGGTTGCATCAGAAAAACGGTGAAAGTACAAAAAAAAGCGTCTTTAAAAAGAGTTAGACGTTATTTAACCCCTGCATTTAGTTAACAGTGTATTTTAATGCATTGTAATGTATTTAAAATTTAGATATAAATTCATTTTTAGGTGTTAAAGTAAGTAAAAAAAGGGGGGAGGCCACTTTATCTCCATATCCTGCTGGCACTTGTGTATGTTTATGCTAATGTAATTGGTGTTTAGGCAGCACATCTTTTCTAATGATGCTAATGAAGTCTTTGTGATGCTAAAGACGGACACCTTAGGTGACCACTCCTATTCACAGTGACCCGGTGACACTGTTGATTTACATCTCTGAGCAGCAGTGATGCAGGGAGTACTTCAATGTGAAACACTACCAGCAAAATAAAGGTTAACAAACCAAAGTTATGTTTGCGTTCAGTGTTTCACTAGATGCCACTAAATCCTACAAACTGTTCCTTTAACCTAAAGATAAGCGTATGCAGTGTGTCTGTACGTCTGCTGTATGAAGTACAATATTTGTCTGTGAAATGTTGTGGAGTATAAAAACAGGTGAGTTCTATAAAAAACTGTTTTTGTACCAGGCTGTAAACATGTTTATTTCTGCTGTGAAGTTGGACATTTGAACATGGGGACTTATGGAGACTGACTCACTTCTGTGGATGTTTGGGGAACGGCCCTGTGTTTTGCACCAGTGTGAACAACTTCATTTTCATTTCTCGTAAATGAAGATACAGCTCAGAGCAAAACAACATTTTTCACGGCGTTAAGTCAGGTTAAGTTTGCTCCACCGCATCAGACTCTTTGTACTCTAAGTGTCATGATTCATTCTGGCGGCTCTCCGGGAATCCAACCTGTTGTTGTTGCACTGTACGTACGTTCATAAGTTCTGGATCACTGCCAGATGTACTTCATCTGTGGGACTACGCTGAACAGAGCAATAAATATCAACCTTTGCCCTCACACTGATTATGTAAAGAGCAAGTTAATGAACTTTCCATCCTGACGATGATGACACAACTACGAGGCCTCTTTGAGTGATTCCTGTGCAGTGGTGGAGGATAAACTTAAACTTAAATAAAACTTATCATACACGTTTTAAGTAAACACTGAATTATGAAATATGTCAAATAAATGTTGAGTAAAGTACAATATTTTTCTCTGAAATGCAGTATTAGAAAGTAAGTACATTCGCTGCAGTACTACACCTTTTTTAGGTACTTGTACTTAACTTTTTCATTTTATGCTAGTCCATTACAATAATCTGACAGCTTTATCTACACTTCGGATTCTGTTTAAAAATAAAAAATAAATCATAATGTATTTTTATAAGTTAACATAAAACTTATAAAATAAAACTTCTAAGACATAGAGACTGTGGTATTAAACTTCTCTTACATCTGTATACAAATTTGACATGACCACAGTGAAACTAGTTCTTAAAACTATTGTACGTGTAATACACAACCTCCCTCTAGTGGTACATGAAGGAATCCTTAATAATGGAATAAACATTTAAGATTTTAAAACATATTATACTATCAAAATACTACAAAATTTCAAATGAAAGTTTTTCATTTCCTGTAATATTTAGTTTCAATATCAGCCTGATGCTTGGTCTATTCATGCACGTAGCATGCGCATATGTCCATGATTAGACACAGGTTATGTCATATATTTAATGCAATATTGTGTTTTAATGGTGCAAATGGACAAATTCATAGTTAATTTAAAGTCTGACTGTTCTTTAAAGCCACTGACTCCTTTTATTGATCCCTGAGCTGTTTCTTCTCACTCAGGTTAAACTCTGCCCTCTGGTTAGTAGTGAATAACTGATTAGATTACACTTAAACAACCAATGAAATCGCTGCACAGTGAAATCACACACACACACACACACACATATATATCACTCCCTCATTATGTTCTGTGGCTGTGAGTGGAGATAAGAGACAGGAGTGAGATGCTCTCTGCATTGTCATTTTATTGGTTCACACTGATTACATCTGATCACATTTTAATACTGATAAGACTTGGAATGCACACCAGAGGAATCATCATCATCATCATCATCATCACTGTCAGTATCTGTATGATAAATTTAAAAAAGAAAGCTCGTACATACACTCACGTTCTCTTACTATTACTCAGTCGTCTGCTGATCGTGAGGCTCTTCTGAAACAATTCAAACAGTGTTAACGTGACACCACGGCCAAATTCGAATTAATGGAATAAAGAGTGTTTGCCAAAGGGGACGATTACTTGATAGTAATCCTGTTAAAGCACGGATGCTGTCAGGGTTTAGACTGGACAGGGAGGAGGACTGTTGGTTTTGGCTTCACGCCCGATTTGAGTTTCATTGTACAAATGTTCAAAATAAACTCTGACAGTGACTCAAACTTTCAGTATTTGAAGACGGTTTTGGCTCAATTTGCAATGTCCAAAATAGTTCAACTTTATTTTCCTCGTTGGATATTTTATTTCAAACTTTACACACTGTATACTCCCTCAGAAAATATCTGACATGACAAACTCTAAAAACAACAGCGTAGCCGACCCTGTCATACAGACAGTATTTATTGTTGACTGTTGCTGAATCCTGAATGGAACCAGTTCAAGAACCAGAACCACCTCAATGATCACATATTGTTGACTCAGATGGTTAGATGTTGGCGCCCTCTTGAGGACAGGTTGGTGAATTATCACAAAGCTGTTTTGAAGTTTTGGAGATGCTTGTTGGACGTGTATGTTGAACCAAATAAATAAATATATGTCCCCAATATCAGCGCCTTGTTTACGGTAGATTTCTGTATTTTAATGTGGAGCAAAAAAAAGTCTGGTCGACTCTAAAAACAATAAAATATTAAATTGGTTCTTGGATTTCTGTCTTTAATACGTTAAAGAGCTTTTCTAAAACTGATCTGGATCCAGCAGGTTTCTTCAAAAGGCATATTCTGTCATGATCCTCACACACTACACTATCATAGTAACACAAAAGAATTTAAAGTTTATGCACTTACAAAGCCCAGAAAATAGAGGCAATAGATTATAGCTCACCAACAGTTCAGTCCAAAAAAAAAAGAGAAAAATTAACAAAATGCACGATAACACCCAACGTACCAATGTTATTAACTTGGAATATCATGCAATTAAATACCAGCTACAGCATATTTGTAGTTAAGTCACCACGACGAAACTGGAAATTTACATAAACAGCATGATACTATAATTTCAACCATTGTCATAACTCCAGTAGTTAACTTGCAATGTTCAGTACATAGAGAATCAATTAAGAACGACAGTAATATCTTAGCATGCTTGCATGGTTTTCACTGTCTCACAGAGTGGCTCAGAGGGGTCCGGCGAACTAAACGGAGGCGTCAGGTTCGGGGTCAACTACACTCCAGAGAAAGAGGCGAGGCGGGGGGGAAAAAACAACAACAAAAACAAAACGCTCCATTGAATATCAAAACAAAAGGGATAATTAAATACACCCACCGGTGTCTCTCTGTGAGACACGTGGTACTGTTTGTTCGTTTCACACAGGCAGCCTTAGTCGTGCAGAAAAAAAAACAGCCACTGGAACACAGGTAAGAGTCATGCTCGTCATTAAAAAAGAAGATACCAGAAGAAGAGGTTTAAAAGGACTAAGAAATATACTGTACAGTTGAAAGAGCACAACAACAGACTGCAGCCATAGTAATACTAGAAGTAACTTTATGCTTGAGGAGGAGTAAAAGGGTAAATCAACAGGAGAGCGCCACGCTGGAGGCTTTGCCACAGAATCAAGGAGACGAGGACAGGTGTTGTCCAGGTGTGTTGCTGCGGGGCTAAAGAGTTTCCTTCTTTTATTTTTTGGCTGATTCGCCCTCTGCTGTAGCGTACGGCGGGGTTTTGGCGATGGGAGCGTCGGCGTTACTGTCTGTGTTTTGAGGTTGTAGAGAGACAAAAGAGAGAGAGAAGAGCGAGGTGGGTGTGCAGGGTGCAGGAGAACCACCGTGATCCAGGACTCTTCAGACTCCTTTAAGCCACCCTCCATCCACCTGCACCTCTCTCTCAGCGCTGATTCGCTCTCTTAGATTATCCACAAGATCCTTCTCTGCTCCTCACCTGGCTGATATACCTAAAAAGAGAGGAGACACATGAATTTGAACTCATAGATATCACCATAAAACTTCAAAATGAAGCTAAAGAAGCACATAAACGTGTTTGTTTGTTTGTGTTTGTTGTATCTAAGTCCAGTATTCACTCTCTTTTAGCTTGTTTTAGCTACTATTTGTCTACTCTCTACAAAGAAAGTAGACAAACAGTGACGTTTTTCTGAGATGAAACCTGCAATACCTGATTTTTGTGGACATATAGGAGGACTGAAACAAGCTGTAAACACAACACTGACTCATTCTCACTGGAAACAGTTGCTAACTTGTTACCTAACAGCTGCTATTAACACATCCAGTAGATATGAAGCAACATTAATTCTCAATTTACCCTCGAGCACCGATGGTTGGTGTTTGTGTGTGAGTGTGTTGGTGAACCAGCGTTGTGGGGATCTTACTCTGTTTCATCACTTGTGGGGACCCAATGTTAAAGCAAATCATCAAGAAAGCAAATTATTGAATTGAGTTTATTTATTGTTATTGATTTTTTGTCATATATTTCTGCACCTCATCCCTGCAGCGGGGCAGCAGGAGCTCCTGAGCAGTGGAAGTGGACGTTTTGCCACCGGCTTTCCCTGCGGTGCCATACTCTGGTCTCTTCTGATTGGCTGGAGCGGGGACGTCCCTGCCCGTCGACAAACTGCGTCAGGCGGATGTAGGCGATGCATGCGGCGTCATCCCCGATCATGTGCACATGAGGGTTGAGGATGGTGGTGTGGATGGGTTTGCTGTTCTTGGACAGGACTGATGGCAGAGAAGGATCCGACTTTAGAACATAGCCTCTAAATTTAAGTAATAAAAAGTAATAATAATAATAATTTGTGCTCTTACGATTGTCAAAATAAAATCGATGGAAGTCCATTCCCTCCACCAGATTACCCAGCCCCTCCGGCTCAAACGAGGTCAGACCGGGGTCGCAGATCTTCCTGTAAAAACATGCATCACTTCAACGTCACATTAAAAACTCTAAATCATGCTTTAGAAGCTAAATGTTCTCGTATATCTCCTGTATAGAAAATAATAATACGCAGTTCTGTAACTAAGTTACGGTCATCCTGTAGGCGATCTGATGGCCTCCCGGCAGCAGGATCAGACCCTTCGAGAGCCGCTCAGTCCTGATAACTGTGCTGCTGTGATGCAGGAAGTTGGAGGTCGGGTTCAGACTGCTGATTAATGTTATTTTTGTGGATTGGTACTCATGATGAGTCTGATGGCTGCTGGTCTTTAAACATCCTGACCTGCCTATGTACCTCCGTTTTTTTTTCCTCTGACTAATTGGTGAAAAATATCATGCAGCATTTTTTGAATGTCTGACAGGTCACCAGGAACACTTTGGTCTCATCAACAACAAAAAACATGCATTTGCTCATCGTTTTTATTAACGAAGATCTATTTTTAGCTCATCTTCGTCATGGAAAAAAGGTTGTTGAGGAACATTTGTCAGCACAGTTTTTCGTTGATGAAATGAACACACTGTTTGACGTAGCAAATTTTTTCTCATTATTTTGATTTTAACTCGATAACGTGAAATTTACTTACTTTCTTATCATTTTGACTTAGTAACTAAAAATCTTGACTCATCTACTTAAGCTCATCATTTTGAAGGAAGTAATTCAAACCGCTGACTTGAACGTTTCCAGTTTTGGAAGTATTCAGATCCTTTACTTAAGTAAAAATATTCAGCAGTACAAAGGTATTATCAAGTACTCCGAATAAAGTAAAATGTTCCAGCTTTGTGACAACGTTTTTAAAGAGTTTCTTTAGCTGAAGAAAGAGGAAAATCTTCTCAACACAAAGAGGAACTCTTCATCACAAACAGTCAACACCAACACGTTCAGTCAAACTAAAGCTGTCAGACAAATGTAGAGGAATAAAAGTATAAAGTTGCACGCAGTGGAAATACTCAAGCAAAGTACAAGTACCTCAAATATGTACTTAAAGGACCAGTGTGTCGGATTTAGTAGCATCTAGCAGTGTACTTGCTAATGCTTCAACACCATTGCCTCATCCTCATGTTCCTAGTGTGAACATGCTAACATGCTCACAATGCTAAAAGTATCAGGTCAATTTATGTACTTTGTGTTTAGTGCTAATTAGCAAATGTGGCGCGTTAACATGCTGATCTAATGTGATAAACATTATATCTGCTACAACATAGATGTTGTGGATTAGACGTACAAAGCTGCAGAAAATGATAAAACTGAAGCTGAAGTACCTTGAATTTGTAATAAAGTAGAGTACTTGAGTAAATATACCACCAGTGACTGTGTCATCACGAGGATTTGAATCTTTATCACACTTGACTTCATTCATGTTTTCTATTTTGCTGGTGGAAATGGGCTTCAACCCTCCCCTCTCTCCCCTCGTCCTCTCTCCATCCCTCCCTCAATCTGCCGAGCATTATTCTTAATTGTGCAGTAAGTAGAGAGAGAGAGAAAGAGGATAAAACAATGGCTGTAATTACACTTTAATCTCTTAATACAGAGACAAAAGACATTTGTACGTCCATCACATTAATGCCTCTCTGTGGCTGCTGGAGAGTTCCAGTGTTCATTTCACAGGACAAAAACGTCTTTTTTCATAAGACAAGAAAGACTGAGAGGTGGACTCACGCGTAGGCCTCGAAGTCTCCATTGTTGACAGCTTCAATCAGCTGCTCTGTGATCTTTATGATCTCCTGTTTGCGAGCTGAAGAGAAGAAACGACATAAAAATATGTGAGGATGATGTGAACGCACCCCCCCAAGTGACAAATTCAGCCAAACTCATCAGAAACTCCCTGACAAACATTAACAAACACCTCCTGAAGCGTGAACGCAGCTCAGCTCAGACTCACCTGACAGTTTGTTACTCATTGTAAATCTCATCAGTCATCTTTCATCCGTGAGTGAAATCTCCTCCATGCTAAAACTACTTCCATGCAAAAAGTTGTTGTGTTGTTTTTTCCCGCTCCACGAGCGCCTTCATGTCCGTATTTCAAATAAACAATGTCCCTCCTCGCTCCATCTAGCCGCCGTGTCGCTCTCTACCTCCATCCATCATACATCATATCTCTTGTTTGCACGCGAGGCTGCTTTCGGCTCATCACGCTATTCTTGTCCGAGCTCTTTAGATGAGATTTACTGTGTCCTTCTCCCCTCGCTTCCTCCCTACACTGAGAGGAAAGGCTTAACTCGCTCTGATTGTCTCTCCCTCCCTCCTCTCTCTGCCAGTCTCTCTCTCTCTGGATTGAAGTATGTAAGCATAATCAGTAAAATGTCCTGCGTCTGTTGTACCATTATATCAGCTCTCATTGGACTTTCCTGTTGGAGTTGTTGAGGTTTTAAACTATAATAATATTTTCATTCTGGATTCATCCGCTGATTATTTTCCCCATGAATGCATTGATTGTTTGGTTTGTATAAAAAATTATGAAAATTAATAAGAAATGTCGTCACAATTGAACCTTCCTAAGTCCCGCCCATTTTGCTCTGTCCTCCAATCACATTTGAGCAAGCCTTGGTCAACTTCCTCCTTTCCCGTACTTAGATATGCTAGTGCTAGCTCATGTAGACAACCACATTTTGGAAAGCTAAAATGATGTTAGCGAAAGGTTAAGCAATCATTAACTTGCTGCTTAACTAGTGTCTGTTTTCTCCATTAATCTATTGATTATTTGGTTTGTAAAAATTCTGAAAAATCTGTGGGGAATGTCGTCAGAGTGACACCTTCACAATGTTTGTTTTGTCCAACCAACAGTCCGAACCAGGAGACGTTTTGACAAAGTACAGTAATATGAGTAGCTGTAATTGGTTACTTCCACCCTGCTCGGCAGTAGGCGATGTTTGTATAATCCAACATAAATCTTGACTGTAACTGTTTACACTGAAGACGTCTTCATTTTCAAACAGTTCTGGTTTGTCTGAACAAGAAAACATGCAACACATGGGCACATGGATATCTATCTATATATGTGTGTGTGTGTGTGTGTGTGTGTGTGCAACCGACCTTTCACATCTTCATCCTCAATAGTGGTGTTGCTGCTGTCAGATGATTCCTGCAAAGCGCACAGACCAAAATGTTAATCACTACTCAAGAAATTCAAAAATTCAGACATGCATACACCCACAAACACACACACACACACACACACACACACAACACACACACACACACACGATCAAGTTTCTGCTACAACACGACTCCAGTTTCTGCTACAACACGAGTTTGCCAAAAAATACAGAGCAAACACAGCTGCACGCGTGACTCAGCAGCACCGCCACAATCCCATCTACAGATTGAGCTTCGTCTGTGCTGACGGACTCGGACGACTGCGACAGTGACACGACGTTCAGCCGCGACGGAGCGTGAGATCGCTCAGCAACAAACCACTGAGCTCCATTCATGTGAACACAGAGGGGCAGTGTAAGACAACACCTCACGGGATCTCACACTCATACTTCATGCAGAAATATACAAAAGAAATGCACACAGAGATACGTAAATATATTCAAACAACAACAACAACAGGTTTTACCACACAGATGGAGAGTGGAGACGAGGATGAGGAATGAAAACAAAGAGATGGAGGGGAAGGGAAGGGAGGAGGATGTACCTTGATCCCATCTACTGGATTATGGATAACAGTAGTCTGAGGCTCCTGGAGGAAGAATGGAGAGAAAGGATGAAAGAAAGGGAGGCGATGTTTTATGATGTCAAAATGAGAGTTTAAGATCAGGAGAGAGGACGTGAGTAATACGTGGGAAGAGGTCACAAAGGTCTGAATGGATACAGATCAGAGATAACGATGGAGGATGATGAAACCGTCAATGCTAATGATTGATCGGCACCAATGTGATCGTTATTAAACTCAACTCTCTCCCACATCAGTCGATTCTTGTCACATTCATTAACAGTCAAACGTTTCAGAACATTTTTATGACTTTCTGAAGACTCTGGAGTTATGTGGTCAACAGTTTTTGTGACTGCGGTTGAGGACACATTCAAAGTTCTTGAAATTTTTGGGGGAAAAACGCTTATTTGCTTTCTTACAGAGAGCGTGTTAAACTGAAATTAAATAAACAAGAGGCGTAACTTTGGATACAGCAAGGCTAGCTTTTCACCCCTGTTTCCAGTCTTTATGCTAAGCTAATCTAATTTCCTGTAGCTCCAACAATTTTAATTTGAAGCAACATTTTATAACTTTTCTCTCCTAAACTAACGTCTGTTACCTCCTGTTGATCCACACTGACCTGTGATCAGGTGAACGGTGTCTCTGTCATTCGTACGTCTGTTCTCACACTATGTAACTTTGGGCTCCGGGTCGGGAGAAGTACGTAACGCTTTACGGCACTAAGTCACACACCACCAACTATTTCACTGATTTTGGTGAAACTGGATCATATTTTATGGAGAAAATGTTTTCTGGTTTTCCCTCTGATGTCCTCCGGCTGCTCCGCCTCAACTCTCTGTGATTTACAGAGTTTCCTGATGGACAGTGAAGTAAACTGCTGACAGCTGTAGCTGCTGTTAGCTCATGTTAGCTCAGTTTGTTAGCTCAGAGCACCGGGGGAGTGTTAGTGTTTGTACCACAGGAGCTTTGGACCACTAGGAAGTAGAAGAAGAAGAGGTGGTTTACAGGGGAATACTGATGGGGAACAGAGCTGGTGTCGTGCTAGAACAGGAGCTGGGAAAGCAGGAAATGTCCATATTTACCACAGTGGGGTTACACTGTTAAAATGGGGGCGCTAAATGGCAAAAGTAACAATTTCTAGTGTTTTTTTCTAATAATTAATGTTGCTTTAACTCTTGGAAAGAACATCAATAAGCACATTTACCAAATTATAAAAGTATTCAAAAGTCACAGCAACAAATTACTCTGATCTATCACACACCGACACACACTCTTATTGTGAAAGTGTAACGGACAGACAGACGGACGGACGGACACAGAGCTGTATACCAGTGCAGCAGAGGGGATGTTGCCTTTGGGACTGGTGACTATGCTGTTTCTCGTGCTGTTTGTCTGGGGCTGTGCAAGGAAACACAAAGTGCTATATTAGTGCTCAGCAACAACGGTGAGAGGAGCCATCTGCTGGTTGTAAAGTGGGTGGTTACTGTGTAAAAAAAAAAAAAGAGTGTAATACAGGTAAAAATAGCAGATGGAAGCAGAACGCTCCAGAGATAAACATAGTGGGTAGGAGAGCAGTCGTTCGACTTGTTTGTGAGAGCAGTCAGTCAAAAAGCAGACAGGAAACAGATCCAACACATTTATGACGACGGTATTAATTAGATAAAAAGGTTCTAAGCAGTTCATCATGTTTCTATCTGCAGTAAAAATCCAAATCAATCCCGGGCAGAGCTTTTTTCATTCCCATTGCCTTCCCTTGGCTGTGGATGCAGATGGCAAATTAAACCAATGACAGCTGCGCACCTCTGCAACATCTGTCACACATACAGGCACGAGCATCACAACTACACATGCTCTTCCAGCAGACATTACTGTCTCTTAATGTATCCCTCCCTGAGTGAACGGCAGGCGTAAGGAAAGATGAGGTCAGACGGGCTGAGACGCACAAACACACACATGCTAAATATATATACACACACCCTGTTTTATGAGGACTCGCAGACGTAACCAACAGCTCCTCTCCTTCTGCGACAAGCATGCACAAACACATAAATGCAGACACGACGCAGCAACTTCATGCTCCAGACCGGTTAAATTGTATTTTTCTGCTCATTATTTTCCTCAGCGGGTTGCCTGTAATTGATAACTGTGTTGGACCGAAGAGAAACAAAATTACAGGGTGAAGATGGAAAAGTGGTAGGCGAGAGAAATGGCTTTAGAGGTGATGTCATAATATTTGCAAATATGTCGGTTCTCGTTTAACCACCCGTTTGCACTGTACTTAGTTTGTTTGTATATTTTAGAGGCACAAGCCGACACCGCTGATCGCACAAAAACACAAGTGAGAAAGCTTTTAAACTATTTAAAGGGCTGAGCAGCCTCTATGGACATGATGGCAGAGGAGAAGAAAGTGAAGAGGACGTTTGACGGAGGAAGCTAAGAAGAGAAAAGTAAGACAGTGAAGTAAACTGCTGCCAACTGTAGCTGCTGTTAGCTAATGTTAGCTCAGTTTGTTAGCTGCTGTTAGCTAATGTTTGCTCAGTTTGTTAGCTGCTGTTAGCTAATGTTAGCTCAGTTTGTTAGCTGCTGTTAGCTAATGTTAGCTCAGTTTGTTAGCTGCTGTTAGCTAATGTTCGCTCAGTTTGTTAGCTGCTGTTAGCTAATGTTAGCTCAGTTTGTTAGCTGCTGTTAGCTAATGTTCGCTCAGTTTGTTAGCTGCTGTTAGCTAATGTTCGCTCAGTTTGGGGAGTGTTAATGCTTGTACCAGAGGTGTTTTGAACCACCGCGAAGAAGACGAGGAGGTTTACAGTGGAATACTGATGGGGAGCAGAGCTAGTGTCGTGCCAGAACAGGAGCTGGAAGCAAGCAGGAAATGTAACAGCAGCGTCAGAGAGTGAGCGAGCAAGACAAGAGTAAATCTGGGACTGACTTTTAGTGGTTGGTGAGAGCTTGGTGAAATAAAAGGCTGAAAGACAGACGCCGAGCTGGGCTTCTGTACCCGCGGAGGTGACGCCGTCCGTCCATGGCATTACACTACAGCTAGGGTCGGCCATTATTGTTACTGAAAATCAAAGAGCCTGAAATTTTAAAGCATCGGATCTCTCTGTGCTGTGATATTTATACAGCCGGAGGGATAAACAACCATTCAGCTGGAAAGTCTTCTTCTGTGGTGATATTTATTTTCTGCCAGCAGAGGTGAGAGTGTGAACAGACTCAGGAGGCCGACATGTGAACCACTATATCTGAACACTGTTACACTGTGGTGGCTTTCATGTGTTGAAAGAAGCTAATTGAAGCAGCTTATTCATTCATCGACTGTTGGCCATTTACTTCACCCTACGGCATTCTGGGTATTTATACCACTAACCATCACATATCAACAAATATCTGGTAAAAGGTCAAAAATGTATTTACAGGTATGGAGATGTGTAAAAGTTGCATTTAGCACTAAAATGTTAACATGCTAACGCACAGATGCGGAAGTCCTGAAAGTTTTTCCATCTGTGAAAAAAGGTGATTGTTGTTCAGAATATGTATTTCTGAATTATTTATAAAAACAGGTGTTTTTATTTTCTAAGTGTTTATTGTTGTAATGCTCAACAACAGGCTGAAGTGCCCCACACTGCCTCATGTCAAGGGCACTGGATTCACTCCAGAAGTGTGTGTGTGTGGGCAAAATGTGTGAAACTATATCAAAAAACAGCTGGTGTAAAGAACGAACGGTTACCTAACTGAAGTAATAAACCAGCACAAAAATCACAATTACCAACATGAATTTTTAACAGATCAAGAAAAAAAAAATGAAATCCATGAAATTATCCTAAAACTGAATAAATTTAAATTGTTCACACTTTATGGCTTCCGTAAAAATATGATGGTCAGAATATGATGCATGCATAGTAAAAGTATCAAAGTAAAACATTTTACAGTAGTTTTCTGTTGTTTTTTTTATTGTATACAGAACTCTGTAAAATTACGGACTTTACCTGTAAATTAACAACCAAACTGTTATTTTAAGTATTATGTTATTAATGACAAATTAAAGTGGTTTCTCATTTTTGTACAAATAATTGCTGTATTAGTTATACAATATTGCTTTCTTACATCACGTCGGTGTTTGAATGTGTTGAAAATAAGAAGAAAATCTGTAAAATAACGGCGTTTCTCTGTAGAACTATTAGTATCGTCACTTTATTGAGGGTGTTTGATCATAATAATTCAATAAGATCTGTAAAATAACGGCGTTTCTCTGTAGAAGTGATTCAGGGAACATCTGAATACAATAATTCAGTAGAAATCTGTAAAATAACAGTCTTTCCCTGCAAAACCTAAACTGAAAATTTCTGTGAATTTACAGTTTGACATTTATTTGCGTTGTTTATTTTTATTATTATAACTTTACTTCAATATTACCATTTTTGTTTGGCAGTTTTCCGTACAGATTTTTTACCCTGTATGTAAATGATTAGAGGACGGTCCCTAACTGACTGCAAACGATTCAGAAATAACTGAGTAAACTTAATGAGCTTCCTCCAGAGACTTGCAGATCAGCTGAATTGTAAACTCTAATTTGAGGACAGAAGTGTGAGTGTGACTGTAACTGCTGGAACACACACACGAAGTCACAGAGTGCAATAAAAGTGCAAACGAACAAAAAACGTCAAGCATGATTAACAACAGAAGAACAGAGAGTGTGAGGCGAGGCACCGAGGACGGCGTCAGAGAGATGTGGAGGATACAGTCTGCTGGGAATTACTGGAGGGTGCAGAGGGATGATGACACACTGACAGACTTGGAGGAGCGATGGATGAAACAGGGAGAGAGAGGATGGAGGAGAAAGTGAGATTCCTGTTCTCCGGTGAAGCAGAAAGAGATGCGAGCAGGCAGGACGGGGAGGAGGAGAATCAAAGAGAGCGACGAGGAGCAAGAAACATGAAGTAAAACTCCTGAACTTCTTTAGTTCAAAGGAGCTGAAGCAGAGCCGGAGAACAGATGAGGAGGATGATGTGACAGATGAAGGTGAAGGATCAGTATGATACACAATATTATATCGGCCAGACGTGATTACTTTTCTGTTCCTTCATTTGCTGCCATCAGCTCATTTTAAAGCTACTTATACTCAGTAAAGTTACTTATTACTTCCTGCAAGAAGTTCACAATCAAAGCATACATGCAGTTCCTCAAACGTCCACTTGAGGCTGGCTCCAGAAGTGAGTCAGTCTCCATAAGTCCCCATGTTCAAATGCAGAAATAAACATGTTTACAGCCTGGTACAAAACACAGTTTTGCTTACTTTTGTTCTAAAGTTACACACTGAAGAAAGAGGAACTAATGAAGGGAGCTGTGTCTTGAAAGGAGCGGGGAAGAAACTGTTCGAACAAGATCAGAGAGGCCGAACAATAAACGACAGCGTTTCCACGAGATAAACACAAAACACTCCGCGACTGAAGAAAGGAGTGAGCGATGCGCTGCACCATGTGGGTATTTATCTCAAATTAAAGTTTCTGTTTCGTGTGGAGGGAAGGAGGTGATTTATATCTCTGCTAAATGAATTATCTTCGCGTTATATGAGCACAAAAGACTGAAATACCTCTCTGCAGTTTGAAGAGGAAGAAAACGCCGGCTGTTGAAATGAATAATGATGTTTCATTTTGCAGGAAGACGGAGGCAAGCGGCTCGTACGGCGCACACATCAATTACATCCTCCATTTGGGAGGCGCGGCGCGGTGAGCCTAACGTTGTTTTTCACTGTGAGTCACTGTCTGATTCAACAAACAGCGTACATGCTCAGGTCGTCTCTTCTCGCTCTTCATACCAATGCTGGCTTCACTTTGAGCACACCTGCCAGGTAACTCTTGGTTGGTTAAGGAGTGATTTTATTACATTAAATTTAAGCAGCATTCATTGATTTTTTGGGGCAGCTAACTACTCCACCTACTCTTTAAGGATTTAGTGGCATTTGGTGGCGTAGTTACTGATTGCAACCCCCATCGCCTCAAACTACGGTGGCCACCACAGGTCCCATTTAAAGCCAGTGTTTAGTTTATTATGAATGTTATAATCTGTAAATAAATTAGACACGCTGGACCTTTAAGTGGCTTTTTATCTGCTAAATGTTCCACTGTCTTTGTGTCTATCAGAGATTATAAAAACTGCCAGCTGATGAGAGCCGTGAGACTCAACCAAAACAGTCAAAACAATGAGCTGAAAGATGCTAAAACGCCACTCAGCCAACGGAGGAGAAATGTACAGTCCATTGCTAATTAGACTGATTGATTAGTGCAGCTTTTAAATTAGCGCTGTAGCCAGTCCCTCCAGTGCTGGATAAATATTATACTGCTGTTAGATTCTGCCTCTGCCTTCAAGCTAGTTTCAGTCCTCTGGTAATACACAAAAACAAACAGGACTAAAAGACCGAAGCTGCGCTGGAAGTCGCCGGAGGCTGCGATGTTTCCAGCAGCTGACAGTACAAACTCAAAGAGGTTTTGTATCAACGGGCTAAAAACGTAATGTTTGGATATGGTGATCGAGGAAAGGTCAACAGGTCACCAAAAAGTTCACGGTGATCTGATTTAAGGTTATCGAGACGGAGAACAACCTGCTGTCAGCGAGATACAAGGCTGCACGGGGCACTTCAGCGTTAATGGATGGGAAAAGGGCAAACTGATGCAGATTAGCTCGCACAGCACAAAGCAAGCACTGACTCGTCTAGATGCAGAGGTAGAACACATCTAGATGCAGAGGTAGAACGCGTACAATGTAGATGTTAATGTTAAATGACCAAATTTAGCCACGTTTTAACCTGGAGCTCAACAAATCGGCGCTCACTGTTCCTCAGAATCAGGAAACGACAGAGCAGTTACTTAAAATAATGTTGTGAGGTTAATTTGAGTGAAGAAAACATCTCGTGGTCTCACAGTCTACCATAACATACGTTATATAACTTAATATTTGAACTTGTGTTCAGGTATCACACGCCAGAAACTGTGTGTAAGACGAAGAGGCTGCCTCTGCTAACACACGAACACTGAAATAACTGAGGTTGTGTGTGTGTGTGTGTGTGTGTGTGTGTGTGTGGCGTGCAGCGAAGGAGAAGCTGTGATTATGTAATGATAGATTAATCATCTGGTGGGAAATAATCTGAGATTAGCATCGGGCCACGTGAGGAGAGAGGGGAGGGGTGGAGTGTAAGAGGAGGAGGAGGAGAGGCTGAAGGAGGAGGAGAGGCTGAAGGAGGAGGAGGAGAGGCTGAAGGAGGAGAAGAGGCTGAAGGAGGAGGAGGAGGAGAGGCTGGAAAGAGGAAGAGAGGCTGAAGGAGGAGGAGGAGGAGAGGCTGAGAGGAGGAGAGGCTGAAGGAGGAGGAGAGGCTGAAGGAGGAGGAGATGAAGGTTAATGAAAAGAGAGAAACAGGTCAGGAGGCTGAGCAGAGGCAGCTTCACTTTTAAACACAGAAGTTTTTTTATTGTGTGACTGAGTTAACTCGAGCAGATATTATGTGTAAAATATTTATTTTGTGTTATTAACTTAGTTATTTAAACAGGATGCACGTGTTCTGCTTATGAAATATTGTTTCATGTGTTAAACAGGGCTATTAAGGAAGTATGTACATTAGTGAGTTCTAATGTTGTGCGTACAAAATATTATGTTGAATTAAAAAGGTTGATGAGCGTGCACGTTAAATATTATCTGATGTACATCTTAACAATCCTGAGCGAGTAAAGCTCCACACGTTCTGTATAGAAAATATGATCTTGCATAAATAAGACAGATAAAGATATAATCATGTGTGACCTCGATCCACATGGCTATGTAGTATATATCTAATATTATATATAGTAATAATATTGTGCATAAACAATAAATCCATGCGGATGCATGATTAAGATTAATATTTTGTGCACATAAAGTTGTAATCCAGATCCATGTGTAGTGAGCACTAACTTCTAACTTATCATATTTAAATGTGTGCACAAGTTTGGGACGATGCTTCGAAAAAAAGCTTCAGAGCTACACGGTGTGTGCGGTAGATAAAAACTTGTGCAAACAAAATATCTTGTTCACGCAGGATGAAACAAACATCATTCTTCAGGACTCAAACACCTGAGCAAGCACACATGCATGACAACACACACACATCCGTGAACATACATTTGTGACAGAGTGCAACACAAACCACAGACATCGATAACACCAGTCACGTCTGACTCGCTGCAGATTCAGCGTCTAAGTTTCCTCATCAGGAAAATGAAACAGCGTGCAGACTAATTCTTTAATGAGCTCCACTTTGGCACGGCACGAATGTTTCTGGTGAAAAATGTCTGCAGTGGACTGATGCAAAGTGCCAGCAGTGCCAAACCGAGATGTCTGAAGCACAAAACCTCCTCAAACAGGAGGGGAGCGGGGACAAACCTTCAAAATAAAAGCCCCGTCACATGTGTTCCCTTTGAGTAAAGACCAACAATAAAACATGCACCTGCTGATAGTATCGTATATTAACTTGTTTTCTTTATTTTTCTACATCTGGACATTGTTATCCTGGGTCTTAATGTTTATTATTATTATTATTAGTAGCAGTAGTTTACAATACTGGATGGTACTTCAGCTCCGGGTTTAGCTGAACTACAACACTGTGTAACACTGGCCTCAGGGTCCAGACTCCCACTAGGGGTCGCCAAAGCTTGCATGTTAAGCTTTGATTTAAGAAAACTTTACAAAAATATACACATAGTCATTTCTGTAAAGAAAGCTAAACTAAATAGATATTTTTAAATGTTCCATTTTATTTAACAGGACTCGTGAAGACGTGAACACGAGCTGTAAACAACCAAAGAAGAACATTAAGTTTGTATGATTGCTGCAGTTGTTGCTCATCAGCTGTTCTCTTCTGTTATTGTGACGAACTGAATTTAATCAGTCAGTTTTCTCAGTGACAGAAGAGAGTCGCTGAAGGACAAAGGTTGGGAGTCACGGCTCTATAGTGCTCTGGTTCTGCTTCTCCTCCACACAATACCTGACAATCATGAGGCGACCACAGCTACAGATGCGTCTCTGAGTTACAACATGAAAGAATAAGAGGAAAGTTGCAGGACAGGAAATGACGCTGCACCTTTAAGGCCAAAAACAATATCTTTTAAAATATTAAAGTGAACGCTACAACAAAAAATCAAATCAACTCTAACGCAATCTGCCTTTCATCGAAATATTTATGGAATAATAAAAGTAGCTCTGAGAGCAAGAGGACGTCCGGTGAGCGGTGGAAGGGCAGCCAAGGATATAAAGAAGCCAACGAGGCGAGTGAATGAAAACAGGGGAGGAGGTAAGAGAGGAGACAAGCTAGCTTACCTTGACATCAGCCTTCTTGTTGAGGAGACTCTTGGCTGCTGCAGAGAGGCAGAACGACACACCCTCAGATGGGAGAGTACACATCATACACCTTCAGACAGACGCTCTCTAAATCACACGAATGAACGCTGACGCACGCATGCGTTGGCTGAATGGAGGTCTCAGAAAAACGAACATGCAGACCACAAACAAAGAGTGACAATGCTTGTCTGTCCACATGTCCTCCCTTTCCCTCCACCCTTAAGGGGACAGAAATCATCCCTCCCTCTGATAAAATAAAAAATAAAAAGACAAGCCCTCCCTCCCGTCCTGTGAAAAGACATTAAAAACCCAACACACACTAAAAAAAAACCTACATCCAACTGGCACCTCCTAACCCTGATCCACTGCCCAAAGCATTATTAGATAAACAGAGGGCATCGGGCATGAGAGTCCATATAATCCAAATACACACAGATGCAGGCACAGATAGACGGAGGGATTAGGCGTGAAAGCATGAGGGAAGTGGAATGGAGATGCAGGTATGTGATAATGGGTTTGTTAATCTCAAAGAGTATAGGCTGGATTATAGTCGGAGTCACTACAGAGTTCACTGACGGGCTGGAAACGTAAACACAAAAATCAACTGTACGTACCCCATTATATTCATAGTTTATGTTTATATTGTCACATATAATCAATATTGGCTGTAAAAAAACAAACATTTACTACAGCTTGTAACTTGGCACTTGGGAACCATAAATGTAGTAAAAACAGTAATAAAGGTGTCGGAGGAGAAAAGTTACGGCATCAGGCCTTGAAGAAAAACTGACAGGGCCTTGAAGCTGCTGCCGGTTTGTCAGAAGTCCTGAATCAACACGTAACAAGCAGAGAAATCTGAGCAGAAGTGCTCCCAGATGAGAGATGAGGGCTGCTTACCTTGGCAAACATTTGAGAAGCATTAGAGAGAGGAGGAAAAAGATTAAAAACGAGCGGAGAGAGGGAGCGTGCGATGCTGCGACTCTGAGGGATTTAAACATGTCCGCCCTGATTTCAGTGAGAGGAGGCGATGTAAAGTTTTAAGAGAGGAGGAGTTCACCTTGCTCCACGATGCCGGCGGTGGTTCCAGCCACGGCGCTGACGGAGGCCG
The DNA here is from genome assembly GCA_036365135.1 of Miichthys miiuy. Taxonomy (NCBI): domain Eukaryota; kingdom Metazoa; phylum Chordata; class Actinopteri; family Sciaenidae; genus Miichthys; species Miichthys miiuy. The sequence continues at coordinate 21,699,430 of CM071619.1, read as the reverse complement.
GCGCTGTAGTCTGTCGACCCACTGAAACACAGAGAGAGGAAGATGATGAGGAAGGAGATGGTCTGCGGGGGACGTCACGGAGACTACGTCCAGGTTTTAGACAGTCTGCGGGGGACGTCACGGAGACTACATCCAGGTTTTAGACAGTCTGCGGGGGACGTCACGGAGACTACGTCCAGGTTTTAGACAGTCTGCGGTCTGCACAATGTTGCTTTAACGTATTCTTCTTCCAGACAAGATTCGGTTATATTTCAGTTGTTTACAGAGAAATGTTTTATGACTTCTGTACCTTTTGATTCATCAGCTGGGAGTCTGTTTCTGTCTGTCATCAAACAAAGAGGCTCAGCGTCGTCAAACTGATGTAAGAATCGGACAAACAAAGTCCTACTGTACGAGATTACGGCTAAGAAACAAGACAAATATCTCCGCTGTGTTTCCTGCTTACTCTAACACTGCCGCCCATCGACCTGCTGTGTGTTCGTGTGTGTGCATGTGTGAAGAGATGGCAGAAGACAGATGGCATGTCATCCTGTCCTCCTCTGCTCTCCGCTCAGGGCGCTGACATGTTTCCCACCCCTCAGACTGTCGTCTTTTCAAACAGCAGAGACTCACCAGAGAAGTTCCTGGAGACGAGCATGGTGGTCAAAATGGCACCCTGTGGAGGGAGAAGACAGGACGTGAACCTCTAAAACTTTTAAACATCTCACGTCTGGAGGAATCCTGCTCGTTTTTATGTGAAAGCTGGAGGGTAAACTTCACCTTCAACACGACACAAGTCTGAATAAATGCTGTCAGATTAACATGAAGGCTGCGAGGGATGGAGGAACACTAGAGAAGTGTTTGTGTTAGCCGCTATGTGATCGCTCACTGCGAATGGCATCATGCAGCATCCAGTAGCAGCATGAGACACAGTAAACATACAGTAAGCGTGCATTAATATTAACCTATACTACAATAAACATGCGTTTAAATTAAACCTGTGCAAAGATCTTCACAACTAGAAAACTACATAAAAGTAAAATAGATTATTTTTTTATATAAAAATAAGAAATAGACCAACAAATAGGGATAAAAACTAAAAACAGTTAACTGTAGACACTGAATGAAAATCACAGCATCATCAGTCTAAATTGTATTAAGCTATTACATGTATCTATATTTATGTATTCATATTCATTGTCATACTTTTACAGGTAAGATAAATTGGCAATAATATTATTATTATTAATACCTGTCTTTTCTCTTTATAAAGATCAGATAATGAAGGTAAGAGTCAGATTTAGGAGGCTTCAATTTACAGAACATCATCTTTATAACTCTGTTTTCATCACCAGAAAATAAGAATCTTTATGTTTTTGTTAGCTTAGAATGAGACTTTTATATCTACACACATGCAGGTCCTCTTCTACGGAGTCCGCCATGTTTCTACGGTAGCCCAGAATGGACAAACTCAACATTGACTCTTGATTGCGTTTTTCATGCATTTTCTGGTCACCATAGATTCTCCTTTATGCTAGGAAGGAGAGGGTGACACAAGGGGGTTGTAATCAGGATCTACACCACTAGCACTACCATTAACCTGTGAGAACAATGACTGCTCTTGGAGCTGTGTGAGCATTAACTGATGAAACTCATGTGAAGGCTTATCGGTGGATTTGCTATAAGAAGTTTTGGCGAGCACACTCACGATCAATAGCTCCAAAAATCCATCATGCAGCCTCAGAGAGAGAAAACAGTCTGCTGGTCTCTCGCTCTCTTTTTCTAATAAGCTTCACTGGCACGACTATAAAAATTACATTATTACCAAAGCTAAATTACGTTTTACACAAGGGAGAAAAATAGATCATCACAACATGACGAGATCTCCCTCTCTCACGCATGAGGTGCCAAATATCGCACAAGCTTTGAGGCCCTTTGTGAAAATCAGGTCTTAATACAGGAACATCAGTGCTACAGACTAAGAACATTTCACACTGCTGGCACCGGTCATGTTTTCATTTAGGTGGACCCAATAACACATTTTAGCGTTATCTTTCATGTCAGGTCCTGTAGCTATTGGTAATTTCCATACCTCCTCAAGACCTCCTGATTTTGTGTGAATGAATTTGTCGCGGTTTAGTTCAAGAAAGCAAAACCAAATGTAGATGTAAGAAGGTGAAGAGAAGAAAAGGTGAATTTAATAACTAACTTAAGAGGCAGGTGAACATTAAATGACAAAAAAGCGATCCGTCAATCCAAGAAAAGTCAACGAAGAAAGAGGAAGTAGGAACATGAAGGTCCGAACTGACACTGACACCAAAGACACGAGTCAATACAGGACAACAAGACAAAGGTGAAACTAATCGGGGTGGAACAGACAATCAAAACTGGCGGGAAACACAACAAGGGCAGGAAGTAAAGTAAGACGAGACACCCCGGGGAAAAAGTCTTTCAACATAAAACAGGACAGAATGAAGCCAAAGCCTAAAACAAGCTTCATCCTTGGTCCATCCCGTCCTTGGTCCTCAGACCTGGAGCTCAGAGAGCCGTGGAAAGAGGCGGTAATCACTGGGTTACGCAGAGTCCTCATAATTCCTGAGGTCCCCGTAAGGACAGTGTTATGGGGACACTGACATCTCTCCTTGAGATACAGATAGGTACATAACGTAGAAGCCTCTGCAGAGTCAGATGTTGGACCACTACGGGGAAACATTTTCTTGTTTATAGACTAATGACTAATTAGGGACATAGGGTAGTTGTGTCATTGTTCTCAGGGCGTATAGTCGAGCCAGAGAGGACAGCGCTCCAGAATTGAGGCGCCATCTTGTCACGACAAGTGCATTGATAAACCCTCCTTCCTCCTTGGCCAAGCTTCAATAAACCTTTCAGACTAAGACATCTTGGACTCCTGTGCACTTTCCTCCACTGACTGAATTGACCATTGACGAATAAAACTCTCAGTTGGTGCAATGTTTCTATATAGACCCAGAATGAATAGAACCGCAAGAATTTGGTACAACCTGACAGAAATTTCAGCCAGGAAAGAGGCTTTAATGGATAAAAAGCCAAACATGCAGTGTGACATTTAAAAAGGATCCATGTTCACCAATTTGTCTGATGTAACGTGTTCGGATTAAACACGCTAGATACCGTAGAGGAGCTAAATTTTCAGAGATAACTTGAAGCATTTTCACACCTTGAGTTTCCTCCTGGCGTTAAACTTCTTCAGGCACTCGACTGTCTCCTGTCTGTGCATCATGGAGGCCACCGTTGAGCGTTGCTGCGGGGAGACAGAGAAAGAGATGCTGAAAATAAAACATTTAGAAGAGGAGCCATGACAGTGACAGGTTTATGTGGGCAGGAGCTGTCGGAGAGACTTGCTTCCCTGGAATGTGTTGAGACTCTTTAGGTGACGACACTTTTTGGCAAAAACCCCGGAGCTAAATCTATTTAACTTGGCTTTGTGGCGTCTGGCAATCATCCACTTTATGCAGTGATCTTGTTATATGATGGGACACTTGAGTAAAAGTAGCACTATACGAATATTGCAGTTTTCCAGGTGATGTCGGAAAAGTATTTTCAGATCTTGTCTAAGCTACAGCTAACATTTATATCATAGACTATATATAATGGTGCATTCCTCCCACTGGACGAAAATTAAAAAATGTCAGGTACAGCTGCTGCTGCCATCTTGTGCTGGTGTCGTAAATTGGAGCCAGCCATCAGATAACTAATTAAAACCAGACTTATTAGAAAAATTAACACGTGGACAAATATCAGATAAAAACTACCTTAATGTTCCATCTGCTAACATGGACGGGGTGTAAATATTGGAAATATTTGTGTTTATTAGTGCTTTAGCCTCTAAGACTTTTGTTTATGTCTCAGAAGAACACTTTCATATCAGAGCGCTCGTGAGCTGCTGATTTTTGACGATGATGAGCACGTTAAGGTGTTTATCCCTGAGCCCTCCTGTGGAACATTCAACATAAGCTGACCCTCACATATCACAGATCACATGTTTGGAGACAGATGGTGCTGATATTTGGCGGCTTTGGACAGATGTTTAGAGGATTTACAAATTATTGCAGTCTCAAACGGGGGCCATGAAATACTGAGAGGGTGCTGGATGTTTACTTACGCAGACCCATGGGTGCTTCAGAGCCTCCTGGGCAGTGATTCTCTTGGCTGGGTTGATAGTCAGCATCTGGTTGATCAGATTTTTAGCCTCCGGAGTCACCGTGTCCCACTCCGGGGAGGGGAACTAAAGGGCACACACACCCATGCATTCCCAACACATACAGCAAACACATGAGGCGACATAATGTGTGATTTAAAACCAGAGAGAAACAGAGCGATGACAGCGACAGAGGCAGGCTCACGTCGTATGCTCCGGCTTTGATCTGCTGGTAGAGTTTGTGCTGGTCCTCGTCCCAGAACGGAGGGTATCCAACCAGGAGGATGTAGAGGATCACACCTACACACAGAAACACAACCTTTGTCTGAGTGACACGATGGAGAAAGAGGAGGCGGCGGCGGCGGTGAGGGGAGCACACAGACAAAGAGCTTACCGCATGCCCAGATGTCTACAGGTTTACCGTACGCCTCCTTCCTCAGCACCTCTGGGGACAAGTAGCCAGGAGTCCCTGCAAAGCCTGCAAGAAAAACACACATCAGGGTCAAGCAACATTGTGCAACTTTTCCCTCACAAACTGACGTCTGTTACCTCCTGTTGATCCACACTGACCTGTGATCAGGTGATTCACACACTATGTAACTTTGGGCTCCGGGTCGGGAGAAGTACGTAACGCTTTACGGCACTAAGTCACACACCACCAACTATTTCACTGATTTTGGTGAAACTGGATCATATTTTATGGAGAAAATGTTTTCTGGCCTTCCTCTGATGTCCTCCGGCTGCTGTGTGATTTACAGAGTTTATGATGGACAGTGAAGTAAACTGCTGACAGCTGTAGCTGCTGTTAGCTCATGTTAGCTGCTGCTAGCTAATGTTAGCGCAGTTTTTTTGCTACTGTTAACCGTATTACCTGCTGATAGCTAATGTTAGCTCACTTTGATCGCTACTGCCAGCTAACGTTAGCCCAATTTGTTAGTCAATTTGTTATTACCTGCCGCTAGCAAATGTTAGCTCAGTTTGTTAGCTCATGTTAGCTGCTGCTAGCTAATGTTAGCCCAATTTGTTAGTCAATTTGTTATTACCTGCCGCTAGCAAATGTTAGCTCAGTTTGTTAGCTCATGTTAGCTGCTGCTAGCTAATGTTAGCCCAATTTGTTAGTCAATTTGTTATTACCTGCCGCTAGCAAATGTTAGCTCAGTTTGTTAGCTAATGTTAGCTGCTGCTAGCTAATGTTAGCCCAATTTGTTAGTCAGTTTGTTAGCTCATGTTAGCTGCTGCTAGCTAATGTTAACTCAGTATATTAGCTTCTGTTAGCTAGTGTTAGCTCAGCTTGTTAGCCAGGCTTAGTGTTTGTACCACGGGTGTTTTGGACCACTGGGAAGAAGAAGAAGAAGAAGAAGAGGAGGTTTTCAGGCCCTGGGAGCGGGGGAATGCTAACAGGGGATCGGAGCCAATGTCGTGCCAGAACTGGAGCTGGACAAGCAGGCTTTGGGTTTTGGGTTTCTTGTAACCGAGCTTAGCATGGACATAGCAAAGATGACGAAGAAGAGAGTGACCAAACAAGAAACCACCAGAGCCACCATACATTGTTGGAAAAGTTTCTTACTGAGGTCATAGTTAAAGGTTGTAGTGTTGTACTGGACTGCAGTGTATTCAGACGTGTTTCTACTGTTCTGTCTTCCTTACATACACACACGAGAATATTAAAAACACGGCTGATACTCACTGTGACCTCAGTGCTAAAACATGTAATTGAATTAACACCTTTATGAAAGTGTCAGGAGAACATCATGAAAATGGGCTGAGCTGCTGTACTGGGTTGCATTAGTCTGTGTAGGAGTACTTCACAAAGTGGGTGCTGTCATTTCATGCTGTGTTATTATATATGTAGCAGTTTTTATCCAGGAAAGCCCAAAAATCAGAAAGTATAAGTCTGTGAATTCACGTCTAAAATCTCAGTTATAGAGCAATCTTCTGAATGCCTGTTATCCAGACTGACGGTGATTTTATACGCAGTCTTCGAATCACTGCACTGACGACAATTATGAAAATGCAGCTTAATGTAAAGTCAGAGCTTTCAGCTCGCTGCAGCCTCTTTATAACCGGTCATTTTGGCTCTGGGTCAAAGTCCTTGTCGTGGGAGTTGCTGTTGAACTATCCTATCACTGTCCTCGTCAGCTTCTCGGATGGAAGAAGAATATTTGAAGATCCAGAAAAGTGGCCGTTCAGTCGGATGAGATCGATCTAATATTAGAGGAAGAGGAGACAAAAGTCTCAAGGGCACGCTGACACAGAGGATGAAATGACAGAACAGTCCTGAAGCTTTCCTCCGTTAAAATGGTTTGCAGACTTTAGCAGGACGGCTCTGCTGCACGTCACAACTGTCAGGCAACAAAACCCTTCAAGATCAAGAGGAGGAGGAGGAGGAGGAGGAGGAGGAGGAGGAGGAGGAGGAAAGATTCTCTTATGCCACCATATATGAGTTATTATTTCATTTTCCTGCAGTGACAGTGGTCCATACGTGAATTTTGATCAAGCAGCAACTTCCATGGAAGTGCCACAAACTGCAGTTCCTCAAACGTCCACTTGAGGCTGGCTCCAGAAGTGAGTCAGTCTCCATAAGTCCCCATGTTCAAATGTCCAACTTCACAGCAGAAATAAACATGTTTACAGCCTGGTACAAAAAACAGTTTTGGTCTCTATAGTTCTCAGGTATCTCCTGTAAGTGTGTGTGTTGTGTGTAACGTACCAAACCAAGCCTGCTGGTCTCCTTGAACCTCGATGGCCAGTCCAAAGTCAGCCAGCTTCACCGCTGCGTTCTTACACTTGCTGGCCAGCAGCAGGTTTTCTGGCTGCACGTGTAACACAAACACACCAAACACATCATGTCATCATGCTAAAGAAGCTGAAGAAGCTTCCTTTCTTTTGTTTTCATTGTACGGATTCAAAGTAGAAAGTCAGAATTTAAAACATGTGTTGAGTCACATTTAAAGCCTGTGTGTCGTAACACTGTTGATTCAGTGAACGCTAAATAAAGAACTCAGTGAGTACCTGTTATGTGTGACTCTGCAGCCACGGATGGATTATGATAAAATGGACTCCTGGACAGACAAGTTAAAGACTCCCCATACCCTCATACAGGAGCAAGACACATGAACTGAAACAAACACAAACCTCTGTTGTTGTTTTGAGTCTCTTTGGTCATTTTGGGTCTTCGTAGTCATTTTGGATCTCTTTGTAGTCATTTTGGATCTCTTTGTAGTCATTTTGGATGTCTTTGTAGTCATTTCTGGTTGTTTCAGGGCTCTTTATTGTAATTTAGTGTCTCTGCAGTCCTTTTAAATGCCTTCGTATTCCTTTTGTGTCTCTTTTTCAACATTTAGCATCTCTTTGTGATATTTTTTTGTTTCTTTGCAGCTGGTTGATTGACTTTCCAATAAGAAATCTCAACAGTTGCTTCATACAGAGGTTCTGTTCCAGGGCTCATTCAGTACTCCATCCATGACACCAACCAACTACCTATCATCTTCTGACTGTGATATTGGGGGTACCAAGCAGGACTAATGATACTTGAGGGTGTGTGCCACCTTTGGCCACAGAAGAGACCTTCCCTTCCTGTTTTTTTATGAGTTTCAAAGGAAAACAGAAATGTAAGTGTGACAAACCCGTCAAACCCAGATCAGAGGACTAAGAATAGCTACGACACACATTCAGAGCAACACTCATACATATTCTATTACACACACACACACACACTCGGAGGCTGAGACGGACAGATGGGACTTAAAAAATGTGTACAAGCCTTTTTTTTTTGCCATTTGTTTACTTGAAGAAGACCAAACACAGCTTGTCTTTTTGCAACAGTCGTGTCTTTCCTGCTCAGACGCTGATGTTACAGCAATCTGACAAACATCTACAGCCCACAACACACACACACACACACACACACACTCAGGGACAACAGCTCCGTGTTGTATAACAAGTTAACGCTGATCGTGATTGATTCGTGCCATCAAACAATAATCAGTCCACCACTGCGGCAGAGAAACAGCCACTCCAGCTGCGGGAGAGTCATCATGTCACCCTCCGATGGCTGATTTAAACTCAATTAGGGGAAATTTGACTTATGAACCGGGGGCGGAACTAATTAAATTGTCTGACATCGACAATAAAATCATCTAACATGAACAGATGATTTGTAATTTATAAAGTCGCCATGAAACAGGAAGCAGAGTGCTGTTTACTGACTGATTCTGACGTGTTTCCAAATACCTTTGAAGCTACTACTTTTTATTGTACCAAAAAATGTTTTCAATTAAGACAAAGGTTAATAAAGATGAAGTTGCTACATAAAGGCTTAAAACTTGAATTTCTACAACTTAGTTTCTCCGTTTTTTGTCTTGCAGGATATTGTTTGTCATCATTTGATATCTTGTCTAGGGCTGCAACTCACAGTCATGCTCATTACTGATTAATCTGTGGATTATTTTCTTGATTAATCATTTAATTAATTGTCTATAGACACAGCCCAAGGTGACATCTTCTAATGTCTATTTTTGTCTGACCAACAATCCAAACTCTAAAGATATTTACTTTATAACAGAAAAAAACATTTTTGCTAAAGAGCTAAAACCATAAAAATAACATTTAGTTTCACTCTTAATTTTTTTTTTTTAATAAACTGAGATTTTGCCCAAAAATAAACGGCTCCTTCGAGGTGCACGTTGACATTTTGCCTCGTTGTTAACGAGGTCAGGTTGTTTTAACTCGGAAAATGAGCGACAAGAAAGAAACGAGCTAATCCTCGTTTCTTCGCCGTCGTACATCATAAAGAGATCGAGCGGGAAGATTCATTTGACAGGGAGAGAAATGAACAAACACAGCTTCAGTTTTTTGTCGTGTCCTTCATGAATCTCACGTAGCGCACACTAACTCGCCGGACGTGACATTGTGAGGAACGCTGAGGATCGAGTATTGATCCTGAAGATATATCAGGTGTCATTTTCTGCCTGTATGTTTTAACAACAACAACGACGACAACATCGCTGTCATCCATGAGGGAAATCATCACACCACAACCTCACAACCTTTCCCATCTGGCCTCCTCTGCGTGGGCAACCTTTAATACACTTCTGTAGGATGAAGTGATTGTGGAGTTCCCCAACGAGTCCCACTGCAATAACATCAAGTGAGCCGAGGCCGGCGTGGAGAAGGAGCGTGTATATTATAAATAATGTTTATACGAACAGATAAAATAAGAATCAAAATGTTGTTTTGATTCTTATTTTATCTGTTCGTATAAACACTGAAACACACATTTATTGTATGTAATAAAGTGATTTAAGCGATTATATTTATGCATAGATCCTCAGTAAGTAGGTTTAAAATAGTTTCTAATGTCCTAATAATATATTCCATACATTTATGAATAACCAATTATGAGATGTATGTTCAAACAAAGACTTTAGAACAAACTATAAATTGTTCTAATCAACATATATGCATGAATATCTTGTAATTAGTAATTCATGAATGTATAATGTTTATAAACAATTTAAACTTACCTACTTCACTTATATCACTTAATAAAGCTTTATTACACACTACAATGTAAGTTTTTATTAATAATAATGTAATTACAGTGTTATAAAACATTTATTAGCTGTTTGTATTTGTAGTTTTTTGTGTATAAATAAAATAAAAACATTTATAAACACTGTAAAAATGTCTATTAACTGTTTATACAAATGCTTTATTACACATTTATAATAATTTATATGATATTTATAAATGGGTTAAAATTACTGAAGGTATCATGTGATTATAACTATGTTACACAGTGTTAATAATCATTTATTACCAGTAATATATGTACTTTAAAGGAGGAGTTGTAGCTGTAAACACTTTAAAATGTCTGTATATCATAGTGTGTATAAAGTATTCATTACCTGTTTATATACTGCGTATAGATGTCATACGGGGTTATAATAACATCCCTTTGTTTAGATTTATTTATCTTTATCGCTTTTAGACATTTTTAAGTCATTTTTTTATTTAAAAAAAAAAATGGCAACACTCGAGCCAATTGGATGCCAATTTGTCATTTCGTCCAATCACAGCATCTATGTCCTTTATTAATCAGTCAGATAGTAGATACTTTTACTTATCTTGGTTTATCGTGTCAGAAAAGTTTGAAAAACCAAAGTCATTACCATTTTATGTCAAAGAACTTAAAGACACGGAGCTGAAAAAATCAGGTTGAAAGTTCAACTTTTGGGTTCAAAGTGTCTCTTGCACCTGTAACCACACCCATCAGTGATGTCACGGCGTACTGACACACCCTACAGTACACTTCTATGTCACTTCAACAGCTGGAAGTCAGAAACAAAACAAGATTCCCAGCGGCTGGGAAGTTCAGTTCAATCAAAACATCACTGTGATAAACATTCAGATGCGTGCACGGACGTTAGAAGGCAGACGCTCATGCACGTATGCATGTAGACATGCACCGACATGCTGGCTTTAAATATGTCTTACTGCACTTACCAGCCTTCAGTATGTGGTACAACAGTCAGACGCAGACAAACACAACTTTAAATCCCTCCCAACACACACACAAACACACACACACACACACACACACACAAACACACACCCCTGCAGGTGACTCACCTTGAGGTCTCTGTGTACCACCCCCATCTGATGGCAGTGGAGCACGGCCTCCAGGATCTGCTGGATGCAATGACTGCACGCAAACAGCAGGGGGAGCAGGTTAGTCTGAGCACATTCAGCCCCCAACTGTCACATCCATGCAGAGGCAGCAACGTCTCAATACAAGGCCACACACACACACACACACACACAGGAATGATGTCTCACTGCACGCTCACGCCACATTCGCACAGAAAAAAGTGTGAAGAGTGAACCTGTCTGTGAACTACGGAGGGAAGAAGGTGTGCAGTTTGCTATTTTCTGTTTGAAAGGGCCAAACATTAGTCAAGTCAGTGTGGGAGTGAGCTGCAGCTCCGTGTGGGAGGCGCCGCGTCTAACCTGCACATTCTCCTGTGTAATTTATTCAGAAACGGCAGAAACACCCCGGCCTTTGACGAAACATTTTAGCAGGTTTCCAAGTGTCTGAAGTAGACACTGCTCTGCCGTTACTCCACTGAACTCTACTCTCTTTCATGCTTACTCACTCACTCTCACTCACTCACTCTCTCTCTTCCAGAGTATGATGCTCGGTCTATTAGGACCCACAGGAAATCACAATTCTAGTTCAGACCGTCTAAAATAGTGCAACAAGAGTCCCAAAAGCAAAACCTGAAGACAGGCAGACACGCAATAAAGAGACAGACAGACAGACTGACAGACAGCAGGCACAGGCAAGTCGCTTTAAGTCACAGGCAGAAAGGAAAATAACAATAAAAACACAAGCAACCCTTGTACAGAGGGCTCAGGGCAATGCAACACAATGAGACACACACACACACACCTTGAGGTCTCTGTGCACTATGTCATGTTGGTGGGTGTAAGACACACTGTCTAGAATCTGATGGATACAGTGACTGTGGAGACAAAACAACAGGGTGAGGAGCAGATAAAGGAGGGAACACAGGCAGGAAACAGAGATTAAAGACGGTAATACAGAAGAAGTACAGGGAGAAAAGGAACATCTGACAGGAGGAGGAACAGGAAAAAGAGAAAAGATTGTACAGTCGGTCCACCAAAATTATAACAATATAAATATATTTCCTGACTTCTCTCGCTAACATGACAGTTTTGATTTTACTTTTCCAGGTTTTGAGATATCTGTCTCTGAGATTTTACTCAATACAATGTAGCAATTATATTAGATTATATTAGAAAGACCAAATTAAACGAAGAGCTATGATATATAAAATTGTATCATCTGCATAGAAATGCATATACAATGTGAAATAGGAGAGACGCTCTTCTTACTTGCTGCTGTAATTATTATAGCTTATTTACTATTATTATTAATACTATTACTGCCTTTGAGATGTCTTTTTACTTAATTATTTACTCGTTTACTCAAATTTCTTCCATAAATGACCAAGGCCCCCGGTAAGAGCGCCGGGCTTTGAAACCAATTTGACGTAGTGGCCCAAACTGTGTAATGACAGCATGGTGTGCACCACATGATGCATTTTATCCCTTTTCAAGGTAGTGAAACACTGTGCCAAGTGACACAACACTATGTGATGTGTGCTTATATCAGCATGCAGGAGCCATTTGTTACATTATCTGTATTTAAATGTCAGTAAACCTGATGGGTTGTGACTGAAATGGGAAATATATGGACAAATGACACCGGTAAACTAAACATCAGCATATGCAGCGATGTTGACAGGTATTTTACAATGTGACTGATAGTTTCTCACTGCCTAATGTCAACTCACCATACTCTGTGTATTTTCTTTTCAACTCCAATTCATAACTTTACTCTTTTCAGCATTGAGCATCAATAAAATGTTCTAATTACTTGTATTTTTGGTGTTGACTAGCGACGGTAGCAACGTTTCATCGACTCGTCAACGAATCGCACACATTCCTGGTCCAACCAATAGTTTTAGATACATTTCAGTACTAACACAAGGGATCTTCTGGGGACCATGAATGTCTGTAAGAGTCATGCTAATCCAGCTGATATATGTAATAGATGTTGAGATATTTCAGTGGTGGACCAATGCTGTGAATCCCACAACTAAAATTACATATATAAGAGGCAGATATCTCAATACCTGAACACATTAAACCGAATCTCTCCACATGGCTGGATATAACTCGTGGTTAAGTGAGAAAATATGTTTCTTGGTATTTGGGTGAACCTGCCCTTTAACGGGGTGGAGAAAGAACGGAGGGATGGAGCGATTCTGTGTGCAGATGGAGTACAGAGAGGAAACTGTCAGTGAGATACTGTTGGACAGTAATCAAGCCATGCTAATCACACACCCACACACAAACACGTAAGAGTCACACACACACACACACACACACACACACACACACACATATAATTTATGCAAAACGAACAAGGGAGAATGAAAGCAGATGAGAGGGTAGAAAAGAAAATAATAGGGAAACTAAAGCTAAAGAACACAGCGGAGAAAAACACGAATACTCCACACACTGAGATGATTATCGAGGCTCTTATGTGCCACCATTATGGCCGTATATGTGCCCTACATTCAAACTGGAAATTAGGTATGAAGCACTGGTGTGAATACTAACAACAGTCCTGATGGCACTTATTTAGAGCCAGTGTAGCAAATCTTGCCTCATTGAAATTCATCCAACATCAGTTTTGTTTCATTTTTAATCTCAAATCTGCTTTAATGCACTTAAATGATGCCTCGTTCATTTTCGTTTTCAGCATTTAATTGATTACAGGCAAGTTCATTAAAGTGTCAATCCTGAAAATCACCCATGTTGGTGGAGCAGTATATGTATTATCATAATATACTGTTAAAATTAAAGCCGTTACTAAATACTAAATAATAAATCTAATCAGGTTTTGAGTATGAAGTGAATTTACAGCGGTAAAGTAACAAATATAAGATGTATGCATACAAACTTAACTCTTCAGTGACCTTGAAAATACTCTATATTTTGTTTTGTTGGGATTTAAAACAAGCTTATGTACAAGTATAGTGTAGATTTATAGACCACATTAAGAGGCGAGCTATGGTATATAAAATGGTATCATCTGCATAAAAATGTATATACAATGTGAAATGGGAGAGATGCACCTTACGAATACTTTACTTACTTACTTATTTTACTCCTTATTACTATTATATTGTTGCTTTTATTATTACTGTTATTATTAATACTTATTTAGTTCCATTAAGATTACTTTTTCCTTACTTATTTACTCGTTTACTCACATTTCTTCCATAATAACCATTCTTACTTATTACGTTTTGCTATTCTTATTACTATCCTCCTACTATCCTTTAACTAAACTAATTAAAAAAATAAATATGAGGATGAGTGTCACATACATGTTTACTTCTAATGCGGTGCTTTTATTGATTTCAGGTTAAGTTTTATTATATCTAAATAAAAAAAGAAATTTTCACCTTGAATTGCAATTTAACTGTTGACTGTCAATGCACATTTTATATCATTACTTACAGTAATTATTGTAATAATAGTACAATAAAGTAAAATACATTAATTTCTTGCGTGCTGACTGCAAGAGCAGCATAATATGAAGATTACACTTCATACTATACAGTACTACATACAGTATATACTATTAGCATGTCGTATTAAACAGCATAGAAATGCACTGACTAATCTGCAATATGCTATCATTTTCTGTACCTGCATAAATTTGCATATTTCCTGTGAATTTGCAAAGGTTGAACCTTGCCAGAACAAACTGAATGCCGTATAACAGAGGCACGATTTTAAAATAAATACACTGAATACTAAATATGGCATGTTGTCAAATATGATAATCTGAAGGAGTAACACTTTTACCACTAATACTAGAGCTCACACCAACATCTAATATATCAAAACATCATGTTTTCATGAAGAATTATGTACTGGACTTTTGCTTATGTAGTAAATTATGATGGATAAAAAGCATTTATTCAGAGAATACGAGAGCTTGTTTAACTTCCAAGTTATTTTATGATTTTGCATTTAACAATCACGGTACGTCTTAAAATCTGATGTGCTTCACTGCTGGTAAACAACCTCAGCTCTGGTTTCTTTATGTTGAAGAAATCAGAGTATAAAAAGCTAATTTATAGCTCTGAACATGACAACAAGTGGGGTGATAAAAACACCAGAGATGGGACCTGCAGTGAGAGATAAAGATATTTAAGCAGGATCAAAAACAGCTGGGTTTTTTATTGCATCTCTCGTTCTACCTCTTTCTCTCCTCCTTTTAATGTTTCAGTCCCCTTCTTTTCTTCTCTCTCTCGCCTCCACAAACCGCCTCCACAGTCAAATTGATTTAAGTCTACCTCCTGAGGGGGTTACAGCGTGGGCATGTGGGCATTTTTTGCATGTGTATGTTTCCATCTGTCTGAAAAATTCTGACGCTGGGGGGGGAAAACTCCTCGACCTTGACTGCAATTCAGTTTCACAGATAAACCATGTCGAGGTGTTATCCATCAGAGCAACGCTAAAAAATAAGAAATAAATAAATAAATAAGAAAACAATGTGTCACAATTGTGTGTGTGCTAATGAGAGGAGCTGAAACTCTTGGCTGCTGGAGGACTGCAGAGGCTGGAGGACTGACACATGAGGGAGGATGAAGAAGAGAAGAGAGAGAAAGGAGAACATACATGAGTAACATCGGGGTGTTTACCTGGCATCTGCTTCACTGTAGTACTCTCGAGCCACAATATCCTCAAACAGCTCCCCTCCTGTCACCCTGAGAAACGTAAAGACGAAGGTTAAAACGCCAAATTATATATATTCATTCACTCAGGCACACACACACACACACACACACACACACACACACAGGAGGGGGATGTCCTCATTAGGGGGAAACCCCGGCTGCAGGATTCACTCCGACTGGGTTGCCATGGAGACTGGCTCCAGTGCGGGGAGTGTAGCTGTATCTGTGTTTGTGCGCGCTAAAGTGGAAGCCGCAAAGGATGGAGGTGGTGGGGAGGAGGAGGAGGAGGAGGAGGAGGAGGAGGAGGAGGAGAGAGGAGGAGGACTGTTATGTAATGGGGGAACTGCCTTGGAAAAGAGGAGGGGATGAGGAGGAGGAGAAGGGAAGAAGAAGAGAAGGAATGAAGAGAATGCAGATATAAGGAAAGGGAGAGTAAAGGAGACACACGCAGGGAGGATTGAAGGAAAGGAGTGGTGGAAAATGAAGCACCAAGGTGGGAAGAGGGAGGAGGAGGAGGAGGAGGAGGGAGAGCAGGGAGGAGGAGGAGCAGTATGGCAGAGAAAGAGAAGAAGAAAAGTAGAAGAGGAAGGAAGGAAGGAAGGAAGGAAGAAACTCACAGGTCAAAGAGGAGATAGTGGAAGCCCTCCTCTGAGATACTGTCATGGAGACGAACTGCAGGAAGAGGAAGAGGAAGAGGAAGAGGAAGAGGGAGGCGTCAAAATAATCTGTAAGAATCTTTTTAGGACACGAATTCACATTTTTATATCTTCGAATTTATTAAATCTTAAAGGATGAAGCTCCATCGCCTCACCACGTTATAAACAAGAGCCAATCAATCAATCAATCAATAAAATAAAATATATAGATAGCCAAAAATAAAGATTAAGATAAAAACAGACAGATAACCACATAAATAAAGAAAAGTGAATAACAGCTGATCTGACAACCGTTCAAACTCAGCGTCTCACCGATGTTCGGGTGTTTGAGTAATCTGCAGATCCGAGCTTCTCTCTCCAGCTTCTGATGATCTACAAGAAAACCAAAGTACAACGTTACAACAACGTCTCCTCTACATTTCACTACATTTACAACAACAACAACAACAACAACATCTCAAACGAACGTAAAAGAAGATGAAGGTCGGGTCAATTTCAAGAGACGGATGTCGGTGTTAAGAAAGATTGAAAATGAAAAACTAAAAAAACTTTAAATTTTTCTCAAAGTGAAGAACGAGAAGTTCAACGAGTTTCCTACATCTGTGAGGACAGCCTGAAGGACACATCTGTCCAGATGTCCATTTTACCCCCTATTTAAGAAAGAGGACAGGAAACAAGGAGACAGGAGAGGAAACACAGAGGAGAGGGAAGGAGGAAACAAGAGGAGAGGAAAGGAGGAAACAAGAGGAGAGGAAACACAGAGGAGAGGAAAGGAGGAAACAAGAGGAGAGGAAAGGAGATGAAACAAAGAGACAGGAGAGGGGAAAAAAGAGAAGAGGCAAGGAAAGGAATTGAGAGGAGAGGAAACAAGAAGACAGGAAAGGAAATGAAAGGAGAGGGACAGAGAGGTGAGGAGAGGAATCAAGAGAAGTGTAAACAAGGGGACAAGTGAGGAAATTAAAGTTGGAAGAGTAAGTAAACAGGGGAAACAAGAGGAGAGGAAATGAAATGAGGAGAAGAGACAAGAGGAAACAAGGAGACAGGAGAGGAAACAAAAAAAAACAGGGGAGGAAAGGAGGAGAAAGTAAACAGAGGAAACAAGAGGAGAAGAAAGGAAATGATATAGGGGATGAGAAAAAGGAAAGAAGGAAGGAAAGGATGTTTTTTATCACGTCAGTCATGTCAAAACGAACACGTGTGTGTGTGATCTCTGACTGCACAGACGTCTGAATATGATAAAATATAACAAGAGACAAAACTCTGAATAAGAGAGGAGCTCATCTCCGCGCTGTAATTACACCATTGTTTCTATTTTTAGACGATTTCTGAGGCGTTTTTTCAGCAGAAAAAGAGACTGAGGGGACGCCACAGCTGGACGACGCGGTGCGATGTCTGTAACAGCATAAATAACCTTTAAAGGGGCACCGAGTGTTAAAACTAAACGACACAAACTGATGAGTCCTCTCTCCGTCGTTACATTTTGTTTATGAAAAATGTGGATTTCTGAAGCCGTGTGCATCTGACTGAAACCATCCTCCGCCTGTCTCAGAGGAACAGACGTGGAGGCTTCACACACTCAAACACTCGCTAAAATATGCTAATGTGAGCTCTCAGATCTGGGACACACACACATAATGATGGAAAAACTCCCGTGATGCCTCTGTTAACACTCCCTTCCACCTCTCACCTCTGGCCGAGAGCTTTTTGGTGTTGATGATTTTGGCGGCGTACTCTTGGCCTGTGCAGAGTTTGACACAGCGGCGCACCACTGAAAAGGCCCCCCTGGGAAACAAAGACAGGAGACAGGGAGGAGGAGATGGGTTAGACGCCATAGAAAGCTTTGTCAGCATCAAACGGGGAGTCTCAGCTATCAGATTGACCTCACGCTTGTTCTGGACTCCTCTCTGCTTTCAAAGCAGCCTGATCTGAATGCCTGATGTATACGAATCTGAGGTTCAGAAGAAAGCAGACGAGCACATAAACCCACATATAATACAGTGATGTCAGGTTATAGAATAAAAACACAGTTTATAATCTACAGAACTTTTCATAAGCCACAAGTCTCTAATCTAACTTTACTTAAATCGCCATCGTACCAACAGATCTGCCAAAGAGCCAGCTCATTATTATATTAAATTACACTTTTACAGTATCATGTGTCCCAAATTATTATTAATTCATGCATTACTTCTGATTACAATGTAAGAAATCCTGGAGTTTGATCATTTAAATCATAAGCTGGCAAGAAATTACTGCTGGATTTAACATTAGCTACCGTAGTTAGATACTGTAGTTAACTACAGTTAGCCATTACAGTTAGCTACTGTAGTTTTTATCTATTGTAGTTTGAACTACAATTAGCTACTACAGTTAGCTATTGTGGTTATCTACAGTAGTAGTAGCTAATACAGTTAGCTACTGTAGTTAGCTACTTTGGTTAGCTACAATTTGTTAGCTACTATGGTTAGCTACTACAGTTAGCTACTGTAGTGAGCTACTGTGGTTATCTACTGTAGTAGTAGCTACTACAGTTAGCTATTGTAGTTACTGCAGTTAGCTACTGTAGTTGGCTACAATAGTTAGTTATTGTAGTTACTGTAGTTAGCTATTACAGTTAGCGCTCATTAGCTACTACACTTATCTACTCTAGTTAGCTCTACTACAGTTGTTGTATAGCCTAGCAGTTAGGTACTGTAGTTAAACTACAGTTAGCTACCGCAGTTAGCTAACTAAACTTAACTACTGTAGTTAGCTAAGTAAAGTTGACTACTGTAGTCTACAGTTAACTCAACCACAACTTTAGTTAGCTAACTACAGTATACTGCAGTTAGCTAACTAAAGATGTACACTTAACTAGGCCTACGAGTGTGGAGTTTACGTGACGTTTAATTAACGCAGTAACGTTGTTGTAGATCGTAACGTATGTACCCGTGACATCAAAGGACGTTGCCTCTAGAGTCGACGTTACTTTGCACAGGTGGTCGCTGTGATTAATGTTATTCAGCCTTTAAAACAGATGCTGTCTTAACAGATGCTGCATATTTTTGTTCACTTGTCAGGCAGGAAATTATTACTTTCATTCTAATGTGCTTCTGTTGACCTGAACTTTTCATTAAAAGAACAAACTGCGGCATCCAGTAATTATGAGGTACTTGACATTCTCTTCTTCTTTAAAGACTGAATAATGTTAATAGCAACAACCACTTATATAAAGTAACCTCCACATGGTCACAGATTACAACATGACACCTGATTCATCGATATTCAATGTGAAACAGGCTTATTTTCTCCATAAATTCCAATAATTTCAGCGATGTGAGGCATCAAAAATGAAAAGAATTCAGCATTTCAAGGATACGTACTGTGAATGTGTGTGTGTGCTGGAGTTTTTAGGGCCACATTTGCTCATCAAATCCAATAGAGACAAACAGAAATAACCACCTCTGTCATTTCTCAGAGCTAATTTTATCTCACCTCGGTATTGTTACGCAATGAAACACTCACTCTCCCCTCCGAGCCCCCCAAGCCTCTCTCACAAGCACTCCAACAACAACATTATGAGGAGACAGGGGTGAGTAAGCATGGCACTTGCTGACACTCTGCTGGAAAAGACAGCGGAGCTTCGACATGACAGGTTATCTGCAGGCCAGGTGGGAGTCAGGAGGAGGGAGTGGATCTGGGGCCAAAAAACCTGGATATGTTCAACCTAGAGTGGAACAAGACTAATCTTTTATATTCTACCTCTTGTATTAACTCGCATCTCATCTCAACTTACGCAAACTCTGTCTGCTGATGAAGAAAAAGCTAAACTGAAACTTGAATATTAGCATATATTTAATATTTTCAATGATGCTCGTTCAACATATCCCAGCTTGGACTACAGGGGTTCCCCAGGGCTCGATGCTGGGGCCCCTTCTCTTTGCTTTTTACGTCACCTCTCTGGGTCCGATTACTGGCATGGCTTCTCGTATCACTACTATGCAGATGACACTTAGCTCTTATCTGTCATTTCCACCTGACGACCACTCGGTCTCTGCACGGATCTCTGAATGCTTTGTTTTACATCATAAGAAAAATCAGGCCTTAACTG
This sequence comes from Miichthys miiuy, assembly GCA_036365135.1. Taxonomy (NCBI): domain Eukaryota; kingdom Metazoa; phylum Chordata; class Actinopteri; family Sciaenidae; genus Miichthys; species Miichthys miiuy. Next base: position 21,679,180 of record CM071619.1, on the reverse strand, counting down.
ACTCAACATACTACACAACACCTGATACAGGCTGTGGTCATCTCGTGATTACTCTAATACGCTCCTGACGGGCCTCCAAGTTTCAGATGATCCAGAACATGGCGACCAGTGGGTCGCGTTACCCAGCTGCTCAGTGAAACTACAAATTTTTCTCGTCTGTTGTTCCCCGTTTGTGGAACGTCCTACCAGTTCTTACCAGATCAGGGGCGTCCCTCTCTACCTTCACAAACCTCCTGAAGACCTCCAGCTTTTCAGAGAGGACCTTCTCTACGACACTACCAACAACCGGAGATAATAAATCTATCCCCGTCTACAACTGGACCTTGATTCTTTGCGAGTAGAACTTATTGCTGCACTAACATGTCCTTGTCGCACTGTACCCTGATTGTTTCCCTTTTTTGTAAGTCGCTAAATGACTTAAATTAAAAATGCATTGAATAATTCAATGTCAATCTTTGAGTTTTAGGTTTTAGGTCCATCTTTAAGTCATTTAGGACTTTTGTTGCTTAGATTTATTCAAACCTGCATGAACTGATTTCTAAGCCACTTGGGCTCAGCTTAAAGAAGCTGTAAATACAACACTGCTATATTATTTTGAGCTGATATCAAACGTGTTCACAAACCGTTCCAGTAAAGCAACACAAGAATTAATTTGAAGTTGCGTTTGTGTCCACCTGTTCACTCTCCTTTAGCTGTTTTTGGTCTCCATCACGTCCTGAGGGAAATATCTTTCTCTTTAGCGGCTAAATGCTCCACTATGTTCACCAGTTAGTCTCTAACTGTGTGTTTATAAATGAAATATTGACTCTTTTATCTCTGTTTTTGGTCTCCACCAACTCCTGAGGGAAATATCTTTCTCTTTAGCTGCTAAATGCTGCACTATGTTTGCCAGCTAGTCTCTTAACCACGTTTGCCTGCTGTTTGCTGCTGAGCAGGTTGTGTACAGAGGGTTTATAAGAGATTTTTCTGTGAAAACTGCCTGCTGGAGCTGAAAATGAACCTATGAGAGCGGTGAGAGTGAACCAAAAGAGAAAACAATGAGCTGAAACTCAATGTAAAGCTGAAGGGAGCTGCAGATTCAGCTGATAACTCTCGGCAGGTTCAACATTGTTACGTTACGTGCATTAATACTATAAAAATAACGATTATAGCCACTAAAGTATCAAATTTTATTCCACATTCTTCTTCCTTGTCAAAACCTGGCACCTAAATTACCCACAATGCAATGATATATCAGCTTAAAAAGTGACATATCATTGTTGTGTTTACAAATTCTTTCTACTGCAGCCAAGTGGCAGAAAAAGATTTAAAACACCAGTGTTGGGATTTAGTGGCATCTAGTGCTGTAGTTTTAGATTGCAATGCCCTCTCCTTCCTAGCCAAGTGGCAACCTACGTGGCTGTGAAAAAAAAAACTGCAGTTCCTCAAACGTCCACTTGAGGCTGGCTCCAGAAGTGAGTCAGTCTCCATAAGTCCCCATGTTCAAATGTCCAACTTCACAGCAGAAATAAACATGTTTACAGCCTGGTACAAAAAACAGTTTTGGTCTCTGTAGCTAATTTCCCCGTTCATGACAACTGTACTGAGGGTGAATTTATATACAACTCACCTGTTCAGGTTATATTAAGGCTTAAAGTTATGCAGGATTAAGAGCGTGGACGCTTTGATTGACAGGTGGGTGTCTTCAGCCTCCACTTCTTTGCTGATTTTTAGATTAGCCAAGAGGCAGGACAGTAACACAAACAGATCAATTCTTTATTTCTGGTGATTAAACATTAATAAAAACATAGTTCTGAATATTATATTCTGTAAATAAAGCCCCCTAAATTTTACACACTGGACCTTTAAACTTGATAAATCTGCACTGTAACAACTTTTCGAAAAGTCCCAAAATAATTTAAAGTCTACCCAAGCAGCAAATTTTTCAAACTAAGAAGCTTTGTTTAATAAATTACTTCACAACTAATTACAGAGTTGCTGATTATATTTTCCATTACCCGACTTGACTGATCGACTAATCGTTTCAACTTTAATTAAACTCCAAACAGATCTGTCAGGGGAGTCGTGACTCCAAACACTTGACATGCTTTAAATGTCCATCACACACACACACACACATAAAACAAAAAAGTGACAACCCCAGCAAAACAGCAATAAAGCTGCGTTATCAGTGAAGACAGCTGCTGCTGCTGCTGCTGCTGCTACTCCAGCATCTCTATTGTCTTTAACTTATCACATCCCACACACACACACACACGAGTGGAGATCCCGGTTATCACATCACAACATAAAACATCAACTAAAACCACGTCCGCGGCTCTAAACTTGTGTTTTTCTTCCTCCTGCTGTGGAATAAATGTTCCTGTGAGGCAAACGTTGCAGAGAGAGATCCTCTCTACCCACGCACAACCTGACAGAGACACTGAGTCCACTTTGCATCTACCCACTGTGGCACCCATAGCCTCTTCAGTCTCTCTCAATTTGTCTGCATCCTATTAAAGGCCACACATCTCTCTATTTCTGTTTTTTATGTATATGTCAGAAGACACACCTCGTCAGATTAGCAGGAGATCAAGTGCAGCAGCAGCAGCAGCAGCAGCAGCATTATTTTCTGACTTCTCCACTAAAGCCAGCTCATGATGAGGGAGCTTAATTCCAACACATCAGCTTTTTTTTTCTCTGATATTAAGCCGGTTTGTCCCTAATTAGCCTTTGGGCACAGAGAGGGGAAGATGAAGTGGAGGATGGATGAGCAGGAGGAGGTGGAAGGAGGAGGAAAAAGGGGGGGTGGTGGTGGGATGCCCAGAAGTGCTCCATGCAGCTTCATCTTCATGCAAAAATCCATCTATGTGGAGCCTGCTGCATTTAAAGTGAAAACAAGCCGTGCACTGAGGAATTCAGATAATTAAGGAGATTTAAGAGCTCCAAACAAGCGTGCGTTTTTTGGAAAGAGATGGAGCTGCATCCATCATCATCACCGCAGATGTTGCAAGACCTCCATCCCCTCATGCCCCCTTCCTCCTCCTCCTCCTCCTCCTCCTCCTACGGTTAGGACCGGGTCAGGCTGCATGCATGCGGGCAGGAGAGTCAGAAAACACCGCAGGCTTACTTGCCAAGCTCCTCGTACAGCTGGTATTCATCCGTGAAGCGTGTACAAGTAGTCGTTGCCATGATGCTTCCTCCTCGGACGAGTCCGAAAAAATGCACGGTGCGTTCGCTGCGGACGAGGAGGGGTGAGAGGGGGGGGAGGACCTCTAGGGCTCTAGTCTCCGCCCACCTCCAGAACCTCCGGACGGTTCAGCTGCAGCCACACACACACACACACACGCACGCACAGAAAACGCGCTGGGTTTTCCGATGTGGCAGCAGAAGAGGACGGACTCTTTAAATATCACACTAATGTGAGCTCACCACATGACGTGTGCCTCCAAATCATACAGATCATGAAGGGAAGCCTGCAGTGACGAGATGACTTCAGTGGAAACTTGTTGGAATCTATTTATAGTCTCCCATGAGGAGGACAATGTAATGCTTTCTTCTGGATGCACTTCACTAATTGCACTGCACTTTTTTTTTTTTTTTGGCTGCGTGCAGCATCTGTGGTTGATTTCATTTAAGCATGGCCGTATCAATCTGTCAGGGGGCCACCGGGGCAAACAAATTCAATCTGGCCCCCACATAATGACTATAGTTATGTTTTCACCACAGACTGTATAAAACACGGACGTAGGTTTCTGATGAGCTGCTGTGAAGCTCAGTGTGGTCGAATGAATGAAGCCTGGTTACTGTGACGACGCCCACCTGTCAATCAAAGCGTCCACGCTCTTAATCCTGCATAACTTTAAGCCTTAATATAACCTGAACAGGTGAGTTGTATATAAATTCACCCTCAGTACAGTTGTCATGAACGGGGAAATTAGCTACAGAGACCAAAACTGTTTTTTGTACCAGGCTGTAAACATGTTTATTTCTGCTGTGAAGCATTTAACATGGGGACTTATGGAGACTGACTCACTTCTGCAGCCAGCCTCAGGTGGACGTTTGAGGAACTGCAGTTTTTTGACTCTTCATGTGTTGGCTTCACTTCACAGCCACGGATTTTGTGTCTTGGTTTTTACATTAAACCACTGATGGTATGTAATCAGCAGACAGAGATATCAGGTCTGTAAACCTGCATTCTTTCTAATGGCCAGCAGGGGGGCTGCAAAAAGAAGTCAAATTATATGGAGCCTTATGGAGAGAAGAGCCGACTTTCAGTTGATTTATGACCTCTGTGAACAGTTTTCTCATGACTTTATGGTCTCAGTCTCTATTTTAAAGTCTTCTTCCATACAGCACGATGTTCATTTAGTAAATTTAGAATAAAATACTGTGGCATCGTGTTGTGTTAGTACTTTAAAGGATCTGAATACTTCTTTTCTTCATGTTACCAAAGAGTTCATCATCTTGAGATACAAGGCTCTCGTTACTCCACTCCGTCTTTCCATCTTCCTCTCATCAGCACATTATCAACTCCTTCTTTCCACGTGGAGAGTGGAAACATGGACGACTGAACGCTGAATTTAATTGAAGCAGGAGGTATTAAACACCATCCTGCTTTTGTGCAAATGGATGCAGAGGAAGATAACTGGAGTCGAGACAGCACAGCAGAATTATTTTTGCTTGAAGTATAATGAGGACGGGAAGACACATTTCAGCTTTTGTCTGGCTGAGATAATGTTCTTCGTCTCGGGGAACTAATTTATGAATTAATGAAGCGCTCAGAGGAAAAGAAAGGAGAGCAGAGGAGTGAGAAGATGAGATGAGCTATTAAAAATGTTGATTTATTAACATTTAAACTTTATTAATTCCTTCTAAGGTTTCTATGTTATCTTTATGGAGATTTGTTGTGCGGCGAGCGTTCACATAATGACATAATATGAGCTAGTGCAGGACTAAAGCACAAATGCGCAATAGTGCACAAATGTTAGTGCCTGGGTAGTGCAGGGAATGCAGCCAGAGTGCTAATTGCTATTAAGCATATCAATAGCACTTTGGATGAAAGAGACGTGGAGTCTTTTAGTCTCAGTCTAGGTGCCTGAGGGCAACAGCTCAGACTCCCTCTGGAGCTGATGGACCTGGCAGTCTAATATAGCCTCAGCCCTCCCGAGGATCCGCCTGATGTAAATCACCAAAAGTTTGGCCTGACTCCGACCTGAGATCTCACTGCAGAGTCTGTTCTGATTGGACAGATTTGGGTTTCCCAACAAAGCAATAATATAAGGTTACAACTTCTGTAAAAGAGAGATATTTAGGAGGAGGAAGCATCAACATGGGATTTGAAGAACAATACCCGAATATGTGCAACTCTCAACTACGATCAACAGATCAACATCTTTTATCACAGCTGACAGTGGGCTCATGTTTTAGTTTTTTAAAGTTTTTTTGACACATTTAGAGGGAGGAAGGCGCCCTCCTGGACGACCCTGTAGGAGATAAAACTAAATAAAGTGATGAAGAGTCACACTGACACTGACCCTAACGTGATGAAGTGACCTCTTGGGAAGAAAACAATCTTTTAGGGTGCCCTATAGTGGAGAAAACACGGTAAAGTACTCACTCGGATGACTTTTTCTGTGGAGAAAATGCGATCTCTTAACGCTGGCTGAACTGTAAATGCATCTTTCTGGTGCCACACAGCAACCTTGAGGCGAACCAGTCGATGAGCAGAGCCGCTTGGAGAGAACATCATTAACTCTTCAGTTAAAAAGTCCATTACCCAACCAATCAGGTTAGGATCGAGTTCAAACAGGATGGTGAGCCTCTCAGTGAGCGGGAAAGGATGGACGGAAGAGAAATTAATAAAAAAAGAGTCTGACGAGAGACGTGGGGAAATGCTGATACAGAAATCTACTGATCGATAAGCAGGGATGGAAAGTAACTAAGTACATTTACTCAAGTATTGTATTACGTATAATACTTGTACTGCATTTTAATATTTCCATTTTCTACTTGGGACCTTTTATTTCACTACATTTATCTGCCAGCTTCAGTTACTTTAGATTATTAACACAAAATATAAATTAAAGTTATGATAGGCCTACAGTATAATATACTGTATACTACACATTAATATTGGCACTTTGAGTATATTTTGAGGCTAATATATACTAATTACTAACTAATTATTTAATTTATTTAATCAGAAATTCACGTCAGGACGTCCTGGTGAAGTCTCAGTAGTCTGCTGACAGAAAAAACACTAACTTTGAACGTGTTAATGAATGAAACTGATCTGAGAAAACACAAATCTTAACTCAAATTGTCTGTTTGTGTCTGTAGACTTCACCAAAAGTTACATTAGATGCCTCATTTGCATATTAAAACATTAAACATAACTAATTTGTCTTAATGTAATCAAATGATGAACTTTCATGGCGCTACGACTTTAAATGTTGACCCTGCTCACCTGCAGCCTTCTCTAAGAGGTCACCTGTTGACGTGCGTTTAAAGACTTTAAAGATTTTTACTTCAAAGATTGAGAATGAACTTTTCCATTTGACACTGAACAAGTTATTTATCATTGTTTTATTTTGGTTTGGTTTTGAGGCAGCAGAAAACGGTCCGTGTTCACGTCGTCGAGTCGAGTCCATCTGCTGACAGATGACGAATAAATAAACCAGAGCACGAGTTCACGGGTTTAGATGACACGAAGAAGAAGAAGAAGAAGAGTTTCCATCCACCTTTTTTTTTATGAGTGCTTTCAAATGAACAGAGTGGAAACAGCAGAAAATTCAAGAAAAATCACGTTTGACATAAGCTGGACGTCTGATTTGCACCATGCTTTCTTTGTTTTCCACAGTTTGAGACGTGGACATGGACTCAGAGACGGCCCAGGCTTCCTGATCAGTCAGCTGTTAACAGCAGCTGACAGAAACACACGATAACTTTGACATTTTCTCTCACAGGTTTTCTTTTTGGATGCAAACGTGGCTACAGAGAGGCGACCAGATGAACAGTCTGTGAGGATAAAAATGAAAATCAAGAATGGACAAACATGTAGGCACTGCAGAGTTCTTTAAATAAAGAAAAACAGTTAACAAAGTAAACAAATTTATCAGATTTCGATCTGCCAGAATATCAAATCAATGACATAACGGCAGGTCGGCCCCCTCCGTCCCGCTCGTCCACACGAAATCTAACGTCAAACTTCCGACACTTCAGCCGAGCGGGTAAACGTGGACTTTACCGTGAGCCGGTTCTGTCAGTAAACCAGGATTCAGTTCGTATTTGGCTCCAGTTTTTTTTTTTTTTTGGGGGCTGCGCCTCAGAACTGCACGGCGCTGGGCGGGATGTCGAACATGGTCGGGTCGAACTGCTGCCCTCTGAACGGCGACCCTTCGGCGTCCCAGCCCTTCTTCAGCATCTCATGCACCTTCTGTGGAGACACACGGAGGAAGAAGAAGACGGGGTAAATAAAGGCCACAGTGCCACCTAGAGGCGAGACTGTGAGTGACCGTCAGAGTGAATACAAACACACCTGGTGCTGGTGGAGACTTTAGATTTCTATCAGTGATTTTAAACAGTCGTGTGATGCTGGCGTTGGTGGTTCCACTGCAGAAGCTCTGGAGGAGCTTCAGGGTCTAAGTACAGGAACTCTGAGCGCTGATTTGATTCTGACTCTCAGTAAACCAGAGTTACAGAAGACAGCACACAGCGGACGGACTGACGACGAAGTCCAGACTTTAGTGTTTTTTTTTTATAGTCGCGCGCACAAAAATATGTAAAAAGAGAAGTCGCTTTCTGACAAGTCGGGACCTTTCCTACCTATGACATATTTCATGATCTTCTTCACAGAAATGATTGAAATGTGGAGAAAATAGTCAAGAAGACCTCGTGACTGGCGACTGGAGCTGAAGAAACCTTGAAAAGTTTTACGTCTGAATGTCTTCGTGTCTGGAAAGTCAATAATTCTCCAGTTTCAGCTTCTTAATTATGAAGATTTCTGATTTTCTTTGTCTTTTGTGACGTGAAGCTGAATATCTTCTGACTGGAAAGTCGTTTAACATCAAACGTCACATTGATTATGGATTCTTGCCGTCTGATGAAGACCACAAGCTGCACGTATTAAAATAAATCAGATCTCTCGTGACCGAGAAGAATTTATGGCTACTGTGTTACAGGTTCATTCTAATGTATGTTTGCTACCGGATGCTTGAATTTCAATAAAGTATCTACTGAAAAGACAAACTGGACTCACGTGTTTGTTTCTACACTGTACTGACGACTCTGCAGCCTTCAGCGTAAAGTTACATGTCCGAACATTTTGGGGAGCCGCCACGTCGTCCATCTTTATATACAGTCGATGATGTAATCACGGTGAATGTCTGTTGGTCCTCACCATTTCATGACTCTGCGGTTTCCCCTGCAGCTTCTGATGGTAGTCGAAGGTCAGTCTGTCCAGGACGGCGTGCTCCTCGTCGTCGACGGTCGCCATGGAGCGCTCGCGGTTGATTTGGTTTATGTCGATCTCCTTTTCTCCCTTCAGCACGGCGTTCCACCAAACCTCCGAGGTCTTACTGAGCGACAGCTGGAAGTCAAACGCAGAGCGAGTCGAGTTCAAAGTTTCTGCTTTAAAAAAAAAAAAAAAAAGTTTGTCGTACGAACAGAACGGCGCACTCACGACCACGCAGCTGCCCGGCTCCAGGCTCCACAGAGAGGTTTCAGTGTTGATCTTGTGGGTGAGTTCTCCCTCCATCAGTGTTTTCTCTTCGGCTCCGTCCTTCACGCAAACTTCCATGCTGCCGGTCTGCAGACTGACTCTGACCTGAGCACAGACACAGAGTATGAGACACAGCTGAGAAGAGTACTCCTGATACGTGAGGACGGCGTTTACCTGTCGGCCTTTAACAACCGTCTTGGGCACGAACACGCGGACCTCCACGTCGGTGTAGTCCTGAGACCAGCTGTAGTTTTCTCTCACGGCTCCGTTGTAACTGTCGGGGTCGGACTGAAAACTATCCTGACTCCTGAAACAACAACACAGACACGAACAGACGAAACCATCATAACTGTTCAGGACTTTAAACAATGCTCAAACTCAAGTTCATTTTCTTAAACAAACTCATTAAAAGCTGAGAAAGTTTAACAACAACAGCTTCACGTCACAGAAGACAAAGAAAAAATCAGAAATCTTCACAATTAAGAAGCTGAAACTGGAGAATTATTCACATTTTTACTTGATAAATAACTTAAACTGTAACTCAGTATCGTTTATTAACCAGTACTGAGGTGATTTCAGGAGAAACGATACTACAACACATCCTCAGTGTTCTCATCTTTCCGCTCACCTGACTGGATACATGATGATTTGACTGACTACAGCGTGTGCAGGTGTAATTTAATCATAAATACACTGATAATGAAAACTCTGGACTTTACTCACGCTCCTGCTGACTTCGTGCCGGCTGCAGCTGCCTGCTCGCCCTCAGCTAGCTGTTCTGGACCGCCCTGAGGGCTGACAGTCGCCTCGGCCGAAACATCTCCAGCATCCTGGGAGGAGGCGCCCTCCGCCTGGGCTGCTTCCGCCGCCGCCGCCGCCACCTCTGCGCTCTGCTCCTCCGTCCCCTCGGAAGGCTCGGCTGCGATCTCCAGCTCCTGAACCGCCGCAGGAGGAACACTTCCACTGTCCTCTCTCTTCTGCAGCTCGCTCAGCTGCCTCGCTCGGTCGTGATCGGCCATCTTCTCAAAGAGTTTGTACGTCTGAGGGAGAGAAAAGATCACAGGCCGAGTCCTGAACATCACCAACATCAGAGAGGGGGAATAAAGTATGAACAGGATGTGATGGGAGCACTTAAAGGTCCGGTGTGTCAGATTTAGGAGGCTCTGCTTACGGAATATAATCTACAGAACTCTGTTTAGAATAAGACTTTGATACAGTTCCTCAAACGTCCACTTGAGGCTGGCTGCAGAAGTGAGTCAGTCTCCATAAGTCCCCATGTTGAAATGTTCTTCTGGAGCCAGCCTCCAGTGGACGTTAGAGGAACTGCGGCTCTCACTCTGCTTGCAGTGACACACTAGTGTACTTCGGGACTCTGTGACATCACAAACGTGCAGCCTGCTCTATAAAGGGACATTTCCTATCAGCACAGGTGCACCTGTAACTTCAACAAGTCACTCTTTGATCACGTGTTTTTAACGTGTTGACAGACTTCACCTTGAACACCATCTTCTCCGCCACACCGGGAGGGAAGCCCATCTTCTCGTTGGGACCGGACAGCAGCCGGTAGAAGTCCGTCTTGCGGTACAGAAAGCCGAAGTAGACCCGCAGAAAGTCCTGGATGTTCCCGACGTGCTGCAGGATGCCCAGCAGAGCGTTGTCGTACATCTCTGTCATCTCCAGCGGCGACGCCATGGCGGGCTTTTATTTTTTTTAACGTTTCCCCCCGGTGTTCACTAACGTTTAACGGAACACAACCGGCGACTAACGGACAGAAACAAACAGCAGTCTGTCAATAAATATAAGTTCAGACTCGCTGGTTGACGTTTCTTCACGCCTGTGTCCCGTCTTACGGAGTTATCACAACACTTCCGGTCACATATTTTCAAAATAAGAACACGCGATCTTTATAAACACGCCAGGTTTGACAAAAAATAATAATGTTTACAACAACACAAAATATTAAGTGTTTTATTGTGTGTTTAATGATTAACTATAATCAATTTATTGAGCGGTAGCTAATTAGCTGAACTGTTTATGTTTTCTTTTTCCGGTTGGTCCGGTGGAAACAGATGTCTGACTGTCGAATAAACAGTTCCAGTGCACAGGATTGTTTTTAACGTTTTCACAAAAGTTATCGTCATCACCTTGTTGTATTATTATCTGTATTGATATTTAGTGTTGATTATATATTAAAACTGTAACAACAGCATCGGAATGAGGACAGACTTAGAGAAAACAGCGGACGCGTTTGAGCTAACAGTTGGGAACGGGATGGGAAGTTCAGCTCTTTTCAAAGATTCGGCTCTTTTGACTCAGCCTCCCTTCGAAGAGCCGACTCCTCAAATGGCTCTTCATGTTAGTATTTAGCCTTCTATATTAGCCTAATTTAGCAATTATGAATGATTTGTGTGCTATTAAGCAATTTTTCATTCAGTGTTTTCATAAAATGCGTATTTTTATGCATTTTTTTCATCTGTGCAGGTTTGTTGTTGTCTCTGCTCTGAGGGATATTTGCAGTCTCCAAAATCACTGAAATGCAGCCAGATGCTGCTTCTTTTTCAGTTATCACTCATTTCTTTACTCCTCTACCACTACACTTGCAGCGTTTTCTGAAGTGTCTTTCTTCTTTCACATAATGGTATGATCCTAGTCTGTCCTTGCATGTAAATTGGCTCCATGGTGTGTGCCCATCGTCAAAATAACCTGCCTGCATGGATTCTGAGCAGGAGCGGCTGAAGATTTGGCTCTTTCCCCGACGGGAGTCGGTTCTTGTCGTTCCCTTTGAAGAATCGGCTCTTAGAGCCAGCTCGTCCGCGAACGACACATCACTACTAACAGTCAGACAAACATGGCGGCGTCCTTGAGTAGCACAGCGAGCGTGAGGCTGCTGGTGAGTTCAACAATATTTAAACATGTTTAATATATTTAACTTATTTAATTTATTTAATATAAGTCTATAAACTTTAATTTATTTATTTATTTCATTATTTATTGTGATAATTATATATTATTATTATAATTATTATTATTATTATTATTATTATTATTATTATTATTATTATTATTATTACACTTGGGGGCAGAGAGGATGGATGGAAAATCATCCAGCAGCAGCATGCAAACATACATTAGAATGAACCTATAACAGTATCAATACGGTAAAATTGACCTCAGATAGATCTAAATTAAAATACATACAGAGAAGTTCAATATTTGCATAGAGAATAAATATATAAGTGTGTTAAGAAGTTAACCCGTGCTAAACATCTATACAAAGACTATATAAAACAATAGAAAGTGACCGTAGAGATAAAAATGTTTCATACAAACATGAGATGGGGATAAAGGACTGTGTGCAGTTAAATGAAGCTGTAAACAGACGAACACAGTCGCGGTCAGGCTGTAGCAGAGGTTAAACAGACGATAACTGGATGAATTTAAAGGGTTCAGAGAGTCTTGGAGAACTGGAACATAAAACAGCAGATCTAGTCCGGTACTGCAAACACTCAACTGTGCAATGTAACCGTGGAGCAAAGGAAACAGAACATGTATTAATATCATGTCTGAGGTATGACAGAGAGAGAGGGGGGGTGAATACAGGGCTGCGGAGGTTAGAAAGAGTGTGACAGAGTACAGGGGAGGGAAGAAGAAGGATTTTGAGGTTTCTGATCTCAACTGGACTAATTAAAAGAACAAAACGAACAGGGAACTAGAAAAGAAGTGAAGACCAGAAGGTGGCAGTAAATGCAACAACACGGCTGCCAACTGCCGTCAAAAGAAGAAGAAGAACATGTGATCTGTTGAAAGCTCTGCCTTCATAAAGATAATCACTGTTGATATCTCACAAACTTTCTGCAGCCCTCGCTCTTCTCTGCTTGTGCTAATCTCGTGGTGTTTCCTCTGCAGAGCGCCTTGGCCCGGTCCGGCTCATTGTGCAGCTCCTCTGGAAGCAGAGGCCTCCACGTCACTGCAGCGTGCTGCAAGGTAAACACGTCGTGGTTAACCATCATGCATCTTTAATCTTTAGTACTCACGTGTCTGGTTTGGCTCGCTGTGATCGTTCCTCCTGTTCAACCTGTCATGCATCAGCATTCTTGTTTCCGTATCGAGGCTCATCACTTTACCAAACAAAAACTGGTTTTACTGACACTCGATTCTCTTGTTTTCCAGAACCGAGCAGCTCGTGCCCGAGTGGGGAAAGGAGACAGACCTTTGACGTACGAGCAAGCGCTCGCACCTCATCACATCGGCCACCGCAAAGGATGGCTGTCGCAGCACACCAGTGAGTGAGACCAAGCTCCAAGTCGAAGAGCGTCTTGGAAAATTACCTGGCTGAAGTGTTTCTAAGTTTAACTGAGGACGTCTCCTTCCCTGTCTCCTCCAGGTAACCTCAAAGGAGAGGAGGGAGCATCTGAACGAACCACAGAAGACATGTTCGTGAGGCGCTTCATGTACGGGACCTTCCACAGCTGCCTGGCCAACGAGATCGTGATCAAACGGCGCGGCAACGTGCTCGTAGTTTGCGCTTTAATGTTGCAGAAGTTACCGCCGCAGAAGTTTTACTTCTTAATCGGTTATTCAGAGTGGCTGCTGTCACACTTCTACAAATGCCCCGTCAAGTTAGAGATCCAGACGCTGCAGGATAAAGCCGTGTACAAATACCTCTGAGGGAATCACATGACAGCGATGTTCAACCCAGAATGAACTCTTCAAACGTTTCCAGCCTTTTTGTGGAACAAAATCTCAGAAATAAAAGAAATACAATCAACATGTGTCAGTGTAACTGTAGAAATAGTTTAATAAACATATCAAACACGTGGTTTAATAAACCGTATGTATGCATCAGCTGCAGTTCCAGTTCATTTTTTCACGTTTCGACCTGCATGAAGACGGTTTGTACGTCAGAGGAAACATGAAACTCTGTCATTAAGATAACATTTCAGAACACACTGCTGCTCACAGACAGACAGCTGCTGAAAGACTGGAAACAGCTCGCCTGACTCCATCCAAAGGTGAGAAAATCAGCGCTAAAGCTCACTAATCAACACTGTTCATTAGTAATTGTTTAAATCGCACAAAAACAAGTTACATGTTTAAGTTTGTGTAACTAATTAAAGAAAATTCAATCATTTAAAGTCACTTTTTGAAGCCAAAGCAGGAGTGTTCCTTAAATAAAAGTTATTATTAGGATTAGCATGTATAGTGTAGGCTTATATTACATATTATTATATTACATTTTACATTTATATTCTTGTATTTTGATTAGTAGGCCTATTTTTTATAAATAAAAGTCGGAAACAAGAATAAGAAGTAAAATACGGTAATATTAGTAATTAAAGTAGTTAGGAGAAATGGTAAATTAATGCTGTCTGAAGGGTGTGTGTGTTTGTGTGTGTTCTTCCTGAGGTATCCGTAGGTGCTGTGTGAACAGATAATGAATGATTATATAATAACACACAGGTGTAAGAATATAAAACGTGTCTTCATAGGAGAAGGACTGTTTGTGTGACACAAAATATCCACATGAAAAGTTCATTTAAATGCTTATTTTGATTTATTTTGAATCGATTTCATCACAGTGCAAAATACATTCACATTTAAAAAAAAAAAAAGGCACACGAGGCTCGTCAGTGCAAATACACGGCACACGCACACGATTAAAGCGCTCGTTTCAAATTTCCCTTCGAGAGTTCCTCACGTGTCGCAGCACTTTTTCCATCTTCCGCTTAAAAAAAAGGCTCTTAACAAACGTTGTAATTAATACTCTGTAAAATATTGTAAAAATAAAAACAAACAGCAGAATTAAAAAGCTGTCTGTTCTTTAAATCTGGAGGCACGACGTCCGCTCAAACATCAGACTTTCATCAGACGTGCTGCAGATGAAGTATGAACCAGAGAACAGAGCTGTACCACACACACACATGTTCTTCTTTGAGTTTTAATGAGAGTTAAGAACGTCGACATTGATGCCACTCTGTGTGTAAAATACGTAGCTGGAGCCAGCAGTTAGCTTAGCTTAGCATAAAGACAGAAAACAGGGGGAAACAGCTTGCCTGCGTCTGTCCAAAAGTAACAAAATCCACCATCTCGAAAGCTTGGTTTGATGTCTTGTTTGGTTAATTCTGGCATAAATTGCACATGTTAAAGCGTAAAAATTGTGGTTTTACGCTTTATTACGCACTATTCTTGCCAAGCAACCAGTGAAGACTCCGGGCTCACTGCTCCCCGCCAAGAAATAGTCCCACGCTTAACGTAAAACCTCTATTAAAGTGCAAATCAGCATTTTTACACTATGAATTAAACACACAAGATTTAACATGTTAATAAATGAACTTTAAAAAAGGTGCTGTTAGGTGGATTTTGTTACCGTTTTTCACATTATTTTTGGTGCTAAGCTAAGCTCACCTGCTACTGGTGTGAAAGTAGCATCGATCTCCTGCTCTGACTCTCACAGAAGTGTAATGTTGAACTATTCCTTTATAGATGATTGGATGAATAACAGCTACATTGTACCAGAAAACCTTTGGTATGAAGTATGAACTTCCACCTCTGACAAACACTGTAAACATTTTATGTTTCTGTGAAAATATTCAGACGGTATTTTGAACCATGAACACCGTTAAAAAGGGGAAAAAGTTTATAGTGCAGTTAATATGCAGAAACACATAACAGATCTGCACAATGTGCACTTGGAAATCTTAAAAGAATAATAAACTCAAAGTATGAGATGAATGAGCACAGCTCAGGAAAAAATAACATCTTTTTTCACGGCACGACATTTTGACTCGTCATAGAAGAAAAAGCACAGCTGTTATTAAAAACATTAGAAAGGGTTAAAAGTCCAACATTTTGGGGAAAATAGTCACATTTTATAGGCACATTTCACAGGCTAGCTGTTTAAGCTAAGCTAAGCTAAGCTAAGCTAAGCTTTGTGTGTGTACTTCCTGAGTTATCCGTAGGTGCTGGCCTCAGCTATATATTTAGCGTACAGATATGATAGTGTTGTCAATCTGTTCATCTAACTCTTAGTAAGGAAGTGAATATAGAATATTTTTGCACAGATTAAACTGTCTCTATGTTTAAATTAAGCTAACTAGCTGTCACCTAGTTGTAGCTTCACGATTAGCATCTATGACGACGTCAGATCAATCTTCTCATCTTAACGCTCAGCAAGAGAGTGAATAGTTGCATTTAACAAAACCTCAGACTGTTAAGTAATGAAATAAAACCTCCTTTTTGGGGGTAAAACATCAATTTACAAGCAGCAGAAGTCAAAATAACAGATACAGTCTTGATGCTAACTTAAGCTAACCGTCTCCAGGCTCGAGCTACACATTTAACGGACAGATGTGAGAGTAACTGTGATAAACAAAACCTCAAAACTGTTTACTTTTATTAAACTATAAGTTTGAATGAGTTCTTATTGGGGAAATGTCTGTGTTATTAGCAGCATACATAACAGGCGTGGTGCTAATTTAAGCTAACCGTAGCATGGCTGTAGCTATATATATATATATAAGAAAGACATGAGAGTGGTCTCATCTAATTCTTGGCAATAGAGTAAATAATTGTATTTACCAAAACCTCCAACTATTTCTTTAAGCTTAAATCAGCCCTTACTGTGGAGATTTCTGTGTTATTAGCAGCATACGCAATGGAAACAGTCTTACAAACGCAAATAAGTGTACACGTATTTCCCAAAATGTTGAACTTTCCTCTAACGATGGCTCGGTTTTATTTAAACGTCCCAGTAAACCATGACAGAGTGACAGTGAGCCAGCATGCACAAACTCCAGGACCCTGAAACTGAAGTAAATAAACTTCAGCCATCGTTCATTTTTATTATTTACACCTGTACGTTTTCTCTTGTGACCAGTCAAGATTTCACAGTGGGAAACATGCTCATAAAAAAAGGTTTATCCATATGTCATACTTGTGGTGAATGTTCCACTGTGAGACTGATGTAGTCTGTTTGGCAGCTCCCTCCCTCCCTCCATCTTCTTCTTCTTCTTCACTTGATGTTGCGGCAGCTGTCACCCTCGCACGACTGGAGCTTTATGAGTCGCTGGTTCATCGCCTGCAGGACGGCGGGGTCCACCTTCTTCACGATGTTCTCCAGCTGATAGGGGTCTGACGTCAGGTTATAAACTTCTACAAACGACTGGAGACACAAAGAGAGAAGAGCATGTGACGCTGAGCATCACGGACTGACGGACTCACTATATCAAACACGTAAACATGGCGTACCTCGCTGTCTGCAAACTCGCAGTACTGCATGTTGTGTTCTTTGTCGAGGGTCCTGACGCAGGCGTATGTGTTGTTGAAGGCGTCTTCGCAAACGCAGTCTGGGAAACATTGCTGAAGACAAAGTTGTGATGAGATCATTTGCTTTTTACATTAGACAAATGTCAAAATCATTCATGTTTGTGGAAAATTAAAGTGTCAGACACTCACAGACAGTCCAGGACCCAGTTTGGGACAAGCAGGATCTGTAGTCGGATGTCCCTCTCCGGTGTATTCAACGAGGAAAAAGGGTCGTGCGGTGCCGTTACGCAGTGATGGAGCCTAAAAATCAGAGAGTTTGACATTATTTCTGAAGTTTTAAGAAGAAAAAGTAACAATTAGGTAAACATCTGAACATCAGCTGACCATCTGAGCGAGGAACGACTGTCCATCCACATTCACAGTCGACAGGTTGACACCGGATATGTCCAGTATGGTGGGAGCCAGGTCGATGTTCAACACCGGAGCCTGAAGGAGAGATTTAAAAAAACAAAAAACTGAGACCAAGATTACAGATTACAAGCTGAGACGTTTGAGTGTTAATCAGATTGTTTGGGACCTTCAGCGTCTGGTTGGGTTTGATGCCGGGGCCGCGGACCATGAGCGGGATCCTGATGTCAAACTCATACAGCTGCCTCTTGTCGATGGGCAGAGAGAACTGACCTGGAACGGTGAAGACGACAGGTGAGTGCAGCTGAAACATAGACTGAATATATGAAATCATCTGAGGACCGGAGAGTCACACCTGTGTGGTAGCCGTTGTCTGAGGTGTAGATGATGTAGGTGTTGTCCAGTTCCTTTATACTAGTAAGTTTGTTGACCAGCAGCTCCACCATGTCGTCCACAGATAGCAGAGTCTGCCACCTGCAGGAGAGATTGTTAAATATTAGTTTGAAAGGTTTCATTTTGCCATGAGTCACTCGCAGCACATCAGCGTTCGATCAAAGACTGTATAGAACATGGACGTAGTCTCCGTGACGCCACCCACAGGTTTCTGAAGAGACGCTGTGAAGCTCAGTGTGGAGGTTCAGTTCCCCAAACTGCCCTCCGTACAGCCTGAGAGAGAAAAGTTCAGCAGTCGTACCTTTTCCTGTACGCGTTGTCCAAGAAGGTGACTGAGCTGCTCGGCATGGGGTTGACAGGCTGACGCAGCAGCCAGTGTTTGTCCTGAAACACACCGGCAAACAGAGATTCATCGGAAAAAGAGAAACGTGTTATCATATGAAACAATGTTTGATGCAAACTTGGACAAACCTTCCCCGGTTTGTCGAAGCTCCCGTCCCGAGGCGCTTTAACGTCGTTGAACTCTTTCTGGTACTGCGGCGCCGCCGTCCACGGCGAGTGAGGAGCCGGAGGAGCGAGCATCATGAAGAAGGGATGCTGAGGACTCCTGTTGTCCAGGAAGTTCAGGGACCGGTTCGCCTGGATCGGGGAACAAGAGACTCCTGAACATACTCCAGATTTCATGTGCAGTACAGGATCAGATATCAGGAGAACAAACAGGATGCACTGCTCGTATTTATGGAGCTACAACAACTCTGTACAAACATTACTGTAGTTTACTACCAGCCAGCAGTGCATAAACTCATCTGTCAGCTGATGATGATGACATGCAGCTGTAGCATAAAACAGATGACCAAAAAAACAACCTGTTTTCTTGCATTTATAGCTGTTGATGGTTAACCATCCACGCTGCTGACTGCCTGACAGAGAAGACGTTGATTCATGCGCTTTCCTCCCCGTAAATTCTTACATAAACGTCCCGTTGCATGAAATACTGCGCGCTCAGTCCGAGCAGGAGTCACTGCACTCGTGAGCCGACGCTGAGAATGTGCTTACTACTCACTATGAGGTCTGTGAGGTAGTCCTTCTCATAGCTGTCTCCGTGCTTCTCTTCTTTACCGTTGACTGACAGCGTGTAGTTGTAGTACTGCGAGTTCCCCACCTGCAACCCAGAAACGTAGCAAGCAAAAAGGCTGTGACAACAGAAGTGCCTGTAAAAGCAGCATCTGTGTGTGCGTGTGTGTGTGTTAACAACTCACCAATGCATGCCACTGATCCCAGCCAGGTGGAACATGGCTGACGTCGCCGTCTTTCTTACCGTACTGTAAAAAAAAACAAAGACAGAAACATCCGTGAGAGAGTAACAAGAGTGAAGCCAATGCAGGACTACAAACATGGCTGCAGCCAGAGCTTCAGACACCTGTGGGTGACGTCACGCATACGCTGTCCATTCTATGTACGGTCAGTGATCAATAATACACACATTTTCAGCACTTATTGGGTCGTCCAACTTCGTCAAGTCTTGTCAAGTCTGTGGTCGAGGGTGTCGCAGCACCCCGCTTCCTGTGACAGACTTCATATATGAGTCACTAGACATTTTTCAATGCTGAGTCATGCTAGCTGCAAAAGGAGACATGAAATAACTTGACAAGATTTAGACGGATTGCAATATTCGCGTTCCCCACAGGATGAATTGTTCTGCCTCTTCCGCCTCCCGACTAATCTAGAGCTGTAGATCATCGCGCCTGGGTGCTCAAACCGCACCCACCTGTCAATCAAAGCGTATTTCTGCTGTGAAGTTGGACATTTGAACATGGGGACTTATGGAGACTGACTCACTTCTGGAGCCAGCCTCAAGTGGACGTTTGAGGAACTGCAGTTTATGACACTTCACAGGTTGCAGCTTATAGCCCCGATCGAGCTGAACAAACATCTTAAAAGTAGTTTACTCATCGTCTTGCGGACAGACCTGACACACTGTTTTATGAATCAGCATCATGCTGTCGTTTTGTCAGCATCTATTTTAAATGTTCATTGGAAAGACACACAGCAAACACACTGAAGTCTGTTTATTTCTCATGTCGCTGCAGTCATCCATGATTAAGGGCAAATATTTACTGAATAAACACAAATTATCCTGCGAGAATCAACTCGCAACGTGTGGTGAAAATAGCTTCACTTTCAGTATGAAACACGTCATCAGCACTGTTGTAATTTGTGTTTTTAACTTCTTTTTTAACCGTGCATCAAACTCAGAACATGAAGTCTGTTTGTTCAAACCTGGTTCAGATATTTCCCAGCGAAGAACGTCTGGTACTTCTGTTTGAGGAGGTAGGTGGGGAAGGCCTCGGACTCGGGGCCTTTCTGCCACAGCAGGCTGGAGCAGTTCCCGGAGAGGGAGTTGTTCCTCACCTCGTGGTTGTGCGGGTACTGACCGGTTAAAATGCTGCTCCTGCTCGGGCAGCACAGCGGCGTGACTGTGAACTACAGAGGAGGAGGAGGAGGAGGAGCAGGAGGAGGAGGAGGAGACGAGAGCACAGACAGAGGAGGAAGAGAATAGGGGAACAGAAGGCAAATATGATGAAAGAGAAGCGTGGCAGTGAAGAGGAAGATGTTTCAACACTTTAAAACTATGAAACCAAAGGTGAGGTGAGCGGTGCAAAAATACACAAATATTACAGTTACATGTAGTGAAAGTACATGTACTTTATATACAGTTAGATTGTTTAGTCCAGTGTATCCCAACCTGAGGTGTCGGCCCTGCAGAGGGTCACTAGATAAATAATAAATATGTTGGAGTTGACTGAGTTTTCTCTCATTTTTGGTGAAATATTCAATATTATTTTACCTCTTTGGGCCTCAAACAGTTCTTTAAATGAAATCATGTGAGAAGGGAAATGTTTGTGCTGACATCTCAGAGACATCTGACACATCACAAGGGCAAAACACAACAGCTGTGAACCGCTGGTTTAATCTTTAACTGTCTGAGAAGTAATCACAGTGAGTGTAGTGCCGTGAAATGTGGCGGAGTAGACGTATAAAAGCAGCATAAAATGGAAATGCACCTAAAGTACCTAAATATAGTACAGTGCTTTCCACCGGTGGGTAAATGTACTCACAGCGTTCACAAATGTCGCTCCTGCTTCTCCTATTATGGTTTTAGTTTTCTTCATCGGCGTCTGCAGAACAGAAACAAGAGCAGACAGACGTGTGATGAAGTGATAAAACATGTAAATGAAGCCAGACGGACGTGAACGTCTCGATAAATAATCAGCCGAGTACGTCTACGAGTGTAAACAGAGACATTAAGAACTTGTTAAAAGGTCCAGTGTGGTCCACGGGCCCTCTCATAAGTCATCGACATAAAACCTGTGTGGATTTAAAAAATAAATCACAATACAAAGAGTCATATTTGACTTTGTTTGCAGTCTTTTTAATATTTTTGCTGCAATACCACGAATGGCCACCGGGGAGAAACATCGTATCCAGGTTCTATAACACGTGGAGCCCCAAACTGAGCTTTTAGTTAGCATGCTAACAGTATTCACTATCTTAACTATTGCCGTGTCACAATTTGCATACTTCTATACTATTGCTAATTAATTAGCAGGTACCGGTTAGCATGCTAACACTACACTATTGCTGTGTATGAATTCACATACTTCGTAATTAGCTATTAGTTAGCATGATAACATGCTAAAATATTTCAGTGTTCCAATTCGCATATTTCCTTACTCTTGCTAATTAGCTATTAGCTGTTCATCAACATGCTAACACGCTAAACTATTGCTGTGTCTCAATTTGCATACTTCTATACTATCACTAATTAGCTAGTAGCTATTAGTTAGCATGCTAACACTGTAAACTACTGAGGTGTCCCAAATCATATACTTCCTTACTATTGCTAATTAGCTATTAGTTAGCATGATAACATGCTAAAACATTTCCGTGTTCCAATTCACATATTTCTTTACTGTTGCTAATTATCTATTCATCAACATGCTAACACGCTACACTATTGCTGTGTCTCAGTTTGCATACTTCTATACTATCGCTAATTAGCTAGTAGCTATTAATTAGCATGCTAACACTCTAAACTACTGAGGTGTCCCAAATCATATACTTCCTTACTATTGCTAATTAGCTATTAGTTAGCATGATAACATGCTAAAACATTTCCGTGTTCCAATTCACATATTTCTTTACTGTTGCTAATTATCTATTCATCAACATGCTAACACGCTACACTATTGCTGTGTCTCAGTTTGCATACTTCTATACTATCACTAATTAGCTAGTAGCTATTAGTTAGCATGCTAACACTGTAAACTACTGAGGTGTCTCAAACCACATACTTCCTTACTATTGCTAATTAGCAGCTACTAGCTGCTACTAATTCAATTAGTTAGCATGCTAACACTTTAAACTTGTTAACCTGGTAAACATCATACCTTAGCTTAGCATCAAATTGTTAGCATTTTAGCATTAAATATAGCCTTACAGATGTATATGTATGTATATATAATTGTATAATACATTTAATTGACTATTTATTTGGTTTGTATACACATATCTGCTCTGTCTATGAATAAAGTGAAATTGTTTATGTGTCTGTTGATCAACTAAATTGACCAATCCAGTTTCCTGACATACCACAAACAGCATGAGAGCGCAGACAGCTGCACAGCCGAGCTGCACCGTGGATAATAAAGTAACAATAATAATAATAAAGTGGTGAAAACATCATAAAGTATGATAAGGTGAGTGAACCAATGCCAGGTCACTGTGAAGCCGCACAGGTGTGTTTACAGGTAGGAGTCTCTTCAGGATCAATACAGCTGATTATCTGTGTGTTGACTCACCATCCCCCCCAGCTGAACATCCTGGTCGTCGGCGAGGATCAGGATGATGTTGCTCGGTTTGCTCGGTTCCGCACACCTGACGCAGCAGGTGAGCAGCGCCGAGAGCAGCGCGAGGAGTGTGGCGGCTGCAGGGTGTCCTCTGTGCCGGGTTACTGTCGCTCCGCTCCTCGGACCTGCCATTAGGACCTCCACAGCACCGGGCCTGCTGCAGCGCACACACGGGCTGGAGTTCTGCTGCTGGAGCTCGGTTTCGTTTCCTGGTCAGAGAGGACTGAATGAGTGTGTGCTGGATGGAGACACACACACACACACTCACACACACTCACACTCACGGGGAGCCTCAGAGTTTGAGGAAGTGAAGTCGACTTGTTGGTCATATGATCAGACAGAGAGTGGGAGGAGTGAACACAAAGGACACGCTGTACTGTGTGTACTCTGTGTACTACATATACTACATTACATATACTACATAGTACATGGACTTATATATATATATATATATATATATATAAATATAATATATATATATCTTATACTATATTATATTTTATCAGGCTGTTATGTAATCGGTCTATAGAAATGTATTTATATAAAACAATTGTACTATATTCTATGACATCATCTTAATATATTAATGCATGCATTACATCATTATGTTGTTATTTTATTTTAGATTTTGTTATATTCAATCCAATATATATATAAAAACAACATTATTTTATTAGATTCCATACTGAAACATTTTGCCAGTTTTACTAATTAAACATTTGAATCAAGTCGTCAGATTTAAACATGGTTTTCTTTTTAAGATCAATATTCAGAAACACGCGAGGAAACATTTTTAATCAGGATTTATTCGTGAATAAAGATGAACTGAGACTGAACAGTCTGAAAAATGAACTTCTCAGTGTGACACATTTCTATTCTGCAGGTTCAGTTTTCTAAACGTGATAAAAGGAGGATCTGAAACCAGTTGAGCTCCTTCTGTGTCAGAGTCACTGCAGAGTGTTTGGCATGATGATACTCTGACAGCAGATCACTCAGATTTGTTTCATGTGCATCGATTAAATATTCAAATGTGAATGAAGAAAAACAGAAACCGTCTTTATGTTTGTTTAAACGAAACATTCTCTCATTTCCAACTTTATTGTGCTTATTTTTGTTTTGCACACACTTCTACTGAGTCATCAAGATTTTTTAAATTCTGTCTTATATGAACAAAATATGATATTTTAATTCAATAAAATAAAGTAAATCTCCTTTAAAGAGGTCTGTTGTGGCTGCAGGCCTCCAGAGGTTTGCAGAGAAATATCGCTCCAACAGCGCCTCCATGCGGTGACACACTGTTGACCCTTTTAAACTTTTATATTATATATTTTTTACAGTGATTACTGTAATACAGATTACAGTTTATAACTTCTTTTATCTCACAGCTGTGACTCTCTGCACATGCCTGAGTTCACAGGGTGGTACCATCCATCCATCCATCCATCCATCCAACGATTATTTCCTCTATCGATCAATCGATTAAATATTCAATTTCTTAATTGTACCATGTGGAATCATCTGAACTTGTTTATTCAGATTTGATTTGTCACCTAGCTGTTTATCAGGTTGAGACAGACAGAGAGAGACTTTGTGTGGTGTTATGTAAGAAGTCGTGGACACTGAGGACACTTTACGAGCTTACTTTGTCATTTTTGTGTATGACTTTATAAAACTTACTGCTGACCAGGAGAGTGAACAGAGCAGACAGACTGTGAGTGAACTACATTTATAGTTTATGAGTCATTCACTGCAGACGTGTACATATGAATATACTGCACATAACCTCCCACTGTGTGGATATAATTAACCTCTTACAGTCCACGTTCAGTCTTTATTCCAGCTCTCTGTGCGCTCTCATATTTGTATCCTCATTGTCATGCACCAACGACACCAGAACAAATTCCTTGTACGTGTAAAATCGTACTTGGCAATAAAGCTATTTCTGATTCTGATTATGCAGGACAAAATACTTATCAGTTTATATCACATTTTAGTCTTACTTGCAAAATATTATTTTCACAAACGTGGATATTATGACATTTTAAAGATGAAGTTACTCTCAATCTAAAGTGGTCAAAGCTCTATTAGTGCTATTAAAACTGTGAAATGTTTTTATTCTTAATGCCTTTCATTGTGTATTAAATTATATAGAATTTCAATTTATATATTATATTATATTATATTATATTATATTATATTATATTATGTTATGTTATATTATATTATATTATGTTATATTATATTATATATTTAGCCTTTTCATGTAGATTTTATGTTCATATTTCATATTTTATTTTGTAAACAGTCTGCTAAAAAGAAAAACTAGCCTGTGCCACTACGCATGCGCGTCAAAGAAGGAAGTACATGACATCACATTATTTCTCTCTTTCGTAATAAACTGTCGTCAAACTCCCGGTGTCGTGTCAAGAAACTACAATCTGAGACACGACTGTGTAGTTTGTTTTTGTTTATTGTTTGTTGTTTATTCTCTGTGAGTGAAATAAGACAAAAAAAGACGTTTTGGCGCGCATACGGCTTAAAGAGCAAAACAGGAAGTACGCGTGGGATTGTCCTCTCTGCGCCTGCGCAGTCCTCTTGTCGCCTCCCCCCAAAGAATGGCCGCCGCTGCAGCAGCAGGAATAAACAAGCAGGGCGCCGTAGCGACGATGGAGCCGTGTATCCGACACGGGAGGGGAGCTCACGGCGGTACCACGGTCAAGGTCGGAATAATGTCACTAAACCTCACCAGCTAGCTCACAATGGCGGTTATTACTGACGTGGTTTGGTTACTTTACACACGAAGCTAGGCTAGCATCCGTGGCTGCTGCTGCTGCTGCTGCGTTGGCGTCGGTGCCGCTGGATGCCAAACGGTCATCCAGACTGTCGGTGAAAGTTGTGTCAGCAGACGGGTATTGCGCACTTTGTGTCACAATGAGATACATGCATGCATAATAATAAACAAAGATAATGTTTGTGTGTGTGCGCGACATGCTTACAGTGCTGGAGGCTAGCTTTGGATTTAGGTTGACTGCAGCACGGACGTTAAATAATGTTGTGTTTTGTCTAAAGACGACCGTTAGAAGTCAGGTGGGTTAACTATCTGACACACTGAGAGTCAAGGTGACTTGATTTAAAATCACACAAACTGTGAGCTGGCTGTCACATTATAAATTAGCGATGGGAAGTTCGTTTTTTTTAGGGAGTCGGTTCATTTGACTCAGCTCACCAAGAAGAGCTTTCGGCTTTTCGGCTGCTTGTTGTTTTGGTCTGGCAGCACCGGCTTGGGCAGGAGGGAGCAGCCGTGTTGAGGTGATGTTACAGCAGACACAAGGCTGCTCCTGGTTATCATCGTGAGGCATACAGTAGTGATGGGAAGTTCGGTTCTTTTTAGGGAGTTGGATCATTTGACTCAGCTCACCAAGAAGAGTCGGCTCTTTCAGCTCCAAAACGGCTCTTATTGTTAGCACCTTTCATAATTCAGTCAAATTTAGTTAAACTATAAATAAAATATGAAACAGGGTGTGTAATCAAGTTGTGTGTGTGTGTCCATTCAGGTACTGGAGTGTGGTGTGTGCGAGGATGTCTTCTCCCTCCAAGGGGACAAGGTCCCCCGTCTGTTGCTCTGCGGTCACACGGTGTGCCACGACTGTCTGACCCGGTTGCCCCTCCATGGCAGAGCAGTGCGATGCCCCTTCGATAGACAGGTCACTGAGCTGGGTGAGTATCTGACGCAGATCCGTGAAGACTGTTTCACCCCCTCGTCCGAAAGGCTTCCTCACTTTATAGAGAGAAGTCATCTTTGTTTGGGATCTACAGCCAAGTTGTGGTTACAGTTTGTATTTGGTCGTCACCTTTTTTCTTTTGTGTTCAGGGGATTCTGGAGTTTGGGGTCTGAAGAAGAACTTTGCTCTTCTTGAACTCCTCGAGCGGCTCCAGAATGGAGCCACAAATCAGTCGGGGATGGCGGAGGACGCCCTGAAGGGCATGGGAGAAGTAAGAGCTGCTTTTCACTGTTTTAGCTCCCTCACATCAGCTGCTGCCTCCCGTTCACAAACCTTCTCTCTCCGACTCAGTGCATCATCCGCTGTGACGAGGACGAGAGCCACACGGCGTCCATGTACTGCACCGTGTGCGCCACCCACCTGTGCGCCGAGTGCTCCCAGCTCACGCACTCCACCCGCACGTTGGCCAAACACCGCCGCGTGCCGTTGGCCGACAAGCCTCACGAGAAGACGCTGTGCCCGCAGCATCAGGTCCACGCCATCGAGTTTGTCTGCCTGGAGGAGGCCTGCCAGCCCGGGCCGCTCATGTGCTGCGTGTGCAAGGAGTACGGCAAGCACCAGGGACATAAGGTAGATAAAACAGATAAAGTTATGGAGCGTTCACGCCAGACCTGAGGCCAATTTTAGCTCGAGTTTACTAGTGTTACTGCAGCAATATGAACCCAAAGTGAACAGATGTTTCCACTCTAAAAGGTTGTCGAAATAACAACGTCATGATCAGACAAGAGTCCAGCAAGTTTGCGTTTTTTCGTTGACCTCCTATGTATCCTCGCCCAAAGAGTCGTGCTCACGTGTTTTCCCCCGTCTTTCTCTCCAGCACGCCGTCCTTGAGACTGAAGCCAACCAGATCCGTGCGTCCATTTTGGACATGGCCCACTGCATCCGCACCTTCACGGACGAAGTGTCCGAGTACTCGAGGAAGCTGGTGGGCATTGTGCAGCAGATAGAAGGCGGAGAGCAGATCGTGGAGGACGGAGTTGGCATGGCGCACACCGAACACGTAAGACTGGACTTCTTCATCTCAAACGTGAACGGTCATGCTTTTTCTTCTTGCTCGTCTAAACCTTTTTTCTTTTTTTAGGTCCCCGGCACGGCGGAGAGCGCACGCTCCTGCGTCCGAGCTTACTTCGCGGACCTCCACGAGACTCTGTGTCGGCAGGAGGAGATGGCGCTGGCGTGGTGGACGCCCACGTCAGAGAGAGGCTGATCTGGCTGAGGCAGCAGCAGGAGGACATGACCATCCTGCTGTCTCAGGTGTCCACCGCCTGCCTGCACTGCGAGAAGACGCTTCAACAAGTAAGAGACGAGTTCGGATCCAGATCCAGATTAATCTCCCGTGTCAGGCAGACACTGATTCATGCTCCTTGTTTCCCGTCGTAGGACGACTGCAGAGTCGTGCTGGCGAAGCAGGAGATCAACTGTCTGCTGGAGACGCTCCAGAAGCAGCAGCACCAGTTCACGGAGCTGGCCGATCACATCCAGCTGGACGCCGGCATCCCCGTCACCTTCACGAAGGTACATGGCGCTCCTCCCCGGTTCACAGCTGTTCTTCAACCCTGTCGCTAAAGCTAAAAGAGCTCATGGTTTGTTTGTGTTTTACACTTTCAGGACAACCGGGTCCACATCGGTCCAAAGATGGAGATCCGGGTCGTGACTCTCGGTCTGGACGGGCGGAAAAACCACCATCCTCTTCAAGCTGAAACAAGACGAGTTCATGCAGCCCATCCCGACCATCGGTAAAGCCAGCTTTACGTATCCGGTGACGACACATGAACACACGTGTCTCTTCGGTGTTGTAATAACGTTTGTTTTCTGTTCGTTAAAGGTTTCAACGTGGAGACAGTCGAGTATAAGAACTTGAAATTCACCATCTGGGACGTGGGCGGGAAACACAAACTCAGACCGCTCTGGAAACACTATTATCTGAACACTCAAGGTACCCGTCTGTCTGCGCTGCTCTGCTTATTCACTGTTTTATGTCGTCTAAATCAAGCTGCTGGTGGTACGCCACCGCCCTCTAGTGGTACGTGAAGGAAACTCTGAAAATCTGCGATCGCTGGAGCGTAATTTAATGCACATATCGCGTGCGTGCATCTGTGATTAGTTATGAGCTAAAATGTGACGGCAAGATCGAAGTTAAAGCTGCACCTTTCTTCTTTCTCTGTCGCTGTGCTCGTGCTGCAGCGGTGGTGTTCGTGATCGACAGCTGCCACAGAGACCGACTGATGGAGGCTCACAGTGAACTAGCTAAACTACTGACGGAGAAGGAGCTGAGAGACGCCCTGCTGCTCATCTTCGCAAACAAACAGGTAACTGGAATCATAACAGTAAGATCGTAAAGAAGCTCCGTCTCGAGCTCGAGTTGATTGTCTACCTTTTTTTTCTTTTTTTTTCGTTCACAGGACGTTCCCGGTGTCGTGTCCGTGGAGGAGATGACGGAGCTGCTGAGCCTCCACAAGCTGTGCTGCGGGAGGAGCTGGCACATCCAGGGCTGCGACGCCCGCAGCGGGATGGGCCTCCACGAGGGGCTGGATTGGCTCTCCAGACAGCTGGTGGCTGCCGGCGTCCTGGACGTGGCCTAAACGTCGCCTCCTTCCCCTTCTTCATCATCATCATCGCTCTTTTAACAACTAAACCCAGACCACCACCACCCCCCAAAAAAAAAACACTAACTTCTGAGCCGAGACTGCGGCTTTAAGCCTCCTCCATCTTTCCTTCTTTGCGTGCGAAGAAAACAAAGATGTAAATCTCTAGCTTCACTAAAGTATGTCACACACTCAGAAATAAACTCAAAGACTACAAATGCTCCCATCATGCTTCAGTTCTAAGGCAGCTTAACACGGTCTAACACACTATAAAATGCTCCTCGCGCTCTGCCAGATCTGTATTTCCTATCTCGCGTGACTCATCATAACCACAGCTATACGTGATGTGTACGTAACTAAATGCGTCGTCTGTAACGTAACTCGAAATGACACCGGTCACGGTGCTGTTTTGGTCCGACTTCAAACCCTACCAGGAGCGTTTCAGAAGCCCGCCAAACTTTGTTTACTTGCTCAGATTTGGTCATTTTCCTGGTTTATGTGCTTCTACGTGTCTAAATATGTTACGTAGCTACTTTGTTTCTCTTTTGTCTGTTTTATCACCGGCAGTTTGCACAATTTGGGTGTTTTATCTTGAAAAATCGACCAGATTCTCTATACTGTTCCTGCATCTTGAAACCAGAAGCGCATGCTAACGCGATCACGCAATGCGAGCACGCAACGCAGTTTCTGGCCTCCTGAAACCAGACACCGTGTTTCGTGTTTGGCTTCCTGTCAGCTCGAGGTGCTCACTGCGTCCGTCAAAAATAGGACAGCCGCGTCGAATTCAACGCGGAGCCGAGCGGAGGCCCGCTTCTGGTTACGCTTCGGGTGGGGGTTTAAAAACATCGACTAGAACAGCGCACGCAACGTGGCGTGTCCGCGCTCGGTGTAATTTGGGGGTAGCGGTATTTTTGTCGACACGTCAGATAATTTAGCTGCAGAAACTCGACTTCCAGCGGTCAAACATTTGAAATTCTTCGGCTGTTTTTCTTTCTCTCTGACGTTAAGCAATAGCGTGCGACGTTTCACGGCGGTCTTTATTAAATTATGTTTTGTATTTAATGCCACAGCTGGTCTTGAAATGGCGCCACCTGTAGAGTTTTGAATGTTTTCTGTTATAGAACAAACTTTTTGTTGTTGTTGTTTACTGAACTTTATTTATGAGCGAGGAGAGCGGACGTTACTTCGACACGAGGACAAGTCCTCCGTTACTTTATTTTTTTTTTTGGTGTTTCGCACGCAGAATTCGTGTCAGGCCTCGTTCGCTGCCTCACTATGACGTTAATTATCTGCTGTTTGTTGAGTCGACTCGAATATTAATCCAAAAAAAAAAAAAGAGTCGCGTTGGATCTGTCCGCGGGAGAGCAGGTACACCTTTTAATCAGCAGCCTTCAGTGATGTAATGTGAAACTTAGTGAAGCATTATTAAACCTAACACTGACACTTCTCGTCTTAATAAAATAAAATTTAAAAAAAAAAATAAAAATTGTTTGACTTTGATTTGAATCTTTATTCATTGCTATGTAATGTTTACGACTTGTATCTATGTATAAAAATACAAATAAAAAAAAAAAAATGCACGTGTGAAACGCCTTCCCTGACGGCTGCGACGACATTTCCATGTTTTCTTTCAAACGTAGAAGCACAACGCGTGTCGAAACCTTTGTTACCAGTGGACTTGATAATGGCTTTTTGTAAATTATTCATAATGTGATGCTGTAAAATAAAATAAACTTATTGACCTCACATGTGCGGCTTCTTTTTCTTCAGACGACACACGACAAACGATCGTACTCAAACCCTCCTTTAATATTTCATTCTGGTAAAAAAAAAAGAAACAAACGCTGTACAGGACACGATGAAGACGCGTGATCACTTTATGGTGATGTTGATGATGCTGATGTCCTCGTACGGTTTGTCCGTCTTGGGGTTGACCTTCATGTTGGAGATCCTCTGGACGGCCTCCATGCCCTTTGTGCATCTTCCGAACACGGTGTGCTTGTTGTCGAGCCAAGGCTGCAGAGAGAGAGAGG
This sequence comes from Miichthys miiuy, assembly GCA_036365135.1. Lineage (NCBI taxonomy): Eukaryota > Metazoa > Chordata > Actinopteri > Sciaenidae > Miichthys > Miichthys miiuy. The sequence continues at coordinate 21,648,103 of CM071619.1, read as the reverse complement.
CAACAGCACATCACACATTATTATTAATTAAGTGTTTCACAGTCCTTTTAAATGCATATTTATATTATGTTTTCTGATGTGGTAACTCACAGTGGGTACGACGGTGATGAAGAACTGTGACCCGTTGGTGCCGGGCCCTCCGTTCGCCATGCTCAGCGTGTACGGCCGGTCGTGTCTCAGCGTGGCGTGGAACTCGTCCTCGAACTCTCCTCCCCAGATGCTCTCTCCGCCCATGCCGGTGCCCGTCGGGTCTCCTGTCTGAATCATGAAGCCCTGCACGCGACAAAGACGCGAGTCAGACGACCGATTATTACCTGAATGTTCCTCGCTAACCTGATGAGAACGCTTACCTTGATCACTCTGTGGAATATGTGACCGTTGTAGTATCCGTTCCTGCTGTGCACGCAGAAGTTCTCCACAGTTTTGGGACATCTAAACACAGAATAATACATTTTATTGTTACTGTAAAGTGTGAAGCAGACTTTCAGTACAAAGCCGTGATGTTACGTGATGAACGTACTCGACGGGGAAGAGCTTGATGTGGATGTCTCCCATGGTGGTGTGGATGATGGCGCTGTCGGACACTCTCTTGGGGCCCTCGGCCTGCGTGGCCGCCATCACCTCTTCCTTCGAGGGCTTCTCGTTAAAGATGTCTCTGTCCGAGTCGGCGCTCTTTGTGTCCTCCGGTTCTCTCTTTGTGAACTAAAGTTACAAAATTATGAAGCGTTAGAACAGAAACAGTGCAACGAATAAGTCTTTATTACGGTATGATAAGCTATGCTAAGGTAACGTTTACTAGGCTAAAGTAAGGTAAGGTATGATACGCCACAGTACAGTGTGCTACCTTCAGGGTTTCTCACCATGTAGAAGCGGTTCTTCTTAAACGCGGTGCAGAAAATGGTCGGGTCGGGCTCTACGTTATCTAAGGCGGGGTTGTCGGACGCCTTCATCTCCACGGTGGGCGCCACGTGCATCGCCTTCGCGATCCCCTGAAACAGACTCAGCTGGACCACGCGGATGTTCTCCAGCTTCCCGAGGATCCGCACACATCTGAGGGACGAGACCAAGACCCAGACATGTTTATACATCAGATTTTAATTAACAAATCGACTATTAAAACTTCACGTGAACGCACCTGTTGGTCTCCACGTTGATGACCTTGATGCCCAGCATGGTCCCGTAAAGCACGAAGTGTCCGGTCTCATCAAAGATGATATTTGTCAGTCGGATACCGTCCACCTTCTCCAGTTCTCTCTCCACAGCCATCCGCCTCCCGAACTCCATGTCGGGCAGCTGCTGCCTCATCTGCTGCAGCTCTGTGAACATCTGACATGCAAATCAGGCGCGACGATGAGCGCGAGAATCAACCCTCGTTATTAAAGATTCGGGCTGAGCGCATGTGAGAAACTCACCGTCAGCGATTCGTCGAATACTCGCATCAGTTTTCCCGTCAGGAAGCGGAAGATTCGGACTTTCCTGTCAGACGCGATGGTGGCCATTTTGGCTCCATCAGGAGAAAACGCCAGACTGGTGGGATACGTTTTGTGTTTGGCGAATTCATACAAGTCCGTGTCTGTTTTGTATTCCCAGTGTACGTGCCTGGGGAACTTGAATTCATTCGGGAGGCCGGTCCAGTACTCCAGCATGCCCGCTTTGTCGGCAGAGACGATGACTCTGAATTTGGGGTTCAGGCGGATTTGCGACAGCGGAGAGGAGTGCATCTTGTCGAAGACGTGGAGCGGCTGGTTGCTTCCTCTTCCGTCGTAGACGAAGATCTTCCCCGTGGATTTTTCTGAGCAGGCCACCGTGGAAATGGCATCGCCGGGGTTGTAGATCCACTCGCTCTGACCCGGGTGGAAGCTGCGCAGAGGGAAAAAAAAAACTTCATCTTTGTGAAAAAAACAACAATCTGTCCTTCACGTGTACGCGCTTTGTAACTGAGACTCACCCCAACTTCAGCATGTTGATCATGTCAAAGTTGACGACGTCGAACACTTTCATGGCCTGATCGTCGCCGACCGAACAGAAGAGAGCTCCTTCAGCGCTGACCGCGATGCTTTCTACCACGCCTGCAGAAAATACAACGTCAGATTTATCTTTTTAAAATACAAAAACATGAAATGATCCTCTGCTCTTAATGTCTGAAAATATCCATAGTGTGCGCCCTGAGTCAATATAAATAAATACATAAACAGAGCGTTGTTGTGCTGATGTGATGGAAGCCGAACGATTAATCCGACTCGTACCGAGATGACTTCGAAAGTGTTTGACAAACTCGATTCCCTCCTCCTCTTTCTTCTTCCAAAACTTGACGTGTCCGTCCTGACTGGCTGTGATGATGAAGTCCGTCCTGGAAAATAAATAAATATATATAAATATATATATTTACTTTCAAAGAAACAAACAAAGGGGACAAATAAAGTCAACTTGTTCAAATAAGTGACGGTGTAGTCATCAGTATCAGGGAGGGGATTTTACAGGTTCATTATAAAACATGTTTATATTAACGATATTCATTTTCCACAATCATATAGTGACAAACATAACACAGTGGAACACAACCTAGTACAAAACCAGTGCCATGATGAGAAAAACACACACGTATACAGAACCAGAAGTTTACTATGCCTTTAATCAGTTTGGGAAAGCCCAGATGATGACGTCATGTCTTTGGAAGCTTCTGATAAGTTTATTGACAACATTTGAGTTAATCAGAGACACACCTGTGGAAGTATTTTAAGGCACACCTGAAACACACTGCTTCTCTGTGTAACATCATGAGAAAGTCAAAAGAAATCAGCCACGATATCAGGAAGAGAACTGTGGACTCGCACAAGTCTGGTTCATCCTTGGGTGCAATTTCCAGATGCCTGAAGGCGCCACGTTCATCTGTTCAAACAATTATAGTATAAACACCATGGGAATGTCCAGCCATCATACCGCTCAGGAAGGAGACGGGTTCTGTGTCCCAGAGATGGACGTGCTTTGGTCTGAAATGTGCATATCAACCCAAGAACAAAAGCAAAAGACCTCGTGAAGATGCTGGCTGAAGCTGGTAAGAGTGTGACATTATCCACAGTGAGACGAGTACCGACATGGGCTGAAAGGCCACTCTGCCAGGAAGAAGCCATCACTCCAAAAGAAACATAAAAAAAGCCAGATTACAGTTTGCAAATGCACACAGGGACAAAGAGCTTCATTTCTGGAGACATGTCTGACAAAACTAAAATCGAAGCATCGTTACGTTTGGAGGAAAAAGGGGGAAGCTTGCAAGCCTGAGAACACGATCCCAACTGTGAAATACGGGGGTGGCAGCATCATGTTGTGGGGTTGTTTTGCTGCAGGAGGGACTGGTGCACTTCACAAAATAGATGGCATCATGAGGAAAGAACATTATGTGCAAATACTGAAGCAACATCTCAAGACATCAGCCAGGAAGTTAAATCTTGGGCGCAAACTGGTCTTCCAAAAACTGGTTACAAAGTGGCTTAAAGGATAACAAAGTCAATGTTTTGCAGTGGCCATCACAAAGCCCTGATCTCAATCCTATTGAAAATGCATGGGCAGAGCTGAAAAGGCATGTGAGAGCGAGGCGGCCTACAAACTTGGCAGGAGGAGGATTGGGCCAAAATTCCTGCCAACTATTGTGAGAAGCTTGTAGAAGGATATCCAAAACATCTGACCCAAGTCACACAGTTTAAAGGCAATGGTGCCAAATACTAATGAAATGTGTGTAAACTTCTGACTGTGTGATTTCATGTCAGACGGTGAGAACCCCACACACACACATGAGGTAAAGACGTGGGGATAAAATAAAATTCACTGCAGTGATCTGACTCCATATACGGGTCCCACGTCTTATGAAAGAGCTGCAGGCCGCCTCTAACGGCGCATGAATTAACTTCATCAACCCGTCGAGTGACACTGGGAGGATCTTCAAGGTGCCACTTAGGTGTGATCCATCTTTTGGCAGCTGTAACGGCCAAACTCACAAAAACCTTTTTATCCTTTGAGAGGTGAAGCCTCAAATCGGACAAGCCGCCCCAGCATGATGATCCTGCGACGGCACTTTTCCAAGAATATTGTCAACTTCAGACCACCACTGTGCACGAGGGTGCCTGTTTCTAATTTACAGCGCTGTCTTAAAGCGGCTCGGTCTCTCAGGTGTAAGATACAAAGCCTGTACCTGCTATTAACACAGTTCATTTATCTCAGTCCAGAAGTGCTGCTGTGTTAGCCTTTGAACACTTTAATAGCAGGCTGCATATTTGTGTTTGCATAGATTTCTATAGACACTAATCTATATAGAAGTATGAATGCTAACAACCATTTAACTGTAGAGAAACACACAGAGGTTATAAAGCTGTTATTAAGCATGCTAACGCTCTTTAACTGCGTTACAGTGACTCACTTTGAACAAACTATGTGTGTGATGACGTCTCTGTGCATGTAGCTCCGTTCATACATGGCAGCTGACGGCAGGTTGTCCAGATAGACGCGTTCAAACTCGAGCACTGAGAGAAAAACAACAACAACAACATGCACAGAGTTTAGCGGGAGTTCAGGTTAGCACGGTTAGCATCGTTTAGCCCGGGTCACGGTGACGTCTCTGACGTGACAGGAAACGAACCTTTCCTTTTCTTGGCCTTCGTGGCCTCGCTCGGCATGGGTCCGACCCACTCTTCGCCCTCTCCGTCCTCCTCTTCGGCCTGCTCATCTTCAGCTTTCCGCTTCAGCTCCACATTGTTTTCTGCCGCCGCCATCGCTGCAAACCGTCCGTGTGTGGTCCGTTCAGGATTACGGTCCTTCCGGTCTGCGCCGGAACCTGCTAGTGATGGGAAGTTCGGTTTTTAGGAGTCAGATCATTTGACTCTAGTGGTGGGAAGTTCGAGTCTTTTAACTGACTCGGATCACTGACTCTCGGACGGTAAAATGAACTAATCTTTTCATTCATTCACTAGTGCAGCGCTGTAGTTCTCTAGTGGCTGATGTAAATGTGACAAACGAACGAAAGAACGATCCGTATGAACGCACTGCTGTGAGTACTGCTCGTCACACAGCCTGAGCGGCCATGCAGCTGCCTTGTATCGAGGGAACGTACTGCATCAAAATGAACGAATCGCTCACTGAGACTACTCATTACTCCCGAGTCATATAAAAGATTGGTTCAAATTGAACGATACGTTCATGACTGACACACCACTATTGGTTGTGGAACATGCACATGACATTCAGTCACTGCATGCATGGAGCACTCGTAGCGCACTGTATTACTTTTTTTTAAAAACGAAAAAGAAACGGCTTGAGGATGAGAGCTGGCTCTTTGAACCGGCTCGTTCACGACTGACACATTACTAGAACCTATCTATATATCTAAATTCCCTCTTACAAGCAGTTTAACATCAACATACCGCCATATTTTTTGTTAAACTTACATATTATTTTATACATTAATTCATTTAAATCTTGTATTTCAGGCTGGCTATATTTTAAGTAATAAAATAGGCTATTTATTCTCTATAAACCCATGTACAGGAGCAAAACCGTCCACCGCTTCGAATATTTTAAACACTGATCCCAAAATAAATCAGCTTTAATTAATACAGTCTAATAAGTGTTTTTTTAAGAATGTCTTTATCCGATTTTAACCATTAAAACTGACGTATTTAAACAAGGTTATCTGTGGTGGAACAAAAACGACTGCCCTGTTTCCGAGGGTGTATTGTATTGTGGAACACTTGGGTCAAACCAAATGTAGGTGGGGAGCGGTACAAAATACAAAATTGCTTGTAATTGTTCAGTCACAAGCACATTTGCAGGTAATATTCGTGTAAATTAATTATTTAAGAGGATAAAACGAAATTAAATGTGCGAATTTTAATGTTAATATTCAAATAACTAACACTTTTATTGAGCGCCACCCCCAACCCGCGTACTTGGAAGTAAACAAGAAGCTCACATGTATGGGCCCAAGATGGCTGTAGACAGTGAAGTATAAATATTCGTCAGCGGTGATTGAAGCTGATTTAACAAACGTTATCTTCAGTTTTATGTTTTCAATCGTCAAACAGCGACAAAAATTCAAGATTTCTGCGTCCAAACGAGCCAAACCTCAGCGGCAGGATGAGTAATATTTACATTCAAGAGCCGCCAACAAATGGAAAGGTGAGCGCCACAAATTTAACTTGTTTATTTCTAACAGCAGCCTTTAAAAATACTTTAATTTTTAAGTTTACAACGATGCTGAGGGCGTTTAGCTACGTAGCATGTTTCTCTGACACTATTTAAATGCAATGTGACGTCTTCTTACGCAAACAGCTCCGAAAGTTTCAAATATAAACTATAAACTGTGTAAATAAATGTAGAGTGTGTCTGACATACATTATTATTGACACTGCAGTAGCACAGAGACTTCAATAAAGGTAGTCAAAGGCAGGCTTGAGGTTGCCAAGCAACCAGGGTCAGCTGCAGGTCAGAGCAGTTAACTGCAGCTGTGCTCTGTCTGTGTGTGAGTGACTGCTGAGAGACACAGAAAATCTCTAAATGAACCCCCTCCAACTAGTGGACACTAATGCCAAACGGTAGGTCGTATCAAAAAGCCCAAATGACCGTGAGCATCCTCATCTTGTCGGCCATGTGAATGCCGAATTTCAGTGTCTAAAGTTAAAAAATGTGACCTGGGGAGAGAGAGAAAGAACAGGTGCCCCGTGCTCCTTTGGGAAATTTCTCCTCTCCAGTTTACATGGGAGTAGATGGGGCTGTCGGTGGGTGATCCTGGCGCATCAGTGCGTCTCCCGCCAAAACTATAAGTCTGACAGCTTCAGCAGTGATATCGCTGCGCAGCCCACGAATTTTCCTGCATTTCTATGTAGAATTATTTCTGTAGAGTGACATTTGTGGCCACGAGAGCCATTTGCAAATATATTATATATACGTATATATACACGTCAGAATAATAAGTATGGGGAATAGCGAATAGTGCGCCATGCAGGCACACTCAATAAAATGTCTTTTCTGTCTGTCTGTATGTAAATGTGAAAATCTGTTTATAATGTCTGATTTTGAAATATCTTTTCTCACACAGGTCTTGTTGAAGACTTCAGCAGGTGACATTGACATTGAGCTGTGGTCCAAAGAGGCTCCTAAAGCATGCAGGAACTTTGTGCAGCTGTGCATGGAAGGTAAAACTGCAAAGACATAAAGCACGCAAACATATGAGTCCAGAAAAATGTGCATCCATGTTGACATGTATGGGAGGGGTCAGATTGCAGCCAATCACCTTCTCAGTAAAGCGACTGGCACGCTGCAGTCTGCTCTTGTCCTTGGCGGTGGCAGCAGTGTATCAGATGGTGATGGAGGTGTAGAAGTGCCCCGTCATCGTGTTTGGCAGGTTGAACTCTTCAGCTGCAGCAGGAAATTCATCCTCTGCTGGGCTCTCTTGATGTACACCTGGGTGATCATGGTTCCCAGGTGTTGATTGGGGAGTCACACAGGCTGATGTGGGAAACATAAACACGTTGTAATGTGTGTTTATCACTCTGATGTGATGGTGCAACGATAAAGACATCAAGGAAAGCCTGCATCATGTTACATTACATTTTTAAATAATGATGATCAAAACAAAACATAAAATCACCTTGAAAGTGCTTGAAAAGTGCTTGAAAAGTTCTTGAATTTTACCATAAAATAGCTGAATTAATGATATCAGACTCCATTCATCTCACATAAAAACACAGCTTTGCTTTTTTCTGTCTTGACATTAATTGTCCGTCATGTTTTATTTCAGTTTCCTGGAATTAACTCTGTAATTTGCTCCTGATTATATGCAAATAATTAATGTTGTTGAATGAAAATTTAATATTAATTTATCATTAGGCACTTCTGTGCATGTTGACTTTTGTGCTCGCCTGCAGACAAACGGCCGTCTGTGCACTGACTGGAAGTGAACCAATCCATTACTGTCTCTGTTTTCTTTGTAATTACTTCCAATTTACTTTGTTATTTCCAGGAAACTTTCTGGAAATGATGAAGTAAATAGTTGAGAAATTACAGGCCTGTCTAATATATTTCTCCGTCCTGCAGGTTACTACGATGGCACGATGTTTCACCGAGTGGTGCGTGACTTCATCGTCCAGGGAGGGGATCCCACCGGAACAGGAGCAGGCGGAGAGTCCATCTACGGCCGGCCGTTTAAGGTCAGACTGCCTCTCTCTGTTCTGTGTAATAATGTTCAAACTGACAGAATCAGAACTATGAATGATGAACGAACCCCTATTTTTTTTATTTTTAAACTTTCAGGACGAGTTTCACTCCAGGCTGCGCTTCAATCGGAGAGGTTTGGTCGCCATGGCGAATGCCGGGCCGCACGACAACGGCAGTCAGTTTTTCTTCACCTTGGGACGAGCAGACGAGCTCAACAATAAACACACCATATTCGGCAAGGTGAATGACACACGCGCTGTCTGTGCGTGGACTCAGATCAGCATAACGTTTGAACTGTTCGTGTCAAAGTGTGCTAAAATGTAACAATCCCTGCTGCAGGTCACGGGAGACACCGTTTATAACATGCTCAGATTAGCAGAAGTCGAATGTGACGACGAGGAGAGACCTTTGAATGCCCACAAGATAAAAACGACAGAGGTATCATCATCTTCTTCTTCTTCTTCTTTAGTTTTTTGTTTTGGGTTTTTTATCGTCTCTTTATTGATATTAAAAAAACGTTTTGTCTGTTTCAGGTGCTTCACTCTCCATTTGATGACATCATCCCTCGAGAATTAAAGAAAGCCAAAAAGGAAAAAGACAAAGAGGAAGGAAAGAAGTCGCAGTCCAAAGCCACAAAGTGAGCGTTCAGATTTCATCACTGATGTTTTATGGCCTTTTTCAAGCTTTGCACATGGGATGGATGCTCTACCAACTGAGCTAAACGCCGCCCCATCACTGATGTTTTTTGAGACTTACTTTTTAGCATATGAAGTATTGCAACTGCTCTTAAAGAGCATCAGGGATTCTTTAAAATTCAAATTGTCAGGGGACCCAGGTAGCTTCCTTGAGGAATGCCCTGGGGTAAAAAATGTGTCATTTGTTTTCATTGACAGAGGTTGACACAAATAGATGGAGTGGTAGTCCTCCGTAAAGTTTTGACGACTGAACATGTAACAGAAGTTGTAACTTCTTTAATCTCATCACAGATTGATGATTTTTGAGTTCAAAGTAACAGCTCCTGTTTGACTTCCCTCTGTCGTGTAGTACAGTGTGATAGAGCTGTGGTAGAGGAAACCATTTTTGTAATCTTTAAAGTCGTTTTTGGTGTAAAAATGTTGCTTTTAGCCTCAAATATGAAGATTTTCTGCTTTTCTCTGTTTTCTGTCATATGAAACTGAATATTTTTGGAGTTTTGGACATTTAAAGACACATTTTTATTATTGACATTTTAGAGACCAAATCGAATCGATGACGGAAACAATCGCTAGTTGCAGCTCTCCAGTGCGGCATGACTTAAATGGATATTGTCTTCTTCTTCTTTTGCTTCACGTCATCTTCGCTCTCTTCGGGCTTCAGAGGCTTTCCTGTTTCATTTCCTGCACAGCTACATGTGTTTATGTGTTGTTGTTATTGATGCTTCAGTGCCAACAGTGTGTTCATGTTTGCAGGAACTTCAGTCTGTTGTCGTTCGGAGAGGAAGCTGAAGAGGAAGAGGAGATGGTGAATCAAGTGAGCCAGGTACCGAAGCATGAAACGAGTCTCTGCGGTTAAATAGTGATGAAGTTACGACTTACTCACACTTTGAAAATGCCCAATAACCTCAGTCTGTTGCTGAAGGAGCTGTTTAAGGCCTCCACAGTCTCATGCAGGAGGTGAGAGGAGTTGTTCATGACGATGTTTGTTTGGTACAGAGGCCGACAAATGTCACATCGTCCTGATTTTAATCGTTTTTTTCAGTGGAAATTAGTTTTGATGCCAAAATGATCATTTCCACTAATCGTGAATCATGTCGCAATCGTAATCTGTCAGAAATAATCTCAGTATGATGAAGTTTATCTTATTTAAGCTGTTTGAATCGTGTGTTCAGACTTTGAAGGGAAAGAGCAAAAGCAGCCACGACCTCCTGAAAGACGACCCCAGACTGAGCTCTGTTCCAGCAGTCGATAAGTACGTACAATGACTCATTTATTAATAATTATGAACACCTCGTCCCTTCACAACATTAACCCATGTCCTGCTTTAACAGGAAAAAGAAGAAGGGGGCATCAGGAGACGGAGCTGAGGTAAGATAACAGACGTAATGTTAAAGATGCTCCTGAAATTCCTGAAATTTTCTCTGATGGTAAATTTATGTTTTCTTCCAGTCGGACGAAGAAGTCGAAGGCGACATCGAAGACGACCAGGACGCGGATGAAGAGTACGACCCGGAGAAGAGAGAGAAGATGCGAGAGCTCGTCAGCAAAAAGCTCCAGAAGGAAAAAGGCGGCGGGAAAACGACGGGCCCGGAGGAGGAGCGAGGGAAAAAGGCGAGCCGCAGGTAGGACGCCGACGAGTCTCTGAAATATGAAGGTGGCAGGTTTATAAAGTGGTCTTTGCTTCTGCAGCATGTTAGTTTGTTGTGATTCAGCGTGACGACCTGCTGGGGGCGCTGTTGTACTATGTGATACAGACAGAGGCGATAAACTGCTCTGAACTCTTCTTCTGTTCAATGAACTCCAAGCACAAGGTGACTTCTTCAGTGGCTTTAGTCGTCCAAAATATCAAATCTTCACATTTAAGGACCTGGAACAGGAAGTGACCGTTATCAAATATTAATTTTCTGTCCATGTTCTGTCCTGCATCGAGTTAATCTCAAAACATCACGTCCACAAAGACGGATCCAGTGATTCATGTAATATTCAGACACTCTAAAGGCCCACACAGACTAAAAACAGTCATTAACGTGTATTAATTACCGCCTCTGTGCAACAGCAAATCCATCCACAACAGTTTGGGCCGCCGGTTTCTCTTTTTTTTAGGTCGTGGTTGGATGTTTGTTTCACGTGTTATTCGAAACAAGCGCTCGAGTTGAGCTTTTTTTTTCTGTTTACAGTCAAACTGTAAAAACAAAATATTCCTTTAATCATCATATAAAACACTGAAAAGCAGCAAATCTTCAGATTCTAGAAGCTGGAAACAGATTTTGCTTGAGTGATGAATGAGTTGACAAAATAGTTGCTGATTAATGTTTGGTTGATCAGTTTAATTAACTAACCGTCGCAGCGCTCGTCCAGAGCCGTAGAAGTCGATCAGTTGTCACCTGTGACATTTCTGGGAAAACGAGACATTTAAAGATGAAAACAGACATTTTATGGATCAAACAATTGATCGAATATTGGAGATTAATAATGAAAATAATCATCTCCTATAGGGGAGATTTAACAGCCAATGACATTATAAAACCTGGACGTAGCATTCATGATGCCACTCACAGGTTTCTGAAGTCGTGAAGCTCAGCTCACCCACCTGTCAATCAAAGCGTCCACGCTCTTAATCCTGCATAACTTTAAGCCTTAATATAAGTTGGACATTTGAACATGGGGACTTATGGAGACTGACTCACTTCTGCAGCCAGCCTCAAGTGGACGACAAGAGGAACTGCAGTTTGGTCAAAAACGACCTGATTTATCAGCAACATCTTGATTTGACGAACACGTTGCTGATGAACGTAGCTCCAGCGCCTCCTCCTCCTCCTCCTCCTCCTCCTCCTCCTCCTCCTCCTCCTCGCTCCTCTCGTCATCGACATATCTTCCACCTCTGTTCCACGTTCACTTTTCACGCATGCACACACATCCCCGCTCTCCCTCCTCCTTCCATATCTCAGTTGTAGCTCACTGGACCAACATCAGTGGACCTGCTATTTGCAACAGGAATGTTGGCACTCGAAGCAAATTACTTACCGCGCTGAAGCAGAAGCAAACACGACGTGTGTGCGGGCCAACGAAGGCGAGACGACATTAAGCACGAGAGCGAGCCATCTTTCATCTCCGCTCGGGTATCTCTCCTCCATATCCTCTTAACGGGTAGCCCTCAACACACATAATCAACATACCCTTCTCTCATTAGCGCTAATGGGATAAGAAGTGGGCCCCATGTGTATGTGTGTGCATATATATGTATATGTGTGTGTGTGTCCTGACTGACAGCCAGCCCAATGCAGGCAGACTGTAGTATATTAAACACAAGCGCAGATTGTTTTGCTACAAGAACTGTAACCCAACACAGTGGTTTGTCTTGGCAGGGAATCAAAGAGCAGGCTGGTAGGTACAGTGTTAGTCCGGGACAAAGGGGGCATTGTTGCAGGGGGCGAGCTCTGCTGCTCTCCCACTGTTGGCTTTTTCAGTTTTTTAAAGCTGCTCCGTGTGCAACCAGGAACACCGAGTGTGCTATCTGGTCACCTTGGAGGAGGAAGGAGGAGAGGATGTTAAAGTCAAAGCCACAGATGCAGGACTAAGACGGGTGCAGCGTGTGTGCACGCTCAGGCCTCAGAAAAAAGCTGATTGTATCTCGAGTCAAAGTCGAAGGCTTGCTGAGACAACCTTGAAATTAGGAGTCTCCCTGAAACCAAAATAGTTTTTACATCAGGTCAAAACTATCTTACGCCGCTCTCCAGCAGCAGCCAGATGATATTCCACTGCAATATTCCATGATTGCAAAACGCTTGGACTTGTTCACAAGTCACGAGCGACGTTGCCAAATAACGGCGCAGCGTACCTGAACCGAGAAAACTTTGAAAGATGAGTCACGATCGATCAGATCGGAGCAGATCTGCAGCTCGCAGTTTGACACTTCTTCTGTGTTGCTATTGAACAACTCTGGTTTGTGAAGAAGAGGAAGAGAAGAGAAGAGGGGGTTGTTTTATAAAAGACACTGCTGACTGAAGTCCCGAAAGCAGTGTATGTGGTAGTGGCCACTTTTGTTAAACCCGACTGGGGGAAGCAAAACGCTTCCATATGGCTGTGGGACACGGAGCGAGCGGCTCCTGCCAGCAGAGGCCTGCCTGCCTGGCTCCCTCTGCTGTCTCTGCTAATCGCTTCACTGCAGCCTGAAGATAATGACAGCAGAGCGCTTCCTGTTATTTATATCACTTGTTATCACATACTCACGTATGGTGTGTAAAGTATGAGCTGAATTACTTTAATAGAGTCTGCAGGAAAAAAAATCAAGGTGCTGTTAAGATTATCACGTCGTCCACATGGTGGCCGCTTTACAGTGTGTCGTTAAAATAACTAAATAACTCAGGAGTGTGTGTGTGCGTGTGTTTATGGGTGTGTGTCTAAAATAGTTGGGTGATATAGTTGATTGAAACTGATTGTTACATCCGAACAAAACCCGAAGATCCTCAAAGATATCATAAAAGAACATGAACAGAAAACGGTAACGGCTGCATGGATGCCAACTGGCAACGGCTCGCGGCTTGCGCAACCACGTTGTAACAAGCAACAGCAAAACATGCACGGTGAAATGAACTTTAAATATTTGTTGCATTGGCGATATTTAAATATTGCTGCACGTGCGTTGGTGTCATGAACAGTATAAAACCTGGACGTAGTCTCCATGACGTCACCCATAAACCGTCCTGCCTCTGCCGCCTGAATGAAGCCTGTGTCCACGCTCTTAATCCTGCATAACTTTAAGCCTTAATATAACCTGAACATGTGAGTTGTATATAAATTCACCCTCAGTACAGTTGTCATGAACGGGGAAATTAGCTACAGAGACCAAAACTGTTTTTTGTACCAGGCTGTAAACATGTTTATTTCTGCTGTGAAGTTGGACATTTGAACATGGGGACTTATGGAGACTGACTCACTTCTGGAGCCAGCCTCAAGTGGACGACAGTTTTTGGTACTTCCTATTGTTGGCTTCACTTCAGTCACCACTCGTCTTCAGATAAAAACACAAAGTAGACAAACAAATAATTTTGTTCTGTTGCTGTGATTAAACTTTTAAACACGTTTAGCCGCAGAGTATCTTAATTACTCCAAATATCACCAAATATCAGGTGATTTAAAATCATATTTTGAGTTTGCCTGGTTTCCAACCTGGCAACCGCTTTTAAAAGGAAGTGTTGAGATGTGGAAAACCAGCAAATATTCACATTTGAAGAGGCGACTTTGTTGCACTTTGGCTTAAAGAATGACCAACTGATCACTTAAGCTGCATAAGTCTGTTAGTTTTTAATATAATTTGCTCTAAATTATTAATTTGTACACATAAATTTGTGGGATGATGTCTTGTATCATCGTGACATGATCGATAAACAATAATATGGAGTTATCACCCAGATTTCTGTGTGAATAAAGCTTCATTACTCTGTCAAAGAATCAGTTTGTGTTTCTTCTGGCACTCTGCCACACAAGTGTGTGTTTTAATTAGAGCTGCCACTAACGATTATATTCATTACTGATTACTCTGATCGTTATTTTTTACATTTAACGGTACCCGAGATCCGTCTTGGTGTAGAGACTTCTCGAAGGTCTCGGTCTCGTCTTGGTATTGATTTTTACTCAGTAAACTGCTTGTGCATTGTCTGATTTATTTGTTAATATCATTACTGCGATCGGACGTAAAACTACCAGCTTGGAGACGTCAGATAAATCTTCTGTAATAAAATTTGGCGAGTTCAGAAGAAAAACGCAGCAGTCTGCAATGCAACGTTCACTCAGACGGCCTCACCCAAAGAGCTTTGGAGAATATTAGCTACCTAAGTAAGCTACACTGCCAGGGCGATCCAGACTCTTCTCGTCTGTTGTTCCCCGTTGGTGGAACGTCCTACCACTTCCTACCAGATCAGGGGCGTCCCTCTCTCTGAAGACCTCCAGCTCTTCAGAGAGGACCTCCTCCACAACACTACCAACACCTGGACCTTGATTCTTTGTGAGTTATTGCTGCACCAACACGTCCTCATCGCTCTGTACCTTCGGATAAAAGCTAAATAACTAAATGTAAATAAAGCAGCCGTCAACTAATTGATTAACTAGTTGTTGCAGGTCCTCCTGGGTTTGGCCTTGTGCCACGTTGCTCTAGCCGTGTGGACAGCGTCCATCAGACGCTAATTATCCCGCCCGAGTGGCCGTACCCCGGACACTGCGTCACTCTGTATTAATTGGCTGCACCTGTCTCTTATCATCGGTCATAACCCAACGCGTTCGTGCGGGGGGAAAAGGTTGCAGAGATCAAAAAAAAAAAAAAAGCATTCGCCGCTGCTGCTTTTATGCAGAAAACTGCTTGAGATAATCCAGTTCTTGGCAGCGGCGTTGTGTATGTTTTGGAACTGCCAGGTTTACACATCTCTGGCCCACTGTAGCATGTCTGCCCCCATATGGGGCACTTGCTCGCTGGAAACAATTCCAGACAGCAATGCAAGTCTAGGATGGAAGGGGGTTAAGACTTAAAAAAATGAATAAGAACACTGCTTGGACTGTGATCAAAGTCAACATCTCACAATGTGCACATTCACTCTCAAACAAGCGAAATATTTAAAATTCACGACCAGAAACCGCTTGATATTCCTCCACAACGGGCTCGACAGAAGGCCGGAGGATCCAGTCGATAATTGCGAGGGCAGATAAGCCGCTCTAAAAAAGAGGAACCTTGGTCCACTGCGTGGGTAATGTGTTGGTCCAGATCAAGCTCTGCAAAATCATGCAAATTCCTGTGTTGAGGTTGGATTCCTCCACTCCAGCTCACAGTTCTCCTTGGCTTTTGACCAAGCCATGGAGTGCCCCCCGAGGGGAGTTCACCCAGCCATCTTGTTATTCTAGCACATTCATCCACATCACTTGCTCAGTCGTTAGACTGGTTCAAGTCCACCATAGCAGGGAGAAGCTGCTGCTGCTGCTGCTGCTGCCATCCCTGTGGTGTACTTACTCTAAATTAAGACTTGAGGTATTGAATTAAACTTTGAAATATACATTTGTTTGGTCAGTAATTACTTAAAGTCACCTGAAGGCTAGAAAATGAGAATACAGAGAAATCCAAAAAAGGCAAGTACGCCTGCCTGTTTGTACATTTTGGAAAACGATTGAATTTTTGATGAACCATACAGTCATCGCTGGACTATTTTTAAGTTTGTCAAAATTCCTGTGTCAGCCTCAGACTCCTACCAGACACCGGAGTATTAAATGCAAGGTTCTGAATCATGAGAGAGAGTTCTTGGTCTCCTGCCAATCACTTCATATGCTTTCTTTATGAAAAGTTAATCATCCGCAGCTTTTCTGAAAGAGTGACAGTAGCTGGCAGCCCCCCATGTAGACCCAGACCACTGAGACTGGTGGAGATCCACAGAGAGGATTTAGACTGTATCTACATTTGGACATTTAGGTTTGTTTGTCTGGCAACTCGTGACTAAAGGCTTTTCTATGTCTGCTGGATGGATGGATGGATTCCTTTCGTCCTTCAGGTGTTGAACCTTAGTCATGACTTTTAACTGCTCTTGTCAAATAGTTTCTGAAAACACGTGAAAAGACTTTGAACGACATATCACTGAAATGTGGAGTCAGAGGTTCAAACAGTTTTTCAGTCTCAGGATTTTGTGGGCGGTCCTTAAAGGGTGGCTCGATGACACGCTGAGGCCACCCTGAGCAGAGAGATAGAGATGAATTCATCTCAGCTCAGAGTGTTTCAAAGTTAGTCATGTCATTTTCTGAACTCATCTGACACGTTTCAGTCGCCTCAAAATGGCCGCTCGACCGCTCCCGCGAGTGGGCGTGGCTTCAGCGCCTTCAGAGGACACGCCCCCACAGTCCTGGAGCTGAGAGTTCACTTTTACCTGATTTTGACACCTAATTTCATAAACTTGTTGATATTTTTAATCATTCAAATTTGGCTGGGTGGTTAATAACTCTTTCTTCTTTGGTCTGACAAACTCAGAACATATTTATTCTGACTTTACACAGACTTTAAAGTCTTGTTGCATCATGAAAAATGAGTTAGTTGCTACAAAACATCTGTAGCGCCATCCAATAAACAACTGTATAAACAGGAAGTCGCTGTGGCATTACAAGCTGCAACCAAGCCAACACTTAAAAGTGCCAAAAAAACACTGCAGTTTCTCAAACGTCCACTTGAGGCTGGCTCCAGAAGTGAGTCAGTCTCCATAAGTCCCCATGTTCAAATGTCCAACTTCACAGCAGAAATAAACATGTTTACAGCCTGGTACAAAAAACAGTTTTGGTCTCTGTAGCTAATTTCCCCGTTCATGACAACTGTACTGAGGGTGAATTTATATACAACTCACCTGTTCAGATTATATTAAGTTAACTCTTAAAGGTCCTTTTTTGTCCACTTCAATTGGAAAAATAACCAAATCTAAGAGGTCCTTATCAGATATGTTTATGTTAAGTGTTTGATATAAAATGAACGATCATTGGCTGATATGTCGTGATCTGATTTTTAAAAATCTCACTATCAAAAGCTCCGAAAATACCGTGGATACACTTCAACAAATTGTGATTTATCCAGCCTCGTTAAAAATCTGCTCCTCACGTGTGTAGAAACAAAATAATTTGTAGTGTTGTGATGTGTGAGGGTCTTGAGAGGAATTTGCTGAGCCCCCAAGGTGTGTCTTAACAGGTGTTGTTGGGTCTTTTCCTGTCCTCTCTGGCCTCTTTCTCTTTATTGGCAACCGGGGCTGTGGAGCCGATTGTTTGGCTGTTGCCGTGGATACGTCTCTTGTTTTCCGAATGGCAGCATGTCAAGGCAGGCAGAAAATGATCACTCAGTCCAGAGTGTTCCTCTCCTGTAGAATATATGCATAAAAAAACCCTCACCTCTTCAGACCTGGAGAAGACGCTGCTGGACTGTGTTCAAGTCAAGAGTCTTGCGACATACTTGCATACAGAAGTCGTGTCAAAAAGGCCTCTCTAAACCAGACAAAAACACTGTATGTTAACCATAAAATGAAATCTAATGCAGTAGCCCTGTAATAGATACTACAAGTATCAAGCGTTTATATGTTTTTAGTTTTGAGGTTTGTGTTAAATAAAACAAATGGCACTTGTTTGTCTTGACTTGGGAGATGTTGTTCTTAACTTGAGACCTGCTTTTATTGACTGATTGATTGATTGTGACTCTCCTGACTTATTACTGGTTGGTCTTGACTTGCAGCTTGTCTTTCTTGACTTGGGACTAGTTGATCTTGACTTGAGATTTCATTTCAAACTTGTATCTCTTGATGGACTTGTTGGTCTTGACTTGGTCCTTCGCCTAGGACTTGTAAATCTTGACTTAATTTGGGACTTGAACCTGGATCATATTTTATGGAGAAAATGTTTTCTGGTTTTCCTCTGATGTCCTCCGGCTTCTCCACCTCTCTGTGATTTACAGAGTTTCCTGATGGACAGTGAAGTAAACTGCTGACAGCTGTAGCTGCTGTTAGCTGATGTTAGCTCAGTTTGGTACCCGCGGCTGTCCGGACTGTGAGCACCCGGGGGAGTGTTAGTGTTTGTACCACAGGCGTTTTGGACCACCGGGAAGAAGAAGAGGTTTACAGGCACAAGGGAATGCTTACGGGCAGCGGAGCCGATGTTGTGCCAGAACTGGAGCTGGCAGAGCGGCAGTGTAACCGGGCCTGGGGTCAAAAAACTATGACTTAGTTCTTCCTTCTTGATCCAAAGAGAGTTCATGTAGTTTAGTAAAAGATAACAGTCTTTAAATGTAGACAATCACTGACTTGACAGACTTAATTTTGCCAACTTACTGTACTCATTAAACACGTCTGTGTTTGCTTTTCGTGGATGTCTGTCAAGGTTTACCTCTAATGGCAGCTAGAGTCTTTGAATTATTCTTTTATTTGGCGCACCTCTCGTTTGTCACATCTGAGTGCATTACCATACTGTATATAAATAGCGCGTCTCAGAAAAGAGGTTTGTTGTCATTGCTCCTAGACGGAGCTAAGCAGGCCACTTCACTTCACACAGGCCAAGTCTGACTCTGCCAACCAGTTCTGCTCCTGGCAACTCCGTTTGGCTTCTTCTGCAACATTTTTTTCTTCGGGAAAAGAGAGGACTAACAACTGTATGTCTGACTGATTCCTCATGTGTGTCCTCAGGAGCAGCGGGGGGAAACTAACGAGGAAGAGACGTGACATCGAGTCAACCACAGCTCTTAATATTTGAACGCACTCACAGTTAAAATATCACTCGATCAGTTCGATGCCTCGATGCGTCGCTACGGACAGTGTCAAAGAATTAAACAAAGGTAACATGAGTGTTGGAAGGCTTGAAACAGAAGAATGAAAGTTCCAGATAAAAGGGAAGAAAAGGATATAAATGAATGTCAGTCCGGAGAAGCAGATGTAAGAAACAAAGGCAGCCATTGTTTGGTCTGGAGATGCCTCACATGTTTCTAGGCCAGGGGCCCAGACTGTGCAGCTTACCTGTGCTTTGTGGCTCCGCAAGAGAATGGGACAGAAACAGAGCTGTCAGGCAGTACAAAAATATTATCATTTCCTAACATATCTGCTCTGCAGCTGGCAGTAGTCTCAAGCATGTGAAGGGGAACAATAATCAGCATTGCTGGCCCCGGTTCAGACCTCTAGCATTTAGCCTTGCATGAGCTGGGCTTCGGGCCACCTACCAGAAAGGACACTACCTTGAGTCGAGGAAGCGAGGATGTGCTTTGGCCTGCCTCCGTCATCCAGTTAAAGATTTTATAAGGGTTGCTGGACATGAGCTGTGCCTGTAATACTTAATGTTGTGCCACTTGAGGGAAGGAAGTATAAAGTTTTTCATTACTTGTACCGCAGACAGCAGTTGACAGTTGTTGTATTTCATGTATCACTCGACAGTTATGAAGTTTGTTGCACACAGCGTGAAATAATATCACATGGCCTTCGTCCAAAACGTTGTGCTCGGCTTTATGTGCACGTTCACTGTGTGCTCATGCAGAGACTCGTGACTCGAGACAGACTTAAATAATGCATCTGATGGCTGTAGACTTAGAAAGGAAATGGCACTTAACTTGTCTTGACTTGAGACCTGTCTCTAAGGACTTGGAATTGTTTTGGACTTTGGACTTGATTTGGGACTTGGTGGTCTTAAATTGGGACTTCACTTCAGGCACTTGTTGGTCTTGACTTGAGATTCATCCAAAACTTGTATATCTTGATGGATTTGTTGGTCTTGACTTGGTCCTTCACCTAGGACTCGTTAATCTTGACTTAATTTGGGACTTGTCTCCCTTTTTTTGGGACTTCACTCCCTTTTTTTGGGACTTGTCTGTCTCTTGTTTTGCAACTTGTTGGTCTTGACTTGACCTAGGACTCTCTTGACTTAATTTGGGACTTGTCTCCCTTTTTTTGGGACTTCACTCCCTTTTTTTGGGACTTGTCTGTCTCTTGTTTTGCAACTTGTTGGTCTTGACTTGGTCCTTCACCTAGGACTCGTTAATCTTGACTTAATTTGGGACTTGACTCCCTTTTTTTTGGGACTTGTTTCCCTTTTTTGGGACTTGTCTGTCTCTTGTTTTGCAACTTGTTGGTCTTGACTTGAGATTGCATTCTGAATTCATCTCTTTTGATTCAGGATTTGTTAGTTTTGACTTGTTCCTTCACCCAGGACTTGACTTCACTTGGGACTCGTCTGTCTTGTTTTGGGACTTGACTTGAGATTATAGACTTGTGACACACTTGTGTGTTAATAATATCTTCCCCACCTCTGTGTTTACGCACAGCTAATCAAAATTAGTATTTAAAAGCCTCAGACGGTATGTATTTTATAAATATAAGTATGAAATCTACAGATTTGTGTTTATTACCACTAAAACTCACAGCATTAATAAGTGAATGACACTCACCTCAAAACAAGAAGCACCTTAACGTTTTCCTCTCTGGGGTCTGCTCGGCCTCGACAGCACTCCTTCCAGTGCTTTCCAGGAGCCTGGAGGGGAGAACAATTACTTTATTAAGGCTCCATCAAATTTATTGGAGTAACACAAGCCTTTTAATGTACATTCTTCATTCTTCAGTGTTTTATGTTTGTTTTATATACCCACATAATTAGCCGTGAGCATTAACTTTTGAGAAGTTTCTGAACAATTGATGTTTGTTTGTAAAGTTCAGGGTATTGATGTCATTTTTCTAAATGATGTATATGTTTATTCTACAGCCGGCGGAGCCAAAAGTCTGCTTTGGACTATTCACTGTACATTTTTTTGTCTGTGAACCTGTTGCTCTGTCATCGTTCTTACAGGTGTAATCCTTTATAACGCGTTATATATGTTGACTTTAAATTCTTCGACCCTGTTTCTCGTCTCGCAGTGACGAATTACGGAAAGAGGCGCGGCAGCTGAAGAAGGAACTTCTGGCCATAAAGCAAAGGAGAGAAGAAAGTTTAAAACCCGCCGTGGAAGAAGTCAAGGAGGGTACGTGAAGCATGTTTATGTTATTCATCATACTGTGAATTTATTGGTGGAAGATAATGTACTGTATATGTATGTTACCACAACTTTGAGCTCAAAGTGTGAACAAAGTCTCTAAGAGGGTGGTCCGAGCTACATTCTCCGCTAATGGACACTAAGACAGGCAACCCTCTGATTTTGTCAATTAGTTGCAGACGCCCCCCACAAAGGGTCTGCATTTTTGTGTTAAAGCTCACAGAAAATTGCGTGGGTGCAGCAAATTGTTGCGTGGCCTGCCATAGTTGCACATCAAAACTCCCCTTTTGTGTTGTGTTTCTCCTCGGGTCTTCACCACACTGCAGTCTGTCATGACGCCGTCAATCTTTGGATTTTTTTATTTTTTATTTATTTATTTTTGTACTGATGCTGAAACACATTTTTGAAAATTACCAAGAACCGCTTAGGCACGGAGGTTAGCTCGAGGCTCTGTGTGTGTGTGTGTGTGTGTGTGTGTGTGTGTGTGTGTGTGTGTGTGTGTGTGTGTGTGTGTGTGTGTTGCAACAATAAAAACAAAATAGTTCGCGGGGGGTTCTGCAGGGACCGTCAGGGGCCTAACTGTGGGATTATCACCAGCCAAAATTTACTGAAGCCCCCGCGTGATGGGCTTTTTGTTGCTCAAACATTGTTTTTGTCTCCACAAACACTGATGGTTTTATGTTTTTGAGCCCACTCTCGACTTTTGCTGCTGATTGGTTCAAGATTTTAGGTGAAAGAGCACAAAATACAATCATTACATTGTACTTCAGTGCTGCTAATAGCGATATCTGCATGAAGTTAAGCAGTTTTCTATAAACATACGAAGCAGAAAGAGGCATTCTCTTAATGGATCCAGTTATAAACTCAAGTGTTGAGTCAGTAACAGCCCTGCATTGTTATACCGAGTGGCAACTAGCCTAAGCTCCTCCATTATCTTACAAGGTATTTAAACTCTGCCAGGGACCTTTGTTTTGTGCGTCTCTGGCAGCTTAGCCAGAGGCAGGAGTTTCTTTTAAAGAGTTCCTCATTACATTTCTGTGTTGGAAGCAAAAGTTAATTCCATTAGATGGAATTCTTAGATGTCATGGGCCAATGGCCACTGCAGGGGAGACGGATGTCTGCTCAAATGCTGTAAATCTTGAAACTCAGCTCAGCCACAGAGGAACACTGTGGCGAGGGCTCGTTTTATCTCATCCCGCTGGAGAAGCCGCTCAGCAGTTAGAGCACACACACACACACACACATATTAAAGCTCACACTGACACTGACGTCCTTTTAAAGCTTAAAACATTCTCCTGGATCTTGGTCTGACCCCTTTTTGTGAAGGTCAGCCTCTGGTCTCGCTCGCATGCTTCTCAAAGTGGTCAGTAACATTAATTTATCCGTCTTTATCTCCAGTTTTATTTGATATAGAAACATTGAAGTTGTTGGTAACGTTCAAAATCCAAATATGTTCAGTTTACTGTCACATGAGACTGACAGAATCAGCCAATCTTCTAATTAAGACATCAGAACAAGAGAATACCAGAGTTTAGTAGTTTGATGGATTTTCTTTCAACTCATATTAACTTTATTTTATTTTATTTATATAGCGCCAAATTATAACAGTAACAGTTCCCTCCATGAGCAAACACTCGGTGACAGTGGCAAAGAAACACTTCCTTTAAGAGGCAGAAACCTCAACTCAAACCTCAACGTCTACTGCCATGAGCAAAGTTTGAATCAAGTCGAGTTGTTTCAAAGATATTAAGATCCTAAAACTTTCAACAAATACGATTTTTAATAAGGAACCAAGTGTGCTGATCTACGATCCTCCAGTCAATCCCCACCCGTCAGTCAGAATTGAAGAAGCCTCTTGGATGAGATGCGAAACATCTTCACAGATCTACAAACAAGTCCACCAAGTACTAAGTCCACCTCCATGACCCCTCTTGTATGCACCAAATCAAACTGAATTTGGCAATAAAGCAGCTACAATCCCAGTGGGATCATATACATCTGACAATAACGTCATGATACTTTCCATACAGCAGGTCTAGACTGTTCTCTTTATATGTATATATATATACAGAGACCCAAACAGTTCCCACCATGGGCAGACACTTGGAGACAGTGGCAAAGAAACACTTCCTTTAAGACGCAGAACACGACTCATGGTGGACGGACGTCTGCTGCCATAAGCGTTTGAATCAAGTCATTAACCATTAAATATCAAGTAGTAAGTCCACCTCCGTGACTGCTCTTGCATGCACCAAATTGAACTGAATTTGACGATGAAGCAGCTACAAGAGTAAGAGTGTATATAACAGTTCCCACCATGAGCAAACACCTGGCGACAGTGGCAAGGAAAAACTTCCTGTAAGAGGCCGAAACCTCAAGCAGAACCCGACTCATGGTGGACGCTCGTGTTACCCCGCTGCCCATTGAGCTCCTGTAGCCGCCCATGTTAGATGCTGACTACAAAGTAGTCTCCGGTTCTGCACATACGGACATATGTTACCTCCTCCAATGAACGACGCCTGGGTCTGCCACCCGTACGCGGGGCAGTCCAAACTTTTGAGTCTGTTGGCGCCTGAAAACATGACTGAATATTTAATGATCACCTTCATTCATGATCACTACTCTCACTATCTTCATTCTTTCTGGTGAAAAAGCTTCAAGTAACGTACCGAGAAAGTCTATGATCATTCAGTGGATTTGGATATTTGATCGGTTAATCCCATTTCCTGCAATCCCAGCAATCACAAAGACTATTATCATATTATCAACTAAGAGACAGCTTGTTCAAACTGGTATTGCATCTTGTGACTCCGTGGTTGAGACTCATACCAAATATCCCCCCAGCTAGGAACCTTTTGTTGCTCTCCTGATGTTTCCCATTCATGTTTACACTGTTGGCTGTCCAGTCGAGCCAAAATGACAAAACAAAAGTATAAAGATGTCGATGACACAGTGACAAGTACCAATTTTGTTTTTCATGGTGCTTAAATAATATCTCTTCTCAGTGAAACCAGACAGATCTTGACAGATTTTGTCGTAATAGTTGCCATAATGTTTTTGTTTTTGTTCTTTTTCACTCTGTGGTTTTAAATTAAGGTTAGAGCTCAAGATGATGTTTGTATATTTATGTCAGTGCGGACTGGTTGCTATTTGTTTTTGCCATTATTCTGCAAGTGCAAACCCGCCGTGACGTCACTTGTTGGTTTTGTGGATAACCGTTTTGAAGCCTCGAGTTTGGCATTTGGGACGTCGCCATTTTGTTTTTGGAGCCAGAAGTGATCATATTTTGACGAGAGCGTGTGGAGCTGGTGGGTGACGCACTGCGAGCGGGGGCCTCACTTGGTTTTTTAACTCGTCCTGGAGGTCCAGCCTGGTCACAAACATTCTCGTATTCCAGCTAAACAGAAACTAAAATCATTTGTGAAACATCTGAGGAGAGAAAGTCGATGCAGGAACAGAATCTGGATTCAGATTTGATCAGTTTGACATTAGCATACCCTGCTGTATCGTCTGTTTTACTCTAAATGGTACCATCATTTACTTAATGAACATCGTGCCGTGTGGAAGAAGACTTGAAACTAGAGACTGAGACCATGAACTCATGAAAATCAACTAAAAGTCAACTAATTTCCCCATAGGACTCAATACAACCAGACTTCTTTTTGCAACCAATGGAGTCGCCCCCTGCTGGACACTAGAAATAATGCAGGTTAAAGACATTTCACAGGCCCAGAAGCTTCGACCCACCGCTTACTTTTAGTGTAATATATTCGTGTAACACTGTGGTGTTACTTTGTTGTTATTTCCACCTTAATTCAGTCTTCTATTGTTCACAAATAAACACTTAGAAGACACCAAACAGAGTCTCATAAGAGCTTTCACTGCAATGGTTCAGTCTTTCTACCTGTACTACTTCCAGTACAGTTCTCCATTGAGCCCATTCCTCACGTCCACCTACATGACGTTACACTTGATTGGAGTGAAAAGCTAAATTGCCTCTTCAGAAGTTAAAGAAGTTAAAGTCATCGCTTCACATAAATGATAGCATGTTCCTGTAGTCTGCTGCTTTCCTCTCTCTCTCTCTGTCTTGGCATTGACCGCCGTGAATCAGAGCCAAAAATAAGAGAGCCATTCAGAAACCACTGTCCATTCAATACCCGCGGCCCCAAACGATGTGGCAGCGGTCTTTATCCCACGTAGATATTATACAGGTTATGTGCTCTCGGTGTTTTATTACGCCGGTGCCCGTTGCGTTATTGTTGACTTTGAATGAATGTTGCAGCGGGGTGATATTTGAAACGCCAATTATACCTGCGATCAAGATTAGCTCGCCGTGTCTGCTCGATGCACCGCCTGACAGTTACTCGTGAAACTCGAAGCCTTTGTTGTTGCATAATTGAAGACGGATAGTGAGCGCTGACCTCCTGAAAATCACTTTTGATTGATGATCAAGCACTAATGTTGACTTCTCTTTGAAAGCTGTTGAATGTTTAACGGAGAACTTTCTTTAAGTTTGTCGTCCACAACAGCCCGTCGGTTGCTACAACATCAGCGGCTTGATTTGTAGCTCTCTGGAGCCCAGGTGACAGGAGAGGGGAGGAATGTAGTTAGAAAGGCCATCAAACTCAAAGATGGTAGTTAGTGACAACAGCTGGAGAAGGTGATGTGTGTTCCTCATGTAGGACCTCCTCGGGGCATCATCAGTCAGCATCCAGCATGTCACAGGCTGCAGAGCAGGAGAGAGGAGAGGTGACTGGGTGGAGGTGGAGGTGGAGGTGGAGGTGGAGGTGGAGGAGGGATCACTTGTTTAGGTCTCATAAATCAAGAGAAAGAGGTTTGGCCCTCGAGCAGCAGAGCAGACTTCCATGTTGACACGGTGAGAAGTTTGGAAAGTGTGGCGCTTTGATTTCCAGGACTAAACGAGTGTTTGTCGTTTAGTTTTTCTGTTTCTAATCTTTAATTGTGGTCCGTATAAAACATGCTCTGTCCAAAGTTTCTTTATTGATTATTTAAATTCACATATTTTTGTCTTTAATTATGCTTTAGTGGTCGAATCTGGTCAGACTGAGTGACCTCAGGTTAGTTTAGGTATGTTGGGTCTTTCTAAGAAGTTCTTTGTGTCTACATCTTTATTTCTCACAGAACATCTGTAGTTTGATGTTTATTAATAGATCTTAGTAAGTCTTCTGATGCCGGCCGGACACCAGACAACTTTTCAAATCATTTAAAAAAATCAAATTTCGTTAGAAAATCCTGAAAGTTTTTGCTCGAGTTGTGTCGAGTCATAAAAGTCAGTCTGAGCTGTCTTAAGTTTGTTTTTCTTGTCTTAACATTCCGATAAAATCAAATATACATCCTGTACATTACAGATAGTCTTGTAACTAGTGACCCTGTGAGATCCTCAGTCTTTGCAAAATCCCTAAAAACTCTGTGACTTTTGACAAACTGTCTTTAAGACTGTGAATAAATAAATACGGGTTCACAGAAAACATTGCAGCTGTCAGCGGCGGACTTCAGTGTTTTCTCTGTTACGTCATTTATTTGGTGCGGTTGAATGTGTCACAGCGTCCAGTCAGGAGCGGCGAAGCGGCTCGTCCAGCGAAGGTGACGCCGCCCTGCGGCTCACCGTGTGTGTGTGTGTGTGAGACACTGCATTTTGTTGTGGAAAGAAAGCTCTCCGGCAGCCAGCAGACTGTGCTCACCGTCTGCCACTCTGTGACTTCACAGCCCTGCATGTCTGAGCCGGGAGCTTTACAGAAGCACATTAACTGCATGAGACACCGGAGTCAGCATGCTGATTGTCTCTCCTTTCATTCATGATGAGAGGCTACATCACACACGCTGCAGAGGTGGAAAATTATTCCCAGAGTCGCTGTCAGCTTGACTTTCCTCTCTGCTGCCTGGGTTTGATAACACGTGCAGATCATAGCTCTTTATTTGTAGCTGCTGTAGCGTCCTGTTTTACATTTAAGGCCCTTGTGATCCGATTAGAGCTGCACACAGCGATTATTTTTATTCTCAATTCAATCCACAAAATACGAGAAAGTGGCGAAAATATCCATCAGAGTTTCCCTAGAGTCCACGGTGACGTCTTCAAATGTCTCGTTTCATCCGAGCAGCAGCGTAAAACCGCAGAGAGATTCAGTTTAGTATCAGACGGGATGAAGAAAACCAGAAAATACTCAGCTAAGAAGCTGGAACAAGTGAATTTTTGTCCGACCCGCCGCCCACAAACCAAAGATGTTCAGATGTGAAGCAGAGAATGACGCAGTTTGTTTGGAGTTTAAAAAAATGACTGTATTGATAATGTGTAATTATCCTTTAAGCAATTAAGTTACTAATTGAACTTATGTGAATATATGTGCAGAGCTGCAACGATGAGTCGATTTATCGATTATTTTTTAAAGACAAACTCTGATTTCAACTTCTCAGATGTGAATACTTTGTCGTTTTGTCGAATTAACTGTAAAAAAAATTCAGTTTACTGTCAAAGAAAATACTCACTCAGACTTTTAAAGAGAAAAATGTCTCAAAGTTTCAACATTTTCTGCTTTCTGTGACAGTAAACTGATTTTATCAAGAGGTAACCTCTGCAAAACTGCACTTCCTCAAACGTCCACTTGAGGCTGGCTCCAGAAGTGAGTCAGTCTCCATAAGTCCCCATGTTCAAATGTCCAACTTCACAGCAGAAATAAACATGTTTTGGTCTCTGTAGCTAATTTAGATTATTTAGATTTTCTGTTACCGACCAAATTAAAACTACAAGACTACAAATCTTCCTCCGGCAGAAACAAACACATTTTGGAGAAGAGAAACCACCTCTCCGCATGCTCGCTGGCGTTTGACAGACTGAAATAAATGTGCTGAACATGATCAGAGAGAAAAGATAAAAGGAAGTGAAGCTCGTCCAGCTGTGTGACAGTTGCTGCCGTACATGATAATCAGAGAGGTGAAGCGCTGAGGCAGCACAGGGCACGGCGCTCTCATCTCAGGCTGACACGCTCTGCATGGATCCAAACTGCTGCCAACCTTCACGAAGATGTAGTGGACTCGAGCCCCGGCCTGCTGACCCCTCACTTTATCTTTCTCAGATATGACCTACATTCCCCGCTGCTACCGTGCACCCAGACCTGATGTAATTGATTGTTCCCAGGCGAGGAAAGACCCCTTTTAATCCTGAACAGAGGCAGAACACACGAGCATATGTGGACTCGCTCAGCCGGAGGAAAGCAAAAGAACAAAGTCTATATTAGCAAAAAGACCTATGCGTCCTAAACTAACGGTTATTTTCATCATCGATTCATCTGTCGATCATTTCCTCGATGAATCTGTGAGTGTTTGGCTCATAAAATGTCAGAAAAAGGTGAAAAATATTGATCAAAGCTCAACGTGACACCCTCAAATGTCCACAACCTGAAGATATTCAGTCTTTAGACTTTTTCTTACAGAATGGAGCTTTAAAAGTGTCACAGCCATGTAAGATTTGGATAAAGTCAGTAAAGAGTCTCTCTTTTGTCTCTCCAGAGGATAAAAAGCCGTCGAATGAGGCCGTGGCTGAATATCTGGAGGGACGAAAGAAGTACGAAGAGCTCCGCAAACAAAAGAAGAAGAAAGGCTCCACCAGAGAAGAACAGGTAACATCAGCTCTGTCCTTGTTAAGTTTGTCCTTTGGTCTATATACTTCACAATCATGTCTGATCTTTTATTTTTTATTTTTTTTATAGACGCTGGCTCTGCTCAGTCGTTTCAAGTCCAAGCTGTCTTCAGCGATCACTGAAGCTCCAGAGGAGGACGTGGAGGAGCTGGAAGAGGATGACGACAAAGGATGGTCAGTGAGCTTTGGTACAAGTGGAATGTTCTTTTTATTTCCTCGGTTTCTGTGGTCATCTATCATCGTGGAATCAAAACATTCTTAAGTTTGTTTGAAATTATTTGCCGCGGCCCGGCCGATCCTCTCTCTGCTCTCGTCTTTACAGAACATCAACTTCAATTTGGGGCTGACAGAAATATGCATGCAACGTTTTTGGGGTTTTTCACTTGAAGCCAGATCGCGAATGACGGAGAGAAGAAGAGAACACGGCACCTTGTTCAGACTCGGGCTGTCCTCGCCAACGTCATTATCACTGTTTATTACGGTATTTGTTTATCGTTTGGCACGGCGGCACACGCTAAACCAAATCCTGCACTCAGGACGGCGATAAGTCCTCATGACAAGGACGTAAACAGCACTCTGCTCCGTTTCATGGGGATTTCAAAGCTGCTCTGCTGTGCATAACTACTAACTTTACTACTAACCGGTTCAGTGTCGCTCACATCAACATCAGTTTCAGTCCCAAACAGCAGACAGACACAGTGAGAGACCAGCTGGTGGACAACGTGGACAGATATTTCCATCAGGAGTTGGTGGAGACCAAAAAAGAGAGTTAATATTGGACATATTCATCAAAAACGCAGCTACAAATTCTTCTCTAATGTCCAAATTTAAATTATTTATTGTAGATCAGCAGTTTTATAATAAGACTGCACCTGCACATCGTCTGCTCACTAATGAAGTGACAATACACAGATAAATAAAATACAGGGCTACCGTTTTGATATAAATTGTAATTTCATACCAGTCTGAGTCTCTGAGACGTTTAGTTTTATGATAAACTTCGAGTGTATGAACGTCTCTGGAAAAGAAATACTGCAGCAGACGGGGTGAAATAGGTGCCGTGGAAGAAGCAGTCGCGCTCAGCTTTAAATCACCGACACTATTCACTGCAGCACACACACACACACACACACACGAGTCCCGAGTCCTGTCGGAGAGTTCGAGAAGCAGTTTGTTTGGCACCGAAATCAGCTTCTGCTGAGTTCACATTGTTTTATTCTTATTGATCCGCTCACGGTGAACGATGAGCTGTAAGAGTTTCTTTGGCAGCTGGTTTACAAAACGAAAAGTCGACGTGTTTTCTCTTATTGGGGGAAAATGTGGTTGATTTTGTAAATGTCTGGTAGCCCAACTCGGACAGCCTTCAGTCCAAATGACCACAGGCTGTATAAAGAAAGGACGTCGTATCCGTGACGCCCCCCGCGGGTTTCTGAAGCTCAGCGTGGTCGCTCTGGACCTGGCTAATCCGCAAAGACGTATACAGCGGACCCGAGGCGGGCTGAACGACGCCTTGTTGCTCATGTGACCACACCCACCTGTCAATCACGCTCTTAATCCTGCATAACTTTAAGCCTTAATATAATCTGAACAGGTGAGTTGTATATAAATCCACCCTCAGTACAGGTAAATTAGCTACAGAGACCAAAACTGTTTTTTGTACCAGGCTGTAAACATGTTTATTTCTGCTGTGAAGTTGGACATTTGAACATGGGGACTTATGGAGACTGACTCACTTCTGCAGCCAGCCTCAAGTGGACGTTTGAGGAACTGCAGTTTTTTGGCTTCACATCAAAATCTTCTTCTCATATATCAGCCAGTTTCTACAAAACACAGTTTTTGTTATCAGTGATAAATATTCTCAGCTCGTCATGAGAAAAGCTCCCAAACGCAGCGCGGCGTCCTAAACGAGACGCTTCGATGCAGAAAATCCTTCTTTGTACCATGAATGATGAAACTGACCTTTTTAAAGGATCCGGAGCTCGCTTCAGGTTCTGATAAATGTGTGTGAAAGTTCAAGTTGTACGCATGTGTGTGTGTGTGTGTGCGCGTCAAGTTGGGATTTTCAACCCGCTAGCCACCAGATTGGCCATCAGGAAATCAGCCCTGACGCTGTGTTTTCCTCTCATATTCTGTTTTTCACCAAAGATCTCAAAGTCTAACTACACTGAGTGAGGGAAGTTTGAAATGAATACCATGTGTTTGAATTTGAGCAAAGTGTCCGTGTGTGTGTGAGAGATTTAGAATAACAAAATCTGTAGTTGCTATTAGTCTCAAGAAGCCCCCTTGAAGTGTAGTCTGTCTGTGTGTGTGTTGGAGGAGGTGGTGGTGGTGGTGGGGGCCCTAATGAATTTGAGAGAAGCCTTGGCCGGCGTTCGGAGCCTCTCCCGGCTGCAGACACCTCACTGTGACGCCCCCGCCAGGTATGGCGAAGCAGGGGAGGGACAGCGGCGGCGGTAGCATAGCAGTCCTAGAAAAACACCAGTGGGAAGTCTGTGCCACTCTAGGAGCGCTGCGAACAGAATGTGGGTTACAACAGGTCAGACATTGGAAGTCAAGTCTGGGCCAGAGGAGGTAAACTATTCCATCTGTGTCTGTGTCTACAAATCCTGACTCTCCCTCTTCAGCCCCCGCCTCGCCGCTAACACTCAGTCTCAATGCAAAGAGTCCTCCTGTACTCCTTAACTCCCACCCCCTGCTCGAGCCAACAAAAAAAAGGCAAGAAAAATAAATAGAGGAAAGGCTTCTGTAGCCTCGCATCACGGCAGCATTTTGATAAGAACCCGAACGGCAGCGTTCTCAGAGCTGCAGGCCGTACGGGCCCGGCGTGGCTGTCATCACCGAGACTGCTAGACAAATTATCAGAGGCGGCCCGCTCACGCTGCAGGAGTCCTTCAGAGTCTGCCAGAGTCTAGCCATGACATTCTAGATGAGCTGTCACAACTCCTGCCGATTTCAAATGAGAGTCTGCACACCGACAGAGAGAGAGAGAGCGACACGCTACCGCAGCCCAAACTCAGCCAGAGACGCATACCACACGCTACACACAGCGGAGCACGTGTCGGTACGCTGAAGACAACCCAAAGAAACAAGAATAAAAGCAGAATTTAAAATCTATATTCAGCTGAACAGAACACAAAGAGGTGTTTTATTCTTGACTGCCTCGTGCTGGACAAAGGGTTGGATCGGTTAGACGGGCGTCCGAATTCCACGGGCGTATGCATGCGATGCGTTTTACGCGTACGACGCGATGTGATCTAAACGCGGCCGTTCTAGTCGATGTTTCAAACTTTGACGGACGCTGCAAGCAGCGCGCGTAAATCTGCACAGAGCAGCTCGAGCTGACAGGAAGTCAGACGCAGGAAACGGCATAGAGAATCCGGTGGATTTTCAAAATAAAACACCCCGTGCACACTCTGTAGAAGCACATAAACCAAGAAAATGACCAAATCTGAGCAAGTTAACAAAGTCTGGTGGATAAACTGAAGCGCCTGGTGTTTTCTCATTGGTATTGTTGATTTTCTTTTTGAATGTCTGGTAACTCTAATATTTCCATCCTGTCTTGTCTCGTCAACAAAATTAAAACATTTTTGTAGCCAACAAAC
Source organism: Miichthys miiuy (assembly GCA_036365135.1). Lineage (NCBI taxonomy): Eukaryota > Metazoa > Chordata > Actinopteri > Sciaenidae > Miichthys > Miichthys miiuy. The sequence goes on along the minus strand of CM071619.1, from coordinate 21,615,448 downwards.
GAGAGAGTAGAGAAAATTATGATATTGATATATTTTGGCTGATAGCAAACACTTGAACTTAACTTTATTGTCCAAAATGACATCAGAGAACTGAAACAGTACTTCTTGAGAAAAACAAGTAATGAATCATGAACAATCCACAGACTGTCTAAAACCTGGACGTAGTCTCCGTGACGTCCCCACAGACTGTCTAAAACCTGGACGTAGTCTCTGATAAAAAGAAACCGGCGACCTTTTGTTGACGGTGGAGGATGATGGAGGATTGTGGGTAGTGTTAGCAGTGAGGAGGCGGGTCAAAAGCCGGCGATCTTAGATAGTAAATACGCGGAAGACGCTGCACGTTTTCAGGATGGATTTTCTGGGAGGATTTCGTCACGTTGCATTCGGTTGTTGACGTGAAAAGTGACGCAGATAAAATCATCCACCATGAAGTGTTTTGGAGAGCCTCCGAAGCTTCTCGAGCGTCCGACGAGCTCTTCTGTTGAAGTTTAGTCAGTTCAACAGCCATGCTTGGAGTCAAGACGCTAACATGATTGTGTTTCCCCAATTTCATACCAATCCATCTTTTAGTCCATGAGATATTTCTCTCTCATTGTGGCGCTCGAAGAAAACTCAGAAGATCACCGCAGTCATTAGGATTCATCCTCTGGGGATCACGAATGTCTGTAAAACAATTCACGGCGATCCATCCAGCAGAGTTGTTGAGATTTCAATCTGGTCCGAAGTGGCCGGACACACTGCGAGCATGACTAAAACGTTTCCTCTGTCCACAACAGAGCGCTTGTCTCTGAGACTCGATGCTCCGCTCAGACATGACCGTGGGAGGATGGAGCTGCTTGACGACACAGTTTTTTAGCCTGCGGCGCGGCTAAGAGAAAAACGGATGCTTGCAATTGATTAGTCACTGCGGCTTTGTTGTTTAGATTTACAGATAGCATTCATGCAGCAGCTGAAGAAATCCTGTCAGTGAGAGAAAATGTGTTTTATCTGTGAAGTGCCTGACACTGATATCTCCCGTGAGGAATGTCCTGATTCTTTAATCTGTCTTTGGGGGAAGAGAAACTGACTGGGGAAATGAAAGACACATGAGCGTCTGTTCTCCGGGGATCAGGACTTTCTTTCTGTTTCTTTTCTTTCAGGATTTTTGTACCGCTAAGATGTCTCAAAAATACGAAGCCTAAAACTCTACCTACACTTCTTACTGAGAGAAACCTTTAAATACCTGAAATAATCCAAACTCAAAGTAATGTTTTAAACTTTGTCCGGCCGCTCCGGTGTCTTTAAATTCCAACCAGGCTTAAAATCTGTGTGACCAAAGCTTAACATGGCTGATTATTGGCTTCCCACAGACAGCAGAACACAAGATATTAGAAATATTTGGGGGGTTTAATCTGTTTTCTTTGTTTTATTGGTGACATAGCGTGACACAAATAACCTCCATGTCTCTGAAGTGAAGCCAAAAACTGCAGTTCCTCAAACGTCCACTTGAGGCTGGCTCCAGAAGTGAGTCAGTCTCCATAAGTCCCCATGTTCAAATGTCCAACCTCACAGCAGAAATAAACATGTTTACAGCCTGGTACAAAAAACAGTTTTGGTCTCTGTAGCTAATTTCCCCGTTCATGTTCTGAGCTTCAAAACAGCTATTCAGAAACCTGTGGGTGACGTCACAGACATGACATCCATTCTTTATACAGTCTATGGTTTGAACATTCAAAATGACATAACATATCAGTGAGGAGCGACGCCAAGTCCGGAAACCCCAGCAGGAGGTACCCACGTTGGGGTCAGTGCATCCAGAGGAGGGCCTAAATGTTTCATCTAAATGATCATCCACTTGAAGCCGCAGACAGTCACTGCAGACAAAGTTAACATAGTTCACAGTTCACAATTTCGAATTTTGAACCGAGTTGACAGTCTTGTTGAGTTGACACTTGTTGAGAAAGTTCAGACCTTTAGGTCACAAATATTTTCCTTGAATGCCTCCTTCAGCAGTGTCTGTACCTGCCTTCTTCAAGGCGCACGCCTGGGCGGCTGCAAACCGCTAACTAATCTGACACACGATGACTTCTCGACCTTGCTCAAAGGCTGCAGATCTCCCACATATGTAGTCGAGTACAAGTCTGTCGACTTGTTGTTGGGAAGCAAAGGTAAGAATGATTCAGGTGGAGGAACTTTGGAGGTGTTGGCTCGTGGTCTTAGAGATTTAGGGAGCAGAAATTTAAGCAAGTACTTGGCGACGGTGGCAAGAGGCAGAAACGTTGAGCAGAACCGGGATCGTGGTGGACTTGTTCTTAGTTTGTGTCTTGGCCAGGACTCCCTCGTCCCTCAATGGGACGTTTCCTGGTTAAATAAACATGATATTCATGAGCAGCAGCTGAAATCAGAATAATAGGAATGTCTTTCCCATTTTTTTGATATTAAAATCAAACCGCTCGAACCAAAGCAGAGTTCGTCCTCTCAGTAAAAGTTCTGCAGAGTTGTGATTTAGTGGATCCTCTGCCGCCGTTCTTTGAACTCTCTCCACCTCTCTCTCTCTCTCCGTCTGATTTAGGATGGCCCACGTTCTGCAGTTTGATGAGCAAACCAGAAAAGTCAAGGATGCCAACATGCACGACGAGGACACTTTCGAGATCTACGACCCGCGCAACCCCGTCAACAAACGGAGGCGAGAGGAGAGCAAGAAGATCATGAAGGAGAAGAAGGCCAAGAGGTGAGGTCACGAGGGTCGGAGGTCAGAGTCCAGCCCAAAGCCATGTGGGACGAACAAACCGCTCATCCAGCCTGTCCACTTTTCCACCACTTCGAACTTTGTCTCCTGGCTCGAACATCTGGATTGAGGATGTTGACCTGAGCGCGTACGATCCCTGTAATCTGTGATGGAAAGGCTTCTCCGGTCAGAACAGCTGCTCCTGGACTCATGAGGATTAAAACTGTGGTCATAGTAACGATGATTTGATGACGTGTAATGTCGCTAACTTTTCTACGCTGTTCCTTTTCTGTTCCTGTCGTCTAGAGCTTAAACGTAACAGAAAAATAAAGTCCATTTGTAAACAGTCTGAAATGATTGTTTGATTTGTCTGTAGTTTACTCTTGTCCGGCGGCTTCTTTTTCTTCTCTTCTTAGCTTCCTCCGTCATCTGCCACTACGTCCATAGGGGCTGCTGAGCCCGGTTACGTTGCATGCTTGCCCAGCTCCTGTTCTAGCACGACACCAGCTCCACTTCCCATCAGCTAATTTCTGAAAATGTCCTCTCCTTCCCGTGGTCCAAAATGTAAAATGTTCAAAATAAGTTATTCACTGCTTACCAAATGAGCAGCTAACATGACCCATATTACATATTGTCCAGCTCCGGTTCTGGCACGACACTGGCTCTTACGTACTTCTCCCGACCCGGAGCCCAAAGTTACATAGTGTGAGAACAGACGAGACACCGTTCACCTGATCACAGGTCAGTGTGGATCAACAGGAGGTAACAGACGTCAGTTTAGGAGAGAGAAGTTACAAAATGTTGCTTTAAAAACACAAACGTGTAAAGAACAGTGGAGTTGTATTGGACTGCATTAATCTGTACAGGTGGATATTAAGTCAAAAATCCTGAGCCGTGTCCAAAATCACCCACTCATATTTGACATAATAACAATAATTTGAGACAGTAAATTGAGATTTTGGACGTTTGTGAATCATCATCACTTTGCACCATAAATAACTGCTGTTATTAATTGTATCATTCACGTACGAGTGTCCAACCAAAAAATACAGCTGCAGCGGTGAAACATCTGTCAGACGAGAACATAAATTCTTACATATAAGACTTTATTCCCAGACTCTATAAATAAAATCTGCCACAAAAATAAAAGATTCTCTTCCTAAAACACAAAGTTCCTCATAATCACCCAACCAGTGTAGCTCTTAAATCATCGCGCGAGCAATAAAACTCATTGAGATCAGACTGCAAAACAACTCAGCGTTATTTATACAGCAGTTTAACACACAACACAGGTTTACAGGACGCACAGAGGAAAACAAACGAGGGAAATGAGCACAAGAGGAGTGACAATAAGACGACAACGGATCCAAAAAAGTTGTTTTACAGAATATAAATTTACGACATTGTAAATCACGGCGCAGGAAAGGACAAATACGCGCCGGACGTGCAGAAAACAGCAATCAGGAAATCCAAATATGGAAGAACCGAAGTGAAAAGTGCTGACGCTGTTATTTCTGTGTTCATGCTTTGAATCTTTTTTTGGATCTTTTGAGTCTCCGTAGATCTTCTGCTGTGGTTACGTGTTCGAAAAGACGTCCAGGTTTTTTTTTTTTTACAGTGTCCCAACTTTTTTGGAATCAGTTGTTGGAATAATTTAAACCTTGATATATGACTGCTGCCATGTTGTTTTGTACCAGGCTGTAAACATGTTTATTTCTGCTGTGAAGTTGGACATTTGAACATGGGGACTTATGGAGACTGACGCACTTCTGGAGCCAGCCTCGAGTGGACGTTTGAAGAACTGCTGTCTGGCGTTGGCTTAACTTCACAGACACGGAGGTTGCCGCTTGGTGGCACTACATGGAGGGCGCTTTCACACCAGCTCTTTAAACCGACCAGACTTTGTCTCCTCAGATAGTCCGGTTCGTTTGGGAAGCTCATCCGAACTCTGGTCAGCATGAAAACGTGGGTCTCGGTCCGCTTTGCAAGTGAACCCTGGTGCTAAACAAACGGACTATCCAGCGAACCAAAGATCAGAAAGCCAATCGATGAGCGGATTTCTTCTTCCTGGTCAGTGCTCCTTTTAGGCAGTAGCGCCCCCAAATGAGCAGCTGTTGTAACTGCATGACGATGTCTAAAGTGCAGTGTGAAAGTGAACCAAACCAAATGAAGTCCCACCGGACTATCCTAGTCGAGAGCAACATAAGAATCATCAGGAATCATCCTCTGGGCACCACGAATATCTTTTATTAATATGACTGCACGTGTACTTTGACTTTACGTCCAGATTTAGTCCAAACCACACGATGGCCTCTCACCAAAACTCGATATCATACTTCATACTTTCTCTAATAATCTCCCCCCCAATGTGGAATAAATCACCGAGACCTTAAATGGAAATATTTAGGAGGTCAGATAACGACTGCCTTCGTAACTCGCTGCTCGTATTATTTCAGTTTGAGGTAAAAGTATTTCTGAGGTTTGCTTTTTTGAGTCCAACCTTGGTCTTAGTTGTAGTCCTGGGCTAAATTTATTGTTTAAACTGTAGTTTCCTTCTGTGTGTTCAGTTTCAGAGAAATAGCGTTCATTCCCCGATCGGTCCTGTCCAATTGCTGTGGTGTTGGAAATTTCACGGCCTTGCTTTGGACCTCATGTTTGGCAACACATAGAGGAATGAATATGTTATTGTTAACGTCTCTCTGCCTCGCTTTCTTCTTCTTCTTCTTCTTCTCTCTCTGCACCGACATGTCATTTTCAAGGTGTGTCCGAGTCGCCTTAACTCTGATCCACAAACATTAGAGCAACAAAAGCAGCTTTGTATGACTTCATCCTGCATTTGAAGAGGTTGACACCCACTGCCAATAATATTGATGTTATTATTACCAATATTATTGTTACTATTATTGTTGCTGTGGATCTCTCTCTCTCTCTAAAGTCAGCTGATCCTGGAGGACACCTGCACCACAGACCCGTCTCACTGCTCTGTCCTTGGACGTCTTGCGACTGACCGACCGTTAACCGTGAAAAACCTGCAGCGCCTGTCCAAACCGCCTCCTCTCTTTGATCTCACGAGCTCATCAATATCTTTTCCTACGAACGCACGCTAACTTACCAAGGAGCTCTCTTCTTCTTCTTCTTCTTCTTCTTCTGCACATTCGTGTCCATCACACCCCGGGGAGTGATGGGAAAGGAAGGAAAGGAAACAAGAAGAGGGAAAGATGAGAGTGTTGGTTGAATTTAAGACATGAGGAGGATTATCTGGCTATTTTTAGCCCTTCCCCACAAAGGGCAGAGGGAGATAGTGGTTGTAGAATAGCATGATAATGCTATTACCATTCTATCTCATCCCTGGCGGTCATGTGATCAGCAGCACAGAGTGGTATTTCCTGCTCCGAGCTGGGCACAGTGACACCGGGGGTGGATGTTAAGTATTCTCCTGGCGGTGCTGGAGAGGAATTACACTTGTCTTGTCCTTGTCGTTAAACATAAATCATCTCATTTATGTGACAGGAAACGTCAAATTTCTCTGAGCACTTTGTGCATCTTCACAGAACAGAAATATTTTCAGCATTTCAACCTGACCTGGACCCAGAAAGCACGAGAGTCAAGTTCAGATCACCTGTTTTAGATTTAGCGGCAGCTCAGGCCGAGCCGGCCTCATAATGTAACATTAACTCTCCTTCCTGTTCCATATGAAAATTTAAGCATAATCCCAGAAGTGCAGTAAAAAAAAAGTGCTGGCCAAATGCAGCTCCTGGTCACACACATGGCAGTGGCAGATCGTTTACCCCCAAAAAACCACCACAGTGAGGTAAAGTCTTTGGTTTAAACAGTTCCTTTTTACAAGCTCTGAACGCTCCAGTGGTGACCTGAGCGGGACAGCGTGCCAAATATTTAAAGAAAAAGAAGAAATGCAGCCGGGTGGTTAGACAATCACTGGTTTCTGCTTCAGAGTTAAAGGGAAAGTTCAGCGTTCACCTCCTGAAAGTTAGGTGAGACAACCTGCAGTTCCTCTAACGTCCACTTGAGGCTGGCTCCAGAAGTGAGTCAGTCTCCATAAGTCCCCATGTTTCACAGCAGAAATAAACATGTTTACAGCCTGGTACAAAAAACAGTTTTGGTCTCTGTAGCTAATTTCCCGTTCATGACAACTGTACTGAGGGTGAATTTATATACAACTCACCTGTTCAGGTTATATTAAGGCTTAAAGTTATGCAGGATTAAGAGCGTGGACGCTTTGATTGACAGGTGGGTGCCGTCACAGATGGCTTGTTTGAGCACAAAAGTGTCATTTGACCCACCTCAGGGCCGCTGATGATCCACGACTTTGGTGGTTTTTAGATTAATCGGGAGGTGGAAGAGACGGGACTGGTCGGTGACGTCGAATGTTTTATGGTCACGATTCGTCTTAGCTCCAGCCTTAAACCTCTTTATATGAAGATTATCACTATGGAGAGTCACTAATTAGCACATTTCATTTTGGAACGAGATGAAAGGTGCATCAACAAAGCTGCGATTCATCCTGAGGGGGCATGAATGTGTGCAGGTACAACCCTTGTGTTGTTTTTCATGATACAGGATGTCAGCAATGATTACACTCTTTTGAAAGATATCATAGAAAATAAAGATTTCCCCTCACTAACAGGTGGATGTTCATGCTAAATGTCCCAGTTATCTAATGATTAAAGTGTCACACATCTGTAATTTAACATCTGCGCAGCATGTTGGAACGATTAGACAAAGTAACGTACGCGCTGTGGGGATTTTTGAGGGCGCTATACGGTGCAGGAACTTTCCACTCGGTCACATCCGGCGGGCTCGTGGGTTAAGATGCACACCAGACGAACTTCACTGTCCTCGGTCACGTCGTACCTGCACGAAGAAGAAGAAGAACTCGGACAACTCGTAAAATCAAAATGCACCGGCTGTGCTGAGCTCTGCTGCTGCGTCACTGCATTTATTTAAAGTCCTCTTCACACTGTGCACATTCATCAGCCCTGTATTAAGTTAAGATAAAAGTGGCATTAAACTAATTATAGACAACAGGACGTTAATGAATAGCCTGCTTCATCCTCGCGTCCTCACCATATCAGTTTTTACCAGATTTAAAAGGAAGAATTGTGGGAAATCTAAGACGGCGCTAATACGATCAATAAACCGCCCTCCTGTCTGTTATGAAATATGAAGGTATAAACAGATATCTGCATATGAACGAACAATCTGAAGGTAAGCGTTCTGTTTGTAGTCCGATTAGTGTTGACCAATCACGTCTGAGTGGGCTTTGGTTGCATACACAGTTACAGTTAACAGTTAAGTACAGTTGTCATGGGAACGGGGAAATTAGCTACAGAGACCAAAACTGTTTTTTTGTACCAGGCTGTAAACATGTTTATTTCTGCTGTGAAGTTGGACATTTGAACATGGGGACTTATGGAGACTGACTCACTTCTGGAGCCAGCCTCAAGTGGACGTTTGAGGAACTGCAGCTGCGGAGGTTGCCGCTTGTGCAGGACTAGGTTTGAAACACCTTTTATGACTTCAGTAAGTTATTAATATTTAAGATTGAGCTTATCGTAAGTCCTCGATTTCACTTCCAGAACCTCGTTGTTGATCTCTACAACTCGTCTTTAGCGTTTTTTTTTTTAGCGTTGTTCAGGTTTTATTTCACATAGAAGATGATATTCTGATGACTCCTCTGGTTCCATGTGTGTCGTGGTTCAGCAGGTAGCTGGGTCACCTTTAAAGAGATGCGTCTTTGTTCCTATACTGTCCTCTGTCAGCAGGAACGACAGCAGGTAAATGGATTAAGTGCATAAAGAATCAATAGCCAATCACTTAGGCCAATGGAGTAAAGCCAAGAGCTTTTGCTTGGTTGTGGATGAGACTGAATAATATCGTGTGCGTTGGGTTAGATGGTGCTCTTGAACGGCGCTCCTCTACGTACGGCGTGCTTAAGGACATCCTCGCTCTGGAGAACATTATGAAATCCATCAGGGATGAATTATGTCGTGATTTAGCCTCTTCTGCTCCGACCGCCCACAACTAATAAATGACAGCAAGCTAATGAGGACAAATGATAATGGGGCTGTAGTCACAGCACAGAAGAAGCTACGAGGCTTCATGGTTATTACTCGGGTTCAGTTACTTTGTAATGCTGCTTCTGTCTCCGCTTCATAGCCCGCATGTCCTTCACTCTCCACGAGGAAAAGGTGAATCTTTGTATAATACATGGACACACCGAGGACGTCCGGTGGAGCCACGCTGAAGGCTTGACAGCCACCTCCATGCTCCGCCGTACCCCGGAGCTTGTAACTGTAATTATGTTCCGAGCTAACAATGTGTTTTATGGAGGAATAAGTCATCCTGCTTTACAGTGTGTGTTAGTTGTCCTTAACACAATCTCTCTGTGCTCTCATTACAGTGAAAAAGTGGCTGTAAAGACGAAATGATCTGCCTGCGAGCAATTTTATTAATTGACTCGAGATTCATCGATCAGACGTACTCCAAAGAGAACCAAGTCTTATTTCAAGGAGTCGTCCTTTAAGATATTAAAAGTCACAGTGATACCACTCAGCTTTAGCTTGTGTAACTTCTCTCTCCTAAACTGACGTCTGTTACCTCCTGTTGATCTGCACTGACCTGTGATCAGGTGAACGGTGTCTCGTCTGTTCTCACACTATGTAACTTTGGGCTCCGGGTCGGGAGAAGTACGTAAGAGCCAGTGTCGTGGCAGAACCGGAGCTGGACAATATGTAATATGGGTCATGTTAGCTGCTCATTTGGTAAGCAGTAAATAACTTATTTTGAACATTTTACATTTTGGACCACCGGGAAGGAGAGGACATTTTCAGAAATTAGCTGATGGGAAGTGGTGTCATGCTAGAACAGGAGCTGGGCAAGCGTGCAACGTAACCGGGCTCAGCAGCCCCTATGGACGCAGTGGCAGAGGAGAAGAGAGTGAAGAGGACGTTGATGGAGGAAGCTAAGAAGAGAAGTAATGTAATCAGAACAAATACTCGAGTACAGCTGAACATAGTTACCACAGTGGGATTACACTCTGAAACTGGAGGCAACAAGTCACAACAAATACCAACTTTCTGCACAATGTTGCAAAGTATTTAAAGAAACTAACACGAGAACTGCGTCAATTTTAAACAGCAAAAGGTCAACTGCACTTCACCGAACATAAAAGCAAAGCATGCGATCACGTTTGGATACCCAATGACAGAGAGCTAGCCACTTGTTCCCTGACTATGAACCTCTTTGAACTCCTCTACCTGGGGCTCTGAGGTTACATGCCTCAGATGCTGCTGTGGACTGGACAGCAGTAGAAATAATGACTCCAGATACGTGCCCTTTGCACTCAAACAAACATCTACAGCTCTGTGAAAGCACATTTGCATTTTGGAGGAATTTGTTGATCCACCAACACTGTGCGAGGTCAGAGAGTACGTTACGCCTAATGGGTATTGAGGATTTGTCTATTTGTGTTGGTGCATGGAAATATGGCACAATGGTTATTTTATATCCTCTGTGGGGTAACTTGATTTAAATCCAGCGTTCAGGAGAGCAGAATGGGAAAGTTTTGCACTTTTTCAAACAATAATCACGTAAAATTGATTAAACTTGTTCAACTAAGACGTGTCATCAAATTGTGCAGTCATTGTCATGAGTCGGATCCTGTCTGAACCGGTGAAAATGTTTCTGACATTCCCGAGGTTCGGGTCAAGGGTTTTGGTTAAGACCTTTGAGTGTTTGCCATTTCTAGAAAGCAGAATCTGTGAGCACTTGTTCAGAAATAAGATAAATTACTGAACTGAAGCCAAAGAGTAAGAGTTAACTTTTCATTTGTCCATTTTCTGACAACCAAGCCTCCAGGAAGAGTGTCAGCATCTGAGAAAATGTTTCCTTCTGATGTCCTCTGGCTGCTCCGCCTCAACTCTCTGTGATTTACAGAGTTTCCTGATGGACAGTGAAGTAAACTGCTGACAAATGTAGCTGCTGTTAGCTCAGTTTGGACTGTGAGCTCAGAGCACCGGGGGAGTGTCAGTGTTTGTACCACAGGCGTGTTGGACCACCGGGAAGAAGAAGAGGAGGTTTACAGGGAATGCTGACTGGAGCGGAGCCGGTGTCGTGCTAGAACAGGAGCTGGGCAAGCGGGCAATGTAACCGGACTCAGCAACCTCTATGGACATAATGGCAGAGGAGAATAGAGCGAAGAGGACGTTGACGGAGGAAGCTAAGAAGAGAAAAGGAGCAAGAAGCCGCCGGACAAGAGTAAATCTGGGACTGACTTTTAGTGGTTGGTGAGAGCTTGGTGAAATAAAAGGCTGAAAGACAGACGCCGAGCTGGGCTGACTGCTGTTGGACTAGTCAGTAATATTAGCTGGCTGCTACGTCTGCTGTTGTTGACCTTGCTCGATGTATGTTTGGCTCTTGTATCTGTATGCACGATAGTGTGTTTGGTTCATAGCTAAGATAAGGAAAGCGCAGAGCTCCAGACATTGAAAGAAAACAGCTTTGAAAGAGGCCGCGGTGCACAGCTGAAGCATTTCTCTTCACGTCTTTGAAGGTGTGAAGGAAAAAACACATCCTCCTGGTATATGTGATGGGATGCCTGTTGCCCTCTCCTCTGCAGCCAGTGCCCTTCAAGGCTTTGATCTTGTCCACGGCGGTTCATTCTGGGCCTCAGCTGTGGGAAAGAGCAGCAGGGCTTAACAGTACAGAGCCCAAACAGAGCCCATTAGATAGCAGGTGCTGGAGCTGTGACCTTCCCATCTCAGGCCAGCATTCCTGCCTGTCAGACCCCCCCCAGGTCCATGCATGCAATGTCTCCAGCCACACCATCTGGAGCTGTTTGTCCTGCTGCAATGTGTTTAAATGAGAGAGTGGGAAGAGTGTCCAAAACGCTTCAAGCACTCATCGGCGACACAGCAACTTTGATTAAGAACGATAAACTCTTAGAAAGCTATGTTTGTTGCTAATCCTCACACCTCCCAGTTGGAGAATAAACACACACAATAAACGGCCACTGTCTTTAAGCTCAGAGCTATGATCTGTCCTCAGGTCTGTTGGGTTTCAACCACCAAGGGGAGGCGGATGATTACCACCAGAGAGATTCAAACTATTTTTGAGCATGAAGGCATTTTATATAAGATTTGGTGCACCCTCGCAATTATTGGGACCTCATCGCTGCACAGATTTGTTTGGTCGAGCAGCTTGCGAGGAATATTTAAATGCCGATAAGCAACAGCAATGGCTTCTCTCACTGTCACTAGTTTCCATTTGAAGTGCAGAATCCCGGAGAAGAGGAGAAATCTGTTCCTCATCCTCTCCACACCTCTTATTATAAGCAGCTACCCGATGGACTGGGAAATCACCTTGTCACTTGTTGAAATACGTACGGTACACGTCAGGGAGACTAATATTATCCCCTCGACTAATAAAGTCAACAGACTGGAAGAAGAGTTAAACAGTACTTTTCTCTAGTCTTCACTTTGTAGTAAACAGACATGCTGACAGAGCCTCACTGTGCAGGGAAGTCTAAAGTCCTGCTGCACACACCAGCAAAAAAGTTTGCCAGTGATGATCTATAAATATGCCATCACGTCTCTTTCTCTGTGTTTGCATCATCCATCTGTGTGAATTCTGACGTTTGCGTGGTCTGTCCTCTTTCCAGGTCTGCATCGGATCCATACTCTTCACTTAAGTTTTACGTTCTGTATAAACCACCAGAATTTGTATATTGTGAATTTTGTGTTGATCTGTTCTGTAGACATGATATTGCATGTTCCCTTCACGAGGTTTCTTCCATTTTTTCCCTGTTCAGAGTTCTTTGAACGTGTCCGAATCGATGAACAGACTGTGTCGTGTGATGTACGGATACTTGAAGAAAACTGGTTTTTGGGATCTCGACTCTTTTTTTATAGATTTTTTACAGAATGAAAAAATGTGCAATGGTTACCGAAACACCAGAAACAGAACAGTAGAGACGAAACAGAGACCCTGGGAGTCACCAAGTAACCAAACATTTACACCTGCAGATTAACTTCACTGTACGACTTTGTGATGTAACCAAGACAAACAAAAACAACGTGTTGTCTTGAACTCATCATCTGGAGGCGTCTTGGCCGTGCGTACGTTTCTCAAGAGAAACCTTCTGTACGTTTAATTAAGCAATATTACACGAGAGGGTGTTCTTTAATGTCATTATTGGCACGAAAGCACACCCTCAAGTGTAATATTACGATCTTACAACAATTACCAACTTAAATAAAAATACAGAATCAAAGATTTTCATGTTTTGCTCTCAAAATAAACATTTCTTTGCTCAGCGTTTCTGTTCTGATCTGTTTCTATGGAGATACACGGTCTGACTAATACCTGGAAAACAGTCACAGCAGTAGACTCCAGTATGTAATTGAACACAGTTCACTACTCCAGCAAGTAGCCCGAGCCTTAGTAACAACCTTTCTAGTCTCGTCAGAACTCGAGAGATTGTGCAGTTTCCCAAACTGAATAAATACTCACATATAAACTCTAAACTGCTCTGTTAGTTCAGTTTGTAGTGACTCAGATATCTAATATAACTTCACATTTATTTAGTATCAGCCTGACTCACCTGCACAGCTGATGGAGGACGATCCAAACATTTCAGTAAGTCCACAGCGTCCAAAGTCCAAAAGTCAAAAAGTGTTGAACAAAGATCGATGTGATCAAAATGAACAACATGTTTTTATCTGACAGAATATTCCTCTTCAGTCCACCTTTAGTCTGCAAAAACATTTTCTCTGTCACTGAACTGTTTGATCTCTGACTGCTGCACACAAACGAGGCACACACCTGTGTTAACGAGGCACACACCTGTGTTAACGAGGCACACACCTGTGTTAACGAGGCACACACCTGTGTTAACGAGGCGGTCTAACACTCCATAACAGAATATTGATCAAAGAAAGCTGAAATTGTAAATTCAGATGTGTTACTTTATTAAAGTACTTAATATGTTGAGTAATATTTGTTTAGTGATGAGTCAGGTGTGCTGTCATGCTGATTTGAGCACATTCTAAACGTCTAGTTCAGGGGTCTTCAACCAGGGGTCCGTGACCCCCAGGGGGTCTGCAGAGGTGCTGCAGGGGGTCCGCCAGTTTTTGTCATAAAAATTGACAGTTTTCACCAAAATAATGTTGAATGTGAGGGTGCAGATCATTGAGAAACTACAAACATCGGAGGTATTTGCACTCCAATAGGATGAATCAGTGGACATGTCCAAAGACGCACAACTCTTGGCATTTAATAACCAATAATAACTTTTTATCAATCATAAACACATACAGGCTAATAAACCAGTATATAAACAGGTTAAAGGGGTGAAATAAAAGTTGATTAAAGTTAAAACAAAAGTTATTTTCTACTTGACCAATCAGACTGCTCGGTCGGACCTACTTGTTGTATAATATACGCATATATACCTAGCTGACTAACGCGTTACACGTTCTTAGCTTGCCAGCTACAACAGTTCACCAACTAGTCCCTGGAGTGTAGTCACCCCGTCTTCTAGAACCAAACATGCAGATCCATTTTTCTGTACCACTTTCTAACGTAAGCAGACCTTCAGACCAACAGCGCTGAAACCAACAAAATACTTGGCAATTCAAAGATAAATACCAATAAAGCTGCGTGACAACATGTGTTGTCTTGAACTCAGCCTTCCTTTCATTGCCTCATCACCCGAGGCCTTTTGGCCGTGCACTGTATCCAGTGAGCGGCTTACGTTTCTCAAGAGAAACCTTCTGTTTGTATGTTTAATCTACAATGAGCTATCGTCGACATACGTGCGCACGTAATCGTGTGCAAGTGTGTCGTGTGAAGGAGCCTCCTCGGGGCTGCCGGGTCATCTGCAGATACAGAATCTCTCGGCCTGAACTCCATCACCTTCCTCTCTCTTTTTTTTCTCCCCCTCTTGTCGCCCTCAGCTCTGCAGGTTAAGACTAATGTAATCACAGACCCCTGCAGACGGGCCAGCGCGGGAGACAGAAGCTGGGCCAGACATACAGGTATTCTAAACTGGTTACATTAGACCAAACAGGCCATCTGTCTCCCTCTGTAATTGGACACTGTGGATTAGAAGGAGACGGCAGCGTTTCCCAGCCAAGTGGGCTAGTTACTGTTTATTTGGAATTAATTACCAAGGAGAGTGGAAACCTCACAGCTCCCAGAGAGTGAATCCAGACACTTGAGGCCAGGACGAGAGGAAGGAGAGTGCCATACCAAAGCTATGGCAACAGAGCCGAGGGGCACACAGCTCAGAATGGTGACGTTTATCATGTTTGAGCCTCGGATGATGATGACGCAGCCGGCGTGTCGGAGTTAGGTAGATAAGGACAAAAGCTTTTTTTTTTTTACACAAACGTTGCCCTCCTTCTCCGATTCGGTCACCCTAAACTGAGGCAGCGAATGAATGGATTTCTTCAGCGCGTAACGGGTATCCTGGTGTGATGCCATTAGCTTTTTTTCTCATGCTGTGGGTGCTTTCCAAGAGTTGAGTGAAAGGACAAGAGTATATATCTCTTAAAGCCTGTGAGAACGGAGCATCCACCCTGGCACTACAACACATTTGATCCTCCGTCGGTGTACGCTGGAGCTCTCTCTCACAGGGATCACCGTGTACACGGCAGAGAAATGTCGCCCGGACGTGTTTTGATGTGTTTTGACAAGCAGCAGAATGAATCCACCAACACAGAGTCTCTTTAAAAGCTGCTCTTTTTATTGTATCTACTTTTTAAAAAAAAGGGCTGGTGAAGGGCTGTATCACTGCATTTTGTTCCCCCTATGCTATCAGTTTTCATGCAGTGAAATAAAGTGAGACAACGCAATAAATTAGCATATAATTTACATTTGAAAAAAAAAAAAAATTAGTAACAGTGTACCAACATTAATACTGAATATAAAATATAAGCAAATAATCACATGATGCTTCTCATTTTTCTTGCACTTAAGGTACAGGTATAAGCAATGTGACATTCAAACATCCAAGTTCACAGCAATGAGTACCAGTTTGATTGATTTCACTTCTTTTTGTTGTTGTTGTTGTTGTCGTCGTCCCGGAGGCTCCGTGTCACCACAAACTAACAGTAGATGAGTTAAGTCCAAAGCGGTTTGAATTCACTTTCATCCACCGTCCCCCGCGACCCGGCCTCGTTCAAGGTTTTGGTTTAACCGATAATAAAAAAAATCTGCTCGACGTTTGTCATACTGAAGGTGGCCACAAAAATGTAGCAGCAGCAAAAAAAAAATTAGAAATTAGTTGTTTTAACAGCTTCGATGAGATTCTTGCACACTCCTACATTGTCTCTCTCAGATTTCTCCAACCGTACCTCCATTAACAAGTGTGACGGAGACGTTTCAGACTCGGGTGTTCCCTTTCACAAACCTCCCCTAACACCAGCGGAAACGTTCCCCGAAGTAAAGGGATCAGTTACGACTTGGTGAGTGTCCATTTTGTTGGTAGCACAAACACAATACACGGTTAACAATGAAAAAAAATCCCAGTGTGAGGTATAAACAGATACAAACAAAACAATAACATGACCAGCATTTACCAACAGAGATATTGACAAGGATATTATTTCATATTGTTTGGATCCAGCCTCACTATTTAACCAAAACCGGAGAGGGTTGAATGGAAGCACTCACTTGATAGCACCAGTTTAGCCTGGGAAGGCCGTAACCCCTCGGAGCAGAGCAGGGAGGAAAAGAAGAGGTAAACACAGTACTTCATGGAAATAAGAAAAAAAATAAAATAAAAGAGGGGGAAGCACCATTGAGTTGGCTGTTTTTGTGTTTTTCGCTGAGGGACAAAGGTGATGAGAGGAAAGAGGATGAGGGGGTAACTTTATCTGGAGGGGGTGTCTGAAGCCTGGATACGTGGTCTGGCAACAAGTCCAGCACTGGTTCCTTACTTAGAAGAAAATATGCTTATTCACTTTCTTGCTGAGAATTACACGAACACCAACACACAAACTACAGCCAGGAGACGGGGGGTTAGGGTTAGCGTAGCTTAGCGTAAAGACTGGAAACAGAGGGAAACACCTAGCCAAGCTCACTAATGAACTTGTTTTATCTTGTTACTTTGTACAAAAACAGGAGTTTAAAACAGTAAAACTGGCCAGACGGAGCCTTCAGGAGTGGACCTGGACTATGAAGTGATTTTGGCGTAGTGGCCTGATTGATTGCAACTTTTGTGTTGATCAAAAAACTCGTTTGAGCATCAAGAACCCGCCGAAATGACATCAGAATTTGATCTTTCTGGTTCAAAAACATCTGAAGCCAACAGAATATCAGCTCTAGTGTGAAGCCTATGGAGGCTTTTTAGGCAACTTTTTTTGAGCAATTTTCATAAGGAATGAATGGTGTACCATCTTGGAATGTGGCACCCAGTTCTCCGTCGGTTGCAGTTAGTTTCTGGAGTCAACCAATCAAGACCCCAAGACAGACTCCAACTCTGGTTTCGAATCTTTAACACTGAATCTTCAAACTGAACAGACTGAATCTACCTAATCATCATCGTCATTGACCGAGTCAGTAGTTGTTGGCTCCGGACCACCAACATGTTACTCAGCTAGTAATCTTATCGACAGTACTGGTACGGACCTAGTTTCAACAAATGACTGAATGTACGACTGAACTGAAGACAGTTCTCAATGTTACGAGAGATTACGTACTAAAACAACTGAACAAAATTATTTGAATCATCAAAGGTAAATCGTAATTTCCATCTTTTTTCTGACACGTTTTAGATACAACGTGCTAATTGGAGGGAACCAGGCTAGCTGTTTCCCCCCGTTTCCAGTCTTTATGCTAAGCTAGGCTAACCCTAACCCCCCGTCATAATAACACACATGAGAGTGACTGGTGTGAATCTTCTCATCCAACTCTCAGCGTTAACATAAATAAGCACCTTTCCCCGTAACGTCAAACCGTTCCTTTAGCTCCTATCGGCGCTTCGCTCGCTGCTGAAATTTAAAAAGAAACGCGACTAAGGTTCGATCAAACGTTCACCCGGCTTTAAAAAGTAAGAAATAGTGACCGCACTGTGATTCCGATGAACAAGCTGCTTCATAGGATATGCTCCTTCAAAATGAATCCTTCAATCGTGAACTGAAAGCTCCTCCGACGGGATGGTTAGTAAGTAAAGGCCAGTCTTGGTAACAGTGTTTCATGCGGCCCAGGCACAGTCTGACATACTTTATATCTTCATGCTATTTTTGGACTAATGACTGGGTGAACTTTAATTTGAGTGTTAGGAACTAAGGCACCCCCGGGAAAGAAATTAAAGATCCTCCTATAACCACGTGGTATTTTCTGGTCCTGGATTAACATCATATATAATATACAAATCCTTACAGTATATAAGGGTTTAACGTATGTTACAGTATGTAATATTTTCATTCCAGCACAGAGACATCGAACATGAAGTCAATCACATTACATTCCCTTCCATGACAGTAGGCTTACTATCTGACACAAACATGATCAGAGGACATCAGGATATCTCAGCTCTGTTTGGAATTGTACAATAAATATACAGTACACCGATGTTTTCTGTTTTTTTTTCTCTGTCGTATGTTTGAGCGGTAAATTGGCAAAAAGTATTTACACGGGCAAAAAACAAAAAAAGAAAAAAAAAGTGCACCGAAGCCAAAAGTCTGCCTGCCAATAGCACCATCACAGTCGTCCCAAAGAAAAGTCGGGCGTCCGACACTTTCGACTCCCATCCTCCCTCCCTCCCCCCACGTTATCTCTCGTCTGGTGAGGCGTCCTCCCCCGCCGTCTGTCCGTCTCCGGGGTGAACGTCCTCCGCGGGGTGATGTGTCCAGCACTTTGGATTCATAAAACAACAAACACGAAGGAAGACTAACAATGATATTAATAATTATTATTATAATAAAAATAACATCACCAACAAATAATCTTCCGAGTTCCACTTCACAGAAGTGAACATTTAAAAAAAACAGAAACAATAAGTTTGTGTCAGCGTTATGGGCTGAGCAGTGGTTTGGATTCCACCACGATGGAGGGCAGGAGGTGATAAACAGGGAACTACTTCTTCTTTCGCCAGCGACCGATCTCTCTTCTTCTTCTCCGTCTGTCTTCAGCTGGTCCAGAGGGTTTTTTTCATTTTCCAGTCCGCCCTGTTTTTCTTCTTCTCTCCCTTTCAGTGCCGCGTCAGCCTCCCTCCATCTTTCTCGCCTTTCTTTCTCTCTCTCTTGTCGTTCTTCTTCTTCTTCTTCCTCGCGTAGTCTCGCTCTCGTCGTCCCAGTGTCAGTGGCCCTGGCAGGTCTTGCAGCACATCTGTCTGAAGTACGCCCGACTGCAGAACTTGAACTTCAGCACCAGCGGGCAGTAGGCCACTTTGTTTACATCTTTGCATTCTGCAGAGAGAAAGAAGAACGGTAATACACTTTAAATGAAAACTCTCCTCTTCAGATCTGCGTTCAGATCGGCCGTTCTAGTCGATGTTAACAAAGTCTGCTTCTGAAACACTCCTGCAGTCGTGAGGAGAACGGACCAAAACAGCGCTGTGGCTGCATGATCGGGTGTTACGTTCAAGTCACAGTGCTAAAAAACATCTGTCCATATCTGAAAAAGGCGAGAAGGATGTTAAACAACACTCACTGTTCTTCTGCAGGTATTAACAGAACCTTTGACGCGTCTGTGCGACTCACGTTTGAATTATTTACCGCAGCAGCAGGATACAGATGCGTGCACACAGATGTGAGGAGGTAGGTGGGTGCAGAGTCTGAAGAGAACAGGCGCTGATGCTGATGCTGACTACATCAGACATCAGGAGGGTGTGTTTGGATTGGACGACGAGCAGCAGGTTTTTATTCTCAGCAGCAGAAAATTCCTAATGATGTAATTAATTTCAATTAACTCGACCTGTACCTGGATAAGTGGCGTAAAATGGATGAATGGATTAACCAATTAAAAATGATGAATTGATTGAAGTTCATGTCAGTTTCGGCCTCTTTAAGGCCTTTTTTTTACCTGCAGCTGCATATATTTCTGTTATTTACCTCCAACACTGATATCTTTCTTGTGTTTCGGTAAAAGAGCGAGAACAAATGTGATTTCTGCTGCCAACTTCAGGGAACAGGTTGAAAATCTGCAACAGATTAACAGTTTTTATCCTCCAGATGTGTTTAATGAGTCTGAAAACACCTTCACCACGGCGGCTAAGTGTTTGCAAACCACCTCAAACATCATCGGTTATTAATAATTCAGACTCCGGTGTGTTAATGTTAACGCATGAGAAGGCTGGTGCATCTCCCTTCAGGCTTCAGCAGAGTAAAACTCTCTGTGCAACTATACTTGGACGCAGAGGCCCGAGACTGAGACAGATCCTGGCCTCGTTCGCTAACTGGGCTATCTGCCACACACACACACACACACACACACACTGAAACTGCTTGCTGGATGCCGGACAGGCAGTGCTCTAAATGCCTTATCACGATCAGAGTGTCTTCCCTTATTAGGCTTTGGCCCCTGCCTCCGCGGAGCCAAATGAAACGAGACATTGCCTCACTGCTGTCCGTAAAGGAACAATTAGCCTACAGCTAATCCCATTAGCCAGCCTGTAAACGCTGCTCACGTTTTCCATTCAGGCTAATCGAAAGGCCCTTCTCGATGCATCTGAATAGCCATCCATCATATGTAAGTGTATATGGAGGGTTGAGGCTGTTTCGCTTTGACCACGGGCCAACCTCGCTGGAAAGATTAATGTAGCTGGCAAAGTGTAGAAGAGTGTGTCATCCAAGCGTGTTTAGGTCATAGAAGAACAGCGAAGATGAAGATACAGACATTTTATAACCTTTTTTTTTTTGTCCGTACGGCACAACGAGGCGTTCACGTGAGCCATCTGCCTTTAGCATTCTGAGGGATTTAAATAGAAACCTGCGTCCGTCTGCCGACCGCACATTTTCTTCTTCTTCTTCTTCGCGAGCGTGATGAAAACTGCAAGCAGACAACTCGTCGAGCCAGCGCTATTAAAGCGTGATGGCAGACTCAGATGTGTGTGTGTGTGTGTGTGTGTGTGTGTTTCGTCATCTTACCGTCGCCATTGGAGATGGGGGTGAGGTTGCACTTGCTCTCGCACTGCTGCATGGTGGTGGGTCGGAGGGACTCTGCGCACTCGTTAGACGGCTGCCCGGTGTAGGAGAGACACTGCACCGTCCTCATCTGCTGACCCATGCCGCACTGGGCCGAACACTGCGACGGGGGAAGAAAACAAGAGTTACAAGAGTCTTTGCGGCTGAAATTTAACAAACCGAGATCATCTTTTGTCTCTCCGTGACCCCTGCGAGGCCTCACGCACGCCATTCTGGGTAATCCCCGACTTCATCCAATCAACCAATCATCGGACGTGACGCCGGAGTCACCTTCTTCTTTTGTCTCAACCGGGTCGACTGTTCAAGTTTTTCTCTGCAGCAAAATAAAAAAAAAAAACCCACACATTTTTGTGTGTGTGTGTGTGTGTGTGTGTGTGTGTGTGTGTGTGTGTGAGGAGAGAAAAAGAAACAGACAGACAGAAAATTGCTTCTTGTTTCTCTCCAGAGGAATTCCACTCTAATTCTTTTCAGACCGAGCCGAGCGACGGCGAGCGGCGTGCACGGCCCGACGGAGACGAATCATCTCAGATGAAATTATACAGCGCGGCCGCGCCGATTAAAGTGCAGCTGGCAGAAAAACCTGCAGCCGACTGATTGGATCGACGTTGTTTATATCTTCAGGATGGAAAGAATAACTTTTTCGGACGTATAGAAAACATCTCACCTGCAGGTCAACCTGTTAGCATTTTTTTTATGCATTAACGACAAACGGTGTGCCAAAAGCTGCAGTTCCTCTTGTCGTCCACTTGAGGCTGGCTCCAGAAGTGAGTCAGTCTCCATAAGTCCCCATGTTCAAATGTCCAACTTCACATCTTTACCTCGCCCCCCCCCTCGCAGGCACACCTCTCAGTTTTAAACCCTCAGCCACGTCCAAATAAAGAAGAAATTACAAGGCCGAGTCATGCTTCTGCCAGAATCTGTCTCCTGGATGGAAGCTCCTCCAGCCTCCGGCTCATTGTTATATACAAACATAAATAAACTAATACAGCTGCAACTCCAGAAGATGATCTAATGACGCATCAGGCAGACACTACATGTACTGAACACCGGTGCAGCGTGTGCTGAGAGAGTAAGACGTTTTGATCAGGACCGGAGGAGTGTCAGGGTCCGCCGCCAACTTCATGAACGTTAAACGCTCACTAACACATCATTCATTCATTGTTGTGTTAAGCAACGCCGTGTTCTACTTATCACAGCACAAGTGAACCGATGTCGTCCAGCTCAAGTCCAGGCCGAATGGTTTAAATTATCCTGTCCATAAGTCATCCAGAAGTTCCTTCCTTTCACACGTAGAGAAGATTTTATAAGCTGAGTTCACTTCTTGGTTTTCTGGACCGCCTCAGAGAATCCAAACATTTTATTTTCTACGATTTTATACCTTTGTTTTGTTTTGTTCACTTCAGTTTGCCTTCTAATATCTTTTATTTATCACTGGTTTAAACCATGGACAGTATAAGGAATGCACGACGTATGCATGACGTCACCCATGAAGATCAAAATCTGTGGCGCTGCCTCTAATCTAAAAATTGGGACGTGGATCATCAGCGGACCTGAGGCGGGCTGAATGAAGCCGTCTGTGACGACACCCACCTGTCAATCAAAGCGTCCACGCTCTTAATCCTGCATAACTTTAAGCCTTAATATAACCTGAACAGGTGAGTTGTATATAAATTCACCCTCAGTACAGTTGTCATGAACGGGGAAATTAGCTACAGAGACCAAAACTGTTTTTTGTACCAGGCTGTAAACATGTTTATTTCTGCTGTGAAGTTGGACATTTGAACATGGGGACTTATGGAGACTGACTCACTTCTGGAGCCAGCCTCAGGTGGACGTTTGAGGAATTGCAGTTTTTGTTGCTTCAACTTTGTAGTATTAAATCTTTTTCTTATCTTAAAAATATTATATAAAGACAGAAACAAGCTTTTTTTTAAATGTTTTGTAGTATAGTCGACTTCCTGGGATCTGCTCGTTCATTCTCCTCACTGAGTCCACGTCCGGTTACATTTTTCCTTTGCCATAACCAAAAGAATATTTAATCACTCCCAGTACTGCAGCCGTCTTATTTAGGATTTATTTACAAGGATATCTCCAAAACACTGGAGTCTTAAATGTTGATGGGTCCTAATAAAAAAAGCAACCCAAAGATGCCTTTAGCATATGGTCCATACTGGCTTCATGCTGTAAGAGAAAGAAGCAGGAACTTAATGAGAAATGAGTCTATTCGACGGACTCGCCTTGACCGCAGAACAAAGGCAAAGACACACGAATAAAAAACCCAAAATGTGCACCTGCGTTTCTTCTATCTGTCCAATGTGCCAGTTGTAATAAAAAACTTGAGATCGGTTCTACGGTGAGTGCCAACACACCTTCGGCGTAAACACGAGCCGAGGCGAACGGAGCAGGCATCAGACAACGACACACCTGTCAGCCATCGCCGTGCCCGAGCGTCCGATATGAACCTCCGACAAACGGCCTCACCCGATGAGAGAGCGAGCGGGCGTTTCTGTCACCTTCAATGATCCTCTCAGATCACATGTCATCCCTTCCCAATTACAGAGTCTTTATTAGGACCCGCTGCCGGCCATGACAGATGGCATACGTCAATGGTGCGACTTAAGTGGGATTTGAACCGGTGACCTTTTGGCCCGAGAGACCAGGCGCTTCGCTATAGCTGGCAACAATCTCCCCCGCCCTTTTTTCTGACACTTTGGTGAGGGAGCGAGGGCGAAGCTTGTAATTACAGACACACACACACACACACACACACATCTGCAGCGCATGAGAAAGTGCTGTGTAAGAGTCGACTCCAGCTGTTTGCTCTACAGAGGTATTAACCTCGGCCCGGCGTGACGAGGAACTCGCTCTTTGATGGAGGTTATCAGTCGGGCCTGCGCTTTGTTTACGACTGTTATTGGCACTGATTGAATTGTAAAGGTTTGTGTGTGTGTGTGTGTGTGTGTGTGAACGCACATGTGGCCGTTAAGAGGAGAAACCGAGGGAGAGCCGTGACCTAGACTGCCTGACTCTTGACCTTTGACCTCTGACCTCAACAACACAGAGTTAAAAACCCGTCAGAGAAACGAGCGACCCCGGAGGAGTCTTCTAAACATCTCAGCGCTCTGTTTAAAAATTCCACTTTTACACTAAATTATTAACAAATCCAACAAAATAACAAGCCATACTTTTTTTTCTTCTTCTTTCGTAGATACAACTCTCTCTCTGACGCACGTTTTCTGGCGTGCTCTCACCAACATGAGTCAGCTGTGTTGTAAAGTGTTCAACACTCTTCGCCGAGCGCACTAAGTCATGTCAGGGTGAGCCTGAAGAATGTTACTCCTCGGTCCTTCCTCTAAATCCTGTTCCTGGAAGTGATAGAGAGGGCCTGGTTCTGAGGCAGAGATAAACTTCAAACAGCCAGGAGGATATTACTGCCACTGATCACACACTGCAGGCCTCACACACACACACACACACACACTCGCGTCACAGAAAACCCTCTACCACCATCACCGTATGTCATCCAGGTGTAAATCATATTAACCATTCACCGACACGTGGGATCTATCTGTGCATCTTTTGTCTTTGAAACATTCAAGATATCCTTTTAAAGGATTAACCGGTGCACTGTTTGCTCGGGAAGCTCGTGTTTAAGAGTCAGAATTAATGTTCAAGTCTTTTTTATCGCACTGCATGTCACCTGTACTCCGGTATCTGCACCGACAAAGACAAACAAAAAAAGTCAATTTACCCTGATGGATGATAAAAGAGTAGGCTGCTGTCCGGGCCTCACTGATTACTGTACAAAAGCACAACTTTAGAACTTAATTCAGTGATCTTAGTGATACTGGATCAGATTTTATTCTTCAGATAGCTTTAGGCTAACCACTTGCTAAAGTAGCTAACCGCTAATTAACTGCTGCTAACTGAATCTTGCCGTTAGCATGCTAAGGGAATAACGTTACACTACCGAGGTGATTTACAGACTTTATGATGGAAAGAATGCTAATATAACAAAGCTAACAGGGCTAGCACTGATGGTTTGGAGCTAGTGTTAGTGTAGCTAACGGCTAACATGACATAATGTTCACTAGTTTCTGGAAAAGGCTAACATAGCTAACTGAAAATAAAAGCTAATGCTGTTGATTTCACTAGTTTTGAGATAAAGCTAATGTAGCTAACTGCTAACATTAGCTATTGTTATGAACTTAATTACATTACCTTTTTTCCTTCAAGTCAGCTAACTGCTAACATTAGCTACCATTACTTGATGATTATAGATTGCTAAATAGCGAACCGCTAACTGTGGTTAGCTCGGTCAGCCGTGTAGCTAACTGAACTGACTCGCCCCGGGATGCCAGGAGCCAAACCCGGCAAGAAAACCACCTCGGTAGTCTTCTTGCCGGGTAGTACCTCAGTGTTCTACCATGGACATTAGCCCATTTCCTGATGGAGTTTTGCTAAAATAGCTAATTGCTGATTAACTGCTACTAACTTAATCTGCCATTAGTAGGCAACAGAACCGGGCTCAGCAGCCTCTGAGACAAACGGGAATAACGTTACACTACCGAGGTGATTGCTAAGTAGGGAACTGCTAACTGTCGTTAGCCGTGTAGCTAATTGAACTGGCTCAGGCGGCTGTATTCCCTGCAAGACTGGACACCGCTGGTTGCAGAGGTTGTGTTCGGTCCAGCCGTGTTCACTGGAAGGTAGACGCTAACAGTAGCTGCAATGCATAGCGGTGGTTCTTCGATGTGAAGGCGGTGCTGTCCTACCTGTCCCCATTCACCAGGGATCCATCGAGGCGGAGGACAGCGTCCTAAACTGCAGCGCATTCGGACCGGAGGTTTGTTGTGGCTCGGGCAATGTGCGGGAGGGAAAGTCTTGGCGAGGTCGCTGCTCTTACACAAGGCGATGCGGTGCTTGAAGCCGGGGCCACATTTAGGTGTGCACTAAAGAAAGCAGAGGAGGTGTAAGGTGTGAACATCTCGACAGAACGATGAGCCAAAGTTAGTCTCAGGATACGTTCTTACCTCCGACCAATCCAGAGTGACCCACTTTGGCGGGCAGGACTGGTTGTTGCACGACTCTCGTTCGATGGGGCGGTGAGTCAGACAGTGGGTGTCCTCCAGTGTCTCCTCCTCAGCAGGGCCGATCTTCCTGATACACAGGACCGTCCTCGTCCTTATCCCGCCGTCACATGTCTTCCCGCACTCCGACCAGTCGCCGATAAACCACCTGGAGGAGGGAGACACAAGTTTAAACAGAAGAGCTGAAGCTAACAGTGAGCTCTGTCTTAAAACACTCATGAACCTTTGCACTAAAAGTCTGCTAGTTTTTGACATCTAAGAGATCCAAGGACGCTCTCCATGACTGTGCGCCAAGTATGGAGCAAGAACCAGGAGACGATTAGCTTAGCTTAGCATAAAGACTAAAAGTAGCATGAAACAGCTAGCCTGGCTCTCTTTAAAGTTAAAAAAAAACATCTAACAGCACCTCTAAAGCTCACTAACACATTGTGGGTCATTAGTTTAATCTTTACTCAAACAGTAATGGAACTAGGAGACTGTTAGCTTAGCATAGCTTAGCATAAAAACTATAAGCAGAGGGAAACAGCTAGCCTGGCTCTCTCTAAAGTTAAAATATCCATCTAGCAGCACCTCCAAAGCTCACTAACACATTGTGTATCATTAGTTTAGTTTAGCCTGGAAGCTACTGTGTATCTTGGCTAAGCTAGCTATGCTACATAGTGCAAGCTAGGCTAATCGCCTACCAGATCTACCTCCATACTTAACACAAAGAAACAAGAGTGGTATCAATCTTCTCATTTAACTCCCAGAAAGAAAGATAATGAGCGTATTTCCCAAAATTTCAAACTATTACTTTAGTAGCATTGAAATGAGAGCAAAGTATCGTAGCATCTTCACACACCAACACCTGGACAAGACGTCTCGATTTGAACACTCCAGCATTCATTAAAACATGAATGATGCAGATAAACTCTTGTTACCTGACCAGGTGACCACCGTGCTGTGATGCCCCGCTGAGCGTTTGACCCCACAGAAGATTAGCCCCGGCCTCATTCAACACCCTTTTTGTCTACAGACTCACAGCATTAATATCATAAAACTGCCGAGACAACAGCGCTCCAAACACATCCAGCCTGTGAGATATTACATCATCTGAAGGAATGTATACAGAATTAACGACGTGTTCAAACATCTGTGTTAGCTTTCATTACTCAGGCCCATAAAAAACCCGGGACGATTCTAAAACAATCGTGTTTACACGGTCTCCTTTAGTTGGCCTTTCCTGAGGCTGCAGGAGGGGTGTTTGCCTTCCTAACAGACACAAATGTCATGAGTAACTCAATACACACACACACGCACACACACACAGGCATGCATGCATTGCAACAGCCTTCAAGTACTAATCAAAATAAATGAGATACCACAAGTCTGCGTCCACTGAATACAGATGTGAAAATAAATAACCCACGACTGTAGTCTGAACGTATGAAAACAAATTACCACTTATACAGTAGATTTACGATACGATCAGTTTTTCTGGCTGAAGGACACCGACGCTCAGATAGTCTGAAATTAATTAACCCCGATGCATTTAATCCCACTTTTTTCCAGACATGATTGAAGTGCGTCTGCTCACGCTTCCAGCTTACAGACATTTGGCCACCAAACACAAGTTCATATTCCACCTGTGTACGTGGATATTACCCCTGGAGGATCAGCCGAGGAAGCCAAAACAATCAAACACAGGTGGTCATTTTCAGTGCTCTAATTTTTGGCACGAGGCAGCAAAACGCTGAAAATAGTTAACATATGAAGTTATAAATCACCGCCGCTTTATTTTATTATGTTCTTCCAAACACATTTCACAAACTAGGGCTCGTTGAAGACGTTTTTTTAAAACTTAAAACTGCTATGCTCCATATTTTTTTTAGATTACCGTTGGATCAAATGTTTCTGTGCAACAAGAAAGGTGTAGCTCAAGTCTCCATAAGTCCCCATGTTCAAATGTCCAACTTCACAGCAGAAATAAACATGTTTACAGCCTGGTACAAAAAACAGTTTTGGTCTCTGTAGCTAATTTCCCCGTTCATGACAACTGTACTGAGGGTGAATTTATATACAACTCACCTGTTCAGATTATATTAAGGCTTAAAGTTATGCAGGATTAAGAGCGTGGACGCTTTGATTGACAGGTGGCTTGTTTGAGCAACCATTTGACTTGTCTTTGCTGATTTTAGATTTTTTAGACCCCTGTTCTTTCTCTCTCTCCCCAGGTCACATTTTTTAACCTTAGACACTGAAATTCGGCATTCACATGGTCGACAAGATGAGGATGCTCACGGTCATTTGGGCTTTTTGATACGACCTACCGTTTGGCATCAGTGTCCACTAGTTGGAGGGGGTTCATTTAGAGATTTTCTGTGTCTCTCAGCAGTCACTCACACACAGACAGAGCACAGCTGTTGCTCTGGCCTTTTTTCTAGTTAACCATTTAAGTGTCTCGCAGACACGAGGAGAACATGCAAACTCCACACAGGAAGCCGAGGTTCGAACCAGAAACCTTCCTGCAGTGAGGCGACGGTGCTAATCACCCATCAATTGATCATTTCAGTCATTTATTAAGCAAATATTCTGAATGTTCTCTGCTTCCAGCTTCTCAAATGTGATGATTTCTCTGTTTCGTATCACTGTAAATTAAATATTTTTGTGTTTTGACCTGCTGGCGTCACTTTGGCATTTTTCATAAATGTCTCACATTTTCCAGACTAAATAATGGACGAATAATCAAATAATTACTCATTCGTTGAGTGTTACGTACTCTGGAGGACACGGCTCAGTGTTGCAGTCTCTCTGGTTCTCTGGAGGTTTGCTGTCTGGGTCACAGTAGTTGTTCTGCACCACCGAGTTGTCGTCCAGCCTTTTACACACCACTTCCTGCTTCTGGGAACCTGCGAGGAAAAAAAAGAGACTGATCAATAATAACTTCGGAAGCAGCTCAGCTGATCTCGCACATTTAAACCCCCCCCCACTTCAGGAACATGGAAGCCGGCCGCCGTGTCAAGCGTCGCGGAGATGGTATTGCTTTCAGCCTGTAGTAAATCCAGACATGTAAATTCCTGATTCTTTGCAGGATATCTTGGCAAATCACTTTTACAGAGCAGAGAGCTCTTTACTTTGGCTTCTGATGGAGAGAGCGAGGGCTACCGTATCGGTGTCACACCTCCCACTGTGTGTGTGTGTGTGTGTGTGTGTGTGAGAGCATGCATGTGTTTTCTGTGCATGCGTACACGCCATACCAACTCAGAAAGGGTCTGCTTGGACCCTCGCGGGACGTATCCCACAGCAGACTTGTCTGGCAGTTGTAATGAGATATGGATATATGTGTGTGTGTGTGTGTGTGTGTGTGTGTGTGTGTGTGTGTGTAAGTATAGAAAATCTACCCATCTGTGCACGAAGTGAAATACAGTTTGGAGGAATGGCGCGACACACGGGGGTAAAAGAGTTTCAGTTGTAAGGCTGTCAGAAGGTGTTTTTCAAAGCTTTTTATTGCACGTGTGATATATTAAACAACACTGCATGATTAGCTGAGCTGGCTGTAATAAGTGTGTGTGTGTGTGTGTGTGTGTGTGATTAAATAACATTTTGCTGATTTAAAGCTCGGCACGGTCGCACACACACACACACACTTACACACGGTAGACACAGATTAGATCATTTGGATCAACAATGCAAAGGCATGTTTAAAACACTGTGTGTGTGTGTGTGTGTGTGTGTGTGTGTGTGTGTGTGTGTGTGTGTGTGTGTGTGTGCTTCCCCCATCTAAGGAAGAAGAGATTCAAACTTGTGCTGCTCCGGACTTGGAAATCCTTCCTCGGAGAAAACCCACATGCTTATTCAGTCATGCTTTTACAAAATATTACAAACCCGTCCAGGCCACACTTGACAACTGGGAAGAAACACTATTTATTGTTACATGAAACCCATTGCTTTTGGGCTAAAAGGTTTGGTTTAGTCATTCTTGAGGCCATGGTCAACATTTCACTGCGGTTTCAGATTCTGGATGTTTGACTCTGCAGGACGAGCGCTGGAGAAGAAGAAGCGGCTGTATCTGTGTGCGCAGCGGCGGCGCTGGTAAACCAGAAGCTATGTGGAGCAGCTCATTCACAGAAATTACACCATATTCATTACTCCGGCTAAAATATGGAAAATATACATATTGAATTTATTAGAGGGCTGAATCTCCAGCTATAAAGTAATGATTTTGGAAAGCCATCGCAAATTATGATACCGGTTTCACACACACACACACACACACTGCTCCTCAGCGTTTGTGTAATTATTGGGTTGTGGAAGATTTACAGAATGACACACACACACACGCGTGCACACACACACACATACGAGATATGAAGTATTAAATATTTGAGAAGGTTAGAAATATTCAGGAGGAATTTAAAACACCCGCAGCGTGTTATGGTATTCAACACCAAAATGCTCGGAGTGCAAAGCAGAGCTCAGCAGAAGGTCGACACGGTGGAAGAAGACGGAAAATAAACGTTAATACGGAAAACGTGCACGGTTAAGTTTAAGCTTTATGAAATCAGCGGTTATGAAACAGTTTGCACGTCAGAAAAAGTCAGAAAAATGTTTGAATTTATTTAAAATATGCGGGAAAAAAATGCATATTTGGCACCTGACAGACACCTGAGTGAATCAACGCATGATTTATAAAGTGAGTTTCTGTCCACCTTCCTGCTTTTATGAGCATTTTTGATTTGCACACCATAAAAATGGTGATGTGGAAATTCAAAATGAAGTCATGACACTAAAGAGTTTGGCCGGTGTTGCCAGCTCCTCAGTAAGGAAAGAAGCTATTGGCTGTCCTAAAAGTCGCTAAACGACGTTATCATCTAATTTGCATAATTAGTCATGTGCATGTAATTGTAACGGACGCTGTAGGAGAGAGGGGAAAAAAAGCACCCTAACTATGTTTAGAACAACAAAATGAACTCTCTGCTGGGATCAGGCAGCGGCGGCTTCGCACATGTGCGATTCATTCACAGTCTGGATGTAGAGGGCTGAACGTCTCCTGCTCGGACTGCAGCTGGGAGGGGCTGCTGTGCGAGGACCGGGCCACCTGTGAGCGGGACGGAGGAGGAGCCCACGGCAACACCTGCTGCTCGTTGAGAAGACGATACGTGCTTTACCAGAAAAAGTGGCTACATTAGTCGCTAGTCGCTAAGTAGCGGCCGCAACCTTGTTTTGGTCCGTTCTCCACATGACTTCAAACCCCACCAGGAGTGTTTCAGAAGTGTTTTCCCCTCCAGACTTTGTTAACTTGCTCAGATTTGGTCATTTTTCTGGTTTATGTGCTTCTAAATATGTAAATATGCTACGTAGCTAAACTGTTTCCCTTTTGGCTGTTTGCACAGGGTGTTTTATTTTGAAAATCAACCGAATTCTCTACGCCGTTTCTGTGTCTGACTTCCTGTCAGCTTGAGCTGCTCACAGCATCCGTGAATTTAGCCTTTAGCATGCAAGAATGACGTCCACTTAGCACGTGACTTAAACGTCCACTGAAGAGACAAAAACTGGTGTCAGAAGTGTCGTTTTCTATTTCTTTAAGGTTTGATTGGAGCTCTTGAAATTACTTTGTCTTCTTCTGCAGTGGTTAAATGGCACCTGGCTGGAGAATATGCACCATCATTTAGCGGAGTGGATGGAAGCACGCGTTAATTTGCATCTTCTGCGGTTGATTTTCTAGAAAATTGTTGAAATTGATGCTAAATTTGGACGGAAACTTGACTAACACGGGCGCCGGACATGCTGAGGTTCTTCACGACAGGTCTCACATTATCCTGCAGTGCTAACTCACCTCCGGCACAGGTAGCGGAGCATTCAGACCAGGGCAGGTGGTGCCAGGAGAAGCCCACCTCGTTATCGCCACTTCCTGTTCGCTGGATGGGCACGTTGAACTTGTAGCGTATTCCCATGTTCTGCTCCTGAAGGAGGACCTGCAGAGGAAACGCAGAAAACTGAGTTAGCAAGTCAAACATTCATCCTCCTTTTAGCTCTGTTTTGGTCTCCACCAGCTCCTGACAAACGTTTTTAACTCTTTTTCACTTAAATGTTCCGCAAGCTGGTGTCTAACTTTGTCCACTGGTGCTGAGCAGAGCAACTGAACAAGACAAGTAAAGTTGGAAGTTTGTAAAACCAAAACAATGAACTGAAAGAGGCTAAAAAGGCTCTGAACAGCCCGGATCAGCGAGGCTCTGGTCGGTTTGTATTAGTCTGCTGGACTCAGAGAGACTGAGGCACTCGTGGTTTGCAAGCCACAAAGAAATGGCTAGTGGTCGAGTGGCCAGTTGCTCGTCTATTCCAGTGGTGCTGTGTGGTCTGGTATTTTCAGCATTCATGTCAAGACAGAAACCGCCGAGTATTACGACAAGAAAACGCTCAGTTGCCTCACATTAACACACACACACACACACACACGCACATGCAAAACTCCTCTACAAATCAACAGACGGTCACCAAATCAAGTGTGTTTGCACTCAACCAAAACTGTTTTTTTCCAGTGTCCACATATAAATAACTTTTTAACCCCAAACCACTGGCTCAGGGTCACCTGAGGTTAACTCCCAGATGTTGAGTTTAAGTGGATTAACAGCAGAAAAAGCACAAAAGGTTCAACGATACAGTTTTAAAGTGAGATTTCAGGTGTCCGAGTCTCTGAAGGTCACATTGATTTTCTGCTTACACAATGCTTAGAGAACTTTCCTCTCTTAAACTGACGTCTGTTACCTCCTGCTGATCCACACTGACCTGTGATCAGGTGAACGGTGTCTCTGTCATTCGTACGTCTGTTCTCACACTATGTAACTTTGGGCTCCGGGTCGGGCGAAGTACGTAACGCTTTACGGCACTAAGTCACACACCACCAACTATTTCACTGATTTTGGTGAAACTGGATCATATTTTATGGAGAAAATGTTTTCTGGTTTTCCCTCTGATGTCCTCCGGCTGCTCCGCCTCAACTCTCTGTGATTTACAGAGTTTCCTGATGGACAGTGAAGTAAACTGCTGACAGCTGTAGCTGCTGTCAGCTAATGTTAGCTCAGTTTGTTAGCCAGGCTGCCCGGATTGTGAGCTCAGAGCAGTGTCGTTTCAAGCCGAGCGGAACTAGTGTTGTGCCAGAACCGGAGCCAGGGGTGAGCGAGTAACGTAACTGAGCTCAGCAGCCTCTATGGACATAATGGCAGAGGAGAAGTGAGCGAAGAGGAGCCACCCACGGTCCAATATGCAACTTTAAAACAAGTTAACTGATTTCTTTTTTAGGTAAAGACAAAGCTCCGCCTCAACTCTCTGTGATTTACAGAGTTTCCTGATGGACAGTGAAGTAAACTGCTGACAACTGTAGCTGCTGTTAGCTCATGTTAGCTCAGTTTGTTAGCTGGGCTGCCTGAGGAGGTTTTCATTATGTCCATACAGGCCCAGCTCCGGTTCTGTCCAGTGTTGAGTACAATAAAACTTTAAAATATTAATATAATGAGGAAAAATACTTCCTGGACCAGCTGCTCCTCTTGTTGTTGTTGTTTTTTTTTTTATAGTGAATGATGTTCAATAAAACATTATTTATTACCATGACGATCAGGTTTTCAGACGTAGCTCCAAGCGCCTCTAAGGACTCCGGTTCATCAGAGGGTCTCTTGTAGTGGAAGGCCGTCCCCGCGATGTCAAACTTCCTGGGCCAATCAATGGTCCACGCTCCGTTGATGTAATAATCATCCCCTTCAGATTTCAAAGCTGAGCGATCACAGAAAAGGAAAAAAAAAAAAAACACTTTTAGAAAGCTCAAATCAAAAGCAGACAGACAGAACGGTAGCTGAGACAATCATTTGGCGTGATGCGACTGCCGTCGTTCATCTTCATCATCATCACTCTCGGCCTCCCTGATGTCACTGACAACTCTCTATCCCTCGGCAGTCTGAGCAGAAACACACACATGTGAAGACATTCACGTGCACCGACATGTACATACGTCTAATTTAAGAAGAGAGAAAGAAAACACACTTCAGGTGAAAGCCTGGACGAATCTCGTGAATACCGCTCTGTCTGGTTGTCAAAACAAAAGTTGGTCTCTAAGCACAACAGATCTGAAAATATCCACTTTCTCTGCGTTGAAACGAGGCCAAATTGAGGAGAAACGATCCAACCGGCTCGCTATTCCGTCTCTCTGGCTCGTGGTGTGCAGATTCCCCCTCTGCAGCATTTACGCAGATTAGATGAACAATAGTTTACTCCTCTTTAACATCGCAATCCCCCCTCTCAATAAATTCAATTTCAGCACATCTGGGACTGATTGTGAGCATTGTGCCTTTTGTTATTTTGAACAGTGCGAGTTTATACAAGTCTTCTCTATTTTTACATTAGCTCACTTCGCTTCTTTGCTCTAATAAAACATTTGCTGACCTAAATAGCGAGGACAACGCTGCATAAGAAAAATATTATCTTTATCATCGGGGTCACAGATGAAATTCATAACAACGTTACAAATTGCTTGGAGGGGAAAATGTAGTCCATCACAATAGCCAAAGTTGCACTCTTTAAACTTTGATATATAGACATCATATCCCCCCGTAATCCTGGTGGGCCAGGCAGCTGTCACCACCGACCTATAAATCTGACGCAGCTCTCCGGTTCAAAGTGTAACTTAAGCCCTCCATCAGCACCGTCCGCTATAAATTCAACACGCTGTCACATGTCTTTCTCCCGTTAATGAAAAGACACAGGATTGGCTTAATTGAATCCGGTTGTTTGATTGTTTTGGGTCAGACGCTGCCAGTGTTGCAAATAGTTTTTGTTTAGTCTGGAACAAAGAGGACGAGTCTGGTGCCAGGATGGCCGTCACATGTGTTAAGATTCAGCAGACTCGGTTTTATGGCTTCACATTAGGCAACGGGAGATTAAACAATGGCATCTTCTAATTTGCTCTTGACAAAGACACACAAGGAAATCCCTGGAAATGTGGTTGACACAGAGCTGAACAGATAATATGAAACAGCTTGATGTCGCAAATTGCCAATTCATCACGCTGCAGTGAACTGCGAGGTCTGCTGAGGTTGATGGATTGATAGTGAAAAAAAGTCTAAGAGTCTACAGCCACACTAGTGCTTCGGTAGCCGTGTTTCCATCCAGATGCATTGCAGATTTTAACCGGATTTCAAATAATCTGGCAAAAGAAAACTGGCTAACATGCTAACAAAGACAATGCAACATTCATATGTTTAGCATGTAATGTTCACCATCTAATTTTAGAGTGTTAGCACCCTAAAAATGGCTAATTAGCTTAGCTTAACACAAAGTACAGCTGTCTTTTGCAGGTATTTTTTTCATAAACCAAAGTGGATAAATATCCTGAAGGGAACACGAATGGCTAAACCAAATTTCATGGCAATCCATTTAATACTTAAAATTACAAATGTCACTTGTGGTGGTGCGAGAGGGAGAGTCACGGCATCACAAAAATTACATTAGGATTTATCATCTGGGGACACTGAATATCGGTGCCAATTTTAAGCCAATCAATCCAATAGTTGTTGAGAAATTTCACTAAAAGCATGTCAGTTGTTCCAGACGAAAGGTCAGTGAGATTAATCCTCTGGGGATCATGAATGTTTGTACAAAATGTCACTACAATCCATCAAATAGTTGTATTAAAGTCATTAACTAATATTTTTGCCATGCTGATAGCACTAGAGGAAATGTCAGGGAATTACAGAAATCATTAGGACTCATCCACTCGGGACCATGAATGTCTGTACCAAATGTCAGAACAATCCATTAAATAGTTGTTGAAAAATTTCACGAAAAACAAAAGTGTAAATCTCATAAAGTGCTAGAGGAAAGGTCAGTGAGTGTCATCCTCTGGGGACCATGACTATTTGTACCAAATTTCATGCTAATCCATCCAATAGTTGTTGAGAAATAAAAAACAAAACAAAATGTGAACCTTATAGCAGCACTAGAAAGGTCTGGGGATCATCCAAGTCAGTGAGGGTCATCCTCTGGGGATCATGGAAGTTTACACTGAATGTCACTACAATCCATTCAATAATTGTAAAGATATTTTTGACTTAAAATTGACAGTCGACCTTGTGCTATAGGGAGAGTCAGGGGATCATTAAAGTCATTAAGATTCATCCTATTGGGACCATGATTATCTGTACCAAATGTCATGCCAATCCATCCGATAGTTTTTGAGAAATTTCCTTAAAGACAAAAAAATTTAGCATCACGATACTGACAGAGGAAAGGTCAGGAGATCATTAAAGTCAGTGAGGTTCATCCTCTGGGGACCATGAACATTTGTACATAATGTTGCTACAATCCATCCCATAGTGGTTGAGATATTTCAGTCTATATTGCCAATCTCCAGAGCCACCGTGGCATCAGCCCAGCTAATAAAAATAAAGCACATATTATTCTGATTATATACGTGACCTGCGTTCATCTCAAGGTCGCCACTTACCGATATAATTCTTCGACATGGCGAGTTCTTTGATCTCGATGTGAACCGACCCCTTCGGGATCTGAACCACCTCCATGTAGCCTGAAAGACAAGGACGAGGGATTGTTAAGGTGGTCTTCTCTCCCACTCAAACCTCCTCCCCTCCTCCTTCCTTAAATCTCGTTTCTACAAGACGTGTTTTACTGCACGGGAGACAGAACGTTACATATCATGTTAGGTAGGAGTACGTATAGAATAAATTCCAAATCACCCAAAAAGGACAAAGCAGAAGGACAAAACAATCCCCTCCTTTTTTTACAGTCACACACACATGCACACACAGTATTTTTAGATGGTTTACTAGCCATACCATAGAAGGAGAAATATGTTTTCTCTCCCTCCTGCTCTCTATAGACGACCTCAGGCTAAAGCCAACACCGTGTCCCTATCTCTACTCCCGATTTCTTCACTCCATGATGTAATTAATGGCAAAAATATTATGTTTTGATCTATATTCTGACAACATAATTCTAAATAGCCAAAAACATATGCTGTGTCGGTGGGTGACAAAGGCAAAAAATTAAAATAAAGGGCACATTTCCATGAATGATTATCTCCCTGGCTTCAGAGATGTGTTGGCTTTTGGACTAAAGTTGCGTTGCCAAAAGGATGATGAGTTACTTTGTTTTTTTCACAATCATCTCCGGTGACTTTAAGTCTGTCACATGTGGTCACCAAACCAAAACACACCATCTCTGCTCGTCCTCTTCACACCGAGTGAATCAAATGAGCCTGAAAGCTGCTGGATGATATATCCGACAGAAAACCTGAGGTGACGAATCTCGAACCTCGGCGTCCAAACAGCAACGCCTGGAGTCACTCAAAGGGCAACCTCCACCGTGGCTGTGAAGTGAAGCCTCAAACATCCACTTGAGGCTGGCTCCAGAAGTGAGTCAGTCTCCATAAGTCCCCATGTTAAAATGTCCAACTTCACAGCAGAAATAAACAGCCTGGTACAAAAAAAAACATTTCGTCCACCTACGCTCCACTTCCACCACACGCCATGCGTACTACGTCCATGTTTTACACAGTCTGTGGTTCTTACCTCCTCTGGGTAGAGACTCGTTGAAGAGTCCCTCTGTTGCCTCGCAGGTGCTGCCGTCTCCTCCGCACACACGGCATCGATCTTCTTTAGCGTCGGAGCTCAGGATGTTGTCGCAGCCCACGTGCTTTGAAGCCAACGGAACAAAAGTTTCAGGAATTAGCACAATTTTACCGTGAAAATACGAGTTCATTACACTAATGGATGAGGTCAGATTTCAGAGCAGCTTCGTGGTCTTTAAAGTTATAGTTGGGGAAATATGTTGATTCGCTTTCTTTCTGAGAATAAGACAAGAAGATCGTTGGTCTATAAAGACAAAGACAAAGCCAGCAGCCGAAAGGTCCAGTGTGTACAGAGAGAGTTCTTCTACAGAGTCCGCTATGTTAAACTGACATGTTTAGCTCCAGGCTGGGTGTTTTTTTGCAAGGTTTTGTGGCATCTTTGGAAGGGTAGAGTGAGGTGAGGCATATTCAGTTGGTTGCAATCTGCAGCAAATTGCTAGATGTCACTAAATCCTACACGCTGGACCTTTTTTATATAGACCCCACATAACAGGAATGCTCCCTCGAGCACCAAATGTGCATTAATCCGCTGCTGAAAGTAGTCCCCAACAAAGTCAAAGTGAACATATTCAGAAGAAACCAAAGCTATGAGAGTCATAAACTACTGAGAGACGGACAAACACATTGTTGGTTTTGGTGTTCTCGTGGACAGAAACATAAAATATAACGTCAGGCTGATCCTCAGAGCTGTAATTCATTTCAACTTGGCAGGTTTTTTTTTTTTAGGTATAAAACATGAGATGTCATAAAACATGATGAGTCTCAGAGTGTTTAAACTAGCCAGTGTAACAGATAATAATGTGTTGGCATCAAATAGACTTCAATATGCAGGCCGTATGGAGCCCATTAAATCTTTATCTGTGCTCAATTTGCAGTGATTGCTTCATCGTTAGTCGATTGGTAATGCCTCGGAGCGTCGAAGGTGGAACGTCGGCACTCAGCACATTTTGATTGGAGGTCTGTGTTTTCATTATTTTTTCAGCAGTATATGGACTCATTAGAGCGTCTGCAGCATTCAAATATTTATGTCTATGGTTAGAGCTATGAAACAAGTGAAGAAGAAGTTTATGGATATTTTTTAACCCATTTTACATCAAAAGTATAAATTTACTTCCATGTACAAGGTGCACTTTCATTCACTTATTTATTATACACTTAGTGCAACTACTACTCCCTATTATTCACTACTTAAAGGTCCACTGTGTCAGATTTAGGGGGCTATATTTACAGAATATAATATTCATAACTCTGTTTTCATGATTTTTATATCTACAGAGACGGAGTCCGCCATGTTGAACCGACATGCTTCTACAGTATCCCAGAACGGACAAACTTACCGATCCGAACTCTGACTCTAGATAGCACCTTTCATGTTTTTGTGAGTTTCATGGTCAGCACAGTTTCTACTTCACACTGGCATGTAGAGGGTGAGGCGAGGGGGTCGCAACACGGGTAGATGCTCACTAAATCCGACACACTGGTCCTTTAATATATTTAAGAGACGCTCAGTGGGTAAGCGAGAAAATTCAGATGTCACACGTCATCAGAGCGATCAAACCTCCACAGTTAGCCTGAAAGACGTCGGTTTTGGTGTCCAGGGGTGTCCACCAAAAAACGCAGCAAAATAGAAACACAAAGAAGTTTAATTTGGTTTGTGTCCGATGGTTGAGCGACATGGACAGTGCATGAGAGCGAGCGAGCAATAAATAAAGTCGGTTAATCAGAGAAATAAAAAGTTACGTTCAACACAAATAGACACATGATCCTGTCTGAACGCACTCTTAGCCAAACAAAACATTATGATGAACATTTTTACGTTTTTCTGGCATTTTATGGACCAAAACAATCAATCAGCCAATCAGGAAACAACCTGAAGGTTAATACGTAATGAAAGTAATTGCAGCCGTAGACTAAACAGGAAGTGATTTCAGATCCAGTCGCGGCCTCTAAACTGTGTGATAACAGCTTTATCAGCTGTGTGTTAATGCTGTGTGACAATACTACTGGGAGGATTGCTGTTATTGCCGACACTTCCACTCGTCCTTTGGATCTTTCTACTCTCTATCGCTGTCTTTCTGTCTTTGTCTCTGCAGCACCTGCAAACAGCATAGCAGTTTTGAGTGTTTCTGAAAGCTTTCCAAGCAGACAGTGTTCTGGAGATTTATCACAGTGTGGCAGCGAACCCGGCGAGCCAGCCTCTGGAATAAAACCGACACGCTGGACTTGGACTGGAAATAAACCTGCAAGTGCTCCTTTTTGGTCGGGAATATTCCACCTCTGAAGAGCTCTCTTCCCATTAAAACACACACACCATGTTGTGTTTTTATATTAGAATCAGAGTAATGTTGTTGGCACGGACGCCCGAGCGGTCCATGCCAAACAGGAATCAAATTGTACGGTCAGGTGGAAGTCAAAGCAAATACTTAAAGCGAGCAAACCAAAAAGTTATTTCAGCTGCATCTCAGAAAACACACAAAAAAACCTCCTCTCATCTCCACACACACACAAACTGTACAAAAATGATTTATGCTTGTGAAAACAAAGACGGCACGCACTGCCAAGTCCTTTCAATAAAATGTTATTAAATCAGCCTTTTTTTCCAAATAAATATAAAATCATTATTCAATCAAAACAATGATTTTTGTGTTTTATTTATCACACAACAAACCCGCTCGAGGCTGCAGAGCGCTGATAAGAGTCAAGGAGAGCCATGCCAGTCGTTCCACCACAATCAGCCACAATCAGCGACTCAAAGACTTGATTGTTCTTCGCTGGAGAATGCTGCAGTTTTTAGTTAGTTCTTTTTTTTTTTTTGTGCTTTGGCAGTCGCGTTTATGCAATCAGTATCTGGCAAACTGTGTCGCCGAAGATAAAAACTTAGCATGGAGGCTGAGGGAACTCTTCTTAGGTCAGATGAACATGTCACTCCATCGCAAGAGCCCACTGAGGCTGACGTCACAGTGTTGTGTGTTATTATATTCAGAATACACCATACGCAACCAAAAACTGCACTTCCTCAAACGTCCACTTGAGGCTGGCTCCAGAAGTGAGTCAGTCTCCATAAGTCCCCATGTTCAAATGTCCAACTTCACAGCAGAAATAAACATGTTTACAGCCTGGTACAAAAAACAGTTTTGGTCTCTGTAGCTAATTTCCCCGTTCATGACAACTGTACTGAGGGTGAATTTATATACAACTCACCTGTTCAGATTATATTAAGGCTTAAAGTTATGCAGGATTAAGAGCGTGGACCTGCCTTAGGTCTGCCGATGATGTAAATGTGCCTGATTTTCTTTAATTAAACAGCACAGATGACATGTTTATGACAGGAAATACTTCCTACAATACGACCTATAGTATGTTTTCAGTGGCGTTGAGTATATGAACTCCATACGGTTGCTTTATTGTATTTTTAAGGAGGTCTTTTAACATCCTGATAGTCCATTTTTCTCATAAAATAATCAGTTTTAAATAAAACAATCAGCTCTTTTATGAAAAGCTAAGAGTAAAGAATCAAAACTGAACATGGACGTTGATTATTGACGTTGACATCTTACAGTCGTCTTCAGCGGACGGCTCTGTTGTCATCATGTGACCTGGATATAGCACCTTGATCACATGACAACAGGCTAATAACTCAACACGAGGAAGAGATGTATTTGAAAGCCCCACAAAAAGCCGGTAAGTAGATCTTGAGTCAAGTACATCACTGAGTTTTGCTAATGTTGGCCGACCACCAGTCTGTTAAAAGGAACGTAACCGCTGTGAAACAATCAGAAAGTAACTTTTTATTTCTCTGATCGACCGACTTCATCGGGCCGTCGCTCGCTCACTCTCATTCACTGTCTGTGTCACTAAACCCCTGCTGTTTGTCTGCTTTCAGTCAGACTCAGATTTAGAAGCTGCTTCGTGAAACAAACAAAGTCAGAACACGACAGGTAGAGTATCAGAATTTAGATCAGGTCTCAGTTTCAGGCTGACTGTGGAGCTCTGACCGGTTTGAGCGTGATTGGCGGCCGCAAAAGTTTGATCCGGCTCAATTTCACCCGTGCGGGCCACACTGCTGCAACCAAAACCTGCGTTTTCATGTCTGAATGCGGCCTTAGTCGAACAAATGAGGACTTTTAGGAAAACATAATGATCATTGAATCAGGATTCAGTGTTTCTACACACTAATGCTAAAGACCTCTTTTCAGCGTTGCTTGTTAGCATAACTGATACAGCTGATGGGAAACCGATCTAGGAAGATAAAGTTATAATAACAAACAGTCCCCAAATGTTTGATCACCACTGCTCCACCCTTACCTTACACTCTCCATTGATGCAAATGTCCAGAGAGTCGGCCTGACATCGGGTGCCGTCTATGACTGCAGGAGAGCGCTCGGTGTA
Source organism: Miichthys miiuy (assembly GCA_036365135.1). Lineage (NCBI taxonomy): Eukaryota > Metazoa > Chordata > Actinopteri > Sciaenidae > Miichthys > Miichthys miiuy. Next base: position 21,573,478 of record CM071619.1, on the reverse strand, counting down.
GAAGTTATAGCCCTCTGCCAGGCAGTTCAACGCACAGGGCTTCACACCACCTGGGTTACACAGAAAACACACAAAGAAGAGGACGTCGTTACACACACGTCATGACCTGAATGCTAACTGAATAGCTCGAGAGATAAATGATAAACAACACATGGAGACCGGCGAACGCTTGCGTCGTCCCTGGACTTTGCAGCCAGCTCTGGGATCTCCTCTCCACTTGTTGACAATAATAATCACGCGGAGGAAAGTCAGCGGCGCTCAGATCTAAAACCCCCCGAGCCTGACGTCACCGTAAAACGCTGACACCAACCGAGACAGCGCCAGCTGCCAACAACAATTACACTGATGCAGGTTATCTGCTGTTTTTACATGACGGCTCCCAGCACGAGGAACACTGCAAGTCAGGAGGTGATGGATTTGACAAAACAGACCCCCATGATAAAAGAGATCTAACTTAAACTCTTCCATCTCTCAAAGAAAATAAAAGCAGTGTTTACATGCTTCGAGCTTTTATCACTTTTTCTTGTTTTTAGTTAAGTGGATATTTTCCATGATCTGACATCAAGGAGAAAACTTAGGGGGAGAATGACACGAGGCCTGTACTCCTAAAATCCTGCCAATAACTGTGATACAGTACAATAGCACTTCCACCCATTCTGGCTCAGTGAGATAAGTGTTGATCCAGAAGAGACCGAAGAGAAAGAATGAGCTCCAGTCTTTCTTCTGGGAGAGTCTCGACGTGAAATGTGTCAGGACGTCTGTCTACAATGTGAAAATCACAGGGAGGTTGGACGAGCAGCAGATCCAGAAGAGCGGCGAGGGTCTTCAAACATGCAGCAGGAATCTGAAGAATTCACAAAGCCATCAAAGAGACCTTCCCCCTTTTTTTTGTGCTGTTTAACTGCAGAAGGCACGCCGGCCTGCAGACTGTCATTTGTGATGCAAAAAAGAGATGACAGCTCAACACTTAGCACAGATTGGATGTGTGAAATATTGCATCAGCTATTAGCGAGTTCAACTTTACCCTAGTTAATAGCACAAATGTTTAATAAATGAGGATTTATGTATCAGTAAATTAAAGCTGGTTGCACCACATGAGCTAGTTCTTGCACAGAGATTAGCTATTGCTAAATATTTACATCCAACTGCCGAGTGAAACTAAACTGAACTAGCTAACTTAAGGAGCTAATGTTAGCGTGCTAGCATATGACCTGTTTAGATTGAGTAAATATGGTCAAACATTAACAAAAACGATTACATATACGTACACATGATACATTTTTATATTAATTTCGGCAGTTATGTTACAGTAACTACCTATTTGATTGCTTTTGTTTCTTTGCTAACACCTTTACTTGCTAACTGAAAGAGCTAACACTAGCCTGCTAGCATATGACCTGTTAGATTGAGTAAATATAGTCAAACTTCTTAAAAATTATGTAAAATGAAAAGATTTAAAATTATAATTTACAAAAATGATTTCATACACATATATATGATACATTATTTACATATAGTTGTTAATTTGGGCAGTTATGTTACAGCTATGGTAACTTCTTGCGGTAATGCCTTTACTAGCTAACTGAAGGCGCTAACGTTAGCCTGCTAGCACATGACAAGTTTAGATTGAGTAAATATATGTCGACATCTGATCCTACACTTGGTCAAACTTTTGAAAAATGATATAAAGTGGGAAGATTTTAAATTATCATTCACAAAACTTACATAATATACCTCAAATTAGAAAACGTAATGCTAATAATGTCTGACTAAATGACTAGCTATCATCAGGTACATTAGCATTCTCAGCTGCATGGATACTAACTTATACACACATTTTTCATTAGTTAGTTATATTATATTATTATATTAGTTATATTACAGCTACAGTAACTCTCTACTTTTATTTCTTTGCTAATGTCTTTACTAGCTAACACATTACCCAGATTTTATTTTATCCGAACTAGCTAGTAAGAACTTGAATGACCTTACACACAAACTTATGAAAGGACCTGAAAACATATTTTCTCAACCAACTACTTATGAGCTAAGGGGGTCGATCTGAAACATGTGTTTGCCAAAGTCAAAACAGTTTCTTCCTGGAGGCGGAAGAGGCAGAAGGACTACAAACATGGTGGCGACCAGAGCCACCACACGTCAAACCTGTGGGTTTGTCACGGATACAACATCCATTCTTTGTAGTGTCAATGATGTAAGTCCTGAACTCACCACCAGTGTAAGGCTTCCAGTTGTAGTACTTCCCACGGAAAGGCATGCTGTCAAAGTCGGCGCACTGCTTCTCTCGGAAATCACGAGATCCAGCAGGACAGGCCTGCAAAAAGAAGTATATATATTAGAGCGTATAATATTTGCTTCAAGGACTTTACCAGCAGTGTCTTAGTCCAGTTCCATCCCTTTAAAAGACTCTGTTTACACATGCTTTACCAATCATAGATAAATCATACACACATCACAAAGAGCTGCATGAAGCTTTGCTGTCCATAAAGCTTAATGTTTGTGATATAGATGTCATGGTGCCTGGAAACTGTTGTTTTCTTTTGTTTGTTATTAACATAATAAAAGTTAAGTATTACAAACAAAACTTTATTGAGTTGTGTAATCTATCACAGTGAGTATCGAGTAATGCAACACAGACTTTTCTAATCAGTTCGCTATGAAACTGCATGATGAATTATACAAGTTTTAAGAGTCTGCCAACTGATTTCTTTTAATGCCGCACTCAAATGAATGGAAACCAGTTCATAACTGGAACAATGGGATAAAAAAAACATCCATAAATCCACAAATCTGTGGCATGCATTCATAAAAACTGATGATTTCAAGGAGCTAAAGCTAAGTTCTGCAGATGCAGGCTAGCATTTGAGCAAGTGAATCTTGTGCAATGAGTATTTCTTTAATTTGCACAGACATCATGGTGGATAAAGTCTGCACAAGATGTCACATTTTATTTTCAGACACTAAAACAGACTTGTTTCTTGGAAGTCCTAATTGAGAACCGTGTGTTTTGCATTTGCTTTGTTTTCATGTGTTGCTCCAGTAAGAAAAAAAAGTGGAAAGAAACACTTTATTGGTGTGAAAAGGTCCTTAGAAACCCCAAAACACTCTCCCCCGGGGCAAATAAAAGCTCTTAGGTCAAAGCTGTATTTCACATGCTGAAAGTGTTCCACGTTGGAGTGGACCGTAGGGAAGGCTGAGCCACTTTCATTACTGCTCAAGTGTTTTGCCAATATGGCAGCTTTAAATTTTGCACATCAAACATGCAGATTGAGTCAGAAGAGACAGAATAATATTATTACAAGTGTGTGCTGAAATGACAACACGGAGGCCAAACGCGATTTACATGTGCCAACACGTGTTCTAAGGAAGAGAGTACATCAAAAAGTTCCATTGAAAAGATTATTTCAGTATCGATTAACCTGCTGATTCATCGATTAATCATGGTGATGTCTTACAAGAGCAGTCCAAAACCCAACGAAGAAGACTTCACAACGTCTTCACAGTTACACAACTGGAACCAGATGTTTTTGATTGACTAATCAACCAGTATCACACATTGCTGTATATTTATGTGACGCCGTTGCACATCTCCGGTCTCTAGAGTTCAAGTTGACCTCCAAGTTAAAGGTGATTTTATATGACCAGGTCAATTTACCAGAAATGCAGATTACAACACAACCTGTGAAATCAGTTTTATATCATCTCCTGTGACTCTTTGTCAAGTCTGACAAAATTCACTTTAGTAATCTTTGTTTGGGCTGAGAAACAACAAATTCTGCTGTATGCTGACGACATAGCTCTTACATTGGGGTGGCAGTAGCTCAGTCCATAGGGACTTGGCTTTGGAACTGGAGGGTGGCGGTTCAAGTCCAGTATGGACCAAAGTATGGAAGGTGGACTGGTAGCTGGACACTGGGACACTGGCACTTGACCAAGGCCCATCACTCCACCACTTCTTAGGGTTGTCGACTGGCACATTACGTTGGTTCCAGAATGAAATATCTAAACAACGACTGGATGCATTGACAAGACATTTGGTCCAAATGACGATGGTACCCAGACCATGAAGCTTAATGATTTTTCGGTGACCGCCTGACTTTTCGTCTAGCACCACCACGAGGTTGACATCTGTTCAGTGCTGTCATCAAGACCAAGTGTATCGAGGCCGATGCTATGTCTCTATTTGCGTACTTCCATACTTATATATTTTGAGTACATCTGCATGTTCATACTGTCAATTAAGTCAAAATACAAAGTCTCGAGTCCTCTTTGTCTGACAAGACAATTATGAGATGAAACCAAAACATCAAGAAGTGGTCTTGAGACCAGTCTCGCAGTCTCGAGTACTACAGGACTGCATTTGTTGTTCTGAGTGACAAACAGATGGATTGTTCATGTCGCCTTCAGGATAATTTGCAACAACTTCGATGACTTCTTAATCTGTGAATTAACGCCATCATCAGGCCAAAACTTGTCCAGCACTTTGGTTTATAGTTTATGACATGTTATGTTAGCATGCTAAGAAGCTAAACTAAGATGGTCAACATCATGATAAACATCGGCGTGCTAGCACGTTAGCATTTAGCTCAGTAGCTACTCTTGGTTAATCTTTGTCTCAGAAGTCAGAATATCTAACCCTAACGGGCTTACGTCCAATCAGAAGTTACTTCTTCAATAGCTCTTCCATGAAGCATTGTGCTAATGCTAACAGCACCCACAGGACTGATGTATAGTAGCAACAGGAAGGAGGAGGCAGCATTAACAAATAATATCTGACCGCTGGATATAAACATCAATTTATTCATGTGAGTGTGTGAGTATTTGTCATTGTAGCTACATCTGGTGCACGCACACACACACACATTTCCCTGGACAAGGTGTGGTCAGTGTGATGAAATAGCGGTTAGGGATGTTGTTTGTTTTCCAAAGAAAACACTCAGCGGTTGCTTTCAGCTGTTATTTTTAAAGACTTGCGGTTAAACGTCCACCAGGGCCTCTATAACTATTTCAATTTTCACCTTGTGAAAAAGAAAAAAAAGCCCACCTAGAAATAGTTAAACAGAGATCTCGACTCGCAGCCATGTTAAATATTTGTTTAAAGCTTTGCTCCAAACCTACAAAAAAAAAACAACAACAAAAAAACACCCTGTGAATTTGCTTTTCATGGAATACGCTCTGAGACCGTCATCATCGTTTGACTCAAGTGAAATGTCACAAACAATATGTGAACTATTAAGTGACAAAGAGAGACGAATAAACCCAAAGTTGCCGGGGGAATATTGAATGACCGCCTGTGTGTGTGTGTGTGTGTGTGTGTGTGCTTTCGTTCCAGGAAGAAAACATGTCAGACAGCTTAAAAAGTCGGCGCGATGCTGCCTAACTAACATGCTCCTTATAAAGCCTTTTTTTCCTAAGATAACATGTTCGGCGGTTGTGTGCTGTGACAGGACGAATCCAGACCGACCATCTCTAGAACATCCATCAAGAGGGACGGCTCAGGTTCCGAGCCACTTTATATACTTTGTACCTAAAACACTCGAGCAGACAGACGTAAAAAAAATAAAAAACATAAAGGCAAAGAAATGAAAGACAAACTCACGTCGGTGTTACAAGATCTGTAACGTTTCCTCTCCCCGAGACAGTACTTGCCTCCTCCGGACGGGCTGAGAGACACAGGAGAGAGGTGAGTGAGACATCTTCGACGGGTCACGTCGATAAATTACAACCATAAAAGAATCAAACACAAAGAATCTTTTTGGTGATGCTTGAAGTGAGTGACTTGTTGGTGAATGCAGGTCACGAAACAGGTCCCTTAAAAAAAGTCTCTGCCAGAAGACAAAGTGTGTGTGTGTGTGTGTGTGAGCGTGTGTGTGTGCCAATGATTCATTCATGAAATCCAAGCCGCTCTAAGAGCTCTTAAGTGTGACATGCCATTTAGATTTGGGAGAGAGACTCCTTGTCTGCTCCTTCGCTTCACGTCTTACAACATCTACTCCTTATTATCTCGTCTCACCTTCACCTTCAGTGAGACGGGCTCTGTAATGAATGTGTTCGAAGCCGTCCTGGCTGTGTTTTCTCTTCCTCCTCCGTCCTCTTTGCGCTGATGCCTGAGCAGCAGCGATCACCTTACACAGGTGTTCCACATTATGCCGGTGCCTTCTCCTCCCTCCCCTCCCTCCCTTTTCTCTTTTTCCTTCCCTCTGGTTCACTCTGGCTCTCTCTCCCGTCTTCCCATGACGTGTTTGACGTAATATCTAGCCTCCAAAAAACAAAAGGAATGCAACGCTGGAAGAGAGATAAAGATCCCAAACGTCTACTTGCCAGACGAAGATGCACTGGACAATGATTTGTCTAGTGAGGACACATGAGAGGCCTACACAGGACTATAATCTACAGTAGACAATGAGCTGCGTCTTAACTGGTTGCACATGCACCAGACAGACTTAAAGATCTTTTTCTTCCAGATGAAAAGCTGAATTTATAAGTAATAAACAAAACTTTACTCAAACATACTGTAACAGTGGGAACAAGTAAGAAAATGTCATTAACCCGACAATATCTACCTTGTCATCATAAGTTACTGGTCAGACCAGGCTGGAGTAGGAAACCCTGGAGTTTATTGAAGTGAATGAAGTGTTTATTGGTTCAACCTTTGTGAGAAGAGTGTGGCATCTCTTCATTTAAAACATGATATCACTCTAAAGACAGCATGAAATGGTGCAACGTCCTGGAAAACAGTGCATCTACATTGGTGACCACTGAAAAGTCCAATCAATACATTATCAATCCTTTCTATCCTCCCTGTTTGATGACTTGCTGACCTGTTTCAACAGGAAAAGCATCACATCTAAGGACTAATGACTCTATTGGACGGATCCTCGAAGCTCTATGCGTTAATTTTGGTTATAAACAATAAATGAATTCATCACCTGGCCATCACTGCACTATCTGTTACACTTTTGATGGGTTATAATGCATTATAATCACATTACGGTGCATTAAAAATCATTATAATGGCTTATTATGACAATTATAAAGCTCCTTGCTTGATCACTGCCCAAAAAATGTGAGCAACAATTATGAAGTGTTACGAAACTTGACTTTATGAGTCACTATAAAAGGCTTTATAATGTATATAACCCATTTATGAGTGCTTATAACTATATTTATGTATTGCTAAAGGCACAGTATAATGCATTATAAACATGGGTCTTATAATGTGTACTGTTAAAAAACAAATATTTACGACCTGTAATAACTATAATTATACATTGCAATAGACACAGTGTACGACTAAGTATGTTTATAATGCATTATAGACACGGGCCTCAGCATGTGTTATGATTATTGAAAGTAACAACAGTGAACAGTTCTTATAACTATATTTATGTATTGCTAAAGGCACAGTATAATGCATTATAGACACAGGCCTCATAATGTGCATTGTTATAATGAATTATGAATATTTATGAGTGCTTATAACTGTAATTACACATTGCTATAAGCACATTATAATGCATTATAAACACGGTTAAGCGATCACATAGAGCTTTAAATGAAGAGCCACTTGAATTATTTTATTAATTTGCCTCAGTGATGATCTAATCATCTCTGCTCCCACCGGGACATAACACACATCCACACAGCGTACACATCTGCACGTACACACACACAAACACACACCTGTAGGCAGGACCTGGATGTGTGTGTTCAGCTTGCTGTGGCTTACTTTGCCTACTTACGCTGGGCTGTCACAGTGCCTCATGGAGGAGGATACACCACCCCCACAGGTCCTGCTGCACTCCCCCCACATCGACCAGGGACCCCAGCCTCCGTCTGAGCTCTGAGGCCAGGTACCGAACGCCACGCACTCCCCCTGATAGCACCACTGACCGGGGAGGAGCAGAAAACACAGACACGGAGAGGTTATTATGGAGTTGAATCATTTCTTTACAACAAAAAGACACATTAATGGTTGTTTTAGAGTCTTCAGTCGAAGCGAGACTCACAATAATATGCAACTTATTACAACGCTGAATTTTTAAGTGTCAGTTTTATGGTTTTCCAAGTTATTAGCTCACTATAAATTTATGTGCATCTGTGTATAGTGAAATGTAGACTATACAGACTCTGAGTGATGGCGTTCGCCTTCAGTAACACATCCTCTCTCTTCTGTCTCACTTTAAAAACACACACACTAACTCGTGATTACACAGTTACTCACCCTATCATTTAATTTCCACATTAGTCCTGTTACCACCTGACATTTTACATTTTGTAACTGCTTACCGGGTTTCCACCTTGTTGAGGTTTATTGTTTTCTTGTTCCTGTGACTCGAGTCAGTTTGTGTCCTTTTTACTATTAAAGGTATAGTTCAACATTTTGGGGATATGTGCTTACAGATTTATATACATTTAATGTCTGTCGTCTTACAGCAAGACTAAAAAATAAGACCAATGGTGGCTAATGTTAGCAAACACGCATTCACTTCACTGACTTTATAACTCTTCCTCCTTGTCGTACTGTTTTATTGTTCTTTATTTGACACTTGTGGCTGTTTTTCAATAAAAGCTTCGTAGCTTTAAGGTTGCGTTTAGCCTAGCTTAGCTTAAAGACTGGAAGCAAGAGGTACCGACCAACGCTAAAACTATTTCTTGGTGAATAACAGCTAGCAGCTAGCAGCTAGCAGCAGCTGATAGCCACCAAAACTTTAACTTAAAAACAGAAATAAGCAACCTCCGCTACAGTTGGAGTTGTGATGCGTTACCTGTTACTTGTTGTTAATGTTTTGTTCGAGTTCAAGCTAATCAGATCAGACACATCATGTAAAGATGTTAGCTTAAGAATTAGCAGCCTTTGTGCTAGCTGTTTCCCCCTCCTTCCAGTCTTTACGCTAAGCTAGGCTAATTGTGTGCTTACTTCTGTTATCACCTCCAGGAGGTTAAAGATTATCGGGGGTGTTGAGTGTGGATCATAAAATGTTGTACCATTCCTTTAATTTGTGCATCTTCTGACCTTAAATCATCATTTTATCAAAGTTTAATTAACTTCTTATACTCATTTAGCATGTTTCGTTTAATGTTTGAGTGCTGTGAGGTTTTCAGGGTGGACAGCGCGGTGTGGCGGTTCAGGTGTGTTTTAAGCCTCGTGCTAAGCTCTTCAGATGGAGGACAGGGGATCAGAGGCGGCCCTTTGTCTCGTCAAATTGTGTCAGTAGGTTAAGAACCTGGAGAGAGACACCTGGGACAGTCAAGGTGAGGGCTACGTCGGGTCACTGTCCTCTTTCTCTGACTTATTCATTCACCTCCTGAGACGCTGTCTAAGCAAGATTAACGGGAGAGATCAGGACACAGGAGGAAGATCTGACCGTCCGAGGCCGAGCGGAGGAGTCTGCTTTCCACCTTAGAGTCGAGTAAAAACATAAAAAGTCCTCTCTGTTGGTCAGTTTCGGTCTCTCCTCCGCCCCCCTCTCTCTCCCTGCTCCTGTTGGAAGGGCCTCTCTCCATTACATGCTGGGTGAGAAATGGCTGACATTCATATTCCTTTGAAGCCGTCCCCCGGCAGGGGCAGACGGGTAGTATGCCACTGGCTCTCCTAAAGCTGCTCCGAAAGCTGTTCCAAAGCCCCCCGGGCTCAACCTGGGGCCCCCTGTGTTGTCCAGGACCCTGTCCGTGGGCCCCGGTCCTCAAAGGCTCCAGTGAGCTAACGGTAATCGCGGGTGACAGCTCGTGACACTCTCCCATTCTTCCCTTTTAGACCTCGGACCATCCGGTGACAATGGCTGCCGTAATCCATGTTAAAACTGTCTCCTCTAACCTGGCTGGCATCAACAGCGGGCCGATGACCTAAAGCTTGGCCTGCTTGAATGTGTGTGTGTTTAAGTGTGTGTAAGTGTGTGTGTGTGTGTGTGTGGTAGTACCCATTGCATGAGTGAACACTAGCTCTTTCCAGAGTTAGCTGAGGCTAATTTCTGCACACCGAGGAGGGAAGTTCTCTCACTTACTCTCTTGTGATATCTGCAGCAGTCATGCAGAGAGTTCCAAAAATATAATGGAAGTAAATGGAGTTTCATTTGTGACGCTCACATCATCTCTTCCAGAAATAAAGTCTCAGTTAGTCTGGATGATGCACAGAATGAGCTCTCAAGAGATTTATGGGGACTGTTTCATTGGTAGAAAGTAGTGCCACTAGACTAAAATGAATGAATGTCAATGGAAACCCTTGAAAATGAAGACTTTACACAGAGCTTACAGGGATTCATTCAGCAAATTTTGACCTGATGATCGACCTAACTTGACGTTGGTGCTAGAGGGGAGGTCAGGTAGGGTTCATCCTCTGGGTACCATGGATCTCTAATGCTGTGTCCCAATTCTCGTACTTCCATACTTGCTATTTTGAGCCCATGTGTGCGTTCACACTGTCAGTTATGTCAAAATGCAGCTTGGATGGTGGCGTGTTGAACACTGGACACTTCTCTAAGTTGTACATATGTTTTATATTTATATTTTGGCAGTTAAATGTTGGTGCTAACACTCACCACGGCTGCATGAAGAAGGGGTAAAATGTTGCGTCATCATTTCTGGTAAGTTCACAACAGTTGTACTCGAATTGAGACAACGCTACCCTGCTGAGTACACAGAGTACTACATAGAAGTATCCGAATTGAGACACAGCAAATTAGAAGACCAGACATGTAGCCTACCTATGTAGCTAATATTTTCTCAGTAAACCTAGTAAAACGTTACATCAAATGTTGTATTCAACTTCTCCGGTAGGTTTACAACACCATACTCCAATGTTGATGTTTCACAGGAAGTTAAAACTTTGGTGGCAACCTGTCGATGGCGCTAAGTCACTGAGCTAACATGTGTACCATGAATGTCTGTCAATGGCCTCCATCTAATGCTTTAGTTGTCATCTTATCTCTAGAGAAAATGTGTTTGTTTGCGGATGACTTACCCCTTTCTCGATGCTGCCGGTCTGGCACAGAGTCCCCTCTGCAGCAGGGATACTGTTAGTTACACAGCGGTTGCTTTTGCTAAGGCACCAGAGCTCTCTACACACTTCCTAGGAAAGAAGGCAAAAGCAAGTTGGTCAGAATAAATCAACTCAGCAGACTCGTGTGGGATGAATTGTTGAATTAAGGGTGAGAATGATTTATCAGTAGCCTTTGGTGGTTTTCCTCTTAATGTTTTTCTTCTGACGGCACAAAAAATCTATAAATCTGCACGACGATTCCAAATCAAATCATAAGAGAGGATGAGACGAGCTGATGAGACCACATCAAGACGAGCTTCAAGAGAGCCCATATGCTTTGGATCACGGCGCATCTTGAGCAATACGCCGAGGTCACCGGGTGCTGTTAATGTTCTCTTATGAGAAATGAAGAGTCAGCTGGATCAACACCATGACTAACGTTTGCTCACGTTCAACCTTGCGGACCACATGGGACCGTGACATCAGTTCAAGAAATCCAATTTCATCTTCTTAGGGGAAATCAAGAGTGAGCAATAGGCCTCCCAAGTCTTAGATAAAGACTTGTAAGGCCGAAGAAATATCTTTAGTATTACCGAGCGGTCTGAGTAAACATCATATCTCCATCTTCTCCTCCTCACTCCTCAGTCGAGAACATGAGGAGAATCCATTTAGATGACTAAGAGGAGGGAGTGTAGATGGAGATAGAGGGTAGACAGCACTAAGTTGCCCCCCAGTAAATAAATAAAACCATAAAGTGAACATATGTTACAAGGACAGATCTGCACAACCTTGCATTAGATTTCCCATTAAACCGACCCGGGGTCTCCTCGCGTCTCCACTTCAAAGGCTATTTTTACAGGACAATTGTGTACGGGCAGAAGAGCAGCCCCATGAAAAAGAGTTACGATCGGGCGCATAGATTCTGACCCCGGGGGTCAGTAAATATGCCACGGGGGGCCCTGCAGCTCCCTGAGCCTATCCAGATTAAATAAAGCAGCAAACTGCCACTCTCTCTGGTTGCAGTGACTCCCTACACCCTCCCTCCCACCTCCGCCGCTGCCGCCGCCGCCAGCTGGTTTCAATAAGCCGCCCCGCTGCTCCGTTCACTATCTCGGCCCCTCTGCTAAAAGGTCAACGTCCGGGGGACGTTTAACGAACGTGGATGTGGATGTGCCTGACGGATTTACGCTAAGAGAGAACAAGCCGGCTCGGTAATATAGTCATCAAAGGTTGTTTGTTTTTCATACCTTCAGCTCCCAGCGTCTCATAATCACTGTTTTTTGCAAGGGTGGCTTTGAGCGCTAAGGAGTGGGAAGTAGTCACTGAAACCAAAGTATCGCTATAAATTACCCCCGACGACTTCCTCCCTCGACGTCTGTGTAACTTTTCCCAACCTCTGACGGTCTCACGCTGTGATTTAAAGCCTGTGATACCCCCCCACCACCCGGCCCAGCCGGTTCTGAAAGGTATCGTCGACCATATTCGGTGAAATATCGCTCCGCATCAACGGTTCATAACCTCGTCTGGTAATGACTCCTAAATACAAAGTTAGGTTGATTTGTGTCGTGTTTGCGGTTCATCTGAAGGGTTTCTGCTTCTTAGATCGTTTAAAGCGATTCGAGCCAACGTTGCCAGATCTGAATGACGGCAACAAACGGCTCCAATAAGAGCCTCAAACCCACCAAATCATCGATTATATTATTATATTCAATATCTTTGGACTTTACACATTAAAAATATTCACTTACATGAACAGTTGCACTCGTTTAAACAAGGAATTTACCACAAAAGTACCACAAATCAAGCTAGCTTAGAGTTATGCAGAATTAAGAGCGTGGACGCTTTGATTGACAGGTGGGTGCTGTTACAGATCTGCATCTTGGTAGAGTCACCACACTGAGCTTCACAACGGCTCTCCAGAAACCTGTGGGTGACGTCACGGAGACTACGTCCATGCTTTATACAGTCTACGAGTGTCTATGAGCGTCCCTTTGTCGGGTTCACAAACCGCTGCTCTACATTGCTGTTCAAAGTTCAGCCCAGTTGAACGGGACACACCGGGTCATGTGTGGTGCTAAATCTCCGTCCCGTCCTGAAGACGAATGAACATCGTTCAGATTTGTGGCCAAGATTTTGAGACTTTTCTGCGATTTAAAAACATAACAAATCATTTTGTTATCTCTCAGTCTGTTCCACAAAGTGAATTATTAAGACTACAATACGTGTGTGACATTATTTATCGCAATATCAGAGATAAACTTTGATACGCTCTGACTAAACTTCCTTCCTTTCCCATCCGCCGCTCTTCTGGATTCTTGATTCATCCAAATGTGGAAAAGTTCAATAAGTTATGGCTTCGGGGGGAAACCAGACTCTTCCATTCATTAGACCTTTTATCCATTTCTGTGGTCACGTCTGTCCTGTAAGCAGTCGTAGAGGGCATCTCTTTCACAGATGGCTGCATGAAATAGATCTTATTGTCAGACGAAAAAACTCCAATCTATGCTCTCTGTTGAATCAGCGCTGGAATCCAATCCGCTCATAAATGTGTGTCTTTCATGCTGATCTAAAACCACAATTATGAGCTTAAGAGCCAAAATAACAGGGCTTGATTTTGGGGCCTGTTATAATCTGCTGTCAGATATTTCTTTCAATGAAATGAAATAACTCTATGATCTCAGCTAATCTCTGTCCTCCATCGCGCGGCCAAATATTTATGTAACGCAACAACAATATCACGTTATTGTTCGTTAAATCTTTGAGGATTGTTCCTCGTCTTTCACTGCCCGTGTGTCGCCTCATGTGCCGAGGTTTTTCTCATTACGGCGGAGGCTGAATGGTTATCATCGCAGACGATGAGAGGAGTGTTGACTTCGATCCTTCATCTCTTTGTCCGCGAAGTTTAGAGATTAAAAAGAAGAATAAGGCGACGTGTGGAAAGACAATTTTAAAAAACAAAACAATTATCTTCATCGCGTGCTTGAAGAGAACGATCCCAGTGAGGCCTAACATGCTGTACGTGTACGTCAACACCTGATATTAAACATGAAAATTGAGTTTATTTCTCAGTTAGCTGCAAGAATTGATGCTAAAATCACACAACACATCGAAGGTGGAGCGAAAAAGACGGCCGCCATGGAGGGAGGAGACGTGATGTAGTTTAAATAAAGTATAAAATATAATATAACGTTCAGGAGGCTACAGAAAAAAACTGCAGTTCCTCAAACGTCCACTTGAGGCTGGCTCCAGAAGTGAGTCAGTCTCCATAAGTCCCCATGTTCAAATGTCCAACTTCACAGCAGAAATAAACATGTTTACAGCCTGGTACAAAAAACAGTTTTGGTCTCTGTAGCTAATTTCCCCGTTCATGACAACTGTACTGAGGGTGAATTTATATACAACTCACCTGTTCAGATTATATTAAGGCTTAAAGTTATGCAGGATTAAGAGCGTGGACGCTTTGACTGACAGGTGGGTGTCGTCACAGGTGACTTGTTAGAGCAACCAGGCGTCATTCATATTAGCTCTGCCAATGATCCACGTCTTTGCAGAGATTTAGGCAGGATCATCGCTTGGTTGATAAAAATGTCAGAAAACTACATGAACATCGTCATAAAGTTCCTAAAAAGTTCAAGGTGGCGTCTTTGAAGTCCAACCAACAGTCCAAAACCCCCAAATAATACATTTTCCAAGTAAATCCACAAAAAATGTTTGATTATTTTAATCATAAATCAAGATTTATCGACGTTTACTTGTTTGAACATTGGAGATCCAGACACCAGCCGACTGTAGCAGCGTGTGGATGTTTTGGAGGGCGTAGATTTTAGACAATATTTGATGTCATGTACTGCTATAAACTCGATAATTTAGCTGCTCCAGTTAAAACATATATCAAATGTGTGAGAGAGAGAGATCAGTGAGCAGTGAAGGATGCTGGTTTCTTACCCCATACTTGCATTGGCGTGACGAGGCTCCGTACTGGAAGCGACACTGCTCGTCTGCATCGTACACCTGCCCCGGGGCCACTGTTGGGTACAGGAAGTCTCGTTTCAGAGGTTCATTGTCCAGACACGTCCCCCGACCTGAGCTGTCAAAAAGACAAACCTACAATAGGATTGTTTCTTACACAAAGAAACCTTTCTACACTTGGCAGAGTTAGAAAAGCCAAGATTGGATGATTAGTCCCCCCCCCCAACCGCTGCCGCCACCACCAACACCACCACCACCACCCCATCATCTTCTCTTTAAAACTTCGTGTTGTTTCATTTAATTTTACCGTTGTAGCTTGTCAAAGATCTCAAATGACATGTAGTTAATGTCGATGTTACACATCAACACCTCTCATCAAAGAGAGCTTCGAAAGCACCAGAGGGTAAAAGGGGGCCGATCCGCCCCCGGCCCTCCTCTCTCTGATTATACGGCTCTGCGCTCCACTACTCTGTACGTCGCCTCTTATAGTGAATCCACAGAGGACCCGATGAAATAACAGAGCACGGAGGGGAAGGAGGAGAAAAATCTGTGAGCGAGCCAAGGGTCATATGTCCAGGCACTCGGATTATGTTTAGTCTGTTTTGTCAGATAGAAATATGTGAGCTCACAATGAACTCGCAGGGAAACACACACACACACACACACACCCACACACACTGCGTTTTATTCTGAATACTTCATCCAAAGAGCTTGCAGTGTTTCTGAGACACTAAAATCATACAAGTAAACAAACAAAAGAGATGTATTTCACTCTGAGCTCTCTCTTTTCTCCCTGACTCAGGCAGAAATATCACTACAACTATTTACTATAAACGCTGAGCGCCTTCCAGCTGCGGCAGCTGCAACACCAAGTGGAATTCCTCCCATCCCTCGAAAGGAAAAGTTGGGCCCGGTGACAACAATAATGTCGAGCTCGGGCTTTAAGGGGTCGAGCTGAATTACAGAAGGAGAGGATAAGACTGAAGAGTGGAACTACAGAAATGTATGTTTGCTGACCAGATTTTGAGATGTTTGTCTGCCTGTGCTTCGTTCGTGGCGCTCACAGCGTTTGGATTTTAACGTCTGACGCTTGAGAAACTCTTGGACTCAAACTGCTCGTACTCCAGGGGGGTAATTCTGCAGTTATGCAGGGTATGTGGAAAGATTGTGGAGTAACTAATTTGACAAATAGTCCCTGAAATTTGTTCTTTTTTTACTTTTCTTTGCTCTGAGCACCACAAACAAACTTAAAGTAACATTTTGTAACTTTCCTCTGATAAACTGACGTCTGTTACCTCCTGTTGATCCACACTGACCTGTGATCAGGTGAACGGTGTCTCTGTCATTCGTACGTCTGTTCTCACACTATGTAACTTTGGGCCCGGTCGGGAGAAGTACGTAACGCTTTACGGCACTAAGTCACACACCACCAACTATTTCACTGATTTTGGTGAAACTGGATCATATTTTATGGAGAAAATGTTTTCTGGTTTTCCCTCTGATGTCCTCCGGCTGCTCCGCCTCAACTCTCTGTGATTTACAGAGTTTATGATGGACAGTGAAGTAAACTGCTGACAGCTGTAGCTGCTGTTAGCTAATGTTAGCTCAGTTAGTTAGCCAGGGCTGCCCGGGGAGTTAGTGTTTGTACCGCAGGCCGTTTCAGGCCAAGTGGAGCCAGTGTTGTGCCAGAACCGGAGCCAGGGGCGAGTGAGCAATGTAACTGGGCTCAGCAGCCTCTACGGACATAATGGCAGAGGAGAAGAGAGCGAAGAGGACGTTGACGGAGGAAGCTAAGAAGAGAAAAGGAGAGAGTGAGCGAGCAAGAAGCCGCCGGACAAGAGTAAATCTGGGACTGACTTTTAGTGGTTGGTGAGAGCTTGGTGAAATAAAAGGCTGAAAGACAGACGCCGAGCTGGGCTGACTGCTGTTGGACTAGTCAGTAATATTAGCTGCTGCTGTGTCTGCTGTTGGTGACCTGGTTGATGTTCGTATACACGTGCGTCCATATTCACCACGGTGGGATTACAGTCTGAAACTAGGGGACGCTATATTGCAACAAAATACCAAGTGTTACATAATGTTGTTTTAAAGTTTATTTTTTGAGCTGCAGACTTTGTTTTTCCATAAAAAGAGTCCAAACAAAACAACAAAACTGAACAAAACAAAGATCATCTAATAAATTCTGTTTGTTTTCATCCGAGGGGAGCAAATAAAAAATGTATTTTAAGTGGATCTTAAATGTTCCAGACCTCTTCTTCTTCTCTCCATCATCCCCTGTTCTCAGTTACTGAACGGAATAATCCTGTTTGTTGGCTCTTGTTCCCTCAGAGGACCCCTCTCATCATGGAGACAAACCAGTCTCTGAGACTCCCCGTGCACGGAGGGCGAGCTTCACTATTTATTGGTTTGGAGGGAGACAAAATAGTCAAAGTTTAAACATAGAGGCTATTATTTGACATCGTCGCAAAGGCTTCCTGTCCGGTGGATTCGGCCAAATTCATTTATGCCCCAAGCGGAAATATCCTCTAATAAGCGAGAACATCAGCAAATCCCTGAACTCTGACACCGAATCATTCATGTAGATACTAACCACACTGAGTGTTGAGACGGCGCAGGGTGATTAAATCAAACTAACAATTAACATAAGGCACAAAAGTCTAATATCGAATTTAATCGAGCATGCGGGGCCTCGGAGAGTTTCATAAATCCAAACTATAAACCGGCGTGCAGACTTTGGGGGGAGAATAAACTATGACTGAACTGTGAGTGCATTCATAAACCATTCCTTAAAAAACCCAAACAAAGCACCACATATTGCTTCAGCAATACAGTGAATCTAGGCCAACACCGCAGCCAAAGTTGTTTACTTGGCTTGGAGGAGCATGTGCGATATCCAAAACTCTGATTGAGGGAGAGAAAGGGAGGATAATTGGGAGTTTACAGACAGAAAGCTTTTGTAAGAAAACATAAAAGCTAAAGGCAATAAAACCCAAAACTCAAACAGAGGTATAACACAGCCCGAGCGATCGTTGATTCTCCTTAAAAATCTCTTTTTGTTGGACTCCTGGACATCCGAGCCAGAAAAAAAAGGGGGACGGGAACCCGACAGAGCAGCAGAGAAGCAGCTCTTTGTGTCCTTTGCTGGAAGCTGGCATATAATACTGTCATCTCTGTCACAAGTGCTGTTCACTAAACCCTCCTCTCCTCTCACAGCTTTCAGGCCGGAAACATCATCTGACAACCACCAGCCGCTATTATCGGCTTTCTTGGAGGGCCTCGCTGGCTAAACATGAATACACAAACAGAGACACACACACAAAGACAAAGACACGCCGCATCCAACCGATGCTTCACCACGAGGTTGTCTTAGAGATGGAGGCGGTGGAGCTGAGAAAAAAAGCAAATATCTTCTTCTTTGCAGGACGCTTAAATAAATCGGCTCTATTATCCAGAGTGCAAAAGAAGATGACACTTCTGGTGCACAAACCTGCATGCACATTATGAGCCCTGACAAGCCTCCTACGTTGAAGAATCAGATAAAAGCCGACCCTGACCTCTCACCTCTGAATCAGTCCGGTGCGATCAAGGATCAACATCTTCGAGCAGAGCTAACTTGCTCGGCTATAGTCTGTCTCAGACGGTGATGATGGCAATGTGTTCAGGACAGCAGCAGCAGCAGCGAGGTCCTCGAACCTTCATCTCATTGTTGAAGCACTTCTCGGGCCTTCTGTATCTCAAAAACTTCCTGTTCTTCTTCTTCTGTTTTGAAATGGTCCACTCTTTTAAGAGCAAGTTATTTATGGGGGCCACTTTGAGGCAAAGCAACAAACTTCAAACACCTTATGAAGCTGAAACATCAAGAGAAGTGGACAGCTTCTTGTAACTCTGAATACTAAAAGACGTCATCATGAAGAAACCAACGCACTCGCCAATACAAAAAGGTTACTTCACACGTCAAAGTTGTATTTTTAATCATGTTCTACTTTTAGTACTTGCCAGTTTGTCAGTTCCATGATTCATTTCAACCTTTTAAAGTTGATTTGAAAAAACGTGTCAGCAAACCACCATCCATCAACCACAGTTAAGTTTCTGACCACCTGCCGGATGTAAGTCCAATATTATCTCTTTTTTTAGCTCCGTTTTTGGTCTCCACCAACTCCTCAGCTACATTTTCCATTATGTTTATCAGTTAGCCACTGAAATGAGCTTCCTCCACCGGTTGCCCGGACTCAGCCTTAGAGATAGGGTCAGAAGCTCTGCTCCTTCACATCGAAAGGAGTCAGCTGAGGTGGTTCGGGTATCTGATTAGGACGCCCCCCTGGGCGCCCACTGGGAGGAGACCCAGAACCCGCTGGAGGGACTATATAGCCCATGTAGCCCGGGAATGCCTCGGGATCCTCCAGGAGGAGCTGGAATGTGTTGCTGGGGAGAAGGACGTCTGGAGCGCACTGCTAAACCTGCTGCCACCGCGACCCGACCACGGATAAGCGGAAGAGAACGGATGGATGGAGTTAGCCGCTAACTTTGTCGTTTGGTCCTGGGTGTGAAGTGTATCACCGTTTTCAGCTGCCTGAGAGCGACGAGAGTCAACCGAAACAACGAGCTACAAAATGCTAAAAAGCTCTGATTGGAGCAGTAGAGTTAGGTGATTAGAATGATTGGGTGTTCAGCAGTTAGCCGCTAACTTTGCGTGTCGTTTTCAGCCGCCTGATGAGAGCGGTGAGAGTCAAAAAACCAAAACAAAAGGACACAAAATGCTCAAAAGCTCTGATTCTGTGTGATTTGTTGCTACAAACAACCCCTTTACATATTAATTTAATCTGTTGTTATTATATAAAAACACAGATGAGATGATCCATGACTCCCTCAGCGCTGTATCTGGCACGTTTCTTCTACTTTCCATTGTAAAAAATTTGGGTTCTTGGTGCCACATGTGTCCACATGTTCAACAGACTCAACGTGGCTCTTTGCAACAGTTTACAACAATCCTGCTATTTCTGCAAGCACGTAATTGCTCGGAGTTGTTGAGTGTTACAAAGACGAGGAGGAATCGTTGACCTCATTCTGTGACGGTGAAGAAAAAAAGAAGAATAGCAGCATGTTTCTCATCTGTGGGGGGAACAATCCTGACCACTTTCTGATTGTTATTCCTACACAATGAAGCTGTTTCCCAGCAGAGGCCGAGCGAAAGGCGCCGCGCCCAGAGCTCAGTCAGTCGTCCTCGGTCCACACAGCCACCAACAGTCCCCGAGTGAAATCTATCTGAGATGCTTGAGACCAGGATGACTTTTAAAGTTCATTGTTTGAAGGCTGTGGAAGGGGGGGAACTCCACCGATTTCACAGCCTGCACCTCATCCCAAATCTACGGCCAACTTGTCCGCAGTTGAGTTACATTGACGATGATTAGCGTGAATCCAGAAGTCTCGAGTAAAACTGCTCATTTAGACGCCTCCTCTAAAAAACAGCTTCAGCTCAATGTACCCATGACCTGCAGGGATCAGGCTTTTAGTTCATGCAGTCCTGTCATGATCTGACAAATCAAGAGTTCACTGCCAGACTCCAGATGTTTTGTCTGGCCTTCTCCAACTCCAACTCCAACAAACTTGTGTAAGTTTTTTTTGGTCTCACCATGCCAGGCTGGCAGGACTCAGACAGCAATCCCTCATTCTGCCAAACGTCACCGCTTTTACTCCTCAGTTTATTTGTGCACTTCAAGTTTTTTTCAAGTCTTCTATGACTTATCCACAAAACAGCGGAGCAGCGGCGGCGGCGGTCGAAGGCAGCTGGTCTACACATCACCGCCGAGCACCACACGAGCTCTAACATCACCCGCCTTGTGGTGCGAGGATGCAAGAGGGGTTGGGAAGGCACCCGGTTATCATCCGCAGCCACAAGGAGGTCTGGCAGGAGGTTTGGTGATGAAATGGATGTGAATAAGTGTGGGGAAGGACTTGCTTACAAGACAGCCTAGCGGGTCACCACAAGGGCCCGGCGGGTTGTAAAAGCAGCGAGGCGGCTGCAAGCAAGCAGGAAAACACACACACAAACACACACACTCAGGGAACAACGGTCATCCACTTACTCGAGGAAGCTGGTGATGTAGTCTTTGCTGCAGGCGGACCAGGAGAAAGGGTTGGTGTTGGCTGTTATGTGGGCGGCCATCAGTTTGGCCGTCTCGTGGCCTTTGGTGCCGCAGGAATTCCCAATCCCGTCATGGTTCATCCCAAAACTGAAACACACAAAATAAAAAAGGTCATCTGGGTTTGATGATCTGTAACCGCTGATCTAAAAGTGAAGCAACTTTTCCTTTTCTTCACCGGGAAGAATAAGAGGAGGTTTACACGTCGAATGGAGCCAGTGTCATGCCAGAACCAGAGCCGGACAAATCTGGGACTGACTTTTAGTGGTTGGTGAGAGCTTGGTGAAATAAAAGGCTGAAAGACAGACGCCGAGCTGGGCTGACTGCTGTTGGACTAGTCAGTAATATTAGTCCATATTTAGCACAGTGGGATTACACCCGTGTAATGTCGCTGCAGCTCTAGTTTAGATGGGATTAGAGTGGACAGTCCAGGTTTCTGGCTGCAGGACGCCTCCCTCGGCGGCCGTGGCTGTAAAGATCGAGCTCTTTGGCTCTGAAAACAGCTGTGTGGAGGAGAGCCAGGGGGTTAAAGGTCAAACCCTGTCTGGAGCTCGGGCAGGAATGAATAAGGTCTAATCACCACTCTGATGGCTGCCTGTCAATCGCCGCTTGCAGGTCTGAGCAGGTCGCGAGGCAGAGTCGACCCCGACGAAAATATACTTAAAAAACTCTTATCTGTTGGAGAGGAGATCTCGTGTTGCAGCAGGATGTCAAAGCTGACTTCTCCTTACAGTCCGGGAGCACTAATCAGGTCTAATGTATATAACAAACCTGACCGCATCAGCACAGCCTCAACCTGTTTTTCTAAGGCTGGCGTTTATGACATTTTACCCTACTCTGGAAATAAATCAGCCGCTGCAGTGTGTGTGTGTGTGTGTGTTTTTTCATACATCCTCCAGAAGAAGCAGAGACTATTTTTACAACTGCCACACAACAGAAGCAGACACGAGACATAATAAAGGAAATCGCCATCTTGCTGAACTCTCTCGAGGGGGATACGTAGACTAATACATCATCATTATTTTGCTTTATATTCAGGAAGAAAGAGCCAGAGGTATGTGGACACTGACATTTGCATGAGGAAATATGTGGAGATACAGTTCAAGACGTCTGGGGGCTACATGCAGGTCTGGTGAACTCGAGTAGTAAGAAATGTTTGTTATTAGAGCACACGTGAAAGTGATAAAAGGTTTGAAGTAGAGCTGCAACAATCAACTGCCAAATATTTTGAGGATCAATTCATTGTTTTGAGTCACTTTTTAGGAAAGATTCTCCGATTTCAGCTTCTCAAACGTGAATATTTGCATGTTTCTTTGGTCCTCTGAGACCTTGAACTGAGCATATTTGTCTAAAAAGACATTTGAGGACGTCACCTCGAGCTTTGATCAACATCGTTCTGACATTTTCTGATATTTTATGGACTTATCGATTGGTTGAGAAAATGATGGACAGATTAATAAATAGCAAAAATAATCGTTGATTGCAGAAGGGGTGGGCTCGAGTCGAAGGATGGGGTCATGAATCGAAAAAGACTACCACCAATGACTCATGACACAAACCGAGTCTTCAGCAGACAAAACAGTGTCATGTTTGACGGCAACCTCGTCAGGTTCAGCTTCTTCCAACTCAGAACAATCCCCAAAATCAGGCACTTCCAATCACCCAGGATGGATTGCTGTAACTGACTCTACCTCTGCATCTCTGAGGTGACCAGGTCCAAGAAACAAGACCACATCCCCCCTATTCCTGCATCGTTGAACTTCAGGATCAAAATCCCTCTTGTCGTCTATAAATCTCTCCATCGTCTAGTCCATACATCCATCTCAGAACTTCTCACCCACCTACAGAACCACCAGACCCCTCAGATCGTCCTACCTTGGCCTGTTTGCTCTGCCCTGCTTGAGGGCAGTTAAGGCTGTTGATGCTTTTTGATGCACTTGAAGCAAACTGAGTCTTCAGCAGAGCTTCAAGCAGCTTCAGCAAACAAAACAGTGTCATATTAGGGACCCTATAAACCTGGGAGTCATGTTTGATGGCACCCTGAGCTTTAACTGACTAAATTATGTCGTAAGATCCATCCTCTTCCAACTCAGAACCATCAGGAACCTCCTCTCAACGGCTGACCTGTCAAGGCTTCCTGTTTACAACTGATTCAAATCGCTGCAGCCCGGTTACTAACAACATCACCCCTATTCCTGCATCCTTACACTGGCTTAGCGTCCACTTCAGGAACAGTTTATCTCCACGGTTTCGCCTCTACAGAACCACCAGACCCCTCAGATCGTCCTACCGTGGCCTGTCGGCCGTGCCCCGTTAGGACGGGGTGTTTCTGGTAGCCTCTCCTCGGCTCTGGAATAACCTCCCAAAGGAGACTTTAAACCCACTTTTATCCTCTGGCTTTTAACTCAACTTGAAACTTGACCTGAAACAATTAGTAAAAATTAACACAGCTGCCGGCTACACACCGTCTGAGCGGTGAAAAAAGTCTGACATGAAGATCGATGCCAAAAAACGTCCCACGACTCAAGGAGACGGGAGAGTATTATACAGTAGGTGACGTGAAGAGGTCGGTCATTTTTCGTGTGAATAACCAGGCCTGACGTCGTGAACGTCTTCGGAGACTGTCTGAAAATGCTCGCTCGTTATCCTCAAAGTTAAACAACGTCACACTTTTCACCCCGCCTTCCACGGTGGCCGTCCCGAGCTACTATAAACACTTTTGATTTCAGACGTGGTCGGACAACACGTACACTGTCAGATATCATAACAGAGGATGTTCCTCTGGACGGACCTGACCGTAAAGACCCCGAGGCAGCTGTCGGGGAGTGAGATCATTTTCCAAGCAAACTCCTGAACTGTATAAGTTGTCTGTGCCAAAATATGACAATAAAATCATGAAATCTAAATTGAAGAAAAAACTGTGAACTACAATGACGATAAGGCATGATATTAATTTATCCATCCGTCCATTTCCAAGGAGCAGCGGCTCTACTCTGAGCTCCCTCCGGATGTCCGAGCTCCTCTCTCTGAGCCCAGATAACAACCAACTGAATACCCCTCAGCTCACCCTCCACTTACAATCATGATGGTAAAACTGGTGGCTGCAAAACTCAAGAAAAACGCCAAAGTCACAATCTAGAGTCAGTGTTTAGTTTGTCTGTAGAAAGACGGCGGTTCAACGTGGTGGACTCCATAGAAACAAGCAATATTCTGTAAAATACAGCCGCCTCAGTCTGACACACCGGACCTTTAAGTCCTTCATTACGTGCTCACATTGAATCTGAGACGTACGATCACAAGTTCGGAGCCAATCGGGGTCCGATATGCAACTTTGAAACACAAAATAATAAACTTCAAAACAAGTTAATTGATTTCTTTTGTAGGAAAAGAGAAAGCCCCGCCTCAAAGCTTTGTGATTTACAGAGTTTCCTGATGGACAGTGAAGTAAACTGCTGCCAACTGTAGCTGCTGTTAGCCAATGTTAGCTCAGTTTGTTAGCCGGGCTGCCCGAGGAGGGTTTCTTTATGTCCATAGAGGTTGCTGAGCCCGGTTACAGGCCCAGCTCCGGTTCTGGCACGACACTCCTGGGCCTGTAACCGGGCTCAGCAGCTTCTATGGACATAATGGCAGAGGAGAAGAGAGCGAAGAGGAAGTTGACGGAGGAAGCTAAGAAGAGAAAAAGAGAGAGTGAGCGAGCAAGAAGCCGCCGGGACAAGAGTAAATCTGGGACTGACTTTTAGTGGTTGGTGAAAAAAAAGGCTGGCTGCTAGTTTTTGATCATAAGTAATGTAATCAGAACAAATACTCGAGTACAGCTGAACATATTTACCACAGCGGGATCACACTGTAAAACTGAAGGAAACAAATCGTGACATAACGTTGAATTAAAACTCACTTGTGGCCGATCTCGTGCGCGATGGTGAAAGCAGAACCGAGGCCGATGTCTTCATTGATGCTGCAACTCCTCTCCGGCTCACACATTCCAGCCACCGAGGCCAAGCCTAGACACACACACACACACACACACACACACACAAACATACAAACACAGGGTAAAAACAGCATTCTTCAGAGTCATGGTCATAAAATCGGGATTCCACATGTATGATCTGTTCAGCAGGGGGAGTTTGAGTTCAGCATCACCAGCTAGACTGCTTCTTTTTTTTCCTCCCTTCCTTTGCAAAACTACAGCGACTGCTGGAAAATGTCTAGACACGAGTTAGATTTATACATTTCAATTCATGTAACAAGGGATCGCCTCAAACGGCGAGCCAAGAAATGGAATACAAGAACCTCCTCGCCAACACACAGTACCCCCACCAGAAAGCTGTCAGAAAATATAGATGTTTTCCTCATTTTCAGAGGAGAGTCGGAGAACGAGGGAGGGAGGGAGAAAAGGAGAGGAGGGTGTTTAAGTTAAAACCACTCCACGATCCAGGTGTCGCAGGTCCTTTTTTCTTAAAGCCTGACAGGTCAGATCGGGAGGCAATTCTTCATAGATTACATCTACAGGTGAGCGCAGAGTGGATCATATGACAGCACAAAGCAGGTGTGTGTGTGTGTGTGTGTGTGTTGGGGATGTGCATTAATGTGTGTGAAGGAAAGAGTGTTTTAATTATGCTGTTGTAGATTTTTAAATGTTTTCTTGTTGTATCGAACCTTGCAGGCAGATTTGAGACATTCTAAAGGACAAATTCAGGTTTTTCCATTCATTTGAGCGGGTAGCGACCGGCGGCGGACAAGTTGAACCGGATCAAATTTTTTGGGAAAAATGTATCCCGACATCACGCATGCTGCCGCCAATCAGACGCTCAGACTCGGTCACAACCTCCACATCTAAACTCTGATAACTCTACCTGTTGTTGGTTGCTCAAACAAGCCACCTGTAACAACGACAAGAGGAACTGCAGTTCCTGTGATGGCTTCATTCCACAGTTGCCACTTGACTGACGCTAATAGAGAGCTAGTTTGTCCGTTCTGGGCTACAGTAGAAACATAAATTACTTTTTTTTTTATATTTCAGGGGAAATTTTCATGTTACAGCAGCTCAAAACACACAAATAGCTGCTGTAGCAAGCAAAGTTTCCTGATGTTTGACCAATAAAGTCGATCTTATCTTGTCTTCAGATGATTATACACTAAATCTGACACACCGGACCTTTAATCTGATGAAATTCAAACTTGTTTTGCACACGTCCTGACATCGACAGATGCAGACCTGCGTTTGGACTCGCAGGTAACCGCTGATATCACGTTATGTTTTGGCGGTCAGCGTCACGGTTTTGCGTGAACTCTCTCGCCCTCCCTGCTTGAAAGTGTCATGGCTTTTGTATCCTCTTTGCTAAGAGGCTAAACAAGAATAGACTCGCAAATCAGGAGGCCACTGAAACCATTACTGCAGGGAGAGAGAGGGAGAGAGAGGGAGAGCCTGGAGGGAGGTGAAGAAAGAAGGAGGAGAGGGAGGGAAAGGAAAGGAAGGAGGGTGGCTACTCTACGATTAGTTTAAGAATGTGTGTGAGTGAAGTGACACACACACACACACACACACACACATTGCATTGCGAGTTGTTTTCTTAGCACCGGGGTGGACTGTGTATTATCTCCAGCCCCGTGATTACTCGGCGACCCTAAAGGCCAGCGATCTGACCCCGGGGAGCGTGATCCCCGAAGAGGAGAGGAGAGGGAGGGGAGGTGAGGGTGGAGGGTGGAGGGTGGAGGGTGGAGGTGGAGGGGGGTTGGGGGACAACGAGGAAGCCGAGCAGATGCCAGGGCAATTAAAGCGACCGGGGAATGTGACGAATGCGGTCAATCTGTCAAACCACCCCTGAAGTCACAATATTACCTCCAAGATATACTGTGGTGCCTGCGGGGCCTTGACAAAGATAAGATGGGGTGGGGATGAGGGAAAGGAGGTGGAGGTGGAGGTGGTGGAGGAGGAAGGGGGCCTCTGCCACTGCTTGCTGTCCTTTTTCCACCCCCCAATACCGCCACAACCAGCATATCAGCCTCTCTATCTGCCTCCTGCATACTCTAACACTCCCTATAATTGTCCTTTTCCCCTTCCATTTTCCTTTCAGCTCCTCCTCCTCCTCTTCTCCTGCATCTCCTCCTCTTTTATCCTCGGCTTCCCAACACATACCTCCTGCTTTCTCTCTCTCTTTCTTTCAACCCCCGGTGGAAGTGTAAACACCTTAGACAAACTGAGGTTAAGAGGCAGATGCAACCTTTTTATAAACTGGATGTGGAGGTTGGACCACGGCTCGGCCTGCCTGCGTCCAGGTTCAGAGCCTCCGCGGGCCTCCACCAAAAAAAGGGGGAGTCACTGAGGAGCTGTAATAACACGAGTGAAGACGTCCTTCTCATTACGTCTCACAGGAGGAGCCGTCTGAGGTTCTTAAATAAGGTTTGTCCGAGGACAAAAAACGTGAAAATGAAAACGTCTCCGGAGACGAATGAACTCACTTACACCAGTCAACACGCATCAATCTTTTTTTCTATTCGAGTCAGGTTAGTGCCAAAATACAGCAGAGAAGACGAGTTTTTTCACTTTTTCTTGTTGTGTCGAACCTCGCAGAGAGAGTTGAGATATTCTAAAGGACGCATCCAGACAGAATCTGCCACGAGTTGAGTGGAGATCCACCAAAAAACACGACGACCTGCAAGCGGAGAAGCTCCAACTTCTGGAAAAACGCAGTCCGACGTCACGCTGCAGCCAATCAGACCCTCAGACTGATCAAACCTCCAACAGTCTAAACTCTGATACTCCTGTTGTTGTTCTGACTTTGTTTATTTCATGAAGCAGCTTCAAAATCAGACCGAAACCCCACCGGACACGTCACGGGCTGTTTTGTTCAGTCCTGCATCGACTTCAAACCCACCGGGAGCATTTCAGAAGCGTTTATCCCTGCAGACTTTGTTTACTTGCTCAGATTTGGTCAGTTTATGTTCTTCTAAATATGCTTCCACATGTGTAAATATGCTGCGTACTTCATTTGTTTCTCTTTTGTCTGTTTTATTTTGAAAATCCAGTAGATTCTCTATGCAGTTTCTGTGTCTGGCTTCCTGTCAAAGTGTTTTGTGTTAATTTGACGCGGGCTGCTCGTGGCGACGCACACGGTTTAAGACAGAGCAAGTGAGCAGCGGTTAAGTGACACAGACAGTGAATGAGAGTGAGCGAGCGCCTGCCTCGATAAAGTCGTTAAAAAGTTATTTCCTGATTGTTTCACAGCGGTTACGTTCCACACAAACAGACACACACCACCACCAGCAGCAGCCTCCCCTGCCTCCTCTCCGTTATCCACAGATCGTACTCGGCGTGTTTGTTTCCGAATTTTAGCCAAATTTCCATAAAAACATGCACAAATCTTCTGTTTGCACTCACCTAAGGTACCGCAGGGTTTGTTCTTGTAGGTGCAGATGTCATACCTAAGGACAAAGAACACAAACACTTCAATTAACTTACAGTATTTCCTTCCACTGGCTCTTTGCCGTCTCATTCTTTCCACGTTTAATCACACGAGTCTGCCGAGATATAATCTCGACCTTTAGCATAACAATAGCACGTAATGAAGCCGTGATAGTTTTGGTTGTAGAAAACACCTGGTTCACTCCACCTCCTCCTCCTCCACCTCCTCCTCCTCCTCCTCCGTCTTAATGCTGCCGGTGTCCCTACTGTTAACCCCCCACCTCCGTAACTCACATCCAGGTAATCCAATAGAGAGCCACCACGCTGCTTTAAGAACACATCATACATTTCAAATGAATGATCCAATCAGTCCTAAAGCTTTTAATCTATTAAAACCAAGGACACCGCAAATTTAATTTCATCTCCTCCCTCCCTCACCCTCCACATAAACTCCTCTCCCTCCTCCCTCCTCTCTCTCTCTCTCTCTCAGCTGTCGAGGTACAATCGTGACCTCGTTCAGGACGTCTGTTTGTTTTGATTTATTTCCCTAATTTCCCCCCTCAGTGTGTCTTAGGCCGCATTCCAAACAAGGCGGCGCGGCCTCAAAACGCTAAACCCGACGGGCAAAGAAGTGACAATCCCGAGGAGGTTAGCGATGGCGACGAGGGATCGAGGTTCAGTGTAACAACAGACCGTAAAGGCCTCAGGCTGGTGGAGACCAAAAACAGAGCTAAAAGAGTCAATATTGGACTTATTATTCATCAGAAGTGTTCTGATTGGACCGTGGCTGTGAGGAAGTGCAGTCCCTCTTGTCGTCCACTTGAGGCTGGCTCCAGAAGTGAGTCAGTCTCCATAAGTCCCCATGTTAAAATGTCCAACTTCACAGCAGAAATAAACATGTTCTGGTACAAAAAACAGTTTTGGTCTCTGTAGCTAATTTCCCCGTTCATGACAACTGTACTGAGGGTGAATTTATATACAACTCACCTGTTCAGATTATATTAAGGCTTAAAGTTATGCAGGATTAAGAGCGTGGACGCTTTGATTGACAGGCGGGTGGCTTGTTTGAGCAACCAGGCGTCATTCGGCGCCTTTCGATCCACGTCTTTAGTGATTTTTAGATTGGATGGGAGGCGGAAGAGGCAGGACTACAAACATGGCGGTGATTTTAAGCTTCAAAATGGGTCTTTAGAAAGCTGTGGGTGACCTTACGCATACGCCGTCCATTCTTTTTGCTGTCATTGGTCCCTAGGATAATATTATCGTATCTGTCAAATAGTCAGTCTATTCATTGGAGTGGTAAGAAGTTAGAATTATCTTGATATGTGTAGTTTGGACCTCACACACAAGAAAACCTAAAAATTAAGCAAACAAAATAACATATATTTATTGGGTCTATGTCTGCAACCAATGATTATTTTCATTGTTGATGAATCTAATCGTCTTTACATAGCTTGTTTTGTCCAAACAACACTCCCAGAGTGATACGCCATAAAACCCTGATATTAGAGAAGCTGGAACCAAAGATGGTTACTTTAAGCAATTTATCAGTCTGGACGATTAATTTTCTGATGATTTACTTCTACTACTTCGAACATTGCTCCCAAAATATAAATTAAATTAAAGTGTCCTCTGAGCTGAGTGCTTTAAGCATCAACCACCTTAAAAATCATTTTTAGGTGCATTCCACCAATGTGAGGAATGTCTGACTGCTCCTCCAGACATGTGGTTAATGAGGGCTTCCTGGTGCCTACCATCAGCTATTTATACTATCTCCAATGTTAGCATCTCTGAGCTCAGCTCGTGCCTCCTCCCCACAGCTTATTATCTCATTATCTCTCGCCTACGTTTGCCTTGTTTTTACTCAGTCAGCACCAAAACTATATTTACTCCACATTCACCAATATTTCATCATATGGAGTTAAATCGGTGCACCGCACTGAGGTATATTATGAGCGTTGGCCAAAGGTGTTGACGTCCGCCATCTACAGGCAATAATAGCTTCGACAAACACATGCGCCAACTTCTAAACATCTGCACCATTGGTTCACTAAGATAAAATTGTATATAACAAGACTAAGAGACTTGCTAGTAGCTCTGTAAGATGGCACTTAAGCTTGTACTTGAGCTAAATGCTAATATCAGCATGCTAACATGGAATGATAATGCTAATACGCTGATATTTAGCCATGTATACTACACAAAAAGTACAGGTTGACCAGATTTTTTAGGGGGTTAAACTTTTAAGCTCATTTGTCTTTAGCTTTACGGGCTAGCTAGTTATGCTAGCAGCTCTGTGTATTTCAGCTTGTACTTGAGCTAAACGCTAAAGTTGGCATGCTAACATGCTCACAATGACAATTCTAACATGCTGATATCTAGCAGCTATGATGTTTTTAGTGTGTTAGCATGCTAACATTTACTAATTAGCACTACACAAAAAGTACAGTTGAGGCTCATGATTATATCATACTTTTCTATGCTTTTGGTCGTAAAACAGTAGCAAACCATGTGTGTTTTTGAGATTTTACATGTTTTAAACAACTATATCATTGGATCACAAGACTTTTATAACAAAACTACAAGTCTTGCTAGTTACCCTAGCAGCTCTGTGAGGCTGTACTTAAGCTTGTACTTGAGCCAAATGCTAATGTTAGCCTGCTAACATGCTCACAATGACAATGCTAACACACTGATATTTAGCAGGTATAATGTTTACCATGTTCACCATCTTAGTTTAGTGTGTTAGTAAGCTAATGTTTACTACAACAATTGTAGTTTCTTTGTAGACAACGTTAGCAACTAGCTAGTGAAGAAAGCTGAGCATCGAGCAGGCTTATATTTATAGACTTATATTTGTCAGTGTCCAAAAACACACCATTGTTGGGATGATACTGTTACTGTGTCTTCTAGATGCGTATGGAAGCATTTGTTTGCTGGCACGTTAGCTATAACAACTTCATAAGGCGACGATATGCCAGCGCTGTGCGTCCATTAGCTTGTTTTCTAGTTCTTCTGCTATCAAGGGGCCAAAAACTGACTCATGCAGCGTCAAATTCACATAGAAATGGCAAAATTGTAATGAAAGGGGGGACATCACTGACTACCACTGGACCATCCATTGTGGTGATAAACCGTCATGACCATTGAATCTAGACTCTACTGAGCTAACCTTTGGTGCTGGTTCTAAGTGAAGCTAAAACCCAACAACAAAACCAGGAGCCAAAGGAGCTGGAGAACATCAGCTGACAGACAACAAGCAAGGGCACACTAATGATAGAAAGGCTGTTTTGTACAGAGCCCAGAGAGTCAAAAAACTTGGCTTAAGCCCATGTCAATCACAGAACACCATCCTCTCTGTAGACAAAACTAGTGTGGTGGTGGAGGGGGGGTATATACTTTAGTTGCTAGGTTATGTGGCCAAAACAGTTCTGGCAACAATGAAGCCTATTCCAGGTAATGACAGAGGTTTGCTGTTTTGTGGTAACACCCATGACATAAATTGCAGTGTGGACAGGTACGGCACATTTTATTTTAAGAACGGAGGTCTTTATTCCCATCAGCTTTAACAGTTACAGGTAAAGAGCTGGACATTCGAAGGTTTGAGTGCTGGAGCTACTGGCCAGCTCTAAAAACACACACACACACACACACACAACTATGGTCTGAAGCCTAACCGTGACTGCACAGCTTTTTTTTAATGCGCCAAGAGCACAGAAAATAACCTGCAACCTATTTCCTCAAAATGAGAAAATTAGCACTACTTACAATGAAAGCAACAACTGAAAGAAACTTTGAAGTGCATGAATCCACGCTTGGATCGTGCGCGAGTTAAATGCGGCTCCATACTTCACGGATAGATGTGAGTGTACACCTACCGGGTGATCAGGACAGCGTTGTCGTGATGAGCCATCCCATTTTCTGGAATGCTGTTGCCGTCACCGTGATGAGACAGGATGGACTTCTGCCACTTGCAAAAACTGTCCAGAGACTTGTCAGCGTGATGGTTAATCTCCAGGTTAGGCTGCCAAAGACAACACACGTGCAATACTGTGAAACACGATACAGTGTTATGAACAAACCAACATGACACAGCACAAAACAACGTTTCAGTACATTACAGTATCATATCGTATCGCGTCACTTTATATCATGTCGCATCATATCGTATTTCGTGTTGTGTTGTGCCGTACTGAATCGTATTTGTGTTATTTCGTGTCATGCTGTAACATATTGTGTTGTTGCGTATCATGCTGTAACGTATTTGTGTTGTTTCGTGTCATGCCGTAACGTATTGTATCATGTCGTAACGTATTGTGTCGTGCCGTATCGTATTTGCGTTGTTTCGTATCATGCTGTAACGTGTTGTGTCATATTGTATTTGTGTCATATGGTATCGTGTCATGTCGTGTTGTATTAAATCAAATTGTGTCATGCCGTATCACGTCATATCACTTCGTGTCGTGCATCGTATTTGTTGCGTTTTATTGTGTTGAACCATGTCGGATTGCGTCATGCTGTATTGAATCAAATTGTCGTACCGTGTCACATCGTATCGCGTTGTGTTGCGTCATATTGTGTCATGTCTCATCGTATTGTGCCATGTCACGTATACTGTACTCATGTGTGGGCTATCTCCTGTTTGTCTGAACCGTATCGTATCCAATCGAGGCAAAAATGCAGCTTAACGTTGCATGTCGACGGCGCTGCCACCAAAGTAGAACGATTATCCGGATGAATTATTTAGAGGAGTGCTGCAGTGAGATCAGTGGGAGGTTAGAAGACGGGTTTGCTGGAAGAGCAAAAGGTTTTTTGTGTTTGATTTAGGAGAAGACTCAGACATAGTGAAGGTAAAACCATTTACAGCAGGAAGAGTTAGACGAGTCGAAGAAGGACTAGGATTATTAGACGTGGAAAGAAGACTAGCAGAAGAAGGAGTCGTCGTCAACGTCTGCAAAATGCATCTACGTCCGTGAGGTTCGACTCCACTAAACCATTGCATCGCCAGCCGATGATGCAGCGCCAATTTCAGCTTACCCTCTGATTAATTACAACACAATACCGAGCAGCCCATCAGTGACTCATTTTTACCATAAAGTGTTGTTTTACAGCTCTATCTTCTAGTCAGTTTGTCCAAAACAAAAACCCAGAGACTTCCTTTTCCTACCGGATCAAAGTGCGGCACCGCTTTACATGAAAACTTGGTTTTTGGACTACGTAAAAAAAGAACCGCTATGACCTCTTTAGAAAAAACAGATGCTACAAAGACACTCTGTTTCTCCCATCACACATACATACACATGTACAGTGCATGTAAAAATCTCAATCGAGGCTCCCTGAGGGAACCCGAGCACATCTTTCATCTGAAGTGGTGGCCATATGGTGAATAGTCTCCGCTTCGTCTGCGGTAATCACATAAAATACTATCAGTTATACACCGAGTACAGGTGAGAACAGGTGAGACGTGATGTTTCTAGGATTTTTCTTACCTGATCTTCGGTCAGAACAATCAACCGGGTCACAATAATGTTCACAACATTTCCTAGACTGGCATCACGGTAAAGTTTGGCAACCTGACCTCCAGAAAAGAAGAAAAGACACAAAGTCAGACAAATTGTGTCCGAAACAATCGAAACATCGACCACGTGATGATGAGATCACATGACCAAAAAAAAAAAAAAAGTAGGATCAAACTTACAATATTCATCACAGACAAGATGTAGTGCTCAATGTCTTTGCGCCCGTGGTAACCGACCATCATTTTATCGGCGACCACGAGCGTCTCGACGAAGCGCTCGCTGCTGATGGAGCGCCGCTGGCGGCGGCGGGTGCCATTGGAACGCTCGTCGCTTTGAGGGGGAGGTGTGCCGGACTGGCAAGGTGCACTGCTTTTAATGAGGTCTGCACGGGGAAGAGACAAAGACGAGCTGAAGAAGATGCATTGTGTGTTGCGAGAGAGCTGGTTTGTGGAGGGAATCTGCCCCTTTGAACCTGGCTGCTAAAGCCTTTTTGCTTTATGACCCAGATGCTCTGGGAAAAAGCTATAAGATGGTACATGTTAGGGCATGCTGGCTTCCTGGCGATGACAGCCTTTGCTGTTTCTTATAAGACCTTGGCCCAAATACCTAAATATCCACCTGGTTCTTTTTTCCAATTCGTCATATCTGAGCAGACGCACCATTTGGTGGAGTTTTATAAAAAATCTGAACATGATTGTTGCTTCTATAAATAGGATTTGTGCTTCTATAAAAGTCAGAGCCAAGTCCTCCTCGTGGACTGAAGGGCCTTTTTATGAAGGCTGCAGTGAGACTTTTTCTTACAGGTTGAAAGGTGTCCAGGGCCAGGAGGCAAACTATAGCACACAAGAGGCCCGGTCATGTCTACCAGAACCTGGGCCTAGAACCAAACCAACACTTCCTCTAACCTCCTATGTATAGTTATTCCTTTACGTCAGTTCCACCCACACAAGAGAGTCCAACCCAGATGGAGGTTCACCAACCTGAAATGCCACAGCTGAACTCCTGGCTATGCTCTTGTGGTGAGGGAATGGCAGACATTTTATAAATAACATGTTGCTGTGCTTCTTCCAGGTTCCATTCACGGAGGTGGTGGAGGATATGTTCTTTAATGGCTCTATCAAATACTGTTCTTCCTCTGTTGTTATGACGCCATGCTTGTTGGGAGGGAGGAAATGAAATGAAAGAAACAGGTTACAAACACAAGCAGCTGCTAAATACATCAAATTTTTAAATAAAAACGCCGACATGTTTCGTGTTATTAAAGGTGCACTCTGCCTATTTTACACTGAGAGTTTTAGACGCCATAAAAAGTCGTGAAGAAAGAAGTGGAGTTTCACGAGGAAGTACCTCAAACGCCCACTTGAGGCTGGCTCCAGATGTGAGTCAGTCTCCATAAGTCCCCATGTTCAAATGTCCAACTTCACAGCAGAAATAAACATGTTTACAGCCTGGTTCCTCTTCGCTTTCTTTTCCTCTGCCATTATGTCCGTAGAGGCTGCTGAGCCCCGCTTGCCCAGCTCCTGTTCTGTCACGACATTGGCACAGTGGTACAAACACTAACACACTATCACAGCCGGGCAGCTTGGCTAACAAACTGAGCTAACATTAGCTAACAGTGGCTACAGTTGGCAGCAGTTTACCTCACTGTCCATCATTAATATTATTTGAATAGTTGAGCTCACCCTTGGACAGTTGGACATTTAAACATGGGGGCTTATGGAGACCAAGCATCAACCTACATGGCTGTGAAGTAAAGCCAAAAACTGCAGTTCCTCTTGTCGTCCACTTGAGGCTGGCTCCAGAAGTGAGTCAGTCTCCATCAGGGTTGGGCCTGGAGACTTTAGATTTTCATGGAAAGCTGGCGTTACAAACTTTTAATGTGGAGTTTTAAAGACATTTATCAGGCAGAGAGAATCAGGTCTGATAAAAAGACTTGCTTGTGTTGCATTATGGGAAATGTAGTGCATCTCTCAGCCTCTCAATAGGTGGAGTGCCCCTTTAACTCATGTTTTAGCACACATATTACATCAGTTACTCGCCTGCGGCTAAATTTAAGAACCCCAAACAATCAATTACATCGAGACCAACATTACAAACATCGTTGTTAATCCTTCAACACCCACTGCGGTGCGTAAACAGACAGTCCTTTACAGCGAGTTTGCAGAAAAACACCGACTTGGCAATGAAAGCGATTAACGGCACAGAAATTTTTGGATTTAAGAGTGTGTGATGTCAAAGATCTCAAAGCGTCCAGACAGCTGATTACATTAAAGTACACACACACACAGTTTTTGTCCATTTTTGGTGCTGTTTAGAAAAAAAGGGGCAAACACTAATTCAATTTATGATACTCCGTGTCGGTCCTGCCAACACGTTTTGGCTACATGTTTTCTCTACATGATTACATTTGCCAATAAGCAAAGAGAGTTAGAGTTATTCAGCTATTAAAACGTCTTCCAATTTCTTGATTAGCAAAGAGAAAGAGAGAGAGCCTGAGGACTAAAAGCTTCGACAGTATAATTAGACGCCTTATTAGTGCCTTTCAGCTTTGTTTTGGAAGTAATATCTCTGATTTGGACACATCAGCTCAAAGAAATGAAGTGATCTTCCACTGCTGAGGTTTTCCTGATGCTTATCGCTGATGGATGATCTCTCTCCGTGAGCATCACCTCGCTCCGAGCTCGCCAAAGTGGAAGGAAGCCAAACTACAATCGGTCTAATCCTCTGAGAGATCGGCCGACATGAGAGCAGCAACAAGCTTGGCGTATGTTGGTGTAGTAAGAGGTGTGAACTCTTTGGTACTCACCAGGCCTTTGCAGTTGCTCAACGCCACTCTGGTCGTGCCGTGCTGATTTTGCAAGAATCCGACGTAGTGGCAGTTATCTACCGTGTTGTGACGCCAATCCAGCCCTTCTTTGCCCCAGTACTCCACCGTGAAATGTCTCGACACCAGGTGGGGGTTGAGCGTCAGGTTTAAGTGAAAGTGCTTCCCGTAGGCTGACAGTTTGTAGAAGAGCTGAGACTCCGGAGGGTCAGGGTTCAACGCCGGCAGCTCCACCACCGCCCCGCGTCTCCGTCGACCCGGCCGGTGGTGCTTCACAGTGTAGCTCAGGAACTCTCCGTTCTCGTCCACCCGCACCGGGACAGTCAGCTGGTAGTGCTGCAGGTAGGACAGGAACTCCTCTTTGTAAAGGAGAGAAGAGGAAGAAGAAGAAGAAGAAGAAGAGGAGATCATGAAACACACTGTTGGACACGAGACAAGCGTTAAAGATCTGGATCGTACCTTGAGAGTTGTGCGAGAGTCTGTTGATGCTTTGAAACTCAGAAGCAGCCATCACCACCAGGCTCAGTGTCCAAGTCAGCGTCTTCCACAAAATTTCCATAATTCAGGGGAAGCTGTGACATGGGGTGAGGGGCAGAGGGGGTGCTACAGACGGGTTAAAAGCACACGATGGGTCCGGTACGGCCACACCATAACAACAAGTCCATGGTTTGTCTCCTTCACTTAAATGTTCTCGTGGTGCTCGGGGGCTCATCCAGGTCTCAGATTTCTCCTGAAGGCGAGCGCTTCCACATCTCGCTGGCCTCTGAATTCATGTCAGCAGCTCGTAGAAAGAAAACACCGTAATCCATCAGACACAGTCGCTCTCAGGTGTAACTCCAAACAGGAAGCTCTATATTGGAAACTTGTCTTGACCGATCCATCTGCATTCCTGCGAGGAGAGAGGGGGGGATCAATCAGACACTAGATGACCGATCATCAGGGTGATTAACCGATTCGATTTTAGTCGTTTATAAGGCAAACATGTGAAATATTAACAGTTTACAGCTGCTTGTTGTTGGTTTATTTCATTTTAAATTGAATATTTTTGGATTTCAGACAACTAAAGTTGCAAATTTGGACTCTTTTAACAATTTTCCACCAATTAACCAATTAATCCGCAGATGAAACCATCAGAAAATTCATGTTTTATCTACAAAATGTCACAAAATCCTCCTCAGAACTCACATATGTTCAATTTTTTTGCCTTTTTTCCCTGTTAAAAGGGTTTTTTGTGGGCACGGAGGGTCTAAGGACAGAGGGTGTCACTCCCTGCACAGACTGTAAAGCCCTCAGAGCCAAAATGTGTTTTGTAACTATACAAATAAAATTTGACTTGATCCAACAAAAAGCAGCAGATCTTCACATTTATGAGGTGAAAAACGACTTAAACGATGAATCGATTATCAGAATTGATCGTTTGTGGCAGCTTTAATGGAAATAAACAGCAGCTGAAGGTCTAATGAATGAAATCAAAGCTTAACTTCTCATAATTTCAGGTTTTTTTGCACTCAAAACATCATTTAAAGTCGAAACATCACCTTCATCCAGGTTAGCCTCTAACTGAAGCGTAATGAGCACATTTAAACGGATGCATAAATCCTGACTGCGGGTTTTTTTTTTTCACTCACTGACGCGCTTCACGGCAGCATGTGCGCCATAAACAAACGTCAGCGGATCCAGGTGAAGGACGCACGGACGCACGGACGCACGGCGGTGTGTCCCAGAACGGACTGACAGCCTATTTTCTTGTGCGTTGTGTGTTCCTTCAGCTCCGGCACTCTCAGACAGACAGACAGACAGACAGACAGACAGCGCTACTTACTTGGCCACTCTGACCCAGACAGTTGGCAGCCGGCCCGTGTGAATTATTACACCGGTACCTCAAACACAACTCCGCCACCTCTCCAAAAGGAGAGCGTGCCAAATCAAAATAAACCACCTGACATCGCTTTTCACTGTGTTTTTTTTTTTTTGGGAGCTGCTGTTTGCAGCTTTCTCTGTCAAGAAGTTTTCAAGTCTGCACGCCGCTCCGGTGCGTAAATGTTTCCCAAAGAAAAAGTAAGAAAATTTCCGCGCAAACGCTCCTAAAAACTCTCCTGAATGAGCCGCACGCTGCGTCTTAATGTCGCTGTCTGTCCCTGAGAGGGTTTAAAAGCTGCGAGGAGAGTCTGCCCCCGATAAAAACTACCTGAAACCTACCGTGCGTATTCTCTC
Organism: Miichthys miiuy; assembly: GCA_036365135.1. Classification (NCBI taxonomy): domain Eukaryota; kingdom Metazoa; phylum Chordata; class Actinopteri; family Sciaenidae; genus Miichthys; species Miichthys miiuy. The sequence continues at coordinate 21,534,411 of CM071619.1, read as the reverse complement.
TTTAAAAAGAACGCATAGTTACCACGCTCATCTTCATTGTCAGCTCCGGTCCAAGTGTGCGTGGAGGAGGAGGAGAAGAGAGCTCAGGACAAAAGAAGTTCCACCACAGCACAACACAAACCTCTTCTTCTCCTTCTTCTTCTCCTTCTGCTGCTGCTCTCCTCTTTTCATCTCCTCCTGGACTCTGCCATCCTCTTTAAAAAAAAACTGCAGAGTGTTTGAGTCTTCAGACCAGACACCCCGGAGCAGCAGCAGCAGCAGCAGCAGCAGCAGCAGCAGTATCTCAGAGCCAGACACTGTCACCAAAAAAAAAAAAAAATAAGGGGGAGGTGGAGAGGGGGAGAGAGGAGGAGAGGAGGAGGAGAGGGAGTTATTCAGCTTTTTTCTTGGATTTCCTCCAGCAGCAGCAGCAGCAGCAGAAGAAGAAGGTCTATTTTCAGCCGTCTTTATAATCTACACTTTGTGTTCTTCTTCTTCTTCTTGGTGGCTCAGAGTGGCTTAAAAAGTTGAGCTGAGGTTGCAGCAGAGGAGGAGGAGGAGGAGGAGGAGGAGGAGGAGGAGGTGTGCTCCTGCAACTACTGCTGCCACCTCAGGTCAGGACAGAAGAAGAAGAAGAAGAAGAAGAAGAAGAAGAAGAAGAGCAAACACACCAAAACAAATCACACTTTGGTTGAAGCTGCTCCTCCTCACTGCACACACACACACACACACACACACACACACACACACACACACACACACACACACAGCAGAGAGAGAGAGCCCGGTATGTCCCAGACCAGGACAGGCTTTTTTTTTTTTTTTAGGAGGTGGTGGTGGTGGAGGGTGGGTGAGGTGGGGGTGACGTCAGTGCAGATGTGCCTCTCTCTCTCTCTCTCTCTCTCTCTCTCTCATCAGCTGTGCGCATGTCTATCACAGCTGCCCTGAAATAACACCGTTTTTTAACCCCCTCACAGAGAAGGAGCACAGAAATACTCCATTACATGCCAGAGTAAAGTATTTTAAAAAGAGTACACGATGACCGAGCGTTCAGTATTTACTCGAGTAAAAGTACACAAGTGTGAGCGACAGAGCGGAAAGTAACTAAGTAGATTTTTGAGGTGTTTTTATGGGAAAAATACTTTTTACTCCATTACTTTTATTATTTTAAAGCTTTAGTTACTTTAAGATTAAACATAAAACAACAAATAAAGTACTCTGTTTAAACACAACGCACCATGACCTGCGTTCAGTATTTACTCGAGTAAAAGTACACAGGTATCTGCAACAGAGCAGAAAGTAACTAAGTAGATTTTTGAGGTACTTGTACTTCATTTGAGTATTCACACTTCATGCTACTTTATGCTTTTACTGCATTACATCTGATCTCAGAGGAGAATACTTCACTTTTTACTCGATTACATTTATTATTTTAAAGCTTTAGTTACTTAAAATGAGACACGCTGTATCAAAACGACACTGTAAAAACTTAATTTACAAGTAAAAGTATAGTTACTTCATTACATGGTGACCTGCATTCAGTATTTACTCGAGTAAAAGTACACAAGTATCAGCGACAGAGTGGAAAGTAACTAAGTAGATTCTTTTTAAGAGTGTTTGTATTTTATTTGAGTATTTACATTTCATGCTACTTTATGCTTAGAGGAAAATATTTACTCCATTACTTTCATTTAGCTGTAGTTACTTTACTTTAGTTACATAAAAAGACACTGTAAACACTGTAAAAATACTCCATTACACGTAAAAGTAAAGTCTTTAGGTACTAGAGGGAGTATTTTATCATTTCATGCTACTTTTACTTCGTTACATTTATTATGTGACAGCTTTAGTTACTTTAAGATTTGACATAAAAATGACTCACAGCAGCAAAACGACACTGTAAAAATACACGGTGAGCTGCTCAGTATTTACTCGAGTAAAAGTACACAAGTATCAGCAACAGCCGTAGTATAAGATACAAAGTAGATATAGACAACCGGTACGTATTGAACTTTTTACTCCATTACATTTATTTGACGGCTTTAGTTACTTTACTTTAGCCCGGTGACACTGTAAAAACACCAAATTTACAAGTAAAAGTACTGTTACTTCATTAAGAGTACACTGTATTAGTGAAGTGACTCGTGACCCGTGTGTTCATGTAAAATGTCTCAGGTGTTTCTCACCTGGTTTCATATTTCACAGAGAAAATATTAAAACTAATTTGTGTGTCCTCAGATTGATCAGGTGACCCTTCAGAGGGGCCCGGCCCCTCAGGTTAAGAACCGCTGGATTAATTAGCAGATGACAGGAGCTCCACCTGGAGTAAAACCCGGCTCACACGTGTATCAGTCAAAGGTCTCTGACACTTTAAGTATATATTTGTGAAGTATTTGAGGGTTGGAATGCAGTACTTTGACACTTTGAGTACATTTTATTGGATTAATCTGAGTATTTACTCAATCAGTGAACAAAATATACTTCAAATATCAAAGTAAAAGTACTTATCATGTCTACTTTTATACTGTAACGTGCTTTAGTGTTGTAGGTGGTCTTTGAGAGCTCATTTTATCTGCGTTTGTGCAGCTTATCTTAAATAATGCATCATATTTTATATAAAATCTGTCAAACACACGCGGTGGAGTATAACGTACAATGTTTCCTCTCTGGATTAAAGCAGAATCAAAGCATAAAGTGGCATAAAACTGAATTATTCGAGCGCAACCGCCTTAAAAATTGTACTTTGGCACGTTCGTCGGTTTAAATCCACTTACTGTCGGTGTAACTCTGTACAGAAAATGATGATATGATCGCCCCGGCAACCACAAATATCAACAAGCAACAATATGAGGAAGAAAAAACACATATTCTGACATTTGTTTGGCACCGACGTTGAATTGAACCAATGCAAACTGCTGTCAGGCTAAAAACAACATGCACGAGTTTGTTTGATTTGACGTTTAACCCTGTGAGATCCTGAAATAAATCAAAGACATAAAGTTTCAGGCTGTTTTTTATATCTAATAAGGCTTGAAAGGTTTTGACGTCTGACTCTTTGGAGCTGCTCAGGGCTGCTTGAAGTATTTTTGGGGTCTGCTGTGGAGTGTAGGCTAATGGCAACCTTGTGTATTTTACTGTAATTTAGCCCACGTCTATCTTTAGTCTGTAGGAAATTGAAAATCATGCCTATTCCTGAGGTTCAGCTGCTCATTATGTAGGAGTCTATATCATTACAGTCAGCTCGTCATTATATGTTCTCCTACACGGCCTGAGTAGGTGGAGGTTTGTTTTAGTGGGAGGCAGCGCCACCGTGTGTCTGAGCGAGGATGCAAACACAGAGTTTAAACTTTATGAAATTCCCATCTATCATGACAAACTCTCCTTTCAGAGGTGGTTTCAGGACAGATTACTTTCACATTCTCCGTCACTGTGAAATAGGACAAGGTGTGTGTGTGAGCCATATAACCTCTGTGTTTATAACTCCAGATAATAAACCGCACATACAATAAAAAAAAAAGTGTGTGACTGACCACCTTTGTTCAGTATTCAGATCATTTACATCAGTAACCAAGCCGTGCATTCAAAACTCAAAGTACACACAAATACAAGAGCGTATCTTATCGTATTATATATTAAACCATAAATCTTAATAACACATCAGTATGCACGCAGAGGTGAAGCTTTAATTTACTGCGTAACAATTAATCATATTTTATATTTTAAAGATCCAGCGTGTCACATTTAGCACACTGCGTTTACAAGATGTTCATAACTCTGTTTTTGTCAGTGTATAATCACCCAGAAGAACAAAGTCAAGCAGCAGACATTGGGGACAACAAAAACCACAGAGGATGACATCAAGTGACCTTCAAAACGAACAGAACATGGCAGCGAGAACGGTTCGAAACAGGCTCTCAAAGGCAGGGCTGAGGTGTCTCGCACCCACTGTGAAATCTGGTGGAGGACCAGTGATGATCTGCGGGTGGAGGAGGCATGAATCGAAGCCACGTACAAGGCTATCCTGGAAGAAAGCTTCCTTCCTTCTGCTCTGACAACGCTCCATGCCACACAGCCAGGTCAATCAAGGTGTGGATGAAGGACCACCAGATGAAGACCCTGAACAACCACTGACGACCTCTGGAATGTGATCAAGAGGAAGATGGACGATCACAAGCCATCGAACAAGGCTGAGCTGCTTGAATATTTGCACCAGGAGTGACATAAAGTCACCCAAACAGCAGCACAGGTCTTTGCTATATGCAAACTATGCAGATGCATAGGGCCTCGCAGCCACCAGGGGCCCCGCAGCCACCAGGGGCCCCGCAGCCACCAGGGGCCCCCTAAGCTGCAAGTTCATCCTCAATAAATAAAGGAAAAAAAGTATTCTCCCAAACTTCTTGTTGGCACTTGCATGCAGACCAGGAGTCTTCAACCTTTTCAGCACAAGGACCCCTTGGATGAGAGACAAACAGAACAGGCACCCCCACATGGCCTATAATAACTTTTATATTTACTTTATTCACCTTTTATTTCGCCTTATTAACTTATTTATATAGCGGGTTATTATCCTATATGTGTTTATGATTGATAAAACTTTCATGCATAATGGAATCATTTATTTTGTAAATAGTTTTTGTCAAAAGTAGCTTATTATTGCATATTAAATTGTCAATTATTAATTGGCGGACCCCCTGCAGTCCCTCTGCGGACCCCCTAGGGGTCACGGACCCCTGGTTGAAGACCCCTGCCGTTGATAATAGCTTTTGCTGATGTTGATCTTGTGCAGTGGCCTCAAACATCAGACTTGTGGATCGACATACCACAAAATGTGACGGACTGTTGCATCGCCTCAGATCAGCAGAATCTGACAAACAGGGCCCCCAAACAGCATCTTGCATAGGGGCCCCCAAACAGCTAGAAACAGCCCTGCAGCAGCATAAAAGCTGCGATTAGAAGTCAGCATTATTCAACCGAATATCGACTTCAGAACTCTTCAAAGTGTCAAAACATTAGTATTGTTTAAAAATGATTATGAACTTGTTTTCTTTGAATTATTCAAGGTCTGAAAACACAAACACATCATATATATACTATGACAACCTTGAATATATGGAGTGAACCTTGAATATATGGAGTGAACCTTGAATATATTGAATGAACCTTGAATATATTGAATGAACCTTGAATATATTGAATGAACCTTGAATATATTGAATGAACCTTGAATATATGGAGTGAACCTTGAATATATTGAATGAACCTTGAATATATTGAATGAACCTTGAATATATTGAATGAACCTTGAATATATGGAGTGAACCTTGAATATATGGAATTAACCTTGAATATATGGAATGAACCTTGAATATATGGAATGAACCTTGAATATATGGAATGAACCTTGAATATATGGAATTAACCTTGAATATATGGAATGAACCTTGAATATATGGAATGAACCTTGAATATATGGAATTAACCTTGAATATATTGAATGAACCTTGAATATATGGAGGAACCTTGAATATATGGAATTAACCTTGAATATATGGAATGAACCTTGAATATATGGAGTGAACCTTGAATATATTGAATGAACCTTGAATATATGGAATGAACCTTGAATATATGGAGTGAACCTTGAATATATTGAATGAACCTTGAATATATGGAATGAACCTTGAATATATGGAATTAACCTTGAATATATGGAATGAACCTTGAATATATTGAATGAACCTTGAATATATTGAATGAACCTTGAATATATGGAATTAACCTTGAATATATGGAATTAACCTTGAATATATGGAATTAACCTTGAATATATGGAATGAACCTTGAATATATGGAATGAACCTTGAATATATTGAATGAACCTTGAATATATGGAATTAACCTTGAATATATGGAATGAACCTTGAATATATGGAATGAACCTTGAATATATGGAATTAACCTTGAATATATTGAATGAACCTTGAATATATGGAGTGAACCTTGAATATATGGAATTAACCTTGAATATATGGAATGAACCTTGAATATATGGAGTGAACCTTGAATATATTGAATGAACCTTGAATATATGGAATGAACCTTGAATATATGGATTGAATATATTGAATAATATATGGAATGAACCTTGAATATATGGAATTAACCCTGAATATATGGAATGAACCTTGAATATATATTAACCTTGAATATATGGAATTAACCTTGAATATATGGAGTGAAAATATATGGAATGAACGAATATATGGAATGCCCCTATATATATATATATATATATATAGTCACTGTAAACAGGAGCGCGTGCCCCAGCCGTCTCATGACGTCATTAACGGCGAAGAAAGGCGCGTGCCTCAGCCGTTCCCCCTCGTAACGTGAGAATCTGACGGTAACGTCTGCCTGCGTCTGTTTCTCTGAATATTCAGGTCGGTAAACTGTCATAAAAGAAACTTCATGAAAACACTGAACGATGATTTTAGTTCGGTTCAGGTTTTTACGCTGTAAAAAGTTTTTGTGTTTAAAAAAACGTCACTCACAGAGAAGCTCAGGTGTCAGTTAGTAATTAAGCTAACCTTAAAACGTTAATGAGCCTCGTGTCTGTTAATTATATTTAAATACTGCTTCATGAATTATTTGTTACATTTAAACTGTGGCTGCTATTTATGTAACTGTATTTTACAAATATTACAAATATTTTTAGCATTAAAACTGTTTTTATCCTCACAGTTATGACGCAAACTGATCTGCGCAGATGAGTTTGAAGTAACTGTAGTAATACTGTAGTAGTAGTAGTAGTAGTATACTGCTTAAATGGACGATGCAAACAGTATTTAGTGAATATGTGATTAAATATAACAGGTGAGAATCTGAAGATAACTGTTGATGCATAAAAATAATAATAATAAATACATAATATTTGAATACTCGAGTAAAGTACAAATACCTCAGACTAGTTAATACATGTATATCTGTGTAAATGTACTTTTTCAGTGTGTATAATTCACTTTAAATCGCCAAAATAAAACTAAATAAACTAAAAAATTGCTGCTATAGTTGCAAAAATATATTTTTAAAGGTGCATTACTAATTGGCGACCTGTCTGTGGCGTACCCCGCCTCTCATCTTTAATAACATTTCAGTAAGTGCTGATCCGCCTGTTGTTCACTCATAATAACAGGCATTTTTCATGCATGAATACATTTTTATAAAGTTCAGCATTTTCATTTCTGCTTTAAATCATATTTGAAAGTCGAAACTTTTCAGGAAATGAAAGCCGCTGTGTTCCTTATAAGGACAACGTGCGTGACGGCAGAGCAGTGTGATTCAGTTGAGGTTTATTGCAGTATTGTGGGCTTGGTGTAGGTGTGTTTAGCACAATAAAAGTGAAGTGAAATCCACGTTAATCACCTGCTCTGCCTCTGCTGTCCGTCTGTCGTCCAGAAGAACTCCAGCGTCAACTTCAACTCTGCAAACGTCTGGTAAGATTGACCTCCTCCTGACGACGGACACCTCTCGTTCATGTTGTTTGATGTTCAGTGGAGGTGTAATTTGTGGTTATCTGCTGCGATGAAACATGATAAAAACATCAGTGACTTTCCATCCTGCAGATCAGATCATGGCTGTGACCAACCAACCTGGAAGACACCAACCGTCTGACTTCCAGACCGGCCTGTGTGATTTCTGCGACGACTGCGGGACCTGTGAGCGCTCTGTGCTTCCTCACTCATTCAAACATTTTTAAAAACTGTATTTACACACACATATATGTGTGTATATCTGTTTTTTTCCAGGCTGCTACGGTCTGTGCTGCTACGTCTGCCTCGGCTGCACCATCGCCAGCGACATGAACGAGTGCTGCCTGTGCGGTCTGAGCATGTCCATCCGCAGCGTCTACAGGACCAGATACAACATCAACGTAAGTGTTCAGCAGCGTTATCGTCATCAGGTAGCACCGAGGGTCGCAGGACTACACTGGTTTCATGTCATAGTCAATGCACGACAAGCTCGCCCACAGAAGTCAGGCGTATTTAATCTCTGTTTCATTCATACATAACAAAACAAGAAGGGAAGCGTTGAACTGAACAATGAACCCAAACAATGGAGTAACAAACGGAGGAAGTTCGAAACGTTAAACTCTGAAGCCCTCGTGTACTTTTCTAACGCAGGTCGAGGCGTCAGCTCTGCTCCAACATTGAATCATTGAGGATTTTTAAAAAAGGGGAAATAACTTATTGTTTGTGTTTTTGTCATAAATAACAACAGTGACACTAAAACTGGCATTTAAATCAGATTAAACTGTGAATACAGCTCGTGTTCAGGTCTTTAAACTTTGAAAAAATAAGCTCATTCAGATTTATTCACAGAAATGCTGACACGCAGGCAAAAGTTTCTCGACCCCCTGTGAAGCTTTGGCGACTCTTAGTGGGACCAGGACCCGTAGGTTGGGATCCACTGTGCTGCATTGTTCTCCAAGAACTTCATCATTATCTTACGGTTACATCTAGAAGACAAAGAGAACCAAACGTTCGAACCAGAGTTTCCCACAGGAGAGTGTTGACTTAAGGTGGAGCAACATGTGTCATAAACACAGACAGTATAAATATGGACGGCGCGTCCGTGACGTCACGCCGTCACTTCACGGCCACGGATGTTTCCACTCGGTAGCACCACAAAAGATTAAAGTCGTCTTATTCTGCCTTCTCTGATTTAAATGTTCAATCTGATGATAAAAATATAAGATTAAGCTTCATTAACTCACCTGTGTCCTCGTGTAAAGATTAATTTGTCCTTCATCATCAGTTAAACTTATTAATGGAGTACACAGAGAAGAGGTAACTCTGATCACCTGCCGTTCTCACTGATCACCTGTTTGATGACGAGCATGGAAACAGACGAGTTGTTGCTTGGAGACTAATTTATGTACAAATATGAGTTCCTCTGAATGTCGGGTTAATGTTTGCACGTGTTTTTATCATAATGTCAGCTGCTCCTGTGAGACCATAAAGTTTAACCTCGAAGTGAAAGTTCAGCTCCGACTGAAGTAAAAGCATCATCAGCACAATGCACTTAAAGCGTCGAGAGAGCGGCATTTCACGTTTCAACTTCTTCATCTGCTGTTAATCCAGCTGCTCTTAACACAGGACACAATCTGAGCTGGTTTTTGTAATATTGGATCATGTCTCCTGCTCGGGTTCATTTAAATAAGACGTTTAGAGAGAGATCTGCAGATTTATAATACTGTGAGATGAACCTACATAAAGTCTCAAACTGTGTGTTTGTGTGTGTTCAGGGCTCTCTGTGCAATGACTTCATGGTCGTCCTGTGCTGTCCGGTCTGTGCCACCTGTCAGCTGAAGAGAGACATCGACCGCAGGAAGGAGCAGAACATTTTCTGAGCAGGTGACATCCTCATTTTAAAAAGTCCACGTCATGTTTTTATCTTTACGCTCACGGAGCCGTTTGAAATCACTGAAAATCTCTCCTGTGTCTTCTAGACGGCGTCACGACTCCAGACGAGCTGTAAACGCTCCGCGCCTCTCGTCATAAAGAAGTCTGCAGTAACCTTTAATGAGTCTCCGTGTGATTTTTCATATTATATATTCATTCATCGATGTTAATCTCTTCCAGTTAGTCGGCTGAAACATTCCTTCACTGCTACTCTTTTATCCATTTCGTCTCCAACGTTGATTTAAATTGTGCAACATCGTCATGAACTTCCATGACGTGCTGAACATTTAACACATCCAATGTTTAAAACACATCTGAAGCACATGAAATGGATTTTTATGAGCGTGTGACCTGGATGCTGAATGTTTGTAAAGCTGTTCTGTTAATAAAAAAACTTTTAATTTGAATAATTAGAGATGTTTTTCCTCTTCTTAAACGTGGATGTTTGTACTCTTTTGGATATTACTCGGCTGATGACTGAAGTTTGACTACAGCCACGTCAAGAACATTTTAACAATTAAAGGACGGACGGACACAAAATCTCTGACTCACCCGAACTCAAAAATATAAGTGTAGAAGAGCTGAAGTGCTTCTTTCATATGCTCCCTTATATAATATGAAAATCATACGTTATGAAGTATACTGAATTAATGACACGACCCGATGCTGCACTCTTTTCTCTCAGCTTTGAATTTAATCATCTTTGCCGTTGCTAATGAACCGAGGAAGTTTACATGAAGACATCTGACAGATATCGCTGTGCCGTTACGTCACGCTAAAAACACGAGAATGTGCCGGAACACAAAAGCTTAAACAGACCAGTTGTTTTCTTCTTCTTCTTCATCTTGACCCTGTTTTTACATGTCAGCTATCTGAATAATCATATCCAAACTCTCAACATGCAAAGTAAATAATATGAAGTCACACCTAAATGTTACATCACACCTCCCCCTCCTGTGGTTACATCCATGCCAGACACATTGAACTATTTCCCCCGTGGGTCCGAGTAAGAAAACAGAGTTCTGTGATGATCCTTGGGCGTTTTGTTTTTTTTTTTTGACCAGGAGGACAACGCTTCAGGACGTGAGGACAGGCTGAACAAGGTTTAGGGGATTTTCTCTTTTATTTTGTGGGTGGGGTGAGGATGTTTACTGGGTCATCTGGGTTTCCATCGCCTGCGCGGCCCACTCTGGAGCGGCCTGCCGGATCTTTTCTAAGAGGTTGTTGACTTGGAAACACAGAGACTGGATCTGTTTGTCCCATGTAGGGAGCGGTTCACGAGCTGCCAGAGACATTAAAAAGAAGGAGAAGAAGATTAGAAGCCAGGCTGTGAAACACATTTCCATTTTATGACGTGAACAACATTTTTACATGTTCAAACAGACGAGCAGTTTGAAGAGGCTGCCCCCTGCTGGACGCAGATAGATGGAGTCAAATATCTCAATACAACAGCACTAAAACTGTTGTAATAGATGTTTCCTGTATGAGAACAAACAGCAGTTCATATGTGGAACGTCACCACGACCCGGTGAGTCCTTCCTGCCGACTCTCCCCCAAGAAAACAGCCTCCGTCTGGGCAGAGAGAGCCGGGTGAGTCCCTCTGATCTGACCCGTAAAGATCAGAGGGACAGAGGAAACCAGGTGGAAACCCGCCAAAATAAAATCATAGATTTCAACGTAACTATTCTGGTTATTGATGACAACTTTAACTATCTACAACACAGAGATCAGGACTTTATTAAGGTGTTTCGACTCACTGGGAATCAGATCAGAAGTGAATAAAACGGTGAAAGATCTTAGTCCGAGCTGATGACTGAACTCTGACTTCCCGTCACTGATAACGGTGATGACATTCTCATCCATCAGACAATAAAATCTTCTCGACGTCTCTGTTTAAACATTCTTATGTATCAGTTTGTGTCCAAACACAGACTTTGAACTGTGGAGATGTCTTACTTTATGATTCATCAGGTGACCCGTTCAGAAAAAGCCACGGCTGTTAGCGCTAGGCACCGTTAGCAGTGAGGAGAAGAAGACGGGTGATGCAGAGCCGTGAGTACCGTCTGTTATCATGGAGAACGTAAGATCTCTCCACAATAAGATGCAGGAGGTAATGATGCTAACCAGGCTAACAGAGGGAGGACGGAGCGTGCAGGCTGAATGAACTCCACATCACGACCAGTGGAGTCATCAGAGCTCCCCGGTTTATTTATGTGAGTATTTATCTGATCCACCTTGCTGAATTTCCCCGGCGTCGGATCAATAAAGTCATTGCTGCTGTTTACTCACTCTCAAAGTGTACGATGCCGTCTATCTGGTCGATGAAGCCGTTCATGCGTCCTTCTGTGATCATCTGGGAAGCGATTTTCTCAGCCTGAAGACAAACAAAGAAAGTTCACGTCTCCACACGCTCGACGGGAAAATAATCAGACACATAGACGACATCTGTGACGTAAAAGAAACGTGAACACTGTCTCGCCTTTGCTGGGGGGATTTCCAGCAGCGCTCCTAGTTCTTCAAAAGTGATGTTGTTGTAGAGTTTGCTCGCAGAGAGGAGGTTGTGTTCGATCACGGCTCTGTCGAGGATGCTGGAGCCTGCGAGGGACAAAACACAACTTCAGTTAAAGACGTGATGCTGAGAACGATCACCGGACAAGTCAGCAGAGAAGCTAAATCGTCATCGACTCACCGTCCGCCGTGGTGGCTTTCTGGTGCGGCATCAACATGGCGGCAAACTCCTGCAGCTGGTTTCCTCTGATGATCCGGTCCAGGTACATCTTCTCCAGGATGCCGTAGGTAGCCAGCTGCTGACAGCGCTCGCCCTAAAGAGAGTGGCCAACATACGGGAGCGCTGCTGACCTGAAACAAATCAACACGTGTGTCTCGGCCGTCCTTCAGATTTGCGTTTCGGAAACGTCGTCCTAAACACGCGAGGCTGAGTGTTACCTGCAGAGGCCAGTATGGTGCAGTTCAGAGCATGTTTCAGCGCCTCCAGACGTTCGCTCTCGTGGACGATTGACTTATAAGACAGCTCGTTGTATCTCTGTGCAGCTTCGATGAACTTCCTCCTGAAGTCTAGAACTCTGGCATAACACACCTGAGGAGAGAAACAGCATCAAACACTGAAACGAGCAACGCTTAGGTTCAACTTTAAGGTTTGATTTAAGCTCTGAAGTAACAGTGAGGTCGTATTCGGGCGCTGCGGTGAATAGCTGAGCCTTATCGAGGCCGGCGCTCGCTCACTCTCATTCACTGTCTATATTGCTTAACCACTGCTCGTGGCATGACATCGGGCGGTGTCCAAAAGTTGGATCCGGATTAACTTCTCCGCCGCAGGTCGCTGCGTTTTTTGGTGGACAAAACGAACTACCTCCACTCAAATGAACAGAAAAACCTGCGTTTTCTTCGCTGTGTGGGTCCGGCCTAACGCAGACACTGTGTCGGTGAAATCACTAAAGGACGACGTACCTTATAGTGAATCTGCAGCTGTTCGTTTGAGGACTCATTCTGGAGCAACGAGGCTCTGTTGATGTAAGCTTCTGCCTGCACGGGATCGTCATCCTCCAAGTAGAGACGGGCAATTTTTAGGTACGTGTCCAGCTTATAGTCGACATTGTATTGCCTGAGGGAGGAAATAAAACATATTTATTTAAAGATAAATGGAAATATGACAAACATTAAAGGTGAGGACGTAAATGTGACTTACTTCTGTCCTGTTTCCAGAGGAATACCGACTAAAACCTGAGCAGCATTTCTCCAGTCTCCCTCCTTTTCATAAATGGTTGCTAAGTGCTGTCTGATCGAGGCGACCTGTGAACGTCACGTATTCATGTTTAACTGATTTAACGAGACAAATACGCCTCAGGGCTGTGAGAAAGAGAGAGAGTGTGAGGGCGTTTACCTGCTCCTCGAAGGAGATGACCCTCGGCTGGATCTTTTCCAAGGTGAAGTGATACACCGCTTTAGCCGTGGCGTCGGGCAGGTTGGGAAGATGTGTGCAGAAATCTGTGAGGAGTTGTCTCGAGATGACGAGACTGACGTTTTCATTGACCACTGCGAAGAAAAGACAGATCGCGGTAAGACGTCCTGTTTGCATCCAAATGTACTGAACGTGTAGATGTACGGCAGCAGTCGGAAGTTTGGACATCATGTTCATTAGAATTAACAGCAGCTCAGATTAGAGGCCACGTAAACGCTTCACAGAGTTCAAATAGCAGGCCGATGTCAACGATAACTGCTCAGAGGAGACTGCGTGAATCAAATTACTGCAAAGAAACCACGACTGACCCGCAAGAAGAAGAAACACAGTGAAGATCTTGAGCTTTTTTTAACCTCTGTGTGTCGTGCTGTTACACAATTAGTGCTCTTAATGCTGAGCGGACCGGCTGTGTTAACCTGCAACTCAAAACTCAAAACTATGTGAGACGCCGAGAAGGTGGACGGATGTTATCTGCATGTGTGGTTCCCACTGTGAACCATGGAGGAGGAGGTGCTTTGGTGGTGACATCTTGGCTTTGTTCTTAGTGGGACCATCGTTTGTTTTCCAACATGACAGTGACCCCAAACACACCTCCAGGCTCTGTGATGGATATTTGACCAAGAATCAGTGTGATGCTTCACCTCATCTGAACCCAGCTGAGATGTTTTGGGATGAGAAACCAGCCCGCGAGTGCTCAGCACCTCTTTCAGGTGACGACCTCATGAAGACGACTGACAGAAAACCCAACATGTTCTGGTTTGTTTACACTTTCATGCGTTTTGATGTCTTCAGTTTTAATCTACAAATGTAGAATATTGTATAAAAGATGTGTCCAAACTTTTAAACTGCTGCTTCACGTTAAAATAAAGAAAGCAGGCACCGCATACTTGCTTCAACAAAGGCCTTCAAGGACTCCAGCTGGTCTGCATCTGTGAACTGAATGGCCTTGTCCAAAATCTGTCGATATCTACCGAAAGATTTAAAAAGATTTTAACAGGTTAGAAACAACAACTGACGACATTTACAAAACACACACACAGTTTAGTCCAGGGATGTCCAAAGTCCGGCTGGGGTCCCAATCACAGCCCGTGGTCAGATTTCATGCGGCCCTCAGCTTCATTTTTATAATATATTATTTATGGGCTGCTATAGGATTGTCAGATACTGTATGGCTGACATAACGAAGCATTTTAAACTTTAAGGACATAACTGCTGCTGTTATATATCTGTAGATGTGACACAAAATATTACTTTCTGAATGATTTTTTTTTGCATTACTCATAATAAGTCACGTTTAAAATGAACATGAGGTTCAGATCTGTACCAACTTCATGCAAGTTTAACGTGTTCCATAGATACGAAGCAAAGAGAAAGCAAAATACTGATACAATAATGATATTTTTGACTTTTAACACGTGAAGTTCATATTTACATACTTTTACATATGTAACATTTCGATGCAGGACTTTTACTTGTGTTTATAGTATTTCACAGTGTGGTATTAGTACTTTTATTTGGGTAAAAGACTGAATACTTCTTCCACAACTGATGATTATGATCCACAAACTTCTCAACATTATGGACAATAACTCACATCCCCCTTCATGAGCTCCTAATGGAGCAGCAGAGCAGATTTAGTCCATATGACTGATCACATTAAAACTCATTAAACTGGGCTGTTAGTGAGCAGTTAGCATTTATAAACTGTACATTTCATGTTAAATACCATTTGGAGCCTTTAAAGCTTCTTAACCAGCGGTGACTAGCCCAAATTCAAGCTCATTTAAAGCTAAAGATGAATTAACAATCTGTGATCTAGCTGAAAAATCAACGTTTACCTAGCTCAATATATGGCTAATGTAGCTAACATTAGCTTAGCTTGGTCTGTCATAGCTATCTCGTCGCTAGCTGCTTCCTGCGTTAGTTTAAGCTAAATGTAGCTCGTAGCAGATAAAGTGTTTAATTCAGGATCATCATCATCATCGTTACGTACTTGGCAGCGAGATCTTTGTGAGATCCGCTTGAATTCATCAGCTGTGCGAGCTCCTGCCTCACTTCGGTCGCCATTGTCGCCCGTCGAAGTGTCAACAACGCCGGCAGCTTCCTCCGCCAAGAGGGAGCCAGCAGAGCGCGGAGCTCCAGCGGTCCTCCGAGCACCACAGAAGAAGAAGAGAAGCGAAGCGAAGCTGTTCGCGCAGAGAAAGCGAAAAACTTCGGGCGAAATACTGCGTAAAGATAGATAGATAGATAGATAGATAGATAGATAGATAGATAGATAGATAGATAGATAGATAGATAGATAGATAGATAGATAGATAGATAGATAGATAGATATTGTTCTACATAAAAAAATATACATAAGAAAAATATACATATGGACTCTTATGTAATAACTTGTGCAAATGTGCACTGTGAAAACTTAAAGTCAAGTCAAGTCAACTTTATTGTCAGTGCTGCCATATGTACAGGACATACAGAGAGTGTTTTCCCTCATATCCCTGGTGCAAACGACAATATACATGAAATATAAAATATAAAAAATATATACAAGTAAAAAGATATCTAACGGTACTGTTTATACATAAACAGTATAGCAGTATTAAATTGGAGAGAGTGCAATTATGCATCCATTATGATGTCCATCAATCAGATCAACTGTTACAGAATGAGTCTCCTCTCTCTGCACAGAGGGGGAGTCATTTTACAGAGTAATACATTTATTAATACATTTATTATATACGTTTATTTCATTTCATTTATTTTTTTATTTATTTTAGTACATTTTGACATCATCAATACACACTTTAATTCGCCAGGTATGTGTGCACACACGAGGAATTTGAGTCTGGTTACACTTTGCTCTCTTAGTATAAACATCATCAACATTTATAGACACAGGTACAGTTAAAAAACAGAACAGAGGACTTGACAGGTAAACGTAGACATAAACACAAACAGGAGCAAAAACTAAGTACATATAAAAAGGTAAATATATACGTATATATAAATATCTGTATGCCCATAATAGAATTAATCTGAAAAAAAACATAAACTTTTACCTCAACAGTCATATTTAATTAGCAAATTTGTAGTTTTTAATCGCTTTTATCAAAACAAACGTCATAGTGTTGGTGAAAAGCTGGTGCTGCTGCGCCTTTAAGAATTACGTAGCGCGTGACGTTGCGCGCGGAGGGCGTGGCCAACTTGTGAAATGTCAGGGAGGAATGGCGCTCGGCGCGGTATTTTGAACAATCGCCTTTTTTTGCTCTGCTCGTTTCTTTTTATCTGGAAACGTCTCCCGGCTCAGCAAACATCTCCGGTAAGCATCGGCTGCTGCGCGTCGGGCACACACCGTCGGGGCTCCGGTAACACCCGCACCGAGCGGGAAAGACGGACACTTCAGTGAGTGTTTGAATGTTGAGAGTGTTGTGCTAAGCTAGCTTTAGGGTTAGCAGCCTAGCAGCAAGTTGTCCTGCCCGCTGAGGGAGGCTGATGATGGGCACACACACCGAGGAAGGAGCGGGATATAACCTGGAACTCAGCTCATTTAGAGTGTTGTTTGTGCTGGGATGAAGTTAAACAGACTATATGAGAACATATGGAGCTGTATGAGCGGTGCTAAGTTAGGTTAAATGTTAATTAAACGCTAACTTAGCTGAACACGGAGATGTTTTGATGGACGACTTCTACACAAACTGTCAAAATTAAGCCTTTACTCCATATTTAGTTATATTTGACGTCTTTCTGGCTTCTAAAACAGGATTTTCTTGGACGTCTACACCTAAAAAACTTGTCATTTATGTTGCGGCTGGGGCTCAGTTAGGTAGAGCGTCGTAGGTCGTCCACTAATCAGATGATCGGCGGTTCGATCCCCGGACTCCCCCAAGTCGAAGTGAACCCCATAAATTTCTCCCTGTAAGTCGCTTTGGATAAAAAAGCGTCAGCTAAATGACTAAATGTAAATATTTATAACCGGCTAAGCTGAGCTGACTTGACTAGTTAGCCCTAAAGCTACAGGTAAATGTGTTTAAAGTAACCCAGGTGGACGTCTCAAGTGACAGGAGCTAGCGTTGTTTACATAGTTTGTGACTTAGCCATCAGCTCGCAGTGTCGTCACCACCACCTTTTGAGTATTTACCTCCACCTCTCACGCAGCTGCTCTGTTGTTATGCGGTGAAATGTTGCGGGTACGAGTCAATAACAGTTACACGCACGTCCCCCTTCATTCTCTGTAGCTTCGTTAGCCGGAGTGCTAACAGAGTTGATGACGAGGTAAAAATGGCGGATCTTTCGAAATCCAACCCCGGCCCTGAAATAGTAACGAGAGCCAGCAGACAGCTCAGTGCACCCCAACATGGTCTCCTTCTCCTTTCTTCTGTGTTGTGTTATTGTATGCGTGCAGTTAGCTCTGTGTGTGTGTGTGTGTGTGTGTGTGTGTGTGTGTGTGTGTGTGGTGGATTAATGTTGAGCAGCAGGACAAAGATACATGTCGCTGCTGCGGCCTAGTTAACTCCAGCATCAGCTGTCAGTCAGTCTGGGTCAACATTAGTTATTGATTAAATCTCTGATCTAATTAACACGTTTGTGTGTGTGTGTGTGTGTGCGTGTGTGCTGACTAGATTTAACTTGCCATGCTTGTTTGTTTATTCTTCTTGCAGAGCCTTTAACTGCACTACGTAATAATAATAACAGTATATAGTATGTATAATAATGTTATTATACTGTTATTAACAGTAACATTATCTCCCTGTGTCTCTTGTGTTTTTTAAGTGTCCTTGTCTCATTCTGTGTTATTGTATTTTTATTGTGTTCAAATATACCGACCTCATTTCTGTGGTGTGAAGATTAATAAAGTCTTCCCGGACTGCTGCTGGGCTCATTAACAAAGCCCGGGACCCCCTCTGACACCGACCGTCACCCTCCACCCGCCCTGACCTTCGCGTTGCATTAACACACACACAGCTTTTATTCAGCTATGTTTTGTGAAATATTCTGCAGACTACACGTTCCTGCACAAACTTTTCATTTTAAAAACACACTGTGCAAATATTATTTATATCTTTTAATACTTCATTATTTGTATTGAGTGTTTGTTATGCATCAAAAACTCCAAGACCAATTCTTTGTCATGTGAAAACCAGCTTAATAAATCAATGAATCAGATTCTGACTCAGACAAAATAAATAACAAACGATAATACATACACACACGTCTTCGTTATAACAACATAACAGAAGCCGAGCTGTGTGATACACTGCACTGTAAAAATGTGATATTTAAATTAATAAACTGTTGTTGTTTTGGGATTGACAGCGAGCTGAGACTTTGCCAGCATGGACGTGGTGTCACCGGAGCTCAACAGCCTCCTTCCTGACGAGATCATGGACACCGAGGCCATCGAGGACATCCCTCACTCCCAACCCGACGGCACCGTGGTCCAGTCGGAGCCCGGCGATGACACGTCGGTCCCCATGGAAACGGACACGCCCGCGGCTTCAGAAAATGTAAACCTCTGTTCGGACTCCGCCCCGACAGAACAGACTCAGACTCTGACCACCTCCGCCCCAGCGGACTCCACCTTCAGCATCAGCACCGGGAGTCAGCTTCCCATCTCCATCTCCAGTGCGTCGTCACCCCTCCTCGCCCTCAAACCATCCATGGCTACGTCCACAGCCACCACCAAAACGACAGACAGCGTGACCGGGACTACCGTCACTACGAGCGGGCTACAGAAGCTCACGGCTCCGTTCACCATCTCCGCCGCCAACCACCAGATCATCCTCAACAAGGTGGCCTCATCTCAAGCCACGGAGGCGGCCAAGTCCGCCGCGTCCCAGCCGCAGGTCATCAAGCAGGACGGACAGAAACTTTTGGTCACAGCGATAGGAAAGTCGGGGCAGCCTATCGTGCTGCAGTTACCGCACACGGGCAACAAGCCCGGCGTTTCACAGACTGTGGGAGACTCCAAATCTCCGGCGCCGCAGTTCAAAGTGGTGACGATCGGCGGCAGGTCGGAGCTCAAACCGGTGGCGGGGAGTGCCGGCAATCAGGTGACCACGTTACAGGCCCAGCAGCTGAAGACCGTGCAGGTAACGGCGACTGATGTGTGTGTGTTACAAAGCTTAGGGTTGCAAAGGGGAGGCAAATTTCTGGTAAATTTCCAGAAACTTGGGAAGTTTGGGTAATTTAATAATTGGATGCACGTGATGAAGGAATGTACAGTGCAGGTAGGGGGCGTGGCCTCAACAGCCCTGCAGTAAGCGGCGTGCTATGTGCGTGTGATGAAATCTGGTTGTTCTATTTAAGATTATGCTAAAGTATATTTTCCCCAACTATGTTTAAGTTCCCTGTTTAAGGGCCAACCTTTAATTTAGTAAATTCACGGTTTATTCCCATAAATTTCCTGTTAATTTCCATAAATTCCCATTAATTCCTGGAATTTTGCTGTATTTTTTTGGCTGTATTTGAACAAATTGATAATTTGATCATTAATGTTGCAGGCGTCTGATCACTGAGCAGAGCTACACACAGTTTACAAGCTCTTTATTGGCTTTAAATCATCGAAATGAAAACACAACAAACAGCTGACATGAAACAACAGCTGTTTGTTAAACATACGACTCTACGGTCACATGGAGCTTTGCTGAGTTAGCTCTCCTGCTGGGAGTCACAAAACAGCTGTTTGTTTACGTCTGAGAGATGATGTAGCGCTGTCAGTGTGACTCGTTTATAGTCTTCAGCTGATTTCATAGACAGAATATGTTTAAAAGGACGTGCAAAGAAAATAGAATTGAACCAAAACGACTTCAATATTCTGTCCAAACAAAGGTGTTGAGTATCGGCGTAAAGTTACATGAATGAATCAAATCAAACATCATACTCCGTCATAAAGCGAGGCAGGGCGCTAAACTTCTGAGCAACCTGCACGTTGTACGGCTGTTAGATATCGAAAATCTGAAGAGACCAACAGGCAGTCGTTGCAGGTTGAACCTGACCCTGAATATTCATGAATCTCTCTCTAAATAAAAGTATTCGTCGGGCTGATACACTTTGTGACGCACAGCTCTGAAACCGTCCTCCGTGTCTCCACAGATCGCCAAGAAAACGCCGACGTCCTCCGCCGCACCGATCAAGTTCATCATCACGAAAACTGTGAACAGCAAAGGTCTGAGTCCTCAGACGACAGTGTCACCTGTCATCGCAGGTAAGTTTGTCGTGTGATTATTTTAGATGGTTCTGTTTGTGCTGTGATGGAGCCACGTCTCCTCAAACCTCTCGTGTTCACAGGACGCGTCCTGACCCAGAATTCCCCCGTGATGCCCCCGAGGACCATCACGCTCTCAGAGCCCCACAACGCTAGTATACAAAGTATCCCCGGCAAGAAGATCGCCATTTCACCCCTCAAGACACCCAGCAAGGTAAATCAAACGCACCTTTCCTCAGTCATGAAATGAACGATACGTTCTGATGTTTCGCACATTGACAAGCTGCAGTTTTAAAGTGGTCAGGTTGAAAATGGTGCAGAAAACAGACTACACACTAGAGGTCGTTAGTCGATACGTTTGGGCCGAAATCTTAATTTGAGGTATCAAATTTGTCTCGTCTGATCGTTCTGCACCGTCCTTGTCTGCCTCCGTCAGGTCACTGTGGTATCTGTGGCTTCCCCGACCTCCAACGCCTCTCAGAAGTCCGTGACGCTGCCCGTTAATGTAGCACTCGGCCAGCAGATCCTCACAGTCCAGCAGTCCACGTCTGCATCTCCAGTCAAAGTGGCCACGAGCCAGACCACGACACAGGTGAGACGAAGGCCCAGAGCGGGACACGTGGACACGTCAGGCGTAAATCTGTTGTAACTCACCTTCTGATCACTTTCAGAATATTAAACCAGTGCAGTCTGTGGCCGTCGGAGGAGTCGGTGGCTCCCAGTTCAAGACCATCATCCCTCTGGCGACCCAGCCCAACGTGCAGCAGATTCAGGTGCCGGGTAGCCGGTTCCACTACGTCCGGCTCGTCACGGCGACCACAGCGAGCAGCACGGGACAACCCAGCGGTCCCAGCACCAGCTCCATACAGACAGGTGACGTCTAACACACCTTTAGATAGATCATATCGCTTTATGAGCTCTTCTGTGGCAACTTATGATGCTTAATGTCCAACAGCTAAACCGATGGTGGTCAGCACGGGAGCAGTCAGGATGTCGGTGCCGATCGTCCCAGCACAGACCATCAAACAGGTAACGTCCGTAACTTTTATTCACGCGGTTTTCTGTCAGGTTTCTGGAGCTGCATTCATGAATCTCGTCGCCCCCCCCCTGCAGGTGGCGCCGAAGCCCTTGACGTCAGCAGCAGTCGTAACCACCACCCAGACCCAGCAACGCCTCATCATGCCCGCCACTCCGCTACCGCAGATCCAGCCCAACTTCACCAACCTCCCTCCAGGCACCGTCCTGGCACCAGCTCCGGGAGGCGGCAACGTGGGCTACGCGGTCGTGCCAGCACAATACGTCACACAGGTCAGCTGCGTTTTTGTTTTTTTGTTTGTTTTTTAACCACTCATCTTTGATATTCACGTGTTTTCATTCACTTCCTGTCGTGCTATTGCGTCTCTTGTAGCTCCAGCAGTCACCGTTTGTGACCCTCGCCAGCAGCTCTGGTTTCCCGGCGTCCACTGCTATCCAGACTCAGGCCAGACTGCCGCTCAACGGGTAAAGACGGCTCTTATTTGATGATGTGCGACAGAGCAACTAAATCATTTATGCTCCGTTTGAACAGACAAGAAAATAGTGCATCGATGTCTGGTGGTTTTTCAAAATAAAATGAAAACCAGGTGACAAACAGTGTTAACTAAAATAGATTGTATTGTATTTAGTTTTAAAGAAACAATATGTAACTTTGCATGTAACAGTGACATCTAGTGGTTAGTATTAGGTATTTTAGAATATGACTAATTGATGTTGAGTTGATTTGATTGATCTAAATAACGTGATTCATCGTGTCGCAGCTTGTCGACAGCAGAGACGACCTCGAGGCCGAGGAAACCGTGCAACTGCACCAAGTCACAGTGTCTCAAACTGTGAGTATGACTGCACGCACAGCCTGAAGTCACTCTGAACATGTCAGGCCTCTAACATTCAGGCCGTCTTCCTTCCTCTTAGATACTGTGACTGCTTTGCAAACGGAGAGTTCTGCAATAACTGTAACTGCAATAACTGCTTCAATAACCTGGAACACGAAACAGAACGTCTC
This sequence comes from Miichthys miiuy, assembly GCA_036365135.1. Taxonomy (NCBI): domain Eukaryota; kingdom Metazoa; phylum Chordata; class Actinopteri; family Sciaenidae; genus Miichthys; species Miichthys miiuy. Next base: position 21,511,747 of record CM071619.1, on the reverse strand, counting down.
AAAGCGATAAAGGTAAGACGGAGGTTTGTGTTGTTGTCGGGGCCGAGTCACTTCCTGTCAGACGGATGAATCAGAGTTAAATAAATGTGTTCTTCACAGACGTGTCTGGACCGGAACCCGGAGGCCTTCAAACCTAAAATCGGTAAAGGTAAAGAGGGCGAGTCGGACCGCCGACACAGCAAAGGCTGCAACTGCAAACGATCGGGCTGCCTGAAGAACTACTGCGAGTGCTACGAGGTGAGTTCTCCCTCTGTCTGCCGTTCTCACTTCATCCTCGCTGAATAAACTTCTGTTCACCGCCGTACGTTTCCTTCGTGTTTCACCTTCGAAGGCGAAGATCATGTGCTCGTCCATCTGCAAGTGCATCGGCTGCAAGAACTTCGAGGAGAGCCCGGAGAGGAAGACGCTGATGCACTTGGCCGACGCGGCGGAAGTTCGAGTACAGCAGCAGACCGCGGCTAAGACCAAGCTGTCGTCGCAGATCTCAGACCTGCTCATGAGGACGGCGCCGGTTATTTCGAGTGGAGGCGGGAGGTAAAGCTACAGGAGGAATAATCACCGTTTTTCATCGATCAACACCAACAAAGATGCTGTCTTCTCACCGAGGTCTTGTTTTTTCCCCGCAGGTTGCCGTACACGTTCGTAACGAAGGAGGTGCTCGAAGCGACGTGCGAGTGTCTGCTGGAACAGGCCAAAAAGGCGGAACAGACTCATCAGCCTCAGGCCGAAGCGGAGCGCTTGATCCTGGAGGAGTTCGGACACTGTCTCATGAGGATAATCAGCTCGGCGGGGAAAGCCAAAGCAGACTGTGCCTCCATCAACTGCTAGGCCGAGCGCCCTCCTCCCTCTGCCTTGGACCCTCCGGGGGGGTGGGGGTTTCTCCGCCCTCACCAAAAGGCAGAACAATGGGCTCAAAGCAGACTCCTCGCTAAGGCCACCTGGAATAACAAACACTGTTCAGACTCGTGAAGGACGAACGGACTGGAGCTGAACCGCCTCTGACAGAATCATTTCTTCACCTCTCAGATCTGTTTCCAACTTTTTGTTCTTCCATTTTTATTCTGTTTTCTTTTTATTCTTTCCTTTTTTTTTTTTTTTGAGGTTTTCCAGAAAAAAAAAAAAAAGACCTTCCTGTAATTTTTATGTAATCATCCGTGCTAGACGAACAGGACGTGTATCTTTTGATATTTATTTTGTATTTGTAATCATCATCATCAGTGAGCGAGCGCTAATATTGTGTGGCTTCTAGTGCTGCAGATTATTAATTATTAACCAAGGCTAGGCTAAACTTTCTCTGAAAATGAGTTAAAGGTAAGGTGAATGCAAACATTATGCACACACACACACACTGCTCAGATTAGGTGGCTCGATCGATGGACGAACGGAGGAACTCTTCTTCTTCTTCTTCTTCTTCTGGTGCTGTTTTCTGTTTTGTTAGTCACATGCTTACTGTACATTAAAAACAACAGTGAATGGACGAACCGATCGATCTGACTTGGTACGTGTTTGTGATGAGAGGCGAGCGGGCCGACGTCAGCTGTTCACGTGAAAAGTGACAGGAATAGTCGTGTCGTAAGTCGGACGCCATCGAGCTCTTATCCGACGTCGTAGAGGCTTTTTAAGAGAGTCCTGCAGCCTCCATCTTTAACCTCTGGATGTCCGCGGTACGTCGTCTCCTTCTCCGCCTCGCCGGCGTTGATGTGAAGGTTTTCAGGGTTTTAAATTGAACAAAATCACCGTTAATGTTCTTAGTCAAACGTTTATTCACGTATTTTAAACTTAAACTTTGACACTGAGTTTCCAAGTTGGATGCTGCGAGTTTGATCGACGTTCTTTATCGACGTCAATCAAACTCGCAGCAACCAAGAGATTTTTTTTTTTCTGTTGACAGCAAAATGTCAACAGGAAGTGATGCGTGTGATGTCAAGGTGATTCAGATTTTACCAAAATGTGATAAGATACGCAGCTCAAACGTCCACCTGAGTCAGTCTCCATAAGTCCCCATGTTCAAATGTCCAACTTCACAGCAGAAATAAACATGTTTACAGCCTGGTACAAAAAACAGTTTTGGTCTCTGTAGCTAATTTTCCCCATTCAGGACTACAAACATGGCGGCGGTGGCGGCCAGCGTCACAGATTTTGAGCTTGGGGGCGGCAGAAGCTCAGTCCATAGGGACTCTGCTTGGGAACCGGAGGGTGGCCGGTTCAAATCCAGTACGGAACAAAGTATGGTGGTGGACTTGCCCTTGAGCAAAGCACTGAATTTGCATGTGTGTGTGTGTGTGTGTGTGTGTGATGTCACAGAATCTGACTCAAATGACATCACTCGAGGTAGTAAGTCAGACTTTATCTCTGGAGCCACAAATAACACCTGTGAATATGTTACAGGTGTGGTTTAAAAACGGCTGGAGCTCCCTAACCTGGTGTTTTTTTAAATATTTTGAATATCCACTGCATATTGTAACCCCCTTTGTCTCGATCTGGAGGATATCGCGCAGGTATTGCTCCAAAAACTGTCACTGACACGCACAGGTATACCTCTTCCCGTCATGGCACGCTGTCGCGCTGGACCTAGCAACAGTAACTAAGGGGGGCGGGCTCGGCGAAAGGTATCACTCAGGAGGTAAGGCACACGCACACTTTGCGCATGCTCAGACGGATAGTAGTAGTAGTAGTAGTACCAGTACCGCCTGGGCAGTAGGGGGCGGTAAAGCACTCATTGATAAAAGGAAGACGACGTGACGGACGGAGACGTTACAGACAGGGTGGTGTACTTAAGGAGGTGTAGCACGCTGGAGGAGGTCCTCCAAGACAGGATTAGATATATTTCACCCACATATATAATTTTTTTTTTAAAGAAATGCAGATTTAGTGTGTAATAAATAAATATAGTCGGTAAATGTAGCTTTTCTCTTATTCGCCTGATTTTTAAACGAGGTTTGGTTTAGCAACGTTAGCCGCAGCTGTATCTCTGCACGTGGGCGTCCCTGTCCGGTTAATTAGGTGAGTAATTAATTACTTAAATCCGTTATTATTACAGATTTTATGGTAATTTAACAAATTAGCCCGCTTCACAAAGTTTAGCCGCCAACGTCAGACCACGTGGTCAACAAACGTAAGCGCGTTTCAGTGCGTCACGCCAAACTCTGTTTTAAAAAAATGGTTATTTGACATAAACTCACTTAAACTTAAAGATTAATTCGCTATAACAACATGAACCGAACATTTTCTGAAGCCTGAGAATCAGCTCTTTAATTCGGCATACATCTTATAGCGCTAACACTCGGTTTTCATGCTGTAATTCGGCACTTCATGCACCTTTTGATGGCTAAAATCTGTGTTGTTGTTGACAGATGAACTGAAGGGGAGAGCTGCAGTGTGGACCTGACCTGACTACATGTATGTATCATCACGCATCATGTGTGTAATAAAGTGAACATCCATCCCAATGATTATATCAATCACTACCCATCTGACCCATTCACATGTCTGGGGAAGATTATACCTGAGCTTCTAACTGAGGGTGATGAATGCAGATCATGCTGCTGTGTGAATGTAACTTATCAGCTGACTAAAATATCTGCATTGTTCTTTCAGGGTCGACCTGCTGAAGGTGGACTACATCTCCCATGAGTACCTGGCTGATTTGTTCTTTTAAAGTTCTTTATAAATAAATATTTTAATAAATACAAAGTGTGACGCAGAGTTGGTGTTTGTGTTTTTATTTTTATGGATGGTGGGGAGCCTTCACCAGGTGTATTGACTTGTATGTTCTATATGTATCATTCATCATGCACATAACAGTAAATATAATTAACACAGGAAAAAAAACAATAGTATAAAATATAATATAGTATAAAAACAAAGCAAGAGTTCATGGGGCGTTCAGATTTTAGTTGGTAAACATGTTTGTAGCTCAGGAACTGTTTTTAATTATAAATATATTAGCATGAATGTGTGATAAATATGATTATAACAACATATTAAACTCACTTGAGCCCTACATTAAATCCATAATTAATATTTATGAATATAAAATGTTCTACGTGTTTTTACTTATTCGCGTTCTTTGAGGTTTGTTTGTAGATTTATTGTCATGATATAACGCTAGCATAGTTAGCACGCTAGCATTGTTAGCACCACTGATTACATGATATAAAGAAACACGGTGTAATGTTAGCACGCTAGCATTGTTAGCGCCTGACAATATTGCATAAAGAAACAGTATGAAGTTAGCACCACTGGCATAGTTAGCACCACTGGCTGTATGGTATGAAGAAGCACACTATAAAGTTAGTACGCTAGCACTGTTAGCACCACTGATTATATGGCATAAAGTTAGCACGCTAGCATTGTTAGCACCACTGATTATATGGCATAAAGTTAGCACGCTAGCACTGTTAGCACGCTAGCATTGTTAGCACCACTGATTATATGGCATAAAGTTAGCACGCTAGCATTGTTAGCACCACTGATTATATGGCATAGAGTTAGCACGCTAGCATTGTTAGCACCACTGATTATATGGCATAAAGTTAGCACGCTAGCACTGTTAGCACCACTGATTATATGGCATAAAGTTAGCACGCTAGCATTGTTAGCACGCTAGCTATGCTAACGGTCTTGACGTCCCCCGGAAGTTGTTGTTGCTGTTCTTCTTCGTGGCAGGAGGAGACTGTTGCTTAGTGCCACGTTGATGGAGACCAGTGGGGACGTGGAAATCTGTCTTACCGGGACCCGGTAGCCTCTCTTCTTCTTCTCCTTCTCCTTCTTCTTCTGTTTTTACAGCCGTTAATCCTCAAAGAGAAGAACCGAAAGGAGGAAAACCTGCTCGGGTGGAGGCTCCGTCAGTTTGTTTGTCACCGCGTTCATGTAAAGAAGACGCAGATAAAGGAAGGTAAGCGGCGTTAGAGGAGTAACAGGATCCGTGTGAGACTCTGTCTGCCTCACAGCTAACAGGCTAGTGAACGGCTCGCAGCTTCAGGACATGTTGTACCGGAGTCAGCTGTTAGCTCGCTGCTAATGTTCCCGTTTTAGAGTGGGCTCACCGGTTTGTTGTGCTGTTTGTAAAGTCCACAGCTGCGGCTGCTCTGTTTATTCCAGCATGACCTGGTTTAAAGGAGGGGGACACAAGTCTGTCTTAACCCAGGACCTGCACTCTTTACTGGGCACAGCTGACTCAAACTAAACCAGCCCTGCAGTATAAACGCTGCGTTCATAATAAACCTGGTTTATAAAGGTGTAAACTCACCTGTGTGATGCACTTTGTGCTGCAGATAACTGATCACTGTAGCCTCTGTGAGTGTGTGTTAGTGTTTACTGCAGGACTGTGGTGTGTCGGTCCTGAACTGCACATTTAGGTGAGACATCAGGTCGAAATTTTGAGTTTCTGCATGCTGTACATTGTAATGTGGTGTTCTGACAGGACGTACGTGTGTTTGCATGAGTATTCTTCCCGTTGTGTACTTTACTAAAGTATCTGAGTACATTTTGTTTTTTGTTTTTTAATACTAAATATGGAATATTCTACATAGCTGCTGTGATTTCATGTCATATAAAATACAGAGCAAACATGTAAAAGGAAAGCTAACAGCTTAAATGAGTGTACAAATAAAATGTGGAGACTTCATTCATTCACTTCAGGTTGTATGTAGTTAGCAAACATCTTCATAGCTTAATAATGAGTAACTTTAGTACAATAATAACTGATCATTATACCCTCTGTGAGGAGCAGACTGTACTTAGCAGTACCCAGCTCCTGATTGGAGACGAAATCCAGCCTGTATCCTGTCCTCAAATTCATTTTTAGTTGAGAAAGGAGGTCGATATCTTTTAAAAATAACCATCTTTCATGTGCAGAATCCCTCTTTTTTTAAAAACTGTAATGTTTAGTAAGTTTTAGTTCATTTATACAAAAAAAAGATCAAACACAGCCCGGCTGCAGGTATGAAGAGTCAGAACAGTTCATGCATGTTCGTCATCAGGTCGTTTCTTGTTGTTGCCTTCTTACAGGTGCATCGTTTCTCATTCACGTCCCAGAATATCTTTAAACTGTGGCAGAAAAGCAGCACAGTCTAGGTCGTCTTCTTTTGTTCCCACGTCGTGCTGCGAACCGCCGTGTTTACTCTTCATCTGACGTGTGATGAAGGCGAGGGTCGTGGACTCCCTCACGCATGCTGAGCTGTTCTTCTGGAGTAATGTCAGCGTTCAAGTCCCATCATCACCGCTTATCCACGAAGAACCGCCGTGTTTCTGCAGCCGACCAGAACAAACCAAACACTTGATGAGTCACGACTCACCGCCAACATAATTCTTTCCTTGTGTGAAGGAGAGAGTGAGGCAGAGGACTGCCGTATACCGCTAAATCCTACACACCGGACCTTTAATATCACCTCGATTCTCGCTGACTCTCCGGCACAGTGTTTCCGTTATTTAGTCGCGTGCACGCTGCAGTTTTTTCCTAGTTTCTGTAAGTCAGGTGACTCAAACAGGTTTAAATCTGTCATCAGAGGTAATCCAGGCTCACTTCCTTTTAAATCAGGGGTCTTCAACCAGGGGTCCACGACCCCTAGTGGGGTCCGCAGAGGTACTGCAGGGAGGTCCTCCAATTTTTTGTCATAATAATTGACAATTGTCACCAAAATAACGTTGATGAATCAGTGAACACGTCCAAAGACGCACAGCTCTTGGCATTTAATACCCAATAATAATTATGCATGAACACTTTTTTTTTTTTTCAGGATGAAACTCAAAGAGATCAAACGCACAGCCATCCAGAGCTGGAGTCCTGCACAGCACCACCCCATCTACCTGGCAACAGGTAAGAGCGTGCAGCAAGCAAAGCAGGCACAGACCAACACCAACGCTGCCTTCACTCTCTGCTGTTTTGACAGGTCGTTACATCATTTCTGTCAAGTCATCCAGGCGTTCACACAGCGGCTTAAAATAATCTGAGTCAGAGCGAGCGCCTCACTTTCCTTTTTTTTTTTTTTTTCTGCTGGCAAGAAACTAACAGAAAAAATGCTGAGGCATGATTTCCAGGAATATACAGCATGGATGTTTTTGTTTGTTTGAGGGAGAGAAGAAGACAGAAGTCCAGTTTATTACTGCTAAACGAGATCTGAGATGACTTGACACAAACAAGTTCATCCGTCCGTGATTAGTGACGAGGGAAAATGTGGCGCTAAGACAGCGAGGCGTCCAAATGGGAAGTTAGGATTAAGTGGTTTGATGGATGGCGACACGGCAGCGTCGTGTTTCAACATCCCGTGCTCTCCTTCTGCAGGAACATCAGCCCAGCAGCTCGATGCCTCCTTCAGCACCAACGCCTCGCTGGAGTTTTTCGAGCTGGACTTGACTGAACCGTCTCTGGACATGAAGTCATGCGGCAGCTTCTCCTCCGCTCACAGGTACTAAACGCAGCCGTCCGCACTCGTGTTGTTGTTTCTGTCCTTTGAGTGCTGCCGTTCACGTCCCCTCTCTCTCTCCTCGCAGATACCACAAACTGGTCTGGGGTCCGTATGGCATGGACGACGAGAGTCGCCCGTCCGGCGTTCTCATCGCGGGAGGCGAGAACGGCAACGTCATCCTGTACGACCCCGCGAAGATCATGGCGGGAGAGAGCGACGTGATCATCGCCGAGAGCGACAGGCACTCGGGTCCGGTGAGGGCTCTCGACGTCAACCCGTTCCAGGTACGATTGATCTCTGAGCAAGCACACACGCTCATTTAAAGACGAACGCTGTGGCTAATTCTGAGTTTTCTCCTGCAGACAAACCTGGTTGCATCAGGCGGGAACGAGTCTGAAATCTACATCTGGGACATGAATAACTTCAGCTCTCCCATGACACCAGGACCTAAAACTCAGGTACTCTCTTAACTACAGTTTACCGTGTTTTGATCACCGTAATAATGAACGTTAAATGAGTTTTAGAGCTCGTGTGTTTTTCATCTTAAAGCCTCAGGAGGACATCAGCTGCGTGTCGTGGAACAGACAGGTCCAACACATCCTCGCCTCCGCCAGCCCGAGCGGCCGAGCCTCGGTGTGGGATCTCCGCAAGAATGACCTCATTATTAAAGTCAGCGACCACAGCAACAGAGTACGTCGATTCTCCCGCGCTCACACTCGCCGTCTTGTTGATTATCTCCGTCTACTCCACTCAGACTGTGTCTCTCTGTCTTTAGATGCATTGTTCTGGGCTCGCCTGGAACCCAGAGGTGGCCACTCAGCTGGTCTTGGCCTCCGAGGACGACCGGATGCCGGTCATCCAGATGTGGGATTTACGTTTCGCTACCTCTCCTCTCAAGATTTTAGAGAATCATACACGGTAAACACAGATTAAAGATCAACCAGGTCACCAACAGCAGACACAGCAGCAGCTAATATTACTGACTAGTCCAACAGCAGTCAGCCCAGCTCGGCGTCTGTCTTTCAGCCTTTTATTTCACCAAGCTCTCACCAACCACTAAAAGTCAGTCCCAGATTTACTCTTGTCCGGCGGCTTCTTGCTCGCTCACTCTCTCCTTTTCTCTTCTTAGCTTCCTCCGTCAGCGTCCTCTTTTAGCTCTGTTAGCTGTTAGTTCACTTAGCTCTGTTAGCTCCATTAGCTCTTAGTTCTGTTAGCTTTGTTAGCTCTTTTAGATTCATTAGCTGTTAGCTCCATTAGCTCTTAGTTCTGTTAGCTCCATTAGCTGTTAGCTCTGTTAGCTCCATTAGCTGTTAGTTCTGTTAGCTCTGTTAACTCCATTAGCTCTTAGTTCTGTTAGCTCTGTTAGCTCTTTTAGATTCATTAGCTGTTAGCTCCATTAGCTGTTAGCTCTGTTAGTTCCGTTAGCTGTTAGCTCTGTTAGCACCATTAGCTGTTAGCTCCATTAGCTGTTAGCTCTGTTAGCTCTATTAGTTCCATTAGCTGTTAGCTCTGTTAGCTCCATTAGCTGTTAGCTCTGTTAGTTCCATTAGCTGTTAGCTCTGTTAGCTCCATTAGCTGTTAGCTCCATTAGCTGTTAGCTCTGTTAGTTCCGTTAGCTGTTAGCTCTGTTAGCTCCATTAGCTGTTAGCTCTATTAGCTGTTAGCTCTGTTAGCTCTTTTAGTTCCATTAGACGTACAAATGACAGAGACACCATTCACCTGATTACCAGTCAGTGTAGCATCAGCAGGAGTTAACGTGTTAGTTTGTTTAAGGTGTATCTCTGCTGTTCTTTCTGTGCAGCGGCGTCTGGCCATCACCTGGAGCCTGGCTGATCCCGAGCTGCTCCTGAGCTGTGGGAAGGACAGCAGGATCCTGTGCTGGAATCCAAACACAGGAGAGGTGAGAGTTCATCTAAATGTCATTAACGTGCAGGTAACTATGCATCGTGTCCCTCTCGTGTTACTAAGTCATCGTCCTGAAACTCCAGGTGCTGTACGAGCTGCCCACCAGCAGCCAGTGGTGCTTTGACATCCAGTGGTGCCCCAGGAACCCCGCGGTGCTGTCGGCCGCCGGCTTCGACGGACACATCGACATCTACTCCATCATGGGGGGCAGCAACCAGGCGCAGAGCCAGAGACACGCTGACCAGGTGAGGTTCGATCTGCTCAGACAGAAACAGGCGTTGTGCTGCAGTCTCATCTTTCTGTTACAGTCGTCACGGTGATCGGTCAGAGTGTCAGTTCTCGTGTTTTATGATACAAACACTCAACTTGCACCGAGATAGGATACAAATAAAATAAAATATTCCACTTCAATATTTATTATTTATTAAGCTACATTTCCACCTTTTAATGCTCAACAAAATCTTTCAGTTAGTTAGTCTTTCCAGACCAAAACAGTCCAAAGTCCCCAAAGAACCCGACTCATGGAGTTTATGAATCAGATTCAGGTCCAAGAAAACAAAATCAACTGGTGTGGTGATCCACCTCTAAACTATGGAGACATGTTTCTAACGTTTCTTCCCTGTTTGTGGCATTTATTTCCTCTTCTCCTGTTGAACGTCTGTCTGTTTCCTTTTTATTTCGAGCTGCACGTCACGATCTCGGCTGTAAATTAGATTTCATTTCACATCTTAAGCATCATCGTCTTTGTCTCTGTTACAGATCAGTAACTCGTTCGGGAACATGGATCCTTTCGGGACGGGACAAAGTTTACCTCCGCTGCAGCTGCCGCAGACCGCTGCTCCTTCGACCACAGTCACCCCACTGAAGAAGCCGCCGAAGTGGATCCGCAGACCCGTCGGAGCCTCGTTCGCTGTGAGTTTCTTAACTTTATCGTGACGTTCGAAGATGAAGCTCCTTCATTCTACCATCCTAAACACACTCCTCTGGTTCTTCTCTGCAGTTTGGTGGGAAGCTGGTGTCTTTGGAGAACGCGGCGAACCCTCAGCAGCCTCAGCAGCCCACCGCACACGTTGTACATATCAGTCAGGTTGTTACGGAAACGGCCTTTTTGAAGCGCTCCGATCAGCTGCAGGCGACCCTGAGCGCGGGCAGCTTCGTGGATTTCTGCCAGGAGAAGATCGATGCAGCTGAGAACGAGTTTGAGAAGACTCTGTGGTCTTTCCTCAAGGTATGAAATCCGGAAATCTGAATAAACCTGAAAATATTTGATTATAATTCAAATAAACGACGTTTTCTTTCTTTAAATTTCGTGTTTTCAGGCTAATTTTGAAAGCGATATCCGCAGCAAGTACCTTGAACTTCTGGGGTACAACAAAGAGGAGCTCGCCTTAAAGGTGACCGTACGCCCCCGACATGACGCTACATATATCTGTATATTTGAACTGTTGTTATGTTTTTAGTGCACCTTCTGATAAATGTGTCTCTTTGTTGTCAGATTTCAGCAGCACTCGAGGAAAAGCCCGCTGAGCCTCCACAGGTGAGTTTGTTCAGAGCGGTTACTCTGCCGACACCGTTGTCGTCATTGCACAGTTTGAGTGGTATCACTCTTCTTATCTAGCCGTCGGCAAAAAGGGTTAAATCGTGCGTTTCAGAAAGTGTTGCGACGATTTATTTAACTTTTTGCAATCTGTCTCAGATAGTTTGAGTACATTCAGACAGCGTCAGATGCTGCTGTGAATCGCTGCAGGTTTGTCCAGCAGTGTGTCTGTTTGTGTTGAACGTAACCGCTGTGAAACAATCAGGAAATAACTATTTATTTGTCTGATTAACGACTTTATCGAGGCCGGCGCTCACTCACTCTCATTCACCGTCTATGTCGCTCAACCACTGCTGTCTCTCTCTCTTAAATTAAATTAGAAGCTGAAGTCGCGGTTTAACAAAATAACTTCCTAATTAGCTCAAGAGATTTTCTAAATCGCTGCCCACATAAAGTTTCATCGGCTCCTGTTTGTTATTACGCAAGTGATGTGATGACGTGATGCGAGTGTTGTAACCGTTTTTTAACTCGCAAATAAAACGCAGTAACTCTTTTAAAGCTCCAAACCGCCGATCATCAGGCGACGACGCCGCTCTCCGTTTGTTCTCGCTCATCGCGCCGTTCGCATTCTTTCACCGTCAGAACAACAAACCGACTGACGGAGGCCGCAATTAGTGCGACAGCTCTCGGCTGAAATCAGACAGTTTGTCTCTGTGTCACATTTTGCAATCAGGAAGTGTTGCAAGTCTTTAATATGAAGCGTTGAGTCAGTGCGACTTCAGTTTTTTAAACTACTTGTAGGAAGATTTGCTTCTGTGGTTGTGGATGGTCTTCTTATGTTGTTCCACCCCTGAACTCAAACATGAGCCTGACTCCAGCGTTAAATCCAAACTTAGTGCTGAACTTTAGTCTGAGCTTCCAAACCGCTGATTTAAAAATGCCCTCCAGCCTCTCTGACTCTGAACCTCAAATCTTCCCTCTTCATTCAGGTGGAGGTTCCCGCTCCAGCCGTCCCGCAGCCTTTACCAGACCTCAGCCTCGTGCCGCCTGCTGACACTCCCGAGGCAGCGTTCGACATGATCGCTGCAGCAAACCTTCAGCCAGAAGCCACACTCGAACTCCACTCCACTCCTGACCAAGAGGCCGAAGAGCAGCCGGCAGCAGAAGAAGAGCCGGAGGACGCTCTAACCGGCGAACCGGAAGAAAACCCGGACCTGGTTCTCACAGATGAGGAAGCAGAGGGGGAGGAGATCCCACTGGAGGAGGTACGCCTTCAGACAGACGGCTGAACTCGTTTTGTTTCTGCTGTACATGCACAGGTGGATGATTTTAATTATGCTGCTTGATTAGAGCTTTTATCAGGACTGTGTGAGCACAGCTCAAGTCTTTCTGGTAACTGCCACGGCGCCTAAAGGCTCGTTAAGACTGAGATTAATGAGAACATCCGTCATCCTGCTCGCCCAGCTCCTGTTCTGGCACAACACCAGCTCTGCTCCCACACCCCGGGGCAGCTACAGTTGAAAAATCTAGACTGTTATGGTGCCATAAATCGTAGTGAATTATAGGCTACACTAAGGCTGTGCCAAAGGGATACGAGTGGACCGTGTGTCTGCATTTTTTTAAACTCATCTTCTACTGAGACGAGAACGTTGCAGCGCTCGTGGCGGTCTGGATTCGTCGGACCACGAGTGTTGGCTGACTGCTGGTACAGACTCGCTGTGTTCAAGTAACGTCTCCCTGACTCTCGTGTTACCGTTTATCATCGTATCAGAGTCTGATGACTTCATGTCACCCTCACCTTGAACCCGAGAAGACGTCTGATCAACCAGAATACTTACTTACACAACTAGCTCCTGTTCTGGCACGACACCAGCTCCACTCCCCGTGCAGTCCCCTGTAAACTGAGCTAACATTAGCTAACAGCAGCTAACAAACTGAGCTAACATTAGCTGCTTTACTTTTCTTGACGGGTTGTATCTTTGGTGTTTCAGGAGACAACAGCACCAGTGGAGGAGGAGGAGGAGGAGGAGGAGGAGCCCAGTCCTGCTGAGACCTCGGCTCCAGTTGAGGAGCCCATCGATGCTCCAGGTCTGGCTCCAGGTCTGGCTCCAGCTCCGGCTCCAACCCCCACAGGAGTCAGTCTGAGCATCAGTCAAGGTAAGAACTCTTTAAAACACGACACAAAAAAACCCTCCAGCAGCAGTCGTTTTTTGGTCGAACATTCACCTCTCTGTTCTCCTGCCAGACGTGGACGGGCTGATCACGCAGGCGCTGCTGACCGGAGACTTCGAAGGAGCCGTGGAGCTCTGTCTCCGTGACAACCGCATGGCAGACAGCATCATCCTGGCGATCGCGGGAGGGGCCGAGCTGCTGGAGAAAACCCAGAAGAAGTATTTCACAAAAACACACAGCAAGATAACCAAGGTAACGCACCACGAGGAGAAGAACTCACACACTGAGAGTTACTGAGAGTTCAGTACTGATGATATAACCGTGTGCTTCTCTTTGTCCTGCAGCTGATCAGCGCCGTGGTGATGAAAGACTGGCACGACATCCTGAAGACGTGTGACCTGCAGAACTGGAAGGAGGCTCTGGCTGCCGTCATGACCTACGCTCAGCCCGAGGAGTTCTCCTCCCTCTGTGGTCAGTTTATGTTGCTGTTGTTTAGTCAGCGTCCTTGTACTAAACGTCTGCGAGCGCTGAATTCGTGCTCTATAATTGAACTCGTCTGTTTGTTAGATCTTCTCGGAGCCAGACTGGAGGCAGCAGACGACCCCGACTGCAAGCTCAGGCCTGTCTGTGCTACATCTGTGCTGGAAACGTGGAGAAACTCGTAGCCTGCTGGACCAGAGTGCAGGACGGACACTGTCCACTCTCTCTGCAGGTTGGTTCAGAAAGTTACCTGCAACTATCAGATGTTGACTCTCTGTTAGCTCTGTTTTTGGTCTCCACCACCTCCTGAGGGAAATATCTGTCTCTTTAGCTGCTAAATGCTGCACCATGTTCACTGTGTCTGCAGTTTTTAGAGCTTTTCTCTGAAAACTGCTGCCTGCTGGTGCTGAAATTTACGCCACAAGTCTGAAACAAAACAGTAAAGTTGTAGCCGGACAGCTAAACAATGATCTGAAACTCACTACTAACAGCTGAAGAGACAGATATGTAATTCTGGAGTTGGTAGAGACCAAAATAGAACAAAAACTAGAGTTATATTTTGTGCTTGGATCTGTTTTTTCGTCACGTAGGACCTGGTGGAGAAGGTGGTGGTGTTGCGGCGTGCAGTGGAGCAGACCCAGCGCTCCGGCCCGGCTGCTATCGGCATCCTGCTGGCTGAGAAGATGAGTCAGTACGCCAACCTGCTCGCCTCCCAGGGCAGTCTGTCCACCGCCATCACCTACCTGCCCGACAACACCAACCAGGTACGTTACACACACACACACACACCGCTAATTAACTGCTGCTAACCGTTAGCAGGCAGCAGAACCGGACTCAGCAGCCTCTCTTTGGACCTTACAGGTTGCCGTACAGCAGCTTCGCGATCGTCTCAGTCGGGCTCTCGGCCAGCAGGCGGCGGCGCGGCTCCTGCAGCTCCGGCACAAACCCACAGAGCTCACCCTCAGCTGCCGACTGCTCCGACTCAGGCCGTGCCCCGCCACCCGTTCACCCCGATCCAGCCCGCCATGGTGCCTCAGCCCCCTGCAGCAGCTCCAGTACCCATGGCTACACCTTCTGCCCCCGCCCAACCACAGCCGCAGTATTACCAGCCAGTGAGTTTCACTTTGACATGTCATGAACCTGAAGCTGACAGATTTTTTTGAATATGATCTAACATCTCATACGAGGGATGGGGTCCAAATCCTTCGACGTGAACAAATCTCTTATCAAATCACATGATGTAAGTGAAAACACGCATCACTCTGTATGACCGCGAGTGTTGTGAATGTTTTGTAGTTTCACAGAGAGACGATTCATTTGATAGTCGTGAATCAGGAGCTTCAGTACTGGGAGGAAGTAGCTGGTGAAGTGATGTGTCAGTTACATTTAAAGGGATAGTTCAGGTTATTTGAAGTGTGTGTTGCCTGCTGATAGCAGACAGCAGTCGGCACGCCCTTAATTTGAAAGCTAAGTGATGCACTGCTGTGGCAACAAGACGTATTTTAGCCACTTAAAGAAGGGCAGATCTAAAATAATCAATATGAGTCTGAGTGTTTTCACCATGTTATCTTTCTAACAGGGAACTGATGCATTTATATCCATCTATGCTCTCTGCAAAGCCACCAGACTTCACTGACAAAAAACATTTCTGGTCTACCGCGATCACTTAGTTGTTCAGTGTCATTGTGTGACTTTGATGTTTTAACACGTTTAAAGTTCATTGCTGCAGAAGTAAACCAACAGCTCCTGTCGTTCTGGGAGGTAAAATTACGTCTGTGTTCAGTTAAGTTTGAGCGATAGGAGAGAGCGATATAACGGCTTAAATTTGGCGTCTAAAAGGTCGGTCTGACATCAAGAAGAAGCGATGAACATATTCTAAATATGGCGTACACTTAAACTGATAGTCTGCTGTGGATCAGTACTTCTGCGGCTCATCATTTCCAGGTTGTAAACATTGATTAGACACCTTAAAGTTAAAGTGAGACTCGATAAGAGATTTGATTCACATTCGATCAGCTGATAAACAGCCATCGGACCTCATCCCCCGACCTCATCCGAACTAACTCAGTGCTCATTGTTGTTTGCTCGTGTCGTAGACATTTCATTGATTTGGTTTCCATTCCTGCCGGGGTTTAAATCACATACTGATTCTCTGAACGTCCTCATAGTGATGACTGTGTGTGTGTGAGAGCAAAACACTGATTCTCTTTGTACAAGCGTTCTTCTTCGGGTGAGTTGTGTTTGTGTAATTTTAAACCCTGGCTCTGGTCCGATGCGTTGTGGTGGTGTTGTTGTTGTTCGGCGCCTCCTCCTCCCGACCTCCTCCCCGCCCCGGCCATCATCGGTATGTGCCGTGTGTGTCTCTGTGTGCTTCAGGTGAGGGCTGCCTCCACTGTCACCTCCTGGAGTAACCAAACTCCCACAGCCCTCCCCAATGTCCCTCCTCCTCCTCTTCAAGTAGGCAGCGCCTCAGAGCAGCAGGTACACTGACCGCCCACCCGACCACGACACACTCCACTGCTGATGTTTACAGATGTTTTTTATCTTGTCTGCTTTTCCTCATAGCTGCCCCACTTCCTGTTTTTTTTTCTTTTGTCGTCCTGTGATGCATTCACTGTCTCCAATAACTGCACTGCTTATTGTGACTTGATCTGTCTGCTTGTCCAAACATACTGCATGCTGCTCCTCCTTAGCACACATAATAATACTGATCTTATGTCAAGTTTTTGTGTGTTCTTTCACTCACAAACTATCCTTCCCTCTGTTGGCAGCACCAAGCTTCATTTTTAACGTAAAACAAGCTCCAACTCCGGTTGTTTTATCTTCTTATTAACAAAGATCAGTGTAGAAAACATTCAGCCAGCAGCTTCTCACGTTCAGTCCAACGCCGCCAGAGGCAGATCAGATCAGCTGTCACTAATTAACATTAATTCTGAGTAATTTGATGACTGCACAAATTAAAACTCGTCTGTACTCAGACACAGATCACATGTGTCAACACTCATCTTGAGTTCTCCCTGATACTCTTTTCATATCAATATTTTAGGCTTAGAAACTTAATAGTTTATAACCAGGAGCTTCAGTATCAGGATCACTTCTTTTATTTCATAATGTCAGATACATATTTAATCAACATTTTGCTAAATATAAATATCAGGTCAGACACTATATATAAAGATAATATTATACAATGTTAGGACTCAGATCAGGATCAGGAGACGGTTATCGGTCACAAGAAATTTAAGCCGTTATATCGCTCTCTCCAAAGAAACCAAACTTAACTGAACACAGACGTATTTTGAAATACGGCTTCATATTTCCTGTTGTGTCTTTGCAGGTGGAGCCTCCAAACCCGATGTACAGGATGCCGCCCTCCGGCTCCGCTGCTGCACCTCCACCCTCCTCCACTCCTGCATACATGTTCTCCCACCAGTACCAGCGTAAGTGATCGACGTGTTTGTGTGTTTTCAGGGTTATTTACTTTAGAAAGAAATCTTTCATGTGGAGAGAAAAGCATTTCAGATGAGAGTAGGTAAGAAACTCTGTCTCCTGAGAATGAAGTTTATATACAGGGATATTTTTTCGTACCTGGCAGCTCCCATCACAAAACGGTGTGAAAATAACACTTATGTTGTTGGTGCCATCCTCTTCTATACATCCAACATTTGTGCAGTACAAGAACTATCTATGATTGATGAACCATCTAATTTTTGAGGGTGTAAATAGATGAACACAACCACTAGGAGGCCACAGAGGGGCTATGAACAAAGCCAATGGGTGTGTCGTTTTATACTGTGTTAAGGACATTCAGGTGATTAGTGATGAGTAGTGAAAGAGCATCCAAGAAAGAGTGTATTGCATGTTGGATTGAGTGTTAGGTTAGTTTTGGATGCATTTGGATAAACGACTTCAGCATAGTCAAAAAAATGGTAATATAAGTTGTGAGCCAAGTTTTTTTCAAGATATAGTCGAACATGACGGCGTCATCTGCGTATAGTCGGACATGGGCGTGCGTCTGCGTATAGTCGGACATGGCGGCGTCATCTGCGTATAGTCGGACATGACGGCGTCATCTGCGTATAGTCGGACATGACGGCGTCATCTGCGTATAGTTGAAAGTGAGTTAGTAGTATATAAACTTTATTTGTAGGAGACGGGGTTACATGAACAGCTTTTACTTCTTTCTTTTAAACACTGTCAAACATTTCCTTTTACAAATGTTTGACTCTACAACATCTGATCTCTGTGATGTACTCACTAACAGAAGACGAATGTCTCGGTTGAATAACTTCTCAACATGTTTATCTCTTTCCTCATCGACTCTTTTACAACATAAAGCTAAACATGAAGCACATTAGCATGTAGTGTGACTGTTTATTACAGATCTGTCTTGATGCATGACACTGTCTGTATAACATGCACCAGTTTTTCCACTAACAGTGTCTGTTGTATCCTGTATGACCCCAGCCTACCCCCAGGTCAGCCAGTACCCACCTGGAGCTGGCGGGGTGTCTATCTATCAGCCTCTTCAGTACTCCTCTGCTGGTCCTCCTGCAGAGCCTCCTGGCTTCCTCTCTCAGTACACACAGCCCATCTCCTCTCCGGTCTATCCCGGGCAACCTCCCATCAGCCAGTGCCTGTCCTCCTCTCCTCCCTCCCATCCTCATTTCTTTCCGACCTCCTCCTCCTCTGCCTCCTCCTCCTTTTCCGCTCCTCTGTCCTCTGGAGCATCTTTCCAGCATGGCGGTCCGGGATCTCCGGTGTCGTACATGCCTCTTCCTCCACCGTGCGGAGTCTCAGGTACACAGCTTGACCCCGACCCTGGGCTGATCCCCGCCTCTCAGAGAACAGGTCTGCATGGCTCTGATCATCCTCACTGTGACTGTCTCACTCAGCCTCTTCAGACATTACCGTGGATCCAGTTTCCTCTTTTTAACTAGACAATTTCCTGCAATCACAGTTTTTATTCCATCATGTTGAACCACCATATTTCTACAGTAGCCCAGAACAGACAAACTAAACACTGGCTCTAGAGAGGGGCTTGTGCATTTTTAGCAAGTTTTTGAAGGAGAGGGTGAGACAAAGGGGTTGTAATCATCAACTATCAACTTGTAATCAAAAACTTGATGATGGTTGTACTTTTTTTTTTAGATCGAAACAGCAGAAAGAGATCATAATTCAACCTCAGACTTGAATCACTGATTGAAGCTTTTCTAAAACAAATTTAATCCTGCACATTTGTCGATTAGCTGAATCACTGCTGAACTGAAATTAAGCTATAATACAGTCAATGTTTTCATCTTTTAAATTATAAATTAAATTATCAATTATAAACCACATCATGTCGACAAAACGAGTGAACGATTCTGATTTTTCCTGTAGGACCTCAGAACGGCTGGAACGACCCTCCGGCCCTGAGCAGAGCTTCAAAGAAGAAGGTAAGTTCAGATATCTGCGTATAGTCGAACATGACGGTGTCATCTGCGTATAGTCGAACATGACGGCGTCATCTGCATATAGTCGAACATGAAGGCGTCATCTGCGTATAGTCGAACATGAAGGCGTCATCTGCATATAGTCGAACATGAAGGCGTCATCTGCGTATAGTTGAAAGTAAATTAGTAGTATATAAACTTTATTTGTAGGATACAGGGTTACATGAGCAGCCTTTGAAGATGGTAATGACGTTATGTAAACTCTTAAATAAAATGTTTTTATCACCGTTCAGCCGACTCGAGAGAACTACACCCCTCCCGCCCCCATCACTGCTCCCATCATGGCTCCACTGGGTGTCGACCCTCAGGCTCAGCCGGTGTCTTCCGGGGCTCCTCAAGCCATGATCCAGGGCCCACACGGAGCCCAGGTCCCCTACTCAGGCATGCACCAGCAGCAGCAGCAGCAGCAGCAGCAGCAGCAGCAGTTCTCCGCTCCACCCATGAACCCTGCGATGCCCAAGACCAGTATGGAGGGCGCACCAGGAGCACCGACTGGAGATGTTATCCAGGTATTCAGCAGCCGCATCGAGCAGCAACAGAGCAGATCGAGCTGACAGGAACTCAGACACATAAACGGCATAGAGAATTCAGCTGATTTTCAAAATAAAACACCCCGTTCAAACTTCCAATTGTAAACAGACAAACGGGAAACGAGAAATGACCAAATCTGAGCATCCTGGTGGGGTTTGAAACCATGTGGAGAACAGACCAAAACAGTGTTGCAGAGCTTTGCACGGTGGGGTCCATGATGATGGTCACTAACAATGAAAATATCTTTTAATAATCTAACTGTGGCTTTCTGATATTTCAGTAACTCTTGATCTTCTCTTGTAGTGCTACAGGTTGACATATTTAACCTAAAATTAGCAGCTATAGTGGTATTTGTAGAATAACAGTGACTCAGTGACAAAACCGGCTTTACGGAGCATATAAATCTCTTTGTTTATCCGTCCACAACTTTACTGTTGTGGGTCCCTCTCACTGCATTCATGGTGTTGTTTTCAGTCACAGCAGGCCTCCCTCAGGAGGTGGTGGAGACCAAAAACAGAGCTCAAAGAGAGCCAATATTTATCACATGACACAAACTCCAAATAAATATTACTGTGACTCTGTATCAGCCGGATGTGTAAAGAAACAACTGTACAACGACGTACTGACAGGCATTGTTTGCATTACGCCTTCAAAATAAGAGCTCCAACCTACAAAATAAAACTCCGAAAGATACCGATAATAACCTCTGAGTGTTTTGTTGAACTCTCGCAGCCTCTTCAGTCCATCCCGGCTGAGAAGATCACGAAGAAGCCGATCCCCGACGAGCACCTCGTCCTGAAGACCACGTTCGAGGGTCTCATCCAGAAGTGTTTGACTGTCGCCACCGACCCGGTGAGTCCACATGACGGAGACGACAGTTCATGTTTATCTCGACCTCACAGAAGTGCATCATGGGATTTCTGATCGGACTCTTGTTTGATGTTTTCACAGCAAACGAAGAGGAAGCTCGACGAAGCCAACAAACGTCTGGAGGCGCTTTACGACAAACTGAGAGAGCAGACGGTGAGTGAAGCTGGTGAGGCTGATCAGAGATCAGACGAGGATTTAAAAAACTGTTTCTCACCATCACCTCCTCTTCTTCTTCTTCTTCTCTCAGCTCTCTCCCGCCATCATCGGAGGCCTCCACAACATCGCCCGGAGTATAGAGTCCAGGTCCTACACGGAGGGCCTCAACATCCACACCCACATAGTCAGCAACAGCAACTTCAGCGAGACGTCAGCGTTCATGCCCGTCCTCAAAGTCGTGCTGACACAGGCAAACAAACTCGGAGTCTGATCCAGACTGTGGAGGGTACCGACCGGTCCGACGGGGTCGAGCTTCACAGGGAGCTGCGTTTGACTGAGCGCAGCGAAAAAAAAAAAAGATTTGAGATGTACGAAAATCACGTTAAATTCTTCTACGTGCCATTTCATGTTTTCTGACGCAACTCAAACACAAGCCATGCTTAACGGTCGCACTCAGTGGTGAAAGTCCAAATAAAAAGGGGCGAGAGGCGGATTCATTCCACGTAATCTACCGAGGTCAGCGCGACGTTTGGTCGTTTTATTTTCAGGAACGGGTTTTAAAAAAACAAATTTTTTATTTACGTTTTAAAGGACCAACATTTTTTTTTAAAAAGTCCCAAAAAATCAGGTCAAACCAGCCGTCGCTTTAATTTTGAGGTGCGTTTATGTGCGCTGTGATGGTACGGGAGCCTGGAGCGGCCAAAAAGGACAAATAAAACACAACAATAATGATAATTTGACTGGGAAGATATGCTCGTCTGCTGATTCGATCGCGATATCCGGGGTGCCGATTCGATCTGTACTGCGACTATTAATTGTGATTATTCACTTTTTTTTAACACTAAAAACACTTTTACTTTAACAGCATTGTCAATATTCTGCATATACATCTACATACATGTATACACGCAATATATGTGTGGCCCTCTCCTCTCCTTTGAGTTGTGACCCTCTGAGGTTGCCGTAGCGCGTCACTGTCTGAGTGTCAAAGGAAACATGATTATGTGAAGCGAGCGTTACTTTCTATATAGGAATCAAAAAAAGGGATTAAAACTGTAAATAAAGATCCAAAAATTATGAATAAAATTAATCATGATGTTTTTTCCCACCTACATTATGTGACACGTGATGTTTTAATGAAGTCTTGTTAATTGTGAAGTCCTAATTTGATAAAATTGTGAAGAAAATCATCTGAAATGACTTCAAATCGTCCTTCGTGTCCTCACATTTCTTCATCTTTAACAGGACTTCTGTTCACGATGACACCGACTGTAACCAGGTGACGTTCGGAGCTGACTTACCTTTTTAATTTTCACACATGACGGCTCACCTGCAGCGAGATTTCTGTTTCTTTTAGGTTCCTTAGACAGTTTATATGGCTGATCCAACACCGGCAGTCGTCTAAAATCTTGCTCATCACATTTTTGACCCCGTTTTTCAAAATAAAACTCAAACATCTGCTTGTTTTTTTTGCTTCTGAACGACCAAACGCTGCTCTGACCCAACAACAAGCTACACTAAACATTTGATTTTAAATCAAACTGAGAATTTAATTTAACACGTATCGAATCTCCAAACTGGTAATCAAAATTTAAAGAAGAGAAAGTTTTAACATGTTAAATCAGCAGAAGATTCGGGAATTTTAAAAAGGGCATTTCTAACTACGTTTGTTGAAATTATCAAAGAATAAACTTAATAAATAAATTAGGTTTTGATAGCAGCATGCTTTGCCAACAATCATTTAAGAAATATTACTCATCTTTAAAGTCTTTCTGCACTGCAACAGACACGTTATCGTCCATAAATATGTAGAATTTTCTCCTAAAAGTACAAAATCGGGCTTCATTTTGACGTATAAATGCATCGTCGCCTGCATGAAGACGAAGTTTTAAAACCTTCCTGCTTTCACCACTGGTGTCACTACATACAACACATTGGACCAAGACGTTGTCAGTGTGCGGGATCTGTCGATGCAAAGCAATGCAATCCCATGTTGTTGTTTTTATTTTATTTTTTTAAATGTTTCAGTTCATTTTATTTGTTTCATTCTTTGTTTTTCAGTGTAATCACGAGGCTCAGCAGAGTGCAATGGACTTTAAATAAAAAAAGAGAGAGAGACTGTGCTTTTATGAAATTTTAAAGTATGCATGCTTAAACAAAACAAAAACGCTAAGTCTTCTTTAACGGCATTTGAGGTTAATTACTTGCTAATTAATCAGACCTCAGAAGGAAACTGGAGGGAGACTTGTGCTTGATTTTCATTCCAACTATGATGAGGGCTGTAGTCTGAGCGGTCGACCTCAGTTTATGTTGTTAATAAAAGGAAAACAAGTCTTTGTTTTAGATTGACTACATGCAATATTTTCAATAAATAGTATTTATTTACAATACGATCATGTTGTGGGTTTGATTTTACAACTGCTGGACGATATCAGCAGTTATTTTCTCCTTTTTCTGGCTCCGTGTCTGTGAAGTGAAGCCAAAGAAACTGCAGTTCCTCTTGTCGTCCACTAGCCTGAATATCATTTGAACAGGTGAGTTGTATAAAAATCTGGATCACCATCTCGGACTTTGGACTGTTTTGGTCTGGAAAGACTAACCTACATCACTCTGAGTTGGACATTTGAACATGGGGACTTATGGAGACTGACTCACTTCTGGAGACAGCCTCAAGTGGACGACAAGAGGAACTGCAGTTTCTTTTTCTTTTTGTTGCGTTACAATTCCGCGCTCTTATTTTGAAATACATGCGCACAGACCGGAAGTCGCCCTCACCTCAGTCACACCTGCATGTAAGAAGACGGCGGCGACGTCACACCTTTAAAAACGATGTATGGAGGATAAACGGGAGCAACCGACGTTTATTACCGACCGTAAACACGGAGGAAGTTCATGAGAAGTTTGTTTGTTCAGCCGAGACGGAACCACGAAGACCGGAGAGAGATTATCCACGGCCCGGAGAGGTGTGTGTTATTATAGTTACCAACAGAGACGGTTAGAAAATTAAATATTATAAATATAAACAATTTATTTTGTTATAAACCAACAAAAATAACCAGTTTTTTCCCGCCAGTGTTCACTCTAAGCTGCTGTGCTCTGCTATCACTGTCCGGCTGTGTTTGACAGCTGACTTCCTGTTGACATCATCAGGTTTATTAAAGACAAACTACAGGTGAGTTTTGTCTGATCCAGGTGAAGTTCAGCCTCAGGTGTCGATGTAACACACATCAAACATGTCAGCAACACATTTGACATAAAGGACTGTCAGATAAATGTTGATTCCTCCTCACAAAACACAGATTATCACGTTAATAACACACCTGACACACCGTGTTACAGCCTCGTCTTGTTTAATAGAGCATGAACAGGTCATTTTATAGTCATAACACACTTTATTCTGAAGTTATGTGTTGTATTTTAAGGCAAACATGAATAACAGGAAGTGAAACAGTGACTAAAGCACATGAGAGATGATTTTTTTAAAAACTACACATCTGTTCATCTTCTATAAAAACTAACGTCTGTTTTTGTTCTGTCAGAGCAGACGAGATGTTGAACTTCAGTCCGTGGGCTCTGCTGCCTCCCATCTACTCGGCCGGCACCGCTGCTGGACTGTGGGTGGTGTAAGTAACTGTCTTTAACTGTCTTTAACTGGTCGGTTTGTGTCCTCAGTGCTGCAGTGTGAAGTGTAATTTCAGACGACAAAGACACACTAAATGGCGACAAAGCGACAGTAAAGGATAATAAAGATATAAAAACTACAAACAACTCGGTTGCGTCGCCTCTCTGCATTGAAACCTGTTTGTAGACACACCACCGACATGACAACATATTTAACTCCTCCCATGTTCTTTTTAATAGATACTTTATGGCTGTCGGAGACGAGAAGATTGTACCTCTCAGTTCAACATACTGGTAAAGACTTAAACGACATCATGTTCAGTGAATAAAGACTTTTATATGTTTGATTGATCTTTTTTTGTTATGTTTGTTTTCAGGCGAAGAAATGGATCTTTTTATCCTCCCTACATCAGGTGCATACTCGTAATAAAACAGCACATTGTCGTGTTCATGTTCTTTATTTCAGAGCAGAAATACAAACATTTCCTCTCTTACTTCAGTATCGCAGGTAACTTTCCACCTGCCAGCTGCATCTTCAGCGAGGTCATGACCTTAGCTGCCTTTCTGGGTGAGAGCAGCGATGATCGTGTTAATGATGATACGAGATCTCAGCAGACTAAAACCAACACTGTGTTTGGTTCTTCTCTCTCACAGGCTTCATTGTCGCCATCCTCCGATACCTTCAGCTGAAGCCCAGGATACACAAAGCGTGGCTGAACGTCAGCAGTCTGCTGGCGTTCTCTGCCGCCTGCTTTGGGATGACGCTTGTAGGAAACTTCCAGGTAAAAACAGGACTCACCTGTAGGCTCGTGTGCACAGACCTGATAGGCAAAGACGTGAAATGACTACAAAGAGACACAAAATGACTACAAAGAGACATAAAATGACTACAAGACATAAAATGACTACAAAGAGACACAAAATGACTACAAAGAGACATAAAATGACTACAAAGAGACACAAAATGACTACAAAGAGACACAAAATGACTACAAAGAGACAAAAATGACTACAAGACATAAAATGACTACAAAGAGACACAAAATGACTACAAAGAGACATACAATGACTACAAAGAGACACAAAATGACTACAGTGACACATAAAAGAACTACAAAGACACAATATGACTACTAAGACACATAAAACATCAACATAGACACACAATACAACTACAAAGAGACACAAAACAACCACAAGAGAGACAAAACAACCATAGACACAAAACAACTACAAAGAGGCCCCAAATGACTTTAAAGAGACACAAAATGGATACAGTGACACATAAAACAACTACAAAGACACAATATGACTACTAAGACACATAAAACATCAACATAGACACACAATACAACTACAAAGAGATGCAAAACAAGCACAGACACAAAAGACTACAAAGAGACCCCAAATGACTTTAAAGAGACACAAAACAACTACAAACAGACTAACTACAAGAGACACAAAATGACTACAAAGAGACACAAAATGACTACAAAGAGACACAAAATGACTACAAGACATAAAATGACTACAAAGAGACACAAAATGACTACAAAGAGACACAAAATGACTACAAAGAGACACAAAATGACTACAAAGAGACATACAATGACTACAAAGAGACACAAAATGACTACAGTGACACATAAAAGAACTACAAAGACACAATATGACTACTAAGACACATAAAACATCAACATAGACACACAATACAACTACAAAGAGACACAACACAACCACAAAGAGACACAAAACAACTACAAAGAGGCCCCAAATGACTTTAAAGAGACACAAAATGACTACAGAGAGACACAAAATGGATACAGTGACACATAAAACAACTACAAAGACACGATATGACTACTAAGACACATAAAACATCAACATAGACACACAATACAACTACAAAGAGACGCAAAACAAGCACAGACACAAAACGACTACAAAGAGACCCCAAATGACTTTAAAGAGACACAAAACAACTACAAACAGACGCAAAATAACTACAAAGAGACACAAAACGACTACAAAGAGACACAAAATGACTACAGACTTCACCTGGATTCACCTGTAGGCTAATTTGCAGACACCTGACAGGTAAAGAGTCAGTTAACCGACTGTTTTGTTTTTTTGGTTTCAGCTGTTCAGTGATGAGATCATACACAACTTCGGCACCTTCGTGACGTTTGGGTTGGGAACGCTGTTCTGCTGGGTCCAGTCCTACATCACGCTGAGGGTCAACATTAACAACGAGGGGAGGAAGGCCGGCATCCTTCGTTTCCTGTTGTCTGGATCCATCACGCTCTGCATGATACTCTGTATCCTTTCATCAGACCAGTTTAACGGAGAAATTAACATCGTTTAAAGGCAATGACGGCATACTGCGAACTGCTTTCTTCCTTAACTCACCTGATGCAGATTTCTCTCTGATGGGTCAGGGCTTCCACATGCATGCGTCTCGGTGTCAGTGGGCGCTCGTCATGTTCTTCCTCATCTTCATCAGCACCTTTGCCATCGAGTTTCGTCACAGCCGCTTCAACGCAGCGTGCACGGACGGCGCCGCGGGTCCTTTAAACGTTAACCAGGCTTTCTCTGAGGTGACCAGATATCAGCCGGACCAAATGTAGCGACGCTTTAACATGCTGAAAATGTTTTGAAATGTCACTTATGTTTTCATGTTCGTTATATCTGACATTTTAGAAAACTACACCAAAAATCTGCTGTTTACAAATAATTTTTTCTATATCCAAAGAAGTTATTCCATTTTTTTAACACTTCTTTTTAAAGTTTTAGTTTTTAGACTGCACGAATCCTTCGACATGACGACTGTGATGTATTTCTTTAAAAAGGGAACGGTGAACAATCAGTATCAATAAAAATGCAGCTAAATGTGTTTAGAGTGCGTTTTGTGGATTATTCTTAATATACCAGGCTGTAAACATGTTTATTTCTGCTGTGAAGTTGGACATTGTCACCTGTTCAGATTATATTAAGGCTTAAAGTTATGCAGGATTAAGAGCGTGGCGCTTTGATTGACAGGTTGTTTGAGCTGATTTGACGTCACGGACACGGCGGTCGAACACAAACATTTGGACTGAGAGCAGACAGACAGACGTTTGCGTGAGACAAGGCATTTATTGGAAGTTTTTAGATTATCATTCCTGAATAATACCAATTAATGTTTCACACACACACACACACACACACACACACACACACACACAAATGCTCAAATTTTGGCAAATTTATAAGGTAACTTTCCAAACACCGACATTACAGCTGATCAACGAGGATGGCACATTTAAAAAACAGACACCGTTCACCTGCGAGGCGGGAGAATAATTAAGACAAGTCTGAAATGAGAACTTCCCGTCAGCGTCGCCGCTGCTCTATACCGCAGCTCTACCAGCTAAAACATTACAGTAAAACTTCATACGTCTGCAACACGTGTGTGCATGCAGAGGGAGGAAAAAAACGGCACGTGAGTGGAAAATGTTTTACAAAACGGTGACAGATACGACACGCGTACGCACAGCTGGAAAGTCGATTAACATCAGAGAGGTTCAGAACCGAAGACGGTCCATCTACAAGGTAGAAAGGTAAAGTAAGGTCACAGGTCGCGTTTCCTTCAGGCTTCTTTCAGCTCCTCTGTTCTCTTCCCAAAGTCAATCAAACGGTCCGATCGGTTTCCAATAATGAGAGAAAGAGCCGGTTGGATGACCTCCAGGAGCTTCTCCTGCACCGTCGACGTGGAACAAACAAAAAGTATGGAGGTTGAAGAAGGAAGAGGTCATTATGAAATGAAGTCAGAGAAGTTCTCCACGTCTCCTCCTCGCCGTTAAACGCGTCCCGTCAGTTCGAGTTGGTTAAAGGATGTAATGAGGTTATAGTGGGCGCGCTCGTCATCCGTCAGCTCCATGTTCCCGGGCCGGACCACCACCACCACGTTCACACCGGCTTCTTCGGCTGCTTTCGCCTCTGCAACGACAAACACAAGAGTGAGTACAGAGATCCAAACAAACAAAAGACGAGCTGCTCCAGGTGTTCATTGGCTACCGTAACGGGACGTAATACACGTCCAGCACTGAACCGTCATGAATAAACCGACAAACAAACCTCGAGTGACGTCTGTCAGGAACGTGATTTCCTCGGGTTGGCAGCCGATCCTCTGTGCGATCCTCTCGTAGCTTTTGCCCTCGACTTTAGCTCCTATAGTCGTGTCGAAGTGACCGTCGAATAACTGAAATCACCAGTTTATAATCACCTTTAATGATTAAGAACAAACAGTAAACACACGAGGAGAGGCGGCTGTACTCACGTCTAAAACGTCTCCTTCCACAGAGTATCCGAACAGAAGTTTTTGTGCCTCCACGCTTCCAGACGAGTAAATATAAACTTTGAGTCCTTGTCCTTTCCACCTTTTGATGGCTGGGATTACATCGTGGTACACCCTGTTCACAGCGATCAGACGATGAACTTAATTTAAACACATTTATGAAGCTTAAAGAGAAGAAGGAGTGAGAGAGTAAAGAGTCAGTGTACTTACTCGCCTTTGATTCTCCCTGAAGCGTAAGCCGCCCTCCACATGTGACCTTGCAGCTGCTTGAGCGCCGTCGACTTCCTGTCCGCCGCCATCTGCCACAGCACGTTCTCCACCACCTCCCTGATGGCCTTCTCCTCGTCCGTGTGAACCGTCTGATCCACAGCGTGCACCGGACACGAGCGGTTCTGCTTCATGTCTTCTTCGATCTGCAACCACGACAGACGGAGAGCATCGTCATGAGAGGAGCTAACATGCGTCTGTGTGACGTGACGGAGACTACTCTGTAGTCAGCTGCTCCAGGCAGACAGTGGAGCTCGACGGGGTAACATGTGACCTTTAGGGTTGATTGTGGAGCAGGTGAGGAGGCGTTAGAGATGAACACAGCCTGTCAGGAGCTGGGCAGCACGTCAGCGCGTCAGGTAAGGTAAGGCAAACAGGTAGTGGCGTGTCAGTCGCAAACGTGTCGTTCAATTTGAGTAATGAGTCGTCTCAGTGAGTGATTCGTTCTCAACGTATCGCCTGAAAACTACAGATTTCATGTCGTACATCTGTCGGAGCGTGTTCTGATTTTTTTTAAATATAAATACTCATATTAAACTATTTTCTGACAAATAATGAATCAATTTATCAAGAAAGATTTTGATAATCCATAGTGACTGACAAACTCCTCCACTCACTAAGATGTTGACACGAGGGGGTTGTAATCAGTTTCACACAGAACGGAGCAGAAACGCAACGACGACCTCCGAAGAACATTTTCAATCAGCGCCGATCACTCCCCTCTCAGCCTCTTTACCTGTTTCTTCAGCAGATGGACGTCCTGCTTGCACTCGTCCTCCTCCCAGTGAGTGGATAAGTAATCCTCGAGATGCTCCCTGATGTACGGAAACAAGATATCCTGAACAGAGGCGAGACAAAGACGAGTCAGCGGGCGTGTCATCGCACAGAAAAACACACGAAGGAGACACAGAATGTAGAAAACAGATTTGTGCAGAATAATTTGACTTTTACTGATTAATCATTAACTGTTATGATGCGTTCAGGCCCCGTGGGACGGATATATTAAGCCAATGAGCAGATAACACTCGTAAATGTCGGCGGAAGAGGCCGTGGATCTAAATATTACAACATAAAGTGCTGAGTCAACACGAGATAAATGTATATACAGGAAGATAATAAATATGAGGAGGTTACTTCAGTATAACTCCTGTCAGATGTTCCAGATGTTTGTTTTCAATGTTTCACTGCCTGTGTGAACGTTTAAAGATCCAAAACTTCTGGAGGGATGATAGAAAATGTTTGTCTGACACGTTTAATACCAAAGTTTGCTTAAATACTGAACTCTAGTCTTAATACGGACATCGAAACTGACTAAAACCTTTTAAATTTGGACTTATCTACATCCTCTGCGACTGCTTTGGTCTGAAAATTATGAATAATGTTGTTAAATATTTTATTTAATTTGTATTCTGGCTTGTATTTGTGCAAGTTAAGCAGATGTGTGTGTATTTGTCTCAAACTGTTTTATTGTTATTGTACGTTTTCCTGATCAGATCATAAGAAAATGACAATAAACGTGTCATATTTTAATATCAATTAAATGTGAGTTTAATTATCTTTTATGCGACATATTGTGACTGACATGAGTTGTCCATTGTTGTGTGAATTCAACATTATAAAGCACAAACTCCCTGCAGGACGTGAACGTTACTTCCAGGTGTGGATGCTCGTAATTACGATAACTCTGATATGAATGAACGCAGCACACTGGGCTTGTTTTTATCAGTTAGCGACTAAAGATTCAAATAATTACGATTTAAACGGATATGAAGTGAATAACGAGGACAGAGAGGAGCTAAATATACAGACAGGAACGTAAAAATAACATTACATCGAGGTGTGACTCTGCTTTTTAGTCCATTATGGTCAAAAAACCGTGAAGCTAAGCTGCTTTAGCTGCGTGCTACCAGTGACAGGCGGCTGTTAGCGCTACATAATTAGCTCACACTGCTAATTAAATTAGCATGTTATCAAGCTGGAAACTGTTTAATTTAACATAACTTACCTTCACGAAGGTGATCGGTGTGGTTGTTCCTTCAATATCCAGCAAGAGTGACCTGGTACAGGCAGGAATTGAAACAGTGGCCATCTTTTTAGGAGAGTCTCTGCAGCTGGCTAGCTGACGTTAGCTGACGTTAGCTTCGTTAGCTGCAGCACAGTGACAGTGCTCTTTAGTGTTTCCCGCCTCGCTGGTTGTCTGACCCGGACAGGTAAAGCGTGTCTAAGGCGCTATGATGAAGATGCTACCGCCTTGTTATGTCTGTTAGCCACTTTAGCCTAGCTGCCCTCGCCCATCACCTCGCTGCTAACACACTGACTCGACTCAAACACAGTGAAGCACACACACACACACACACACGTTAGGAGCTGTCAGTTCAGGCTGCGGCTCGGCGGGGGGCGCTACTGAGCGGGAAAAGAAACACGCGAAGAAGAAAACAAACTGACAATCACGATCAAATAATCTCAAATTACAGCAACAAAACTGATTTCTGTTTTAATCACAGACCCATACATTTCTATTACAACTTTATTCACCTATTACAAATAAACAACTTGCTCTAATTGGCGCCAAAAAGCTACAGTTAACGATTTATGATAACTGAATATTAGCATTAGCTGGCTAGCTGTAGTTCTTACAGGAGGAGGAGGGGCGCTAGTGAGCGGGAATACCGCGAAAAAAACACACGAAGAAGAAAATGCGATGAAAACAAAACGACGCTCCTCAAATTACAGCAACAGAACTAATTTATATTTATTTTATTATTCTTATTACTGAAGCACAATTTAACGTCACAGTTTGACTCGCTTATACTCATTTAACAGCTTCGCTGTAATTGGCGCCAAAAAGCTGCACAGCTAACGATATATGACGACAGAATATTAGCTACTAGCATTAGCTGGTTAGCTTAGCTTCCACAGTTTTGACGTAGTTTTTTATTTAAAAAACAAACATGTCGGACGACTACGAGTTCAGCGACGACACCACCATGATGAGGATGGAGGAGGACGGAGAGGCCAACAGCGACGACCCGATGTCTGCGGCCGGGGAATGCGGCCTGATGGGGGGCGAGGCCGAGGGGTCGCGGATCGACGCCAGTAAAAACGAAGAGGATGAGGGGTGAGGTGACAGCTGACATGTAGCACGGCACGGCACAGCACTGCTCGTTTTAACCGTGTTTAACCGCGTTTGTGTCCGCAGGAAGATGTTTGTAGGAGGACTCAGCTGGGACACGACCAAGAAGGATCTTAAAGATTATTTCTCCAAGTATGGGGAGGTCGTAGACTGCACGTTAAAGCTGGACCCCATGACAGGCCGCTCCAGAGGGTTCGGCTTTGTGCTCTTCAAAGACCCTGAGAGTGTTGACAAGGTATGTGATGCCATGAAGTGTGTGTGTGTGTGTGAGCTGCAGCTACAATGTGTGGGCAGTGATTTAGCTCCAGTTTGAGCCTCTGAATGTCTGATTGTCCTAAAAATAAACAAGCGCCTCAGTTTACAGCTCATGTAACAATGTAACAGTCAGACAGTTTACCACTATTTTCTATTAGTAAACTAATAATTTAATCACCTTTCTCTATTAAATGTAAGAAAACAGATAAATTCAAGTTAATAGAGTCCATGGTGACAAAAACTCAGTTTATAATCATAGAAAACAGAAAAACAGCAGATATTTGCTTGAATTTTGCTCAAAAAGAGCCAATCAGTCAATAGATTGATCATTTTAGCTTTATTATATTACTATATTTATATACTATACTACTATAATATCGTAATATAGTCGGTTATAGTAAATTCATTGGCAAATTCAAGCAAATATCTGCTGTTAGCAGCTGTCGTGTGATTATAAAATGAGTTTTTGTCACCATGGACTCTATTAACTTGAATCTGTCTGTTTTCTTACATTTAATAGAGAAAAAAGTGATAAAATAATTAGTTAAGGAATGAACCAGCAGATTATTTGATATTTTAAAATGTTGTTAAATTGAAACAAAACGCCGATCCAGTTACCATAAACATTCTTTGCATTGGGATCTTCACTCTTACTCTTTACTTTTCTTCCAAAGGTCGCCTCACAGAAGGAACACAAACTCAACGGAAAGGTCATCGACCCCAAAAAAGCCAAGGCCATGAAGAGCAAGGAGCCCGTGAAGAAGATCTTCGTGGGCGGCCTCTCTCCAGACACGCCTGAGGAGAAAGTCAGAGAGTACTTTGGTGCCTTCGGAGAGGTGCGAACGTCGACGGGTTTATCTGCAGCTCATCACGTGTTTTACCTTTCGCAGAAGACTAAAGGCCGAATGTTATTCTGTGTTGTTGATGTGAACAGGTGGAGTCGATTGAACTTCCCATGGAGAACAAAACAAACAAAAGACGAGGCTTCTGCTTCATCACGTTCAAAGAGGAGGAGCCGGTGAAGAGCATCATGGAGAAAAAGTACCACAATATTGGACTCAGCAAGGTGCGTCTCTTCATTTTATAACTGCTTTGGCACATTCTGCCGCCTGTCTGTCGCTGACACGATCGCGACTCGTTGTTCCTTCAGTGTGAAATCAAAGTGGCCATGTCAAAGGAACAGTACCAGCAGCAGCAGTACTGGGGAGGCAGAGGAGGATACTCGTCCAGGTCTCGAGGAAGAGGCGGCGGTGAGTGACCGAAACGTTAAAATGTTGCTGCCTGTTCACAGTTTGAATCCCGACCAAACTTTGGAATAAAAACAGTGTTGTGTAAGACCTGAAACCCCAACAGAAGTGCCGTGGTCCGTTTCAGAAGCGTCTTTTCGCTCGAGAATACACGGCTCTTCTATTTTTGACAGACGCCGCTCGAGCTGACAGGAAGTCAGACACAGAAACAGCAAAATAAAACAGCCAAAACAGACTCGCCTTGCTCTAATGCTTGTCTGAATGCGGCACACGACCCTCCGTAAAACCAGAACTTGTCGTTGTTGCTGCTGTTGTCGTCACTTTATCTGTCAGACGTGAAGTTACAGCACAGATCACAGCGTCCAAACAAACATGGACGACCTCGCTGACGCTGATTTCAATCCTGTTTCCTCTGCAGGTCCAAATCAAAACTGGAACCAGGGTTACGGCAACTACTGGAATCAAGGCTACGGCAACTACGGCAACTACGGTTACAATAATCAAGGCTACGGAGGCTACGGTGGCTATGACTACCCCAGTTACAACAACTATTACGGATACGGCGATTACAACGGTACGTGAGCGCATCGATTAAAGCACTGTGACGAGCTCCGACTCTTCTGCTGACGTTTCTTTGTCCGCCTGCAGATCAGTCCGGCGGATACGGCAAGTCGCCACGTCGTGGTGGTCACACCAACAGTTACAAGCCGTATTAACGGGGGGGTGGGGACAAACCGTCGTCTTCAAGTAGGTACGTAAAGACAAGAATCCACCTCTCACTGTAAACTTTAACGTAGTCATATTTACTTTGCTTGTTTGGTAACATTAATGTGTAATTTTCCTCTTGTAAATTTCTTTTTCTCAGCACCCTCAAAGTGCTTTACAGTAGTGGTAACATAGAGGCTTCGCTCTTGTGGCGATTTTATTTTAACAGCCGGCCTTCTGCTGCCTCTTTTTACAACCTTCTTTCTTTTTTTTTTTTTTTAAACTGTAAAGTTAACAGGTAAAGTACTGCTACTACTACTACTAAAAAATGGATGCCAAAAAAAAAAAGAAACAGAAAGAAAAGGAAGTATGTTGTCTCCTAACTCTGACATACCTTGTTTGTACCTGCCAGCGGAGCTTCCTTGCAGGCCATCATGAGCTGACTCCCCAGATACTCTCACAGGGCCCGCTCAATGCGGACCGGGTACGAGAAGCATACACGCTCTCGAATGCTGCCATTTGGTATGGTCTTACAACATCCTGTATCAGCATTTCTAAACTAAAAAAAAAAACAAATGTGGGACACGTCCAGCTTTGTCATCTTTCTTTCCATTTTGTTTTTAATTTGTTTGCAACAATATTTAAATATATACACATGTAATTGTCATTTTTTACAGGCCCTTTACTCCCCCACAACCAGTTAATGATTTATAAATATGAAAGAATAACTTGTAATAATTTGTTTTTCAAAGGATACGTACAGCATTCTCTGGACTTCCCAGTTCCTATTGTTAATATATGCATTTCCTAATCTTATCCTAAAATGCTTGTTTCTTTATTTAGCTCTTGTAGCCAGTAGTCCATGAGCTAAAACCTGGTTCGTAGTTGGACTCCACACTCTGTGTTTTTATACTTTGTGTACATGTACTTGCTCCTCTCTTTTGTCTTACTGACAGCTGATGGAAAAGACTCTTTCTCTTTTTGTTAATTCTCCTGTAATGAATTTTCCTCTTTTTCTTATCTATTTCTATATATATATTTATATATATTTATATATATTAAAAAAAAAAAAAAGAAAAAAAACAAGTGTCACTACATTTCCAGAAAAATTTTGCATGTGATGCTTTTCTTTAACGTGTATTTATACTCATTTATTTTGCACAAATCGAAGGTTTTTCTTCCATTTTTAGTATTTTCACTTCAGGATTTCTAGCTTATGGACTAACTGTGTTTTTAAAAAAAAAAATGTTAAATTTAAATGTTCTCAGTTTGTTTTTTGTCTTTTTATTTTATAAACACGGGGGATTCCTATAATATTTTTCCTTTTTCTATAATTTAACTTCTTCTCTTGTCCGTTTCTTCGTTCAATCTCGAGCTCATTTTGTTTCTGTTTGTTTTTCGTAGGTGTCAGAGTGATGAAGCTGTGCAGCTTTGACCAGAGAGACATGATGATGATGATGATGATGATGGTACCCAGCAAAGATCACTAGCTGGATTGTAAGAAAATAAATGAAGAGAGCACTTTGACCTACAGCACATTTCCTCGATATTTACCCGAGTATTTGTTGTATCTTTTTAAAAGAAGTTTTTGGATGTTTCGTTAGTCCGTGTTCCACGTCTTGTTTTTTTGTTTTTTTGTATTTATTGTTCTCATACGCTTCTTTGTGAATTGCTTCGTTTATTATTATACGACTGAAATGTTTTAGATTCCTTTGAGAACAGCTCACGTGTATACGGCAGTACTGAGGTAGCAAAAAAGATGAAAATATAAGCTGCGTTGTTACAATTTATCCTCTTTATCATCAGTCATATAATACATATGTTATTACAGAGTTTGACATTCATAAACATAACGTATATAATATATATATATACACACACGCAGGTAATTATACATAAAGAAATGCGACAAAATAAAAATAATAAACACTCGTTTGGATTTGCGATCCTGTGTGGTGATCTTAAAGAGTCGCATTAACAACTGTTGGAGTGTTCAAAGAAGTGTTTCAGCCACAGAAATCAGATTCTACGTCAATATTTTTGATCTTGAAATGATCAGACTCATTAAAAAATGTTTGTTTGTTTGTTGGTGTAGTTTGATTGCGTTCAGTCCCGAGCTGGTTCAAAGAGTGCAGATTTTTTTTTTTTTAGATAGTATTCGTGGCAAAGAGGATGATGAAGATGACGATGATTAGCACAATCACACCGATTATGATCATCATTTTGATGTTCTTCCACCAGTACTTCCTAGCGACCCGCGTGGACGTTCTTTGGAACGAGTCGGCCTGAAAAGAAACAAAACGAAACCAGATTCGATAAACAAATCCTTTATTTAAAGGGCAATGCCACCAATTTGACACAGAAGGATCCTCTGCTTGAGGCCAGCAGCTCAATGCTACATTAGCTGCTATCAGCATAGCGTTGTGGGTAACATGAGCACCAGATTTTTGACTAGGAAGAGAAATGTGTGTCTAACATTGAGTGTTATATCACATTAAAGGACTGTAATGTTTAATTGGTGGAGTCTTTACTCTTTGTAAAAGTACAAATATAACTAGAAAATCTGTAAATAAATGTAGAGTGTGTCTGACATACATTATTACTGACACTGCAGTAGCACAGAGACTTCAATAAAGGTAGTCAAAGGCAGGCTTGAGGTTGCCAAGCAACCAGGGTCAGCTGCAGGTCAGAGCAATTAACTGCAGCTGTGCTCTGTCTGTGTGTGAGTGACTGCTGAGAGACACAGAAAATCTCTAAATGAACCCCTCCAACTAGTGGACACTAGTGCCAAACGGTAGGTCGTATCAAAAAGCCCAAATGACCGTGAGCATCCTCATCTTGTCGACCATGTGAATGCCGAATTTCAGTGTCTGAAGTTAAAAATGTGACCTGGGAGAGAGAGAAAGAACAGGTGCCCGTGCTCCTTTGGGAAATTTCTCCTCTCCAGTTTACATGGGAGTAGATGGGGCTGTCGGTGGGTGATCCTGGCGCATCAGTGCGTCTCCCACCAAAACTATAAGTCTGACAGCTTCAGCAGTGATATCGCTGTGTAGCCCACGAATTTTCCTACGTTTCTATGTAGAAATTATTTCTGTAGAGTGACATTTGTGGCCACGAGAGCCGTTTGCAAATGTATTTTTTGACAAATGTTTCTCTCCCTCTCCACTCCAGCGATGATGTCACACACTCTAGCTCTGGAACATTCTACCAATACACACCTATTGTAAATTTTGGCGTGGTATTTGGCGATTTTTGGCAAAACCGTTTGGTGAAACGCTTAGAAAAGTCAGAGCACACCATTCCCGGCCGAGCCGGTCGTTTTGATACCTTTTTTGTGTATGTGCGACCAAACCACTTAACAAAGGGCCCAAAGGAGATACTGATACTGACAAAAAGGTTCAAAGCGGCTCTGTTTTTAAGCTTTTTATGTAAATGTAATGGAGTAAAATGGAAATACTCAAGTATCTTAACATCGTACTTAAATCCAGGACTTGTCTTTTGTTTTTAAACCCTCCATCATCACTGTCAGATACTCACCGAAGCCTGCAGGTCATCGGTCTTGCCGATCAGGTCGTCTAACCTGTCGCCCCTCTCCAGCACTTTGCTGATGTTGTCTTTCAGGATAACTTTCACCTCGTTGACTTGACCCTGCACCTGGTCGAGTTTGGCCGCCGAGCCGGTGGCCGGCGTCTGAGGGCTCGGGTTATCCTGCGGGGAAAACATCAACAGGGGGGAATTCACTGAAAGTCTTGACGTTTGACAGCGGGAACTCCCTTTGGCCTGTTGTCACAGTTTGGAATGACCAAACTTCACTTCCTGCAACTGAGATAACAGGAAGAGAGCGCTATCAGTTCACTGAGGCCTGTGTGATTGTCACATGAAGCCCTCAAACACTGCGGTTACAAAGTACACTCGGTTAACAAACATGAACAGACCTTTAGAGAGTCATTTCAGATGATATCAAACGCGCTGATGTCCAGAAAAGCACATTTTAGATTAAAAACATCACTAAAAATCAACGTGTGAAACAAACGCTCACCATGACAGCACTGTTTTCTCAGCCACAACCAACGAAACAACTCCTTACACAAAGAACACAGAGATCTGTGCCTTCTTGTGACTGTAAGAGCTGAACAAATGTCTGCTGAAGGTTGGACTGTTCCTGCGTTACTCATTAACTAACCCTGTTGCCTCAATCAAAGTCTCATTGGCTTAACAGTGAGCAGACATCATCACCGCAGCAAAAAGAGTTCATCATCGTGGACGCTTTCATTTCCTGCTTTTCATCCCACGACAGCAGCAGTTTCAGACTCGTGGTTTCAGATAAATAAAGAGCAGGTCAACCAACTGAATGTATAAATATGTAAACGTACATACCATCAGCTGATCAACAGAAGCAAGTCAACGCTTGAACCGATGTGTCCGGGCAAAGGGCTGTTTTGCAAGGCAGTAAAAGTGGCTGAAGTCACACTGTTGCTTCACTTCATTTCCTCATCCTGTGCTGTGCAGGCAGCTTGTTTGAGCTGTGAAGTCAGCAGCGCCTGACATTTATGTATGTAAATACGCTTCATTCAGTGACGTTTGAAGCTCAGCCTATGTTCCAAAAGACTACAGCAGCAGCCTGTAATCTAATCTGTGTGAGGGACAATACTGTAATACACGAATGCTCCATTACAAGTTAGTCTATTTTTATGTTTTAATCTCCAACAGTCCAACATGTTTTATAAGTTCACATGTTCTGTGCGTACGATCTTGAGTGAATTCATGGAAATACTCGACAACAGCTGCCTTTTTTTATTGTAAAATAATCTGATGGTAGACTCAGTCTCAGTGCTGCTCTGATTTATCCAGAAGCTTCTTTCTGATTTCAGCAGAGAGGAAAGGCCCGGGTGGGTCGGGGTGGGTTCTTTAAGTGTCTTTAAAGGTGGTGTAGCGCTCCACCTATTGCATCTTCAGCTGAACAAACCACTCTTTCGTTTGTTGCTGTACAGTGATGTTCTCCGTCAGGATGCTCTCAGTGGTGCAGGAGTAGAAACTCCTCGATATCTGAGGGGATATCTGGACCTTCCTGAAGCATCTGAGGTGAAACAGTTTCCCTTCATGTATTGCAACACAACAACCAAAATGTGTGTGTGTTTGTGTGTGTTATAACTCTACGCATCATTGGTTATATGCAGGAAGTAGAGGGCAGGGTGGAGAGGAAGAGGATCAACTGTGGCTAAGTGTAGTAACAGCAGTGGTTGGAGAGGTATTAAGATAAATAAAACTATTTAAAGTTCTCATTTTGCAGCCACTGTTGACGTGTTATTATATTTTATACTGTTATTATTATTGTATAATGATCCACTGTATTTTAAACGTTCATACGTTTTTAAAATCATCTGAAGAGTAACAGCTACCTGATAAATGTAGTGTAGTTAACGTACAAATCAGTATAAAACGAGCTTAAACAGATGAAGTAATCCTTCTTCAGTATTTCTTAGTACTGCAGTTGTGTACTTCCCTGATAAAGAGGATCTGGTCATGAGTCACGCTAACTGAACAAAGTGTGCGAGCACGTGATCGCTTAAAAGTCAATAAACATATATTAACGAGTCTGCAGTCTGAAGTATTAATGACCCTGCTATGCTGCAGTGTTCAGATACTTTACTTAATGAAAGTACTAACACCACACTGTAAAAGTTCATTTACATATATTCATGGTTTCACAGGAAGAATGAAAAAACTTCAGCTCAGTCAGCAGTTTGACTCTGAACAAGCTGAACACACACAGGCAAAGAACAGACAGGACTGTTATGTGAAAAATGTGTGTATAAATATTTACAGTATATAAATATGTATATACTATGTACAGTATATAGACATATATGCAGCATATACCTGTATACATGTATATATACAGTATACACATACAGTACATATACGTAAACATATATATATATATGGCACAATGCAAATGTATGCATGTTTATATGCAGTATATATATATATAAACATATCTATATGCAGCATACACATGTATACATGCCTATATACAGGGCATACATGCCTATATACATTATATAAATGTATACATGCCTATATACATTATATAAATGTATACATGCCTATATACATTATATAAATGTATACATGCCTATATACAGGGCATACATGTTTATATACAGGGCATACATGCCTATATACAGTGTATATTTGTATACATGCCTATATACAGTGTATACAGTGTATACATGCCTATATATATACAGTATATAAATGTATACATGCCTATATACAGTGTATACATGCCTATATACAGTATATAATTGTATACATGCCTATATACAGTGTATACATGCCTATATACAGTATATAAATGTATACATGCCTATATATATACAGTATATAAATGTATACATGCCTATATACAGGGCATACATGCCTATATACAGTGTATAATTGTATACATGCCTATATACAGGGCATACATGCCTATATACAGTGTATAATTGTATACATGCCTATATACAGTGTATACATGTACATGTTTATATAACAGCGTCATCTCGAGGCTGTCTGAAGGACTCTCACTTGTTGAACACGCCTCCTTCACTCCTCCCATTAAATGTCTGCCTTTATCCCACACAGACAGATAATTCAGTGATTAAAGTTTGATTTTTTAAAGATGTTTCCCGCCTGACTGCTGAAAGTGAAAAGCTGCGTCAGTTTCCCGTTAAATCCTCCGGTCCTAACCGCCGACCTGCCGGTTGAGCTTCACGGTTAATCATTGATTTTTTTAATATATAATCGGTTCAGAGGCC
Organism: Miichthys miiuy; assembly: GCA_036365135.1. Classification (NCBI taxonomy): domain Eukaryota; kingdom Metazoa; phylum Chordata; class Actinopteri; family Sciaenidae; genus Miichthys; species Miichthys miiuy. Next base: position 21,470,825 of record CM071619.1, on the reverse strand, counting down.
ACTTTCACTGAAAGTGCCGCCACGTTCAGTTTAACTGATTTTAGTGAAGCTGTTTCAGCACGAACCGGACCGGGACCGAGGCACCGAGCGAGCACGAGCCCGAAGATGAACGCCAGCAGCGGAGCCCGCGGCGGGAAGAGCTTCCTGTTCACCTCCGAGTCTGTTGGAGAAGGACACTCCGGTAACTGTCCGTGTGTTGAACCATGGAGGAGGACATGTGTGGACATGTTCGGCCAGTCACAGTCAGTAATGGAGGCAGGTTCAGGTCCGCTAGTTACTTTAGTTAAACTACAAATATAACGGTCTAAAAAAACTACATTTCAAAATAAAAGCACAGTCTTGGACTCAGCAACAGCAGAAAGTTTTAATGGATTGAAACAGGTCAAAATTCATGTATAATTTAATATTTTCTAGTAGTTTTTATTTAAATATATAGTTAAAGATTTGCCAAAAGTTCGTAATAATAATACAAAATGTCAGAATATCCCTTTAAATGTCATAGAAACGATGTGAAAATAAAACAATATTGTGTTTTTATATTGATTTTGTAATTATATTTTTATATTAAAGCTGTCAAAGCACTTTCAGTTTATTTATGTATGTTTTCAGTATGTGGTTAAATATATTGAGTCTAGAAATACTGTAATCAGACTTTAAAAAAATACATATTTTATTATATATTTTAGATTTTTTTTATACCAGGGAGTCATGTCGCTGCTCTGATTTGGAGAATTTATCTGATTTCATGCCAGAAGTTAGTAATAATGATAAGTTTGTTGCCCGATATGTCAAAATATTCTTGTAAATGTCATTATATTGATATTATTATGTTGTATGTATTGTAAATGTTGTCAGTTTTAAATATATTGAGCATAAATACTGTAATCAGACTAAAATTTATTAAACTAGGGAGCCTTTAAAGTCACTTTATGTTGTGTCAAATTAATAAATCACAACCAATAAGACTTTTTTGGGACATTGAGGACTGATAAAAAACCCAAACTCTTAATAAATACTCAGCTCTCATTGTCCACAATGGTAGCTATTGATTCACAGGTATAGTCGTGTTTACGGCCTGTTCTTCTCTCTCTGTCCTTTAACGTGTGTCACAGATAAAATGTGTGATCAGATCAGTGATGCTGTGCTCGACGCGTACCTGAGTCAAGACCCCGACTCTAAAGTGGCCTGTGGTGAGTACCCCCGTCTGTGTCTCCACCTCATGCTGCTACAGGTTGGTGGTGAGATTCAGTTTCCTCTCTCATTATGTGACAGATTAAATAAAGCTTGTTCAAATGTCTTGTTGCAGAGTGTGTGACGAAGACCGGCATGATTTTACTGGTCGGAGAAGTGACCTCTAAGGCCAAAGTGGATCTGCAGTCGGTGGTCCGAGACACCGTCAAGGCGATCGGCTACGATAAGTCTTCAAAAGGTAGCAGCATGCAGGGATTTAATGATCATTTAATTAACTTTAATGAAGTGAACGAGCACTGACTGTGATCTGCAGGATTCGACTATAAGACCTGCAACGTGCTGTTAGCGCTGGAGCCGCAGTGCTTGGAGATATCGGACTGCATGTTCGAAGGCCGGGATCAGGAGGACATCGGAGCCGGAGACCAGGTTCAGTGTCTGACCTTTAAATCCTGAACTCTACCCGCCTTTCGCAACGTGGATTTATTACTATAGGCTGTAAAAACACAGTGTTATCACATACACTCAGTGTACTGTGTTTTTATTGGCTGCTTCACTTTGTATTTGCAGGTTTAATGTTTGCTAAGTTCAACATCTTAGTGCTAATTAGCACTGAGGCCAGTGTTGTAGTCAAGACCACCTAAACCGAGACCGAGCAAAGACCAAGACTAAGACAGCACCAAGACTGCCAGCAGCTGTTAACAGCAACAAAAAAATCTCATTAGAAATGAGTTAAGAGTTTCATTTGAAGCTGGAAGTTTGACCTCCAGTCACAGTAATGATGTTAACAAATAAATCAGACCGTGCACAGACACATTTAGTGATTCAGCGTTTCCCACAGGACTTTATAAAACTGTGGCTCCAGAGGCTTTTAAAGTTAGATGCATCAGCCTGGTGCACGTTCATCATGAACACACTGGTTGTAAAAGTATGACACAGCAAAATATAGCAAATATAAAATACTCTGATCACTTGATGGTTAGTTTTAAAGGTGCTCTGATCAGGATTTTTGAGGCCGATCACTGATCACAGCGTCTATTGGAAGCTTCCGTTTATAGTGTAGCATTATTTATTCAATTACTATATATTATACTTGACAACGGTTTATTTCTCAGCGGGCAACATGTGCAACTTAAACCAGAGCAACCTACAGCTGGTCAACGGGAGTTTAACAACATAAAAACTTCACAACTTTTGATTCACAGTTCCAAAAATTTGTCTGAGACGAGACAAGACCGAGTAAAAATGCAGTCGATTCCAAGACTGAGATCTTCATAAAGTAGTCTTGAGAGCGGTATTGAGTAGGGTTGCAAAATTCTTTGGAATTTTCCAAGTTGGAAACTTTCCATGGGAATTAACAGAAAATTATGTGGAATAAACTGGGAATTTACAAAACTGAATGTTGGCTCTTTAACAGGGAACTTGTGGAAAATATATTTTAGCATCATCTTGACTGAAACAACCAGATTTCATGCAGGTACACTTGAATATCTGCTATTCCTCAGTCACATGCACATAGCACACTGCTTACTGCAGGAGGAGGGCTATTGAGGCCACGCCCCCTACCTGCACAGGTGATTTCTGTACCTGGACCACACTTTAGAGCCTAGAGCACACAGAGACTTCAGTACTACGACAATGACTGAGGCTAATGGGAATGTCATTAGTGCAAACATCCTTCATCAGGTTCCGGACACACCCTTAAAAACCTGAAGCGTTATTAAAATGATCGACTGATCAAATTTAAAGATTCTAATGTGAGTTTGACTTCGTCCGGACGTCTTTGTCTCTTCAGGGTTTGATGTTTGGCTACGCCACAGACGAGACCGAGGAGTGTATGCCTTTAACCATCCTGCTGGCTCACAAAATCAACTACAGGATGAAAGAGCTGTCACGCAATGGAGAGTGTCCGTGGATACTACCGGACTCCAAATCACAAGTGAGACGCCTCAGAAGAAATGTGGCTCAGCTGTACTCGAGTATTTGTTCCGATTACATTACTTATGAAACAAACATCAGCAGACATAGCAGCCAGCTAATGTTACTGACTAGTCCAACAGCAGTCAGCCCAGCTCGACATCTGTCTTTCAGCCTTTTATTTCCTCCGTCAACGTCCTCTTCACTCTCTTCTCCTCTGCCATTATGTCCATAGAGGCTGCTGCAGCCCCGGGCCTGTAAACCTCCTCTTCTTCTTCCTCTTCTTCTTCTTCCCGGTGGTCCAAAACGCCTGTGGTACAAATACTAACACCGATGCTCTGAGCTCACAGTGCAGCCCAGCTAACAAACTGACTGGCTGGCTAACAGCAGCTACAGTTGGCAGCAGTTTACTTCACTGTGCATCAGGAAACAAAAGAGTTGAGGCGGAGCAGCCAGACTTTATTGGTTGGTTTCTTGATGGACTGATGACTTCACTTGTTGCCAAAGTAACCACTAACAACTGCTAAGTGTAGCTGCCGTTAGCTAGTTAGCTCAGTTAGCCGTGCAGCTAGCGGAGTCAGCTAAACTGACGATTCCTGTCTCATTTGTGGTTTAATAAACACAACAAATTCTGTGCCCCGTGTAGCTATTTTCCAAGCTAAGTTACTGTAGCCGTCTACAGTTGGCCAATCAGGAGAAAGTAGGCTTTTAGGGAGGCGGGCCTTAAAGAGACAGGATCTCAAACAGCTTGGTCGTCTTTCCTGCAGGTCACAGTGGAGTATCGAGACAACATGGGAGCCATGGAGCCCCTTCGTGTCCACACTGTGGTCATCTCAGTACAACACGCTCCTGAAATCAGCCTGCAGGAGATCAGACACAATCTGATGGAGAAGGTGGTGAAGGTCATCATTCCTGCCAAGTACTTAGACGACAGGACCATCTACCATTTACTGCCGAGCGGGAAGTTCCTCCTCGGAGGCCCACAGGTGAGTAAACCACACACAGGTGAATGTAACGTCTAAAGCGTGGGTGAGCAGGATGTGGCTGATGTTTGTGTTCCAACAGAGCGACGCCGGACTCACGGGACGTAAAATCATCGTGGACACGTACGGAGGATGGGGCGGACACGGCGGTGGAGCTTTCTCCGGAAAAGATTCCTCCAAAGTGGATCGGTCCGGAGCGTACGCCGCTCGCTGGGTCGCCAAGTCTCTGGTGAAAGCCGGACTGTGCAGGAGAGCGCTCGTACAGGTGAGGGAAGTAGACGGTGTTGAAGAGTCTGACAGCTAGCTGTGGTAGATCTTCTTCTTACATGGCGGGAGTAGCAGTCTGTTGATGAAGGAGCTCCTCCACTGTCTGATGCAGGAGGTGAGAGGAGTCATGATGGAGGTCAGCTTTGCTAACATCCTCCTCTTCGATCCTTCAGTTCAGTCACGTCTCTGTGATGCTACACCCTCCATCCTCCCTCTGTTAGCCCCAAAAATGAACTTTAATTTCATTTTAAAAGAGCCACAGACTTTCTTCAAGGTCGTGTCTCCGCTGCATCAGCTGTTTTTCTGACACTCTGGATATTATTTTGTGTTCATGCTTCTGAATAATCTTGAAAACTGTTAAAGTTTGAAGCCTGATATCTCCTGACATGTTGATGTGTTGTCTCTGAACGCTCTTCAGATCTCTTACGCCATCGGCGTGAGCCATCCTCTCTCCATCTCAGTGTTTCACTACGGCACGTCGAGCAGGGACGAAGACGAGCTGCTGCGGATCGTACAGAAGAACTTTGACCTTCGACCCGGGGTCATCGTGAAGTATGTTTAGACATCCGCAGCTGTGAACACAGTGTGTGTGTGTGTGTGATATAACAGTGTGTTTCTTTCACAGAGAGCTCAGCTTGAAGAGGCCGATTTACCAGGCCACCGCCTGCTACGGTCACTTCGGCAGAGACGAGTTCCCCTGGGAGAAACCGAAGCCTCTGGTGATCTGAGCCTGGAGGTCCAACACATTCCTGTCATGAAACAAAGAAGAATAATACCTGTTGAAGGCAGGAAGCGTACCTGTTGAAGGCAGGAAGCGTACCTGTTGAAGACAGAAAGCGTACCTGTTGAAGACAGAAAGCGTACCTGTTGAAGGCAGAAAGCGTACCTGTTGAAGGCAGAAAGCGTACCTGTTGAAGACGGAGCGTACCTGTTGAAGGCAGAAAGCGTACCTGTTGAAGACAGAAAGCGTACCTGTTGAAGACAGAAAGCGTACCTGTTGAAGGCAGAAAGCGTACCTGTTGAAGAATCCATGTAGATTTTTTATTTTGATTTATAACTACAGCTGAGGTACTCCTGTGTTTAAAAGATGTTTTTAATTATGCAATCAATGTTCAATAATGAAATAACTGTGAGAAACTGTCAAACGTATAAAGATCATGTACTTTGGTAATATGTAATAAATCATAATGGTGGTTAAAAAGACTTTCTCCTCCTTCATTTCAACATATTTTAGGTGTGTTTTTACTTAAGTAAGGTGTCCAATGCAGTACTTTTACTTTTACTTGTAATGGAGTATGAACGGTGGAGCAGTGGTTAGCACTGTTTCACAGCAAGAAGAAGGTTCCTGTGCATGTTCTCCCCGTGTCTGCGCGGGTTCTCTCCCACAGTAGGTGTGAATGTGAATGCGACTTGTCCGCGGTGCACGCCGCCTCTCAGAGGTTACAGGTAACGGACAGATGGAGGATGAATAGAGTGTAGCAGTACTGCAGGAAACGTGATGACTGTCTGCCGCTGGAGGGAGTCACAGCTTCAATAACAATTTTCATGAGGCAGGAAAAGTATGAATTATAATAACTGATGCAGTCATGTTGTCATTAGCTAATAAACTACATTAAATACATGATATAAATGAATATATTACTTTATATATTGTTGGGTAGCTTCTGTATTTACCTATAATAATACATCATAATGCATGTTTATTATATTTTGCATTAATAATCTGAATCTACACCATCTATGGATATCGTCTCTTCTGTCTGTTGCTGTTATTATTATTATTATTATTATTATTATTATTTTATTTCTTTGGTTATCTTAATTTTTACTTTTTTATTTTTATTTATTTATTTTTGCTTCATAATTACTTATTAATAATAATAATTAATAATATATTTATTTAATCTATTCCTTGTACTTTATTTTAAATTTTTTATCGTTTTATTATTATTTTATGTATTTTTTATTTTTTTTTACTCTCTTATTTTTTAATTTTTTGTTGGTTTGTTTGTTTATTAATATTGTAACTTATACTGGCTGTCATTTATTACACGAAGTCCTATGTCAGGAAACGTGTTAAAATAATAATAATAATAATAATAATAATAATAATAATAATAATAATAATAATAATAATCTGAATCTGCAGAATAAATAAAGTTTTAAAGTAAATGTAATGGAGTAGAAGAAGAATGTAAATACCACAAATACCTCAACATGCAGTACTTTTCTGTGTACAGTGTAGTACTGAGTGTGATGTCTGTCTCTGCCGCTGGATGGCGTCACAGTTTAAATGGAGACATTTCTTCATGAGGCAAGAAAAACATGGCAGAGTGAGAGGAGCAGAGGAAACAGCTGAAAGTCGATCAGCTGCTCGTTAATGCATCAAACTTCACAGCTCGACAGTAAATCAACCTTCATCTGTCCGGATAACTTCACGTGAAACATCCACAGGCTCGGTTTGTGTGTTTTACAGCTCGGTATGAGGATAAACAAAGGGGGGAGGTTTGAACCAATCACAAAGAGGGACACACAGGTGCGCACATGTTAGAGTGGATCTGATTGGCTGAAAGCAGCAGCGGACACGCAGACAGGAGGACTGGCTTGAAGTGTGTGTGTGTGTCTCTCTGCTGTACTTGACTTGGAAAGTTCACGACTTTTAAAATTAGTCTTTGACCGACAGGCTGGCTGCAGAAACCCCGCTAAACACGTCACATCATGCGGGTTACTTCTGTCCCGGGTCGGCCCGAGCGGAGGTGAGGTGAAACACACCTGGAGGACTTTAAAGGTTAGAGACAAGAAGGAGATGCGTTCAGGGTGTGTCTGGAGAGTCAAAAATCAACTTTTTTAAAATGTTTTTTTTGAACATTTTGGGGGGATTTTATTGTTAATTTGAAGTGAAAAGAAGCAGAAAGTTGTCTCGGACCTGAAAGCGCCATCATGCCCGGGAATGATGGAGGATACGCGGTGAAGAGGAGGAAGAAGCCCGTCCAGAAAATGTAAGTTTTAATGTTTAAATATGTTTTTTTAATCTCCTTTATATGACACCGCAGGATATGAACTGCAGTGAGCCGACAGGCCTGAACTCACACACCGTGGACGGAGTTAAAATTAGTCAATAATTATTATTAGTAGTAATAAATTGTTTTGCATCCACGTGTTTCCATAAACACAGTAACATATGTGTGATTTATGATTTCCGGACACTCAAAGATCACGATAAAGTGTGTTTTAAGTAAAAGTAGCAATAAAAGTGTTTAAATTCGACATATATTGATGTAAATGCACACAGTGGACGCCCTCTACTGGTTGAAACATGGCTACTCCAATGGTATTTTGCTATTGGCTCGATCTGTGTCAGGTGACGTATACGGTGCCAGCTTACATCATCGACGACCCCCCTCTTATAAAACCAGCGTCTCCTCACTCTACAGACTGTAGCCTGCTACGTAGCTATACTAACTCTGCCAGATAGCCTCTCTGAGTTGCTATCTTCGCTAACGTTACGACACGTTACACAGAAATATTTACAAATGGCCGCGAATGTGCCTTGAAGGACTGTTATGGCCTGACAGTAGCTACTTCTGGCTGTTAGCTCTGCCGCTCTGAACTGCTAGCGCTCAGCTAATGTTATAGCACAGGTATCACATTTTTAGTTTTACACAGAGAGCCTGACAGCAGCTACTCTAGCTGTTAGCTCAGTTAGCTATGCCACTCTGAGCTGCTAGCGCTCAGCTAACGTCACAGCACTGTTCATGAGTAGTTGCTGTCAGACTCTCTGTGTTGCTTTCTTAGCTAACGTTACAACACATTTACTACACAGAAACTTTTACAGTGCTTCGAGTGACTGTCAAAGAGTGACAGCAGCTACTTGTGGCTGTTAGCTCTGCCACTCTGAGGTACTAGCTCTCAGCTAATGTTATATGACAGGTACCACACTTTAAGTTTTACACAGAGAGCCTAACGGCAGCTACTCGTGTCTGTTAGCTGGGAGCTAGTAGCTCAGTGAGGCAGAGGCAATGCTACAACACTTTACCACACAGAAACTTTTACAAATGACTGTGATAGCCTGACAGCAGCTACTCGTGGCTGTTAGCTCTGCCACTCTGAGGTGCTAACTCTTAGCTAACCTTAAAACCCAAGTACCACATCCTAACTTTTACACAGAGAGACTAACGGCAACTACTCGTGGGTGTTAGCTCTGTCACTCTGAGGTGCTAACTCTTAGCTAACCTTAAAACCCAAGTACCACATCCTAACTTTTACACAGAGAGACTAACGGCAACTACCCGTGGCTGTTAGCTCTGCCACTCTGAGGTGCTAGCCCTCAGCTAACACCATGAGTACCACACCTGACAGCAGCTACTCATGGCTGCTAGCTGAGAGCTAAGAAACTAAGCTAAACTAAAATAGTGAACATGTTAGTAGAGGATATATTCAATACTTCTCTCCGAAAGTATAAGTACCTCTAATTTGTACTTCATTGCAGTACTTAGCTGCTTCCCAGCACTAAAAACAGCCCGTATCATCGTGTATTATGAGCTGAAGAATCATTGTTAACATGCTTTTTAAAAGACGACCTGTGGATATCCTGTGATTTGTTATGGATACACCGGCTTTATTTATTTACTCCCTGGGGCAATTTGCTCCTATTGTTATTGTCGTTGTATTTGTCACAATCACTATAGTGAGACTACAGTTACCAGACTATCCATCATCAGCTGACAGGGGTGTAAATCTAGATTTTATAAATTCGTTAGCTCCGTTGCTCGTCTGCTTTCTGCTCTCCTCCGCCGTGTTTCATGTCCTTGTTCCTGCCTTGCATTGTTCCCTCTTCCCTCCATCTCTTTTCTTAGATCTGTGTTTATTCAGGGAGTGATGACACACGGTTGCTGTTGCTGCTGCGTGTCCTGACATGTTGCAGAGGAATTGTGTTGTGGTAATTTGTAGTAATAACGGCACAGGCCAAGTGGAAGATCACATGCTGTCTCAAAATTATGATGTAACTCTGTGTTTGGGTTAATTTGGCTGTTTCACTTCACAAGTATGTTTATTTTTAGCCGTGATAGACGTATGACTCTATGTCGGTCCACCACTTTGGTTCCGGACTGAAATATATCAACAAGTATCACTATTATTATGAAATTTTGTACAAACATTCATGAGTCCCAGAGGATGAACCTTGCTAACTTCTGTGATCCTCTGACTTTTTATTTAGCATCAGCTCAAAATTTGTCCACCATTGTGTAAAAGCAAATGTTAGCATGCTAACATGCTAAACTTAAATTGTGAGCGTTTTAGCATATGGCAAACATATTAAACATTTAAGCTCTGTCATCTTGAACATTGTAGCATGCTAACATGCTAAATTAAAATGTGGAACAGGTTAAACAATCTACTCGCTTAGCATCAGTATGTTAGCATTGTCATTGTCAGCATTGTAGCATGCTAACATGCTAATCTGAAATGTTGAACATGTCAAACATCATTATGTTAGCATTGTCATGTGAGCATTGTAGCATGCTAAACTAAAATGTCGAACATGTTAAACGACATACTTAGCTTAGCATCAGCATTTTAGCATGCTAACATTAGCATTTAGCTTAAATACAGCCTCATAAAGCTGCTAGCATAGCTATAGACTTATTAACGGTTGACACAGGCACCATGTTTGTAGATTTAGTGGGTTAGCCCTGGTGCTAATGTAGCATCCATAAAAAGAAGTTCAGGTTTGCACGCAGGATCGTGTCACTCGGTAAGTTTACTTGTCGGGGACGGTGCAGGGAGGTAATCCTCCCTGACTTAAGGGCGCCGTGTCGGTTACAGGTGAACGCGTTCATTAATCACTGTGAGCTAACGTCGGCGTTCGTACATCTTTCCTCTGCACGACAGACTGATCCACTTAGCTAAGACAAACAGGGCGAGTGTGCTGCAGAACAAACATCTGTGTGTGTGTGTTTTCCAGTAATTATAGTAAAAGTATGAACCACACACACACACACACACACACTTTGAGCCTCTGCTTGCTCTTAAGGCAGAATGTCGAGGCTGTCGTTTGATGTGGGTTAGAGTTTATTTGGGCAGTGAGTGAGTCTTTGTCTCTCAGTAATTCAACACTGGGAATTTCAGCAGGCGTATGAACAGAAAGAAGTCGTCGTTCAGACGTCGTGCACGACGAGCTGGTTACAGGATGTCCAAAAAAAAAAAAATCCCTCGTATCAAAAAAACTCCCACGTTAACGCTGAGATGGAAATTCCACCAAACGTGTGTCACTGAACTTCTTTTGTATTGTTTTTTTAAAGTGCAAAGCCTCCACCCGCGAAGACAAACCCGTCCAAGCGGCACCGGGACCGCCTGAACGTGGAGCTGGACCGCCTGACCAGCCTGCTGCCTTTCACCGAGGAGGTCAGAGGTCGCCTGGACAAGCTGTCCGTGCTCCGGCTCAGTGTGGGATACCTCAAAGTTAAGAGTTACTTCCACGGTCAGTGGCCTCAGAGTTTCATAATAACTAACACAGTGTATGTGTGTGTGTGCAAATATGCCGCTGCAGACATTTTTGTGGCCGAGCTCGGAGTGTTTGGGCTGCCAGAGAGGTAACATGACACTGAATAATGAATGAAGGAGCCCTGCTGGCAGATGGATGGATGTGGGAGTGTGGGCAGAGGGCAACATGAGACGGGGCACACTGGAACAGTGGGTCTTTATTCTGACGCTGATCAAACACACACACCCAGTTGGCATATGTGTCGAAATGTGTCACATAAATCATAATTAATGGAGTCGTTGGAAGTTTAATTAAGGCGTCGGACTGAAAGACAGTTCAGGATACAGACGTACAAGATATCTTCAAACATGCAGTGAAGATTTTCTATATTTTTGTCAACAAATCCGACAAAAAGACCAAAAACTAACAAGTTTTGTGTGATTCACCATAGAGCCCCATGTTTGTTAAGAAACAAATCAAAACTGACATACACACATATACAACATACACAAGATGATTTAACCTCTGGGGGCAACCTGATATAAAGTGCCAAAAAAAACCTGCAGTTCCTCTAACGTCCACTTGAGGCTGGCTCCAGAAGTGAGTCTCCATAAGTCCCCATGTTCAAATGTCCAACTTCACAGCAGAAATAAACATGTTTACAGCCTGGTACAAAAATCAGTTTTGGTCTCTGTAGCTAATTTCCCCGTTCATGACAACTGTACTGAGGGTGAATTTATATACAACTCACCTGTTCAGGTTATATTAAGGCTTAAAGTTATGCAGGATTAAGAGCGACTGTCTAAAACCTGGACGTAGTCTCTGTGACGTCACCCACAGGTTTATGAAGAACTGAACACGAGCGCAGTAAACTGACCTTCATGTGTCAAAGAAACTTAAATATAGGATTTATTTTAACTATGCTGGATGTCAGTGTGGTCGCAGATTTTACCCAGCAGGCCCGTCACCTCTCCTTGTGCCTCTCTGGCTTCGCTATCAGCCGGCTGATCGCTGCTGTTGATGGAGAAGAGGCGGGGGAGGTGAAGCACGGTGGCACGATATGAGGGCTCTTCACCAGGCGGTGCAGAGTGTTTGTGAATGGAGGCGGCTTCATGTTTTATGAGGGTTCGTTTATTACATAACTCACCATATATAACCACAGATAGACGTTATCTCACAGAGAGGGGGAGTCATGGTGCGGTCTAAGACGTACAAGTCTGTGGTCAAGTCGGTGGAAGACGCTCCATCTCGAGGCCTATCAGATGAACGCTGTATCTCCATCAGTCAACTCTCTGCCCTGCGCCGTCATACATCGCTTTACGGGCACGTTATCTGCTCCCAGCTTTGATGTTCGTCCAGCTCGACATCACACACGAGCGCATCGAGTTCAACGTCAGCCGGGAAAACAAGAAGAGACACGGATGTTAAAGTGTCAAAAACCACACGCAACGCTCACGTAATGACTCGATAACAATCAAACCAGACAGGAGCAACATTTTAGTCTTGTAGATGCTCGAGTTGGAGCTACTTTGATCTATTTTGCATGCAGCATGTATACATTTATATATTGAGGTATTCACAACAACCTCTTCGGCTCCAGCAGCTTCTTTGGCCGAGAGCGAGAAGCGAAGGAGAAGTCAGAGGATCAAGCAGGTGTTCGGATATTTCACTATAATAATAAAGGAAAGCTTTGACCTGCTGGTGGCGCTAGAGGAAAAGTCAAAGGATCTCCAAAGTTATTAGGATTTATCCACGGGGGAGCATGATTATCTGTAGAAGAATTCATGTTAATACGCCAAGTAATTATCGAGATATCACTCTGAATCACCTCATGGAGACGAGGGTTCATCCTCTGGGAACCACGAGACAGTAGATAGACTTTCTTAAATCTGGATGCAGTCTCCGTGACGTCCCCCCACAGACTGTCTAAAACCTGGAGCGAGCTAAACTTCAATTGTTGGTTAGCTACTTGGCTAACGTTTTACTAGCACTTTCATAAAGTAATGAGGCTTCCACAAATAAACACAGAGTTTGTCCTGAGTTACAACACACAGATCATGTAAAATAAGGAAAGGTGTTCCTCTGGGGAGCATGAATGTGTTCATTTTCCTCTTACATTTAGGTATATGTCTTGTTTCCAATTGGTGATTTTGACCTGGTAGTGGCGCCACATGAATGTTGGAAAAGTTATTAGGCATCATCCCCTGGGGACAAAGAATATCTACCAAGAGGCAACCTCTGCTGTGGCTGTGAAGTGAAGCCAACAAAAGTGCCAAAAACTTGCAGTTCCTCTTCCCGTCCACTTGAGGCTGGCTCCAGAAGTGAGTCAGTCTCCGTAAGTCCCCATGTTAAATAGTCCAACTTCGCTCTACAACTCTAACATTTTGTAGCATTTAGCTGCTAAAGAAACAGATATTTAAGTGAGGAGGTGGTGAGGACCAAAAACAGAGCTAAAAGTGAGAGAATACTGGACTTCAGGTGGCCAGAAGTGTTCTGATTGGACCAATCAGCGGAAGTGAAGCCGAAACAGAGAGCACCAAAAAACTTGCAGTTCCGAGCAGAAACATTGTATCCTGAGTCAGTAAACACTGTTGTGTTTCTACAACACTCTGCGTGTCTTTGGTAACATTTCGCTGGTTTATTTGTGGAAGAGATAAAAGTATCAGTGACATCCTGCAGGCCAAACCTCCACCAGCGAGCGGGACAACCGGAGGAGCAAGTGGGAGCTTTAATGTGTACACAGCTGCACAGTATCGTATGTATGTGTGTAAGATGAAGACGCGCAAATTTGACGATTACGAGCATGAAAACTGTATCTGAAGACCAGAAAATCTCCAGTTGTGCGTCTTTGTATTTATAAATAATCACGTACAATCTAATCTGATCACTCAGCGAAGCGTATCCTCGTTTCCTTTCCTTAGAGTAATGACTCCGAGGCATGCTACCCTCCCCCCTTTTTAAAACAAACCCACTGGATCGGCCTCTCGTCCTCTCGTCCTCCCCCTCTGACAAACAGGAATTTGTCGGTTCACTCAAAGAGTTTGTTATGATAACATGATATCACGTCCTCGAGTGTTAAAACTAAATTGGACGCGGCGTTCAAAAGACTAAACAAGTCGACAAGTCGTGTTTCATGGAAGGTTTAATCTGAATCTGTAACCTTCACTTTCTTCACTTCTATCCTTTTCCTGCCTGCCTTCCTCTTCCTCCTCCTCTGCTCAGCACTGTGGAGGTTTTAAGGAAGAGGGTTCACACACAGAGTCAGTACACCTCCCCAAAGACAAAGGCCTGCAGGGAGGAGGAGGAGGAGGAGGAGGAGACGGCCAGCTGTAACCTCTTCAGAGGACGCTTCGTCAAGTGTGCTCGTCGGATAGTCGATTAGCTTGAAACCTCGTCCGACACCACCTGTATAAGGTCGGAAATTAAAGTGGCGGTGTCTGTCTAAAACCTAGACACGGTACATGCTGATGTTTAGCAGACTATCTTAGTTGTCGGATGTGTCACTTCTGCTTATCATCAGTAATTTCCTTCCTGAGTGATTCTCAGAGCGATTAACTGTAAAATGTTTATATATATCACCGGTTCAGACTGCGCTAAGCGCTCGTCTTCAGAGGAGACGACTGAGCTCTGGTTTTCAGAGTGTTCAGGTTAAGTTGTTGGCTAGCAGCTGGCATTCTGGTGTGAGGAAGAAGGTTTATAGGTCAGGGGTTATGTGTGCTACACTTGTTTTTGTGGTTACGTATGTAAGATCTGCTGTAATATGGCACCTGAGATCTTTGAGTAGAAAGAAAGCAACAACATTGTCTTGTATAAACTAGCAAACAATTGTCCTTTTTATGCTCTGTGCTTCAATAACAGTTGAGCAGCTGAACCTCGGTCAACTTTCTCTTTTCCTGTACAGAGATATGCTACATGCTTGCTCATCTATGTTGAAAATACAACAACATTTTGAACATCAAATCAGATTTTATTTGTATAGCCCAAAGTCACAAAGTACATTTGCCTCTGAGGGCTTTACAATCTGTACAGGGAGTGACACCCTCTGTCCTTAGACCCCGGTTCGAGTGAGGAAAAAACCCTTTTAACAGGGAAAAAAGGTGGAAGAAACCTCAGGAAGAGCCGCAGAGGAGGGATCCTTTGGGAAATTTCTCCTCTCCAGTTTACATGGGAGTAGATGAGGCTGTCGGTGGCCCTTTTTTGTGTATGTGCGACCAAAGCTGTGGGAGGAGTAGCGCGCTGAAATTCCTGGAATACGTCAGAATAATCAGTATGGGGAATAGTGAATAGTGAATAGTGTGCCATGCAGGCACACTGAAATATTTGAATGTCAGATCTTTTAACTGTAAAACACTGAATCTAATAAATTGTGCTTCATTAACACGTCTAATATTTATCCACATGAAGCCGCCTCCATCGTCGTTATGACTCAGCAGAGCCAAAACAGATTTATCTTTGAGTGAAATGCAGATGGAGGCCGACGTGATGACAGCGCTGAACTCGATTCAACCTCGCTCACTGCTCGTTATCAACAAACACAGGAAGCAGACGTGAACAACCAGCTCTCTCCGGGCAACCGCGGGCCAAAACAGACAACCTCTCTCTCCGCCTCCGCCCTTGTGGTGGTGTCAGACTTCCAGAGCAGCTCAAGGCTCTGGACTCCGGTTGCTACAGTGACGAGGGTTCACCATGGTAACCTTGACTCCAGGTGATGGCACAGCATCACCTGGGACTCAAGTCTGGGCTCAGACTCAGGAGTTTGTTGACAGCGTACACTCATACAGTGAGTACACTGTGTTTCCCAGTGTGTTTAGAAAAAACAACAGAGGCCTCGACTGTGAGCGTCTGCAGGAGCGTCTGCAGGAGCGTCTGCAGGGCTGACGTCAACCTCCAGTCCAACAATAGAACAGTACCCACACACACACAGCCTATAAAAACAATCAAGGGTGCACACATACATATAAACTGTATAAAATATTTTGATTTTGTTGCCTTAAAACTTAAAATTAAGACTAAAATCTGACTTTTTCTGGCACTATTTAAGCCAAAGAAAAGAGAAAATGTTGGTTGCATGAATCTATGTTAGTGTCACTAAGTTTGACACCCCAACAAATCTGTCTCCAGGTTTTTAAAGATCTTTAAGTTTTATAGTTTCAAGGATGAAGAAGCAGGTGAGTTGTTTATAAATTCACCCTCAGTACAGTTGTCATGAACGGGGAAATTAGCTATAGAGACCAAAACTGTTTTTTGTACCAGGCTGTAAACATGTTTATTTCTGCTGTGAAGTTGGACATTTTAACATGGGGACTTATGGAGACTGACTCACTTCTGGAGCCAGCCTCAAGTGGACGTTTGAGGAACTGCAGTTTTTGGCACTTCACTTCTGGCCACCTGATGAATAAAAGTCCAACATTGTGCAGCGTTATACTAAGATGCACATATATATTTATATATAACAGGAAGTTGTTTTTTGACTGATCTGTTTGTTGTTTTGTTGTTTTGCAGCAGCGTTCCAGAAAAGAACGCCTCCTCTCGTCTCTGCTAACGACAGAAATGGACAGTCAGTGTCTCTCGACGGAGTCGGTTTCTCTGAAGGAGATCATCTCCTGCAGGTACAGCAACGAAACACGATTACACGAGTGCACAGGTGTGTGTCTGTCTGTGTGAGCGTGTTTAATTTGAATTATCTCTGCAGGCTTTAAATGGGTTTGTTTTGGTCGTGACGACTGATGGGACGGTCTTCTACGCGTCTCCGACCATCCAGGACTTCCTCGGCTTCCATCAGGTAAAACTGTGACACCAGATGTCTCTTTGTGTTTATGTTAGCTGCGTCGACTCGTAGGAACTGAACTACCTACGGTTATTCTTTAGTGACATCACGTAATTACCATCACAGCTTCTCCAATCTTGATTGAAAAGACCTGAACCTTTAATTACCAAAGTAACTCCAGCTATGAATGTAGTCGAGTAGAAGTAAGAACACACTGATGTGAATTTTAACAGATTTGTGCACAAAATCTGAGAGAAATAAACCTTTTAAGTCTTGATCTTTCCCTTAAACTCATGACAAACAAGTAGAGAAGAAAGCAGCATAAAATGTAAATATAATACTTCTTCTCTCTTCCTGTCCGTCCTCAGTCCGACGTCCTCCATCAGAGTGTTTTCGACCTCATCCACATGGACGACAGAGAGATGTTCAGATGTCAGCTTCACTACGCCCTCAACCCCAACGACGCCGACTCACACGTGAGAGCAGAAGGTACGAATCAAACCAGCCTTCACAGATATGATACATGTTTCATTCAGGTTTGAACGGAGGACGAGACGTCCAATAATTCGACTCGTTGATGTGGATTGAACTCTGAAAGAATCAGCTCTAGAGGAGAGACGTCGTGGTTCTCAGGGGCTTTATGTTGGGTTACACAGTTTGATGTGATGTTGTTGATTGTGGTCGTTGCAGACGGGCAGCAGTCGGGCAGTAAATGTCCGAGCAGCTCGGTGAGCTTGTTGCCTCAGTACATCCCTCCAGAGAGCTCGTCCTTCCTGGAAAGAAGCTTCTGCTGTCGCCTTCGCTGCCTCCTGGACAACACCTCTGGATTTCTGGTACCATTTTTTTAATCATGTGACTTTGTTCTCCACCGTTTGAGGTTTGACAGCAACATCAAGTAGAAGTTGGTATATTTTGTTGAGTGTAATCCCACTGTGGTAAATATGTTCAGCTGTACTCGAGTATTTGTTCTGATTACATTACTTCTGATCAAAAACTAGCGAGTCGACAATTTGCTAACAGCCAAACATCAACAAGGTCAACAACACAATCATTTTGTCCATAGAGGCTGCTGAGCACGGTTACATTACCCGCTTGCCCAGCTCCGGTTCTGGCACGACACTGGCTCCGCTCCCCATCAGCATTCCCTGAAATCCTCTTCTTCTTCTTCTTCTTCCCGGTGGTCCAAAACATCTGTGGTACAAACACTAACACTCCCCCGTGCTCTGAGATCACAGTCTGGGCAGCCCAGCTAACAAACTGAGCTAACATTAGCTAACAGCAGCTACCAAACTGGGATAACATTAGCTAACAGCAGCTAACAAACTGGGCTAACATTAGCTAACAGCAGCTAACAAACTGAGCTAACAGCAGCTAACAGCAGCTTACAAACTGAGCTAACAGCAGCTAAAAAAACTGGGCTAACATTAGCTAACAGCAGCTAACAAACTGGGCTAACATTAGCTAACAGCATCTAACAAGCTGAGCTAACAGCAACTAACAACCTGAGCTAACAGCAGCTTACAGCATCTATCAAACTGAGCTAACAGCAGCTAACAAATTGAGCTAACATTTGTGAACAGCAACTAACAACCTGAGCTAACAGCAGCTTACAGCATCTAACAAACTGAGCTAACAGCAGCTAACAAATTGAGCTAACATTTGTGAACAGCAGCTAACAAACAGAGCTAACAGCAGCTAACAAACAGAGCTAACAGCAGCTAACAAACCAAGCTAACATTAGCCACATAGTCTCCTATGGGCAATTGGGAGTCACCAATTAACCTATAAAACTACTGCACCACGACCTGAAGGGCACATGGATGTCGTTTCATTCAAAAACAGAAATACCAACCACAGGATGGTGCCAGAGGACAAACCAGGGTTCATCCTCTGGGGAACATGAACATCTGCACAAATCCATCCAGTGTTTGTTGAGTCTGGATTAAAGTGGTGGACACTTCATGTCTTTGTTTGTGTGTCTCCTCCTCTTCAGGCTCTAAACTTCACCGGCCATCTGAAGTACCTGCACCTGCAGGGAAACACCGGGGCTGATGGGAGCACAGCTCCTCCTCCTCACCTGGCTCTGTTTGCCATCGCCACACCTGTGCAGCCTCCATCCGTCATGGAGATCCGGACAAAGACCCTCATCTTCCAGACTAAACACAGGATGGACTTTGCTCCTGTGGGCATCGACAACAGGGGGAAGCTGGTTTTAGGATATTCAGAGATCGAGCTGGTCACTACAGGCTCCGGCTATCAGTTCATCCACGCCGCTGACATGATGTACTGCGCTGACAACCACCTCAAGAGTGAGTTATCCTACGGGACACTAAACATCACACGCTTATTAAGCTTACACACTTGTTTTTAACCTGACATCATTTGCCGGTCTTAGATCAGTCTTTTGTCTTCCTCCTCAGTGATAAAGACCGGAGACAGCGGCTTCACGTTCTTCAGGCTGCTGACCAAAACGGGACACTGGTTGTGGGTTCAGGCCACTGCCAGGATAGTCTTCAAGGGCGGTAGACCGGACTTCATCATCGCTCGCCAGAAAGCCCTCACGTAAGCTTACCTTAAGATCTTACTGTCCATCCATCCCAGTTCCTCCTGGAGGATCTCGAAGCGTTCCCAGGTCAGGTGGTCTATAAAGTCCCTCCAGCAAGTTCTGGGTCTGCCTGGGATCTCCTCCCAGTTGGATGTACCCAGAACACCTCCAAAGGAAGCTGCTCAGGAGGCATCCTAACCAGATGTTGAACCACCTTGGGTAGCATCGAGGTAACGTTCCACACCCCTTCATCTGCAATGCCAGGAATCAGCACAGTGAGGTCCTTGCCTTTGCATGGCAACCCCAATGTCTGTTCCTTCAGGTGGCGGAGCGATGGCTCCATGTAGATCTTTCAGGCTGTGCCTGGCCGATGGCCATGAGTCAAGGCCCGGCCACCGGACGTTTGACTTCTAAGTTTATCCTGACTTTTCCTTTTCTGGTTGAGGTGCTGCAGAGCGATCTTGTTCAAGAGCGTATTTTCTTACTGAAATATCTCTGAACGTTGACCTTCAAAGGATAGCTTCACCAATTTCAAGTGTATCAAGCGTCCAGTTGGCTTTTTATTATCAGTTTTTAGTCACAGTTTGGTTCGGTTCAGGAAAAGATCTTGGTTTGGGTTAAAATAATAAGTTTTGGTTTCAGCACAAACAGCAACATTCTGGCTGAAAGCCCCAAGGGCAATCTTCTCCTACATTCCGAAACAACAGATACAAATCTCACGTGAGTTTTGCAAATGCAGGGTTAAGATCTAGTTAATATAATTTTAACTAGAGTTAGATACTGTTGTTACACACCATTCTTATAAAAGCAGGAAGAGCAGTTTCATTACAAACGCAAGAAATGGCAACAAAACATCAACAAGGTCAACAACAAAAGACTTAGCAGCCAGCTAATATTACTTACTAGTCCAACAGCAAGAAGCTCAGCTCAGATTACTCTTCTTAGCTCTTCTGTCTCTTTTCCTCTGCCATTATGTCCATAGAGGCTGCTGAGCTTGGTTACATCGCTGAGCTCCTGTTCTGGCACGACACCAGCTCCGCTCCCCATCAGCATTCCCTGTAAACCTCCTCTTCTTCTACACGGTGGTCCAAAACGCCTGTGGTACAGACACTAACACTCCCCCGGTGCTCTGAGCTCACAGTACGGGCAGCCCTGGCTGACAAACTGAGCTAACATTAGCTAACAGCAGCTACAGTTGTCAGCAGTTTACTTCACTGTCCATCAGGAAACTCTGTAAATCACAGAGAGTTGAGGCGGAGCAGCCGGAGGACATCAGAGGGAAAACCAGAAAACATTTTCTTCATAAAATATGATCCAGTTTCACCAAAATCAGTGAAATAGTTGGTGGTGTGTGACTTAGTGCCGTAAAGCGTTACGTACGTTCACCGCGTTGACATTGACCTTCGCTTGTTGCTTCTTATTTTTCTGTAGAGATGAAGAAGGGGAGGAACACTTGCACCAGAGAAGACGACAGCTTCCGTTCAACCTCGCCACCGGCGAAGGCGTCCTCTACGACACGTTGATGGATTCCTTCTCCATTCCTGGTCCTCCTGGCTCCAGTGCACCGACGAACACCGCCGAGCCCTCCACAGAAAAACCTTTAGACCCGGCCTCCCTCTTGGGATCCCTTCGCCAGCAGGACCACTCAGTTTACACCGAACCACAGACACTGAGTCCTCTTCTCCCAATCTTCTCCCAAATCGATGACCTCGATTTGGAACAGTCGCCCATGGAACAAGCCTTCCTGGACAGCCACGCTCTGCTCAGCGTGCCGGGCCAGGCGGTCCAGGCTTCACAGAAGAGGTCCATCACGGGGGACCTCACATCGGAGGCCATGATCGACTCGTTGGAGCAGATCTTGGCAGATGTCGGGGACGGAGGGTTTGAGGATCTTCAAGTAGAAGAGACAGAGTTGAGGGATTGGGAGAACACCGTCGTCAGGATGAACAACGAGAGAGAAGACGCAGCGAGGGAACTGAACCACATCCTTGCCAATGACGTGTTTTCGTATGTGGAGGAGGCTCTGAGGAGAGAGACCATGCAGGGTTCAGATCAGATGCTGCATGAGCAGCCGATGACGGACACAGAGGGGGATGTTCTCGGTGGGGTTGGCAGTTCGCCTGGACTCAAAAATGCGTCTCACAGGGCTGCACAGTGTCGAACCGCTCACCAAGGACACACCTCTGCACTGTGGCCTCCGAACAGCAGCAACCACCACCAGATGATTTCAACACAGTCCTGCCATGCTGCACATCCACTGCCTGACGCAACACAACCGCCATGGTTCATGGGAACGATGGAGCAAAGTGCACAATATACTCTGAACCACGCCGGCCCACAGCGGACTTACACCGAGCCTTCAGTGTGGCAACAACAGCAGCAGCAGCAGCAGCTGCCGCAAAGTTTTCACCATCACACGCTGACACATTTCTCGCACACACCAGGCGGCGTGAACTCAACGGCTCCATCATTCCAGCTGCCGCAAACGCAGCGATTATCCGGCAGCTGTATGTATGAACAAAGAGAAGGTCACATACCGAACGCTGCTACCGTTCCCGCCCGACTGAACGGACCTCTCCTGGGGCCGACATGCTCCAGTGGTCCCACACACGTTACACCAGGGACGACCACCAACGCCCCCTTCGCGGTCGGGGTCATCAACCAGGGGGCAATGCAGCCGTCGGGTCCCTGCGCAGATGTCGGCAACATCAGTTTGGTCCATCTGAGCGGAGACGGCGCCAGTCTGGGAACAGCTCAGTCAGAAAACGGCTCGTTACAGACGTCGTTCTTCTGCTGGAACGGTGACACGCAGGTAAATTTTAAGGATTTTTTGTAGAAGGACAACAATAGAAATGTGTTTATTGACTAAAGCCCGGCTCAGATTTCAGGATTACTGGTACGGATACTTCCCAACTCTTTTTCCAGATGGTTATAATTTGTCTTGGAAAACACATTTTAGAGGCCTCGGGCGGCTCTCGCTCACTCTGTTTTGATGAGCCTCTCCTCAAGTGAGAGGAGTTATTTCAGACGTCTTGTTCAGTTTCTGCACAAAGTTAGAGCTGTTTTTTTAACCTGGGTTGTATTTTACCATGTTTTTGTGCCTTCAGACACAATGCAGCGTCACATTACCAAATATTCGGCACCGATCCTCCTCGAATTATCAGGAGTGAAGACAAAGTGGACCTAATCTTCAATCTGATCCAGACGTTGGTTTCATCTGGATAATCACGCTGTTTTTTTCCTCCACAGATCCCCAAAGTTCCCCTGATTGGCGTCGCCGACCCGTTTGCCTTCCCCACTCTCAGATACGAGCACGAGTGTGATGGAAGCACTTGAGATTATTCCCAAAGACAAACGGAGAGATTACGATAAGGGGTTATATCTGTCTGCTGACAGAGAAACAAACTTTCTCGAGTCTCTTCAGATATTCATCAAACAACTTCACCCAGTAACTCGACAAATTCTTGCTGCAAGTCACCAACGATGTCGTGAAGTGTCGCTCTTCATCACAGTGTGAATCTGTTGTTCTGTGAAGCTTCATATCCAGTTTATATTAGTGAGGACACGTCATAAACAAGGAGGATATCAAAGGAGTTGAGTTCTGAGTCCTGGTTGCTCAAACAAGCCATCTGTCAATCAAAGCGTCCACGCTCTTAATCCTGCATAACTTTAAGCCTTAATATATTCTGAACAGGTGAGTTGTATATAAATTCACCCTCAGTACAGTTGTCATAAACGGGGAAATTAGCTATAGAGACCAAAACTGTTTTTTGTACCAGGCTGTAAACATGTTTATTTCTGCTGTGAAGTTGGACATTTGAACATGGGGACTTATGGAGACTGACTCACTTCTGGAGCCAGCCTCAAGTGGACGACAAGAGGAACTGCAGTTTTTGACACTTCTATGTTGGCGTCACTTCACAGAGGTGAAGATTAACCTGTCTTGCATGCAACATGTTGCTCAATATCAGTACAGTAAGAAACAGATCATATGTTCATATGGACACCTGATGATTGTTTGAAGGCGGACTTGATTTTGTCTGTTTGTTTGGGATTTTATTCAGCTGTGAAACTAAAGACTGGTCTAAATGTGACTTTTAGAGTCACAGTTGCATTTAAACATGCCAATTATCTGGCCTTTTTTAAAGAAGCATGTTACAGTACAGTATTAAAATACTGTAAACTCTATTTAACATGAACATTTTTTCCCTTCCTCACTTACCCACTGCTGATGTGCCCTTAAACAAGACACTTAAATCTACTTATACTTCACATTTAGTGTTTATTAGTAGTATATAAACATTAAATAAACAGTAGAGATAAGGACATTATTAAGTGTTTATTAATCGCAGTTGGAATGCAGATGGACTCGAGGCTCAGCTCCCTCTGAACCATAACGGTCAACGGCAGTACTGCCAACGCTGCACCAACCCTCCATTTTCCCATTACTCATGAACAAGACCCAGAGATACTTGAACTCCTTTGCATGGGGCAGCAATTCCACCATTTCATGGCTGCAAATTGCCTCCAGTGCGTGCTGAAGGTGTTGATCTGAAGAAGCAAATAGAACCACATCATCTGCATAAAAGCGTAGACTCGATCCTGAGGTTATATTACTCAACAGTTATACCTTTTATAACCAATATTTACAACTTTTAATCACATTTTCATTCATTATCTAGTATAATTGTTGACAAGAACAATTAAAAATGTTCTTATATCTGCTTATAACTACATTATAATGTGTTATAGTTTGTTTCAAAACTGTTATTGTTTATTTTCCAGCACTGCTTACAAATGCTAAACTATATTTAAGCTTGTACAGTAAAAGTCAAAAGATGTTGCTACATTTTCACGGGAGAGATGGCAGCTCCAGTGCTCTGTGTGGTCTAAACTAAGACCTGTGATTGAGTACTTTGTATACAAACTGTATATTTCATGTTTAAATCGTGTATCCAGCTCAGCTGTATCCAAGAAGAACTTTGTTTACCTTGTCAAAGTCCAAACATATTCATAAATGTGCACATTTATGCATTTTTGCCTGTAGGAGATTGCCATATTATTCTGTAATTATAGGTAATGTTACACTCTGTAGCTGCATTGTATTCCTGCGTCGAAGTTATAACCATCGAGGTGTCTAATTTATTTTGTCATTAAAGTGCTGTAACCTCTCAGTCGGCCTCATGTTTTATTCTCCATGCCACACATGGAGGAGTTCATGTGAGGACACGGTGTGATCGTATTCAAACTGGATCACCCACTGACATGATAACTCCAGACCTCAGGTATCGGGTTATAAACCCATTGTGATCACATGCTCTGTCCACAGCGCCGGCTCCGGCTCCGGCTATGGCTCCAGCACCGGCTTGTATTGTTATCTGTGGAGTCTGTGGGCATGATGGCACATTTTATGTTTTTGTTCCAGTCTCCTTGCTCCCACGTTATCACTCCTCTGAGATAGATGTGCTCCCACAAGCCATTATGTAACCGCCAGCAGCCTCCCTCAGTGGAAAATCTGTGGAGTGTTCCTTTAACAAGGTAGTTTTAAATGTAAATTAAGGGACTTCAGGGTACTTCAACTTGAGTAGGACATTCCTCTTTCCACAATCACATAAACTCTTTACATACTCTAGATAAGTATTTATATAAACGTTTGACAATTCTGATAATTTGTTTTGTGACACTGAAGGCTTATTTTTCAATGGAGCATGAATTGCAATAAAAATAGAGGAACACATACAGATTACTTTCCAGATTAAAAATAACTGAGGACAGATGTAATGTCCTCTCCTCATGAGCCTCCACTTTAACGTCAAAACCTCAGATTACCATGTGTGCCGTGCTTAGAGAGTCCTGTCTAAGTGAGCAATCACTTCATGCAATGTTAAACCTTCATTTTACTTCAGGAAAACACCTGTATTTTTAAAAGAAAAAGCAGCTTGTGTAAGTCCAGCTCTGAAATCTAAGCTGACCCTGAAGAAAAAGGCTGCCTGGTCTGTCTGAATGAGGGATTAAAGACGAGGAAAAATAAAGTAACCCAATATCACAATCAACCGGACCCGATACGACGTTCTCACGCGAGGAATCTGACTCTATTAAGAGCAGAGAGAAAGAGAAGAAGACGAGCTGGTGAGAAAAAGGGGGAGATGGAGGAAGTGGCTCTAAAAACAAATGAGAGCTGAAGGCTCAGTGTAGTTCAGCTTCAGTTCATGAAGGTCAGGTCAGCCATCACACTCAGACGATAATCATTAACTTTACATGAACTTCCTGTTAGTTTGACTCAGTGAAGTCTAAAACAGTCATTCCATGGCAAAGCCTTTATTTATACAGAATAAAGTCGTATTCTTTCCATTTTTATTTAGAGAATCAAATTTTACAGTAAAATGCTGTAAAATTTCATGGCAAGATCTTTATTTTATACGCCATTTTAAGGGAATTTATATAGAATAAAGTTGTATTTTTTGTTTATTTAAACAGTAAAATACTGTAATACTGTGTTTTCATGTCAATTATACGGCAAAGTTTTGATGAAAAACGGTAAATATACAGTAAAATATGGACTAAAACGGCTCCTTTGATCGTAAAATCAAATGTATCAAATATTCCTTTACCGTCATAGCAGAAAAGGTTAGACTGTAAAATTCTAGCAATCACAGTTTACAGTTTATTACCGTAAAAACGGTGTACAGTAAAATACTGTAATATTTCATAGCAAACTTTTAGTCATACGCCATTTTAAGGGAATTTATATGGAATAAAGTTTTTTATTTTCATTTAGAGGCTGTTGAATTTACAGTAAAACACTAATATTTAATGGCAAAACATTTATTCTATATGGCATTCATGTTGTATTTTCATGTCAGTGAGGTTTGCTGCTTTAATATACAGTAACACACGTTTCTGCAAAATGAGTACTTTAATGTTTTTACAGTTTACTGATAATACTTCTCTACTTGTAATGGAGTATTTTAAATAATGATAATCATAATAATGTTCATATAAATAATAAATAAAAGTACTTTATTGAGATGCTCAAAGCGTCTACAGTGAAGGAGGAAACTCACCATCAGTCTGTAGCACCCACCTGAGTGATTGTTTACTTTATACTTTATACCTTTTATAATTTGACTTAATTAAATGATCTGCTGCTCCTCTAATCAGTACGTTGACCTTCCACTGCAACGATCAGCAGTCAAACAGGCAGACTGTGTCTGGCTCCATCATGTGGTCATAAATCATCCTACAGGTGAGTTCAAACACCTGGAACAGCTGATCTAAAGAAAGAAAGAAACTTTTAACTTTCTGACAAAAGTTCAGGTACAAAACTCGTTTTTAAATGTGAAAAATGGTGAATATGGCGACGACAGATCATGTTGAAAGATCAACATCAGTTAGGGTATCCATAACTCTTCTTTATATTTTAGATTCTTCGAGGTAACCACCTTTTCTTTGCACACTCTTCTCTCGATCAGCTTCAGTCAGAGGTCGTCACCTGGAATAGTTTTAAATTAACAGCCGTGCCTCGTCAAGAGTTAGTTTGTGGAGTCTGTTGCCTTCTTAATGCATTTGAGGTCATCAGTTGTTGTTCAGAGGTCGTGTTGGCATTCGACTACTGTTCTAATCCAAATTATGACAAGAACCGCTCAGCTAATTAAAGAGAATCAACCGTCCATCATTACTTTGAAACATGAAGGTCAGACAATCCAGAAAATATCAACAACCAAGACCAAGACTCAACTCTGCTGCAGAGAAGTTCATTAGAAATCAACACTGACGTTTGTGGACTTGTTCTGCAGATGCACGGCCTGCAGGTGGCGCTGTCGTACTATGAGTGTGGATGATGATGATGATGATGATGAAGTACAGTTTGGACCTGAAGCTGCTGTAAGTTGGTGAGTAACATCTCTAACATCTCTGAGAGGAGAGTCAGGGCAAAAACATGTCACACACCTAGTGAGCGAACACTTACATCAGCTGTTTTCCCAGAAACCGATGAATAATTTCATCATGTTGTCATATTTCAACCCAGAGAAGGGAGTATTTTTAAAACTGTCACACAATACTCCCCTCCGTTGCTGCTGTAGTAATCCGAGTGGAAACTGGAAGGAGGTGTCACAGTCGGTGAGAATCAGGAGACTCCCGGGAAAAAAACCAGGAGGGTCGGCAGATATGTGACACGTCGCAGCTCCTCCTTTTGGGAATCCCTTCATTACTGTCTCAGCAGTCGGGGAGGATATCAGGTCTCCAGCTCACCCAAAGGGCAACACTACAGACAGATTTCCTCTTTGCTGCTCGACCAGGGAAATGTTGATGAAGAGGAGGAAGGACGAGACAGCCCTCACACTTCCAGTGCTGCAGTCTGCTCTTATATTATTGTACATTTAAAGTCCCCATCAGTGTTTTCAGGTATTCTTCATGGTATTTTAGTTTCCTGATAAACCATAAAGAGTTGTTGATGATGTCATCCTGCACTCGGGGTACGGCGTGTACTAATTGTGTACATCTATGTCCGGGCCTCACTGATTACCGTACAAAAGCACAACTTTAGAACTTTATTCAAACTGGATCAGATTTTATTCACAATATATTTGCTGCTTTTCCCCTCAGCTTCAACTCTGGACAGATAGCTTTAGCTAGCCGTATGCTAAAGTAGCTAACCGCTAACTAACTGCTGCTAACTGAATGTATCGTTGGCAGGACCAAACTGGGTACATGCACAACCACTGAAATCAACAGAGAATAACGTTACACTACCGAGCTGATTTATAGACTTTATGATGGAAACATTGCTAAGTAGCAGTAGAGATAACCCCAAAGCTAATACAGCTAACACTGAGAATCCAGTTGGTTTGGAGCTAGTGCTAATGTAGCTAACTGCTAACATGACATGACGTTCACTAGTTTCTGGAAAAGGCTAACATAGCTAACTGAAAATATAAGCTAAAGTTGTAGATTTTGCTAGTTTTTGCTATTTTAGTTAGCTTGGAGGTAAAGCTAACATTAGCTAGTGTTACTTGATGGAAAGATTGCTAAGTAGCAGTAGAGGTGAAGCTAATATAATAAAGCTAACACAGCTAACACTGAGGATCCAGCTGGTTTGGAGCTAGTGCTAATGTAGCTCACTGCTAACATAAGTTAATGTTATGGACCTCACTAGTTTTGGGAAAAGGCTAACATAGCTAACTGATAAAATAAGCTAATGTTGTCGATTTAGCTAGTTACTGTAGCTGACTGCTAACCTTAGCTATTTTAGCTAGCTTGGAGGTAAAGCTAACATTAGCTAATGTTATGAACTTAGTTACATTAGTTTTTCCTCTAAGCCAGCTCACTGCTAACATTAGCTACCATTAGATGATGGAAAGATTGCTAACTAGCGAACCGCTAACTGTGGTCAGCTCGGTTAGCCGTGTAGCTAACTGAACTGACACAGCCCCGGGATGCCAGGAGCCAAACCCGGCAAGAAACCCACCTCAGTAGGCTGCTGTATTCACTGCCAGATTACAATATTCCATCAACCTAACCAACCAAATTCTAACTGATGTGTTGACAGATCAAAAAATAGTTTAGCGATCAGTTTGTGAGTATTGTGGAGCTTTTAGCAGGGCCAGATTATTTTATTTTTGAGGAGGTTGGTAGAGACCAAAACAGAGATAAAAAGTGACTAAATATTAGATTTTCATACTCTAGGTGGCCAGAAAACAACTCCAAATGAATACCAAGATATAAAATTCATAAGGTAAGTCAGCCAGCGTTTACAGCTTGTTGGCTCGATTATAATCTCGACTCAGTATATTAAAATTTGGCCGTTATTAAGCTACAAAATTATTAAATAAAAGATGAACTATGTCCCAATTTGAGTTTTCTTCCTGGCTTCGCAAAACTGAGTTTAAACTTAAAAATCATGACAGAACATCTCCAAGTAATGAAGCTTTTATTTCTTTCCCTGTGAAGTCTGGTGGTGTTGATGGTGGTGGTGGTGGTCGGGTGGAGCCTGGACTCTTTGAAACCTTTTGAGGTCTGTCAAAATGTACGAAGACGGCCGGGGAAAGTCAAGCGTGACCAGACAGAGAGGTGTGTAAGATCCAATATCTGTCTGCTTGATGTAAGAGAGCACCTACACTGATGGGTGGATGAGTCCACCCTCCTCCTCCTACTCCATCCTCTCAGATCCCACAAGAGAGGCCAAGAACAGCTGAGAAAGACATCCACCACCCCCCTCCATCTCAGCCAACAACAGCCTACACACACACACACACACACACACACACACACCACATGGCCTTTATGAAAATATCCTAAATTCAATCAGGATCTGCAAATTTCATGAGCTGGCCGTCGTCCTCCTGAATTTCTGAACGGGGTGTCAAAACAATCTGGACTCTGATGTCTGACTCCCCGAGCACTGAATCAGAAAATCAGTTATTCCGGACTGAGACTGACTTCTCTCAGTTATTAACGGATGAATCGGTTCTTATATCACACCTTCACAGCAGCTCTGATCGTACTGTGACCTCTCTCTGTGTCCAGCGCCAGAAATCTCATTATACTTGAAATTTGAAGGAGACTGTAACGCTGACGGATGATCAGCTGTTATCATCGGGTGCTTGGAGGGAAATCGAAAAGCAGCTCTGTGAAGCTGCACGGCGAGCATAGACTGTATAAAACATGGAGGTGCGCTCTGTGACGTCAGCCACGGGTTTCTGAAGAGGTTATCCATAAAGTTATTACAAAAAAAATGTAAACCTCATGTTGGTGCCGGAGAAAAAAAACAATCATTAGGGTTCATCCTCTGGGAGCCACAAATATACAAAATTGAATACCAAACCATCTGGAAGCTTTTGAGATATTTCAAAAGAGAAATAAAATTTTTGTGGCGCTAGATGAAATGTCAGGCGATGAGTAAAATCATTAAGGTTCATCCTCTGGCAGCCATGAATGAACAAACTTGTATGCCAAACGCTCTGGAAGCTGTTGAGATATTCCACGAGAGAAGTGAAAATTTTTACCTGCAAGTGGCGCTACATGAAATGTCAGACAATCAGTAAAATCATTAAGGTTCATCCTCTGGGAGACATGAATGAACAAAATCTTGTAGCTTTTGAGATGCATTACAAGAGAAGCAAAAGTTTTGACATGCAAGTGCTAGATGAAATGTCAGGTGATCACTAAAATCATGAAGGTTTCTCCTCTGTGGACCGTGATTTTACAAAATCATATGCCAAACCATTTAGTAGCTTTCACAAGAGATGTGAACATTTTGACCTGCAAGAGACACTAGATGAAATGTCAGGCAATAACTAAAATCACCAAAAGGATTCATCATCTGGGGACCATGAATGTACAAAATCTTATGCTAAACCATTTGCTAGTTTTGAGATTTTCCACAAGAGAAGTGAACATTTCAACCTGCAAGTGGTGCTAGATGACATGTCAGGCAATCTCTAAAATCATATTGGTTCATCCTCTGGGGACCATGATTTTAAAAAATCATATGCAAACCATCTGCTAACTTTTGAGATTTTCCACAAGAGATGTGAAAATTTTTACCTAAAATTGGCGCTAGATTAAATGTTAGGCGTTCACTAAAATCATTGCAGTTCATCCTCTGGGGACCATGAATCTTTGTATAAAATGTCATCCCTTACAATCCATCCAATAGTCGCTGAGCTCTCTTAGTCTACAGCATTGCCATCTGTAGAGGCATGATGCTAGCGTGACTTAAACAACACATGAATTCAAGCTACGTCTCGTCGCCTGTAGTGAGGAAACAAAAGAATAAGAAACATGACTGTTACCGTGACAACATGTATGTTCGCTGGCTTATAGGTGAGATTAAACGAGGACTTTAGAGTCATAATTTGCAATTATAATTCAGAGGAAAGACTTTCAGGAGACGTTGAAGGATTTTGTTTAAGCTCTTCTCTGCATGTTCAAATATTTTCTGACTCCCTCTGTTCGACCTGTGCCGTGCAGGGGATTGCTGGGTAATGTCACTGGATATATGCCTGGGAGTGACGGAGCTCCTCTGTGACCAAATACTCATCTCTGCTCTCGCCCAAAAGAACCCATTAATATTTCAAATTAATGCAAATAACCTTAAATGATGAATAATTGCCCCCCGTATCAAAATTCAATTACTGTTAAACACTGACGAATTGCTGATTGAAAATTATGAATAATTTCTTTGACAGACTGAAGACGGACTGAGAGGTAAAACGTGAGAACAAAAGAAGGCTTTGGAAGGATGTGGATGTTTCTTTATGTACCTGTAGCTTCACCTGACGTATGTATATCAGCCATTCACTGTGCTATATGAAATGTGTCTTATAAGATAGATTATTCAAGGCACATACAAACACAATCACTAAAATCATTAGAGATTATCCTCTGGGGACCATGAATGTTTGTATAAAAAGTCATTACAATCCATCCACATCCGACACATTTGGAAAGCTGAAACCATCAAATATTTGATGATTTCGGTGGAAAAAAAATCTCTTGATAGGCTAATTAACTAATCAGTTAATTAAAGCTCTAATTAAAGGAAGTGTTTGTTGGATTTAGTGGCATTAAAGGTGCTAAATACAACCCCCTCGTCTCACCTTCTCCCCTCTAGCATAAAGGAGAAACTACAGTGTTGAAATCTAGAGTCAGTGTTTGGTTTGTCCATTCCTGGCTGCTGTAGAAAGGTGGCGGACCCCGCCTTGAGATATAAAAGTCTCATTCTAATTTAACAAAAACATAACGGCTCTTATTTCCAGGTGATTTTATGCTAATGAAATTATAGTTATTAATATTATATCACAATTCTAGGCCCTTTTAATCTGACACACACCGGACCTTTAAAAATTCAATTTAACTGCAGTTTTTGTGACATTTCTTAAAGATCCATCTCAGTGATTTATCTTTGGACTGTCTTCTTCTTTATTTAAATTGTAGGTTAAAAACAGGGACAGAGGATGTGATGGAGGACTGACCCAGAACCTCTGGGCATGTCACGCAGCAATTTAAATTAATTTGAGACTCAAATACGTCTCCAAGCCCATCATTTAACTCTCATCATCATTTATGTTCTTTTCAATTACATGACGGAGTTTCAAACTGTTATTAAACTGCAAACCGTCTTCTCGTACGAGTTAATCAGAAAGTTTCCAGAGTTTTTGAAGATGTCGTCACCCGGCTCCTCGGAGCGCGCTCGTTGGCGTGGGCGTCGTCCCTCCTGATCTGATCCAGTGGGTTTGCAGTTTGTGAAATTGATCCCTGTGGTAGATACACTGACAGCAGGCCTCGAGGAGCCAGTGTTCGAATGAATTAGGAAGAAGAGAAGAAGACAAGCGAGGGCTTTCTGTTTGTTCTGCCTCTAAATAATACAGCACGATGACAGCCAGCAAACAAAAGCATTTGTGTAGCGAAGAGCGATACCGGGGATTGGATATAACACAGAGCAATGCTTAAATTACAGATGAGAATGGAAACAACTTCTTTGTTTTGCTTTTTGGGGATGTTTTGTTGCCTGTTAAACATTGATGGAGGCAACGTTTGACCACACTCAGAAAAACTGGTTCTTGATAAGTGCGCCGGAGCACTTTGGAGAACCTGTTTAAGGTTCTTTGGGGAGCTGAATACAAAAAACAGTTCACATTTGCACTTTTTGTGCTTTAAATAATCTTTTTATATTTACTTTAGGTTCTAACTCGAACTACTTTCACTTCATCTTTACTTTGAGTTCTCTAGAGAACCCTTTTGTCCTTAAGAACCTTTTTTTGCTGTTTAAGGTTCTTTGGAGCACTGATTCATGGTTCTTTAAGTTGACCCTTTGCTGCATCATAGTTCTTTGAAGAACCAATAGATAAAAGGTTGCAGAACTGAAAAAAGGTTCACCGTGACCACTTTAGGTTCTAACTCAAACTTTGGGGAACACTTTTATCCTTATGATACCTGGGAACTAAATGAGAGTTTGCTTAGTCACAAGTGTAGCAATAGTCTTTGTAAAAGGTTCATTGTACTAATTAATGGTTCTTTAAGTCGACCCTTTGCAGCAACTGGTTCTTTAATAAAACGATAAAAGGTTCTTTGCAGAACCAAAAAACTGCCATTACCACACCAACTTGTATCTTTATTTTCAAGGGTGCAGTAAAGAAACTGGAAGCCTCGGAGCAATAAACTGGAAGCTTTGGGCTCGCCTCTTTAATATTAGCCTGCATAAAATATCTTCTAACTTTCTTTTTTTACACTTAATTGCGTTGCTCCAGGGTGAAAAGAAAACAAATGACAGCCAAGTGATTGTATCCAAATTCCCTGAATGTGATTAAACATAAATGTGTAAAGTGTCGGCGGGGAGATTTATCCCTGAATAATTGACAACGCTGTATTATATTGCTGTAGGAATTATTCCGCCTTAAAATGCTCATTTCGGCCTGCATGTGTTTTTTAACATTCATGCATCTGAAAAATAATTGAAGGGCCTTTTTGCCACGCTGTTGAATATTTCATCCCCATCCGCCTATTTTTTTTTTCTCCAAATTTTCACAGCCTGAACGATGAGCTTTTGCACCCCAAAAAAAGAAGGATATGAATTTTTCAGGCTTTTTAAATAATTAAGACCAAAGTGTTTGGGGCGGCAAAGCCCTGATAAACTAATCTGAGACGGAGAGAGAAAAAAGGGTCTGAGAGGGACATTAGAAATTTATTATTTTATCAGCAGCTATTTATTATTAACACAGAGAGATCCCATTAGCATTCATAGACAAAGGGACTCCTGGGAGGATGCCCTGTGGATCTCAAGGTGATACATTAAAACGGAGAAGTTAAAGGGAGGGAAAGTGTTTGGCTTCGGCCAACGTCTTTCAGTCTGTGAAGTCAGCGGGGTTTCTTCAGCTCTTTTGGAGGTGGATTTTGCGAGCGGACGGCAGATTTAAGACGTGAAAAATGAACCATTTGGACTTCAAAAAGTGACGAGCTAAATACTTGATGTTTGAAGAAATGCAATATCGGGGCTGAGGACGCAGAGGTCAGTTTGTTTTCTGGAAAGTTTTTCCAGTCAGATTCTCGTAAAAAAAAACTCGACACTTTGGTCCAAACAACACATTAAAGTGGAGCCCACAACTGGGCATCACCATATTTACAGACTTTATGATGGAAACATTGATAAGTAGAGAACCGCTAACTGTGGTTAGCTCGGTCAGCCATGTAGCTAACTAACAAGAGGACGAAGAGTTGAATTGGATTTATTTTTTTAGTTTCATAACGAGGAATCTCAGCCTCCTCCACACATTCTGTATGAGCCGGTCCACAGGTACAGCGATATTCATCAAGCATGTGTCTTCATGCTAATGGAAAGAACAGGAGGGTGCTGGGAAACTCGTTATGTTATCAGAGAGCGTAAGAGACGACAAAGGACGACTTTGAGGGGTCAAGACTGAGTCAAGACCAAGACCAGAAGCTTCTTTTGGACGCTCGGCTGGAAGCCAAAGTTTGTAAAACTGAAAAGAGCAACAGTGAACTAAAGTGGCCAGTAAACACCAACAATGAAGCATGAAAACAATCCTGAGTCAGATCATCAGACCTGAAACTAAAGTCTGAAATGAGCTTTAAAGGCCGTGAACTGTGTGATAAACTT
This sequence comes from Miichthys miiuy, assembly GCA_036365135.1. Classification (NCBI taxonomy): domain Eukaryota; kingdom Metazoa; phylum Chordata; class Actinopteri; family Sciaenidae; genus Miichthys; species Miichthys miiuy. The sequence goes on along the minus strand of CM071619.1, from coordinate 21,436,055 downwards.
CGTTTCCAGTGAACCGGCTCAGTCACATTTGGACGTTTAGGTTGTGAACGAGCTGAAGATTTCTTCAGAAAAAGTCCAAATATATAAATTCAAGCAGCGTCCGTCCGTCTGTGACGTAAACGAAAGCATTCAGCCGCATTAATCTGTGACATACTAATAGATTTTGAGAGTAGACAGATTATTAAAACATTTATTAACCAGCTTCATGCGATAAATTATTCATTTGGACAGCTCATTTTAAAAATCATGTCTGGTACATAGCTTACATTATTCTTATATTAATAGTTTCATATTAGCATTATGGTATGAATTATTAAGGATTATGGTTCAGTGGCTAAGACGGCTCGTGTTGATGGAGTCAATGCTCAGATTTTTCAAAATCTTGGACTGAACACGATCGATTGATGTTTATTAATGCTAACGATGTGATTGATGAGTGACTTGATACATTTTAAAAGTATAAACCTGAACCTCGTTTACACCCAGTATGTTCAGGTGTTAGTGGTGCAATATGTTCAGGTGGGTAATGGTTTTAAATGTATTTGCTTTAGCGCCATCATCAGGTCAAAATACCTTTAAAACTGACGACACTGCCGGCCTCAGCTGTATTTTTATTCAGTGCTTAATAGCAAATATTAGCATGCTAACACACTAAACTAACTAAATGAAGATTGTGAATATGCTAAAGATTATACCTGTTAAGTACTAGCATATTACCATACACTGATGTCTTTGTTACAAGGTCCCAATAAGTCATTTGCTAATTAGCAAATGCTAGCATGCTAATACACTAAACTAAAATAATCTGGTTAACGTTATATATACCTGCTAAAAATTAGCATGTAGTGATGGGACAAACTCTCGTGTCTTTGTTATAAAGTCCCAATAAGTCATTTGCTAATTAGCAAATGTTAGCATGCCAACACTCTAAACCTTTACCAGTCTCAGCTGTACTTTGTATTCAGTGCTAAATAGCAAATTTTAGCATGCTAACACACTAAACATTAAACCTGCTATATATTAGCATATTAGCATACAGCGATGGAGGAAAGTGAATCTCAAGTCTTTGTTATAAAGTCATTTGTTCATTAGCAAACGTTAGTATGCTAACACACTAAGCTAATTAAGCTAGGATGGTTAATATGGTAAGCACTATTAGCATATTAGCTTCTAGTGATGGGACAAATATATATATATATATATGTATATATATATATGTTCTTTATTTTTACTCAGTCTGATAATTATTGCACATTAGCCTTTTTAGCACAGCCTGGATGCTAACCTGCTAACCTCCTGCTAACCTGGATGTCACTGCACTTCATATTACCTCTTTGTTCAGCTTTGTTTATTTTTATCTTCCTTTAAATTGAGCTGTGTGTAACACAGAGAGTGTGTACATACATGTGTGTGTATACAGTCAGTACTTTTATACGTACATTAAATTAAACATATATATTTAAATCTTTGGTTTCGTCCTGCAGAGGACAGCGGACTGACTTCAGGACTGAGTGGGCTGCAGAAACAGACTGAAGGCAAAATATGAGAATACACTATATGTTTTAAACATTAAGTGAATGCAGCACCGACGATGAGCTATGGATACAGTTACACACACACACACACACACACACACACACACACACACAGAGGTGGCTTATAATCCCTGCAGGCCCGGAGGCCTTGCTCTCAGGCCCCTCAACTGGGTGACAACAAACCTGCCTCTCTAATTTATGGAAATGCAGATGGAGTTTTTATTACGCCTCCTCCTGACACACACACACACACACACACACACACACACACACACACACACACTTTGAGGTTCGGTTAAAGGGAGGACAAAGGAGGTCAAACACTGTAAGAAATGTGTCAACTCTGCAACGAAAATGGTGATTAGATTATGGGCTGTGTGTGTGTGTGTGTGTGTGTGTGTGTGTGTGTTGGCTCTGTGCATAAAGACATCTTGAAATTTAATTGCAGTAATTAACATGTTTAAGGACGCAATAAATTATACAGTATTTTAAGCAGCAGATAATTCATGCTCAGGTCAGTGTGTCGGCTGAATATTTTCATCTGTGTTTGTGGCTGAAGGACGGATTGAAATCTTCTTCTTCTTCTTCTTCTTCTTCTTCTTCTTCTTCTTCTTCAGCTTTTATATATAAGAAGAAGTCTTCTCGATCATCTCAGGCTGTATTTTAAAAACTGATTCACTCGACCAGCCACCGTCTTCATCTGACAAGCAGGCGTCAGTCAGACTCAGGAGTCATAACTAGATCCTGATTCAGGTCAGATTATTTATATAATCTCTGAGCTGGAATGAAAATAGACGCTTTCTTTGTGGGTAGTGCTCTGATTTTGCACCGCTGTGACCACGCAAAAGGACTTTCTTCATTAAATAACTGAAGCTTTAACGGACTCAGTTCTGTCGCCAAGCCCAGCTTCTTTCAACTCCCAAACATCCCCAAATATCATACTAACTAAGTCCAATAAACCGCTATTCCTCACTTCAAGATCAAAATCCTTCTCATTGTCTATAAATCTCCAGACCTCTGAGATCGTCACACCGTGGCCTCATGGCTGTCCCCGTTAGGACGGCGTGTTTTCGGTCGCGGCTCCTCAGCTCACCTCCCGAAGGCCGTTAGACAGACTGAGTGTGTTTTAAGATGCACCTTAAAGGTCTCTCCACGCTCCTAATCCTGCATAACTTTAAGCCTTAATATAATCTGAACAGGTGAGTTATATATAAATTCACCCTCAGTACAGTTGTCATGAACGGGGAAATTAGCTATAGAGACCAAAACTGTTTTTTGTACCAGGCTGTAAACATGTTTATTTCTGCTGTGAAGTTGGACATTTGAACATGGGGACTTATGGAGACTGACTCACTTCTGCAGCCAGTGAACGAGAAGAGGAACTGCAGTCAACCATGGAGGTCGCTGCTTGCTCAGGGGCCAAAAAAGTTGTACACAACTGGTTTAATCTTGAAAAACATGTTTTATTTTATTGAAGCAAGTCTCCAAAATGGAAATACTCGTGTGCGAGTAGTAGCAACAAAAGTATATTTGAGTACAGTGTACTTTGATACTTCGTACGCGTTCATCAGCGTTTCTTTGTTGTGAGTTTTCACACTATAATAATATGATTTATATCTGAGCGTTGCTGTTTTTAGACGGATCAGATGTGTGAAACATCATATCTGAATATTCATGAAGCCTTCAAATCATCTGTGTCACAGGCAGGAAGGAGCTCGGCGGGGGACGGGGGGAAGGTAAAGGTGTAAAAAAAAAAAAAAATTCATTATCAGGGAACGAACTCGTCTTTGTGAACGATGTCAGTCTTTGAGGAGAAAGAAGGGAAGAAACAGGAATCTCGTCTGATAAAAACATCATTCATGTGCTGTTCCCGTGGCGACGCCTCCTCCTCCTCCAGCTCCTCAAATATAAGAGCTCTCACCTCCATCCCCTCATTGTCCCCTCCTCCTTTTTTATGCTCCTTACTCTCCATCCTTTTCTTAATTTTTCACTTCAATTTCTTCTCCCCCATCCTCTCTGGAGTGCTCTTCATCCCCCCCCCCCAATCCTCCTTCACTATCCTCCCACATCCATCCACCATCCCTCCCTCCCTCCCTCCTCCCTCCCTCCCTCCGTTCTCTCATCTCATCCCCACCCCTCAGCATTTAGTGATTAATGCGAGTTTTAATTGTCATGCTCACTTTTATGCTCATTAAAGTGTATTATGCAGCAGTTAGGGTATTAAAGTTCAGCGAGAAATTTCATGCATACTGATGAGAATGCAAATGAGCCCAGCGTGAACGAATAGTATGGTTTGTGTTGTGCATATATGTGTGTGTGTGTGTGTGATTATCCCCAGGAGTGAGCCAGAGTGTCATTATCACCAGTGCTAGCCTTCTTAGCTGAGCGGAGAGAGAGTCCATCCATAGAAATCATGTTAATGGGAGTCTTAAAGTGTTATTTATGCCTGAATACCTGAAAACTATTTAACATGTGATGCTGTATGTTGCAAGAAATGCTGCATGGGCGTTTATTCAGTGAGGTGCAATCAATTCAGGTACACGTGTACGTCGATTTAAGTCCAAAAAAATCACGTATAAAATTTGTATTTATGTGATTTATCACCCCCAGTTTCAGAGTGTAATCCCACTGTGGTAACTATGTTCAGCTGTACTCGAAGTATTTGTTCTGATTACATTACTTATGATCAAAAACTAGCGAGTCGACAACTTTGCTAACAGCCAAACATCAACCAGGTCACCAACAGCAGACATAGCAGCAGCTAATATTACTGACTAGTCCAACAGCAGTCAGCCCAGCTCGGCGTCTGTCTTTCAGCCTTTTATTTCACCAAGCTCTCACCAACCACTAAAAGTCAGTCCCAGATTTACTCTTACTCTCACTCGCTCTGCTTCCCTGTAGCAGCTCCGGTTCTGGCATGACACTGAAACCTCCTCTTCCTGGTGGTCCGTAATTTTACAGAGATTTGTATACAATTCAAAAAATACAGAAAAAGACTTTATGTTATTTTCTGTAAATTAGGTTATAGAGTTTGAAAGTAAGAATACACATTGATGTAAAACTAAGATTTAAAAATGACAAAGAAGAACTTTACATTGTTAGTATGGATGTAAACATTTACATTATGAGCCACAGATAATTACTGTCATTTTACATCAAGTAGTATATAATTTAACAAAGCATAAAAATATACTGTATAAATTATATAGTAATTTGTAAAATCTGTACAAAAACGAGAAATAACTGTATAATAACTTGAAACTGAAAATAACAGTTTGGTTGTAAATTTACAGATAATTTCTGTAATTCTTTTACGATTTGAAACAAAAACAGAAAGTTTGATGTAAAACTAAGAAGATTTAAGTTAAAACTAATATAATATAACTAATAATAACTTGAAACTGAAAATAACAGTTTGGTTAAGTTACAGATAATCTCTGTAATTTTTATACAATTTAAAAAAAAAAACAGGAAACTACCGTAAAAATTTGAGTTATTTCCCATACATCATCAGTACAATGTACAATGAAATTATTATTTTTGCAGATATAAAACAAATATCCCAGCCAAGTTTTTACTCAAAACACAAACATCAACTTCGCGGTGATACGAGAGGAAGATTCAGTGGATCAAAGTCCATGTGGTTCATCCTCTGGGGACCACGAATGGATGAAAATGTCACAATAATCCAGATATTTAACTGACTGAAAAGACAGAGTAGCACAGATGAAACACTGACGGCAGCAGCGTGGGTTTAACAAATGAAGTGTCTGGATGAAATGTTTGTACTCTCATTAACATAACGAGAATTTAAATGTAACACGGTGAGAGAGAGAAAAAGAAACATAAAAACTGTTGGAAGGTGGCTCCGTCTCATTCGAGGCAGTGTGTCGGGTGTCGCTGTCTTCCCTCCTCAGCCCACCTGCTGTTACCACCATGCTGAGTGAATAGGCTCAGTCATTACTGCGCTTCAGCTGCGCTGTCTGCAGAGTAAAATGAGACAATAGTAAAGATTTTCAACCAGGGGGCCTAAATCATTTACACAGCGTGAAGCAGGAGTGCTGAAATGAGGCTGCTGATAAGTCTGTCCTGCAGCAGCAGCAGGTGGTACTGTAACTGTGACAAGAAGAAGAGACAGATAAACTCATTACACTGACAAACGGCGTGTTTATGCGTGAATAAAACTGTTTAAAATAATGGCTGAAATGTCCCCCGGGTGCTGATCAGAAGAAGATATCAGACATCTTTAGCTGAGGCTGCTGGGAGTTAAAGTTTTTCTTGGGCTCCAGGTCGGGAGAAGTACGTAACGCTTTACGGCACTAAGTCACACACCACCAACTATTTCACTGATTTTGGTGAAACTGGATCATATTTTATGGAGAAAATGTTTTCTGGTTTTCCCTCTGATGTCCTCCGGCTGCTCCGCCTCAACTCTCTGTGATTTACAGAGTTTATGATGGACAGTGAAGTAAACTGCTGACAGCTGTAGCTGCTGTTAGCTTATGTTAGCTCAGTTTGTTAGCTGGTGCTGCCCGGACTGTGAGCTCAGAGCACCGGGAGTGTCAGTGTTTGTACCACAGGCGTGTTGGACCACCGGGAAGAAGAAGAAGAAGAGGAGGTTTACAGGCCCAGGGCTCAGCAGCCTCTTTGGACACAATGGCAGAGGAGAAGAGACCGAAGGGGACGTTAAGAAGAGAAAAGGAGAGAGTAAATCTGGGACTGACTTTTAGTGGTTGGTGAGAGCTTGGTGAAATAAAAGGCTGAAAGACAGACGCCGAGCTGGGCTGACTGCTGTTGGACTAGTCAGTAATACGTCTGCTGTTGGTGACCTTGTTGATGTTTGACTGTTAGCAGAGTTCAAACCTCAGAGGCCCTGGAAGATATGTTGGACCCTTCAGTGAGTCCTGTCCTGGTTTTGGGCCCCTGAATGCATCTGTTGAATCAAATCCCACCACAGTCACTGTCCAAAATGTGTTTCAGTTTTAACCGTCTACGTCACATTTTTCAATTTAAGCTTTCCCTCAGGCTACGAAACACCAGTGAGACCAGATTAGATCCTCTTTTCTGGAAGCTCCATTAATCAATATTTCTCATATTAACACTAAATTAAACAACTTCATGTAATGTGAAAGAACCCACAGAGAATCATCGCCCACCTCTGCAGCTCCATGGAGCTTTTTAGCCACTTTAGCCTCATTTAACTGTATTTTAAATGAGGCCAATAAACCCACCGACCACGACCTGCTCGGCACCAAACAGCAGGCCGACACAGTTAGAGACATGGTGGAACACTTAGCAGCTAAAAAGACAGATATTTTTCTCCCACGGCCACTTGTGGCTGGCTCCAGAAGTGAGTCAGTCTCCATAAGTCCCCATGTTCAAATGTCCAACTTCACAGCAGAAATAAACATGTTTACAGCCTGGTACAAAAAACAGTTTTGGTCTCTGTAGCTAATTTCCCCGTTCATGACAACTGTACTGAGGGTGAATTTATATACAACTCACCTGTTCAGGTTATATTAAGGCTTAAAGTTATGCAGGATTAAGAGCGTGGACGCTTTGACTGACAGGTGGGTGCTGTTACAGATGGCTTGTTTCAGTAATCACGCTTCATTCGGCTCTGACTCTTTGACCATTTCTGGATTTTGGTGCTTTTATTTGACCTCATGAAGCTGAAAAAAGACTAAAGTTAAGCACTTTAAATAATCTAAAACATAAAACAGATTTTGCTTTGTTCACCACATAATTCCAGATGTGTTATTTCATAGTTTTTCTACAATGTAGAAAGCAACAAAAATCAGGTGTGTCCAAACTGGCACTGACACTATAATTCCCAATTATCATATTAAACATTGTTAATTCCCTGTCAGAGATCAAAGAACTACTGCTTTGTGTCACACACAACGGTTCAACCAGAAAAACGGTACAAATTGTGCTCATACAGAAGCCATTGTTTCAATTGTAGACATATTCTGGGAGTAGTTTCCACCTGGGACTGCAGGTGAACGTAATTAACCATCTGATAAAACAGAAATTCAGCAGTTAGCCCCGAGGGCGACTGGATAAAAAACATGACCATTATCCATAGTGGATTCAGTCCAGTTTGGCCTGAGGTGAGAACGTTCATGTAGAAACAATCAGGGTCAAAGACACAATTACAAACTTCCTCTACACAATGTGTATTATCAGCAACTGAACTAAGTATATATATATATATATATATATATTCCTAAAAATATAATTCACTGTTTATAGTTATGTATATATCTGATATACTCTCTTCTTAGCTTCCTCCGTCAACGTCCTCTTCACTCTCTTCTCCTCTGTCATTATGTCCATAGAGGCTGAGCCCGGTTACATTGCCCACCTGCCCAGCTCCTGTTCTGACACGACACTGGCTCCGCTCCCGTCAGCATTCCCAGTAAACTCTTCTTCTTCTTACTGGTGGTCCAATACGCTCGTGGTACAAATACTAACACTCCCCCCGGCGCTCTGAGCTCATAGTCCAGCCGGCGGCCCGGCTAACAAACTAAGCTAACATTAGCTAACAGCAGCTACAGTTGGCAGCTTTTCATCAGTTTCCATATTGTTTTAACTTAGTTAGCTTCACTGTTATTGTTTTAATATTGTTTTAACTTAGTTAGCTTCACTATTTTATTGTTTTAACTTAGCTAGCTTCACTGTTTTATTGTTTTAACTTAGCTAGCTTCACTGTTATTGTTTTAACATTGTTTTAACTTGGTTAGCTTCACTATTGTATTGTCATTTCCTGTTTAAGGTTAATTAGCTTCACTGTTATTGTTTTAATATCGTTTTAACTTAGTTAGCTTCACTATATGATTGTTACTTCCTGTTTTAGCTTAGTCGGCACGCCCCAGCTAACAGACTGAGCTAACATTAGCTAACAGCAGCTACAGTTGGCAGCTTTTCATCAGTGAAAATCAGTTTCCATGTTGCTTTAACTTTTTAGCTTCACTATATGATTGTTATTTCCTGTTTTAGCTTAGTTAGCGTCACTGTTTTATTGTTTTCATAATGTCATTTCCTGTTTTAGCTTCCTTTGCTTGTTGGCTTACTTATTCTGCCATGTAACTACAGAATAAGACACATTTTTGGGTGTTATGAGCTACATCTTCAGCCTGTGTCCATACCGTACTATATTTCCCATACAGAGTCTGTTTGCTTTAAACGGCTCCACATTCCAGCGGACATTTAAACGTCACACGGGGAGGGGAGGGCGGTGCTGCGTTTACTGCCCCCTCCCCCAAAACCACGAGGCTCCAGTGTTGACAGGGCCCGATCACCGCCCCACATCCAGTCCGGCTTTTCTACCACCAACCACGGGGCGAGCAGACAAAGCAAGTCCCGCTTCGGAGCTCTGTTTCTCTCTCTCCCTCTCTGTGTGAAAAAAAACCCACAGCCTGGAACGAGACACGGTCGTTATTACAACCCCCTCCCCGGGTTTCAAAGCTTTTCATGCGGGCTCACAAAGGATTAGCGGCCGTGCGGGAATTCCGCCCCGGTCCTTATTTAGCACCGAGCTGGCCCCGCAGACTCCGCCTCCCGTTCATTTGTCAACAAAGGGGCTTGACATACCCGGAGAAACCCTGCCCCCATGTTTCCATAAAAGGATGGTTTGGCCATACACGGCCAACAATCAAGCCGTGTGGGTAACCTTTCCCTTCCCTATCCCCGTTCATATGGTGCGTTGACTTCCTCCGTCGCCGTTAAAGCGGAGCTATCATGGCGGAGCGCGTACAGCAGCCCCCAGCCAAGCGGCTCTGCTGTAGACCGGGATACGGCTCAACATGTAGGCAAGGCCAGCGGGCCGCGGGGGCGACGTGCGGCGGCGGCAGCGGCGCTGGCGGCTCGGCTTCCACCCAGGGCGGATCGAGTAAAACCCAGAACCCGGAGTCTCTCCTGGACATCGCGGCGAGGAAAGTCGCCGAGAAGTGGCCGTTTCAACGGGTGGAGGAGCGTTTCGAGCGGATCCCGGAGCCCGTACAGAGGCGGATCGTGTACTGGTCTTTCCCGAGGAGCGAGAGGGAGATCTGCATGTATTCGTCGTTCAACACGGGAGGCGGCGGTAGCGGCGGGGAGGAGATCGGAAGTAGCGGGGAGAGTGGCGACGAGACGCGGCTGCCTTTCCGACGGGGCATCGCTCTGCTGGAGAGCGGCTGCGTGGACAACGTACTGCAAGTCGGTGAGTGTCGGTGATGATGGGACACACAAAAAAACATTTATCAGCCAGAAAAACCAGATTCATGATTAAATATGTTTTTTTTTTGTTAAGTTGAGGCTGGAAAAAGTGACAACAAAGGCTGAAGCGGCCACAATGGGGCTTTAAATCTGCTGCTGCATGAATGGGAATGTGTGACTGGGGCATTTAAATCCTGTTTTTTTGGCTCGGGGGCACTTTGAATGTGAAATGTAAAAGGGTACAAAGCCTTTTAAAAAATCCACTAATTAGGTTGGAAATCAAGCTGTGACTTCAACAAAGAGGAATTCCCACATTCAGAAAACTTCCACAGGATGAGGCAGATCTGCTGCCGGGACACCAGCATCAGCATTTGAAGCTGATTTTAGGGGGTTTAAAGGTGCCTTAATCTCATTAATATATCAAATTAATCATAAACTATATCTGCTGTCTGCTGGTGCTGAAGCTTGGAGCCGATTCAGGGGTTCAGATCATGCTAGAAAACACCCGAGTGCCCTTTTTTAAAAACTAAAATATCAGATTAATCAAGCTGATTTGATTAACTACATCTGCTGTCTGCTGCTCCTGAAGATTTGAAGCTGATTTTGGGGGTCAAAAAACACCCAAAAGTGCCTAAATCTCATTAATATATCAAATGAATCCATCTGATGTGACTTAAAACAACACTCAGAGGCATTAAACTTCATTTTTTACGCTTTAAACCTCTTTAAATGTTTGTTTTGACACTAAAAACACATAAAAATCAGCCTTTTTTTTTTTTTAAAGGATTGACATAGCAGTGTTGAGTAATAAGGGAAGTGCTTGAAGTGTTGGGTTGGGTCTTAACTGACACACATTACATTTGAATGAGTTGTCGGATCATAACTCCGGCGTTCACATTGTGTGTTTGCCAGCTTTTAATCAGCAGACTGTGACAGCAGCTCCGGACATGTTGGAGCAGAGTCAAATATGCAGCCGTGTTGTTGTTGGTGTGTGTGTGTGTTTTTAGAGAGGACTCGGTTTAAATGAGACCAACTCGCAGAAAGACGACGTGAAACAGGAACAGACACATGTGCTGATCTGACAGCTGCCTGTGCACGACAACTTCTCTCCACCGCTGCATGACTCAGTGACATTTAATGTCGTTTAGTTGTTTATTTTATGGATTCGTGCACCTCCTCTTCTCCCTCTTTTGAGATTTTAATTACCCAGCACGCATATCGAATGCCCTGCATTCCCATTGTGGCACTTTGTCCCTGTTTCCACGTTCATTTGTGTCTTTCAAAGCTTCCCCGTCGCCTCCGAGGCTGAACAAAAGCATCTTTTCACTCGCTCGTTGAGTAGAAGAAGACAGAAAACTGGGGGCCGTGATTCACGGCCGATTGGCTCAGGCTCTTTGTGTTTGTGATTTTTTTTTTTGTTTGTTTCTTCTTCTTCTTCGTCAACTTGAACTCTTTGATCGTGTCACGGCGTCTCTCACCTGAGAGCTCAGCATCCCCCCCGAGTCGTGGTGGACACCTTCCCAGGGAGGGAGCTCTCTCGGTGGGGGGGGTGGGCTGTAGTAATCCCATTACTTTGCATGGTTCATTTGAATTGTAATGCAATCTGAACACTTGAGTTTCTGCATGACCCCGTCCCTCTTCTTCACCCGACCACCACCACCACCACCACCCCCTTCACTTTTAAATGCATGTGGGGCTTTGTGAATGGCCACGGGGGGAATACACACACACACACACACTCACACACACTCACACAGCAGGCCTCTCTCTCTGTCCTGTCCTGCCAAAATAAGAGAGGCCTGTATATTCCCAGATATTGGGAAACGTTTCTGCAGGGAAGAAACTGAATCTCAGAGCGAGGGGGCTCGATCTGCACGCTTACAAAGAGGAATAACAGTAGTGCTCTCACACACACTCACATATGAAGGGAGGGTTTCTTTCTTGGCTTGATTGCACACACACACACACACACACACACACACACCCAAGTCTGGAATTTGCTAGAAAAATAGAGCCAAGAAGTGATAAATAAAAGATGTAATCTCCCCATGTGTGGGCCGTACCAGAGGAGGAGGGAGGTTTTCTCTCTCGGCAGACCTTGAGGAAATGAATTGGCACACATTGGCCGCGGACCCCTGTCGTACTCCAACAACAAACCCCTCCACTGTTAATCAGCGCAGAGATAAAGGCGGCCGAGAGCGAATACTCTGCACTGACAGTGTAAGAGTGGACGACGTGTCCGTGACGTCACCCACGGACGGTACGCCGTCCATTCTTTATACCGTCAGCGCTTCTGAACTTCTGCAATTCACAGTTTAACGGGGAGTATTTCTTGGCTCTGAGCCCTTTTCTCTTCTTAGCTTCCTCCATCAGCGTCCTCTTCGCTCTCTTCTCCTCTGCCATTATGTCCATAGAGGCTGCTGAGCACAGCCACATTTGCCATCTTAGTTTAGCATGTTGGCATGTTGCTAATTAGCACTAAACACAGCAAAATGATTGGATTTTGGAGCCCCGATGTTTGGTTGAGACTTCCTGGATGTTTTCCAGTGTTGTGTTCAGTTAAAGAGGCCTAACATCTTTATTAAAACGATGGCGATCTCAGGCCTCGCTGTGCCGCTGAAGCTTTAAACATGACGTGGACGTCTCAGCGCTCGGGGGATGTTGAGGTATAGGTTTGAGCTGAAGTATAGGCTTGTTAAAGTATAGGCTGTGCTGTTTGTCAAAACAAGATGTACAGTAATGCACGCCGTTATCTAAAATGAGGAAATACATGGTTTCTATATATGGTGGGAAAACAGACGCTGTCATGTGTTTGTTACCTGCGTTAACCAGTTATTAGGTCACGTTTAAGGAGGTCAAGGTCAGACTTTCACACCCTTCAGAGGCTCTCTCTCCTCGTCTGATCTCCTCTTGATGTGCAGCGTGAAGTCAAAGGTCCTTAAAACGTCAATGATGTTAATATGCAGTGTTTGTTTGTTGTTGATGGGAAAATCCCTCCCTTCAGTTTCCTCTTACAAAGAAAACCATCAAATATTCGCATTTAAAACCAAAATCTGTCTCTTTTGGAAGCATTTTAGCTTTAAAATGTCACTTTTTGTAATAACTATAAACACAATCTAACTAATCATTCGGCGTCCAATTGCAATGATTTTCAGGATCAGGTGCTGCCGCAGGATTGTCTGGTGATGTGTTGAACGTCACCGCTTCCTGGAACAATCAGGAAATAACTTTTTATTTCTCTGATTAACGACTTTATCGAGGCCAGTGCTCGCTCACTCTCATTTACTGTCTTGTGTTGCTCGACCACTTGCTCTCTCAGACTCAGATTTAGAAGCTTGACGTCAGAGGCTGTGTTTTTTTTAATATAAAAGATGGATCCGGCTCAGCTTCTCTGCTGCAGATTGCTGCGGACAAAACAAACTACCTCCATTGAAATGAATGGGAGGGGGGACCTGCATTCACACCACAGCACCAAATCTGGTCTGAATACCTTAATCCTCTTAGAAATCAACAAAAAAAGACGCTCTTATAGCTACAGAACTTGCCTGAGAATAGTCACGTTTCTTCAAGTTCACTATAATTCAGTGATAGCTGAACGGGAGCTACTAAGAGCTAATTTGGGTAGCAAATATCAGCTTTAAAAAGCATCTCTAGTTAAAAAGAGATTTGGAAACAGCTCAAATTCAAGTTGTTTCCCACAGCGGCAACATTATACTTCCTGTTTACAGCCTCCAAATAATGGGAGCTGTAGTTATTCCAAAGCTAAGAATATGACTGCTCCTTCCGGATAGCATTAAAACAAGGAATTACAGTGATTCAATGCATTTTAATATGATTTTTTTGTTCGTTTTCTCCGTCAAATCACTGAAAACTTTTGTTTTAGGTCATTTGACTTCACGTGAGTGTGTTTGCACAACCCTACAAATTAAAACTCTTCGGTTTACGTCAACATTTCTGTCGTTTTGTGCACTGAAGTGCAGAATTTGAGACTCTGTGCTCAAGTCTGCCACCGGCCTGTTGCTTCACGGACGGACGGAGAGGAGCTGACGGGGAGTGATCGTCTGTCGTCATTGCAGCTCGTCTTGTATCTCGTAGTTTTCCTCACATTTCGTCGTGTCGATGTTTGAGAGGCGCTCTCTCTGTCGGTCTGTTTCTGGGCTCAGACGTTTGGGTTTGGTTCTGATAGCAGCGTAGCGTTCTGTCACCACACAGTGAAATCTTTCCGGGTCGAGTTCAGCCAAAAGTTTGACGGCTCTGGTCTGGAAGAGGACGTTCTGGCTCGGTGATGATGAGTGTTACTCCCTCTGCAGTCATCGTCACACACCCAGATCCTGACGTAAAAGTACAAATACCACAATCTAAAAATACTCGATTACAAGTAAAAGTCCTGAGTGTGTGTGTGAATAAAGAGCCTGAAGCTTGAGACTGTTTCGATGCCTTCGGTGGTTCAAGATGTCGTTGATCACTTTCGTTAACATGTCTACAAACATCACTTACTGTGTTTCAGTGTCTCCAGATCAGATTGATGAGTTACAGCTAACCAGCCTAACACACTGATGTTAAGCAGCTGTGATGTTTGCAACGTTAAAGTAACATTTGAGACGTTTTATGTGCACGTTGACACTGTACTGACCGAGAAAGCTGCATTATACGCAAGCTTTTGGCTTACAAATGTGATCAGACCCTTCAGTGGAACATTAAATAATTAATAAGGGGTCATCAGATGATTTAATGATGAAGGAAAGAAGAAAAAACAAACTTCTGATTCACAAATGTTCTCGCATCTTTGCTGTTTTTATAAATATTGGTTAGTTTTACCTTGAGTTTTGGGATCCGAATAGTTATTTAAATATAAAAACATCTAAAGTTTGAAGGGAAAATGTCTCTTTGATGGAAGATTCAGCATCTTAATTCTGTTAGCTCTTAATTCAAAGATCATCTGTGCATGAAAAAGTAACATTTAAGCATTTTATATGTACAGAACTGTTTAATTTAACCCTAAAACGACCACTGTGGTTCGTATATACTATACTGAACGTCATTTTTACATTTGAAGTTTTGAAGTCTTCTTTTTGCTGACATTTCTTTCCCATATTCACTTTATTTCCTCCAGTTTAGGTCAAAGTTAAGTGAGCTTTAGCTTTGTAATAGTGTAAAAAAACAACAACACTCGGATAAATAGTTGCATCGTCTGCAAAAAGACACATCGTCTATAATATTATACAGTCCAAATGGCTTCTGTGGCCAGAAATACTCAAAACAAAAGAAGAGTCACGGTCGTATAGTCGCATTAATTTTATTTAAATAAAGTTTTTACATTGCAAATCAGTCTAAATGTCTCGGTAGCGTTGGTGCAATAGCTGCTAAAACAAGTCGTAATCACAACATTGACATATCATCAGTTTTTAAAGTTGATGTGTTGGCAAACATTTACTTATTTACACATCCAGAGTGACGTTATCATTCGTTCGTGTTCTTACTTGTGTCGTGTTAGTCAAATGTTGCTCTGTTTTTGGTCTCCACCATCTCCTGAGGGGAATATCTGACTGTTTGTCTGCTGTTTGGAGCCGATCAGGTCGTGTACGGTGACTTATTTTGAGGTTTTTTTTAGATGAAGCTGCTGCCTGCCTGGTGCTGATTGACACCGATACAGCAACAAGAGTGAACCAAAACAGTAAAGTTGTAGCCGGACAGATAAACGATGAGCTGAAACTCTACGAAGCAGACGATAACTCCCTGGAGGTTCATCAGACGACCCTCTTTTGTCACATCGTAATAAAAATATCGATCGCAGCTGCTTTAACTAAATCTCTGATCCTGTGATACAGTGCATATTTATACACTTAACTGCTAAACTCAGCATACTGTATTGAATTAAACCGGAGTTAAGCACATCAAAGCACACACACACACACTGATGCATACATGAAGCCTCGGGCCTTGTGTATACACTGATTACTGCCAGCTCGTGCTCTCATCTGCAATTTTATGAAGAATCGATGAATCGGCGGGCTCGTATTGAACGATGCAAAGCTTTGCAAGCACACACACACACACACACATAAACACACACAGCTCCTCATTTGCCTTGTAGGTTGTTGATCAGCATTAATAGTGTATGCATAGCACCTCAATATGCTTCTGCTCTGAAAGATCAATTTTTATCGGAGCTACACGCTTTGAGACGAACGCTCGGCTGGATTTCACAGAGAGTGGTCGTCGGCAAAGAGCTGCCATTTTGAAAAATGGTTTCACACAACAGTGACCGGACTTGTATAAAATTAAAAGAGGCTGTGGATGTCAAGATAGGATCACTTGTTACAGCAGCTCACAAAACACAAGGTGGATCAGAAAAATACTCTGTGGCCCAACGGGTAAAGCGGACACCGCTTGTACAAAAGGTTGAAAGTTGAAAACCGTCCAGAGTTCATTCAGCGACCTCTCTGTGATGCTACACTCTCTATACTCCCTCTGTAGCCTGGTTAGTAGCCGCAGTTAGCTCCTCCATCTTATTACAGCGAAACCCCACCGAGCAACGTCTCCATCGAGGCCACAGCATTGATTTGTTCCTCCACAACTTCAAACCCCACCAGAAGCCCCCCCCCAGACTTTGTTAATTGACTTAGATTTGGTCATTTTTCTGGTTTGCGTGTTTCTAAATATGTAAAGATGCCTCATAGTTAAATTATAAGCTTGCCGTTTTTACGATCTAAAGTTTGCACATGGTGTTTTATTTTGAAAATCAGTCTAACTGTCTCAGTAGCTTTGGTGCAATAGCTAAAACAAGTCGTAATCACAACATTGACATATCATCAGTTTTTAAAGTTGATGTGTTGGCAAACATTTACTTATTTACACATCCAGCAGTTACAGAGCGACATTATCATTCATTTGTGGTCTTACTTGTGTCGCGTTAGTCAAATGTTGCTCTGTTTTTGGTCTCCACCATCTCCTGAGGGGAATATCTGACTCCACCAGTCTCTAACTCTGTTTGTCTGCTGTTTGGAGCTGATCAGGTTGTGTGCGGTGACTTATTTTGAGTTTTTTTTTGATGAAAAATCAGTCGTTTGTGTGTCCGTCAAAAGTAAAATAGCTACATATTCCTGATGGAGACGAACGGAGAACTGTTCTCTCAACGTTTTCTGACTTCTAAAATTCTGGATTTGACCTCAAAGCTCTTTTAAATCTTTAAAACCAACTCACAAATGTGTCGTTTCATTTCATAAAAATGCTCAGTAACTCTCACTGTAATTCTTAGAAAACGTCACTCAGACAGGAGGAAATCACGTGTTTGTTAGGGACTACTTTAAGCGGTGGATGAATCCACGTTTGGTGCTCTAGTGAGTATTTTAGGGCAGGGTTGGTATTTGTTCAATTTATTGATGTTTTCATGGGATTTATTGACAACAGGAAAAAATATTGAATTCCACCAGCGTTGTCCGTTACGGCGTGGGTTGGTTACTAGTTTAAAAAAATGCTCCTAATCTTTCGCCACAGCTGCTCCGCACCGAGTTTAGCACTCTTTCCACATCCATCCACATCTCCCTGATCTGTATTCCTCTGTCGTATTCCTTCATCATTAACCTTCAACTGGAGGGAGAGGAGAGGCGGCGGAGCAGAGAGGCGGATGGAGGAGGAGGGGGGAGTAACTAGTTTACCTCCCCCGTCTGCCCTCGGTCGGCTCGATAAATCCCCGTTTTGTTCTCGTCTTACTTCTTCCTGGACACCAAATAATGCTGCCAGTGGTGGCGTCGATGCACATCGGGCTGCGACTAACTGTTTGATTAATCTGCTAATTATTATGTATTGATTGAGTCCATGAAATGTCAGAAAATATACAAATAAATATACAAAAATCACTCTTCCCTGAAGCCAACGTTCTCTTTTAATAGCTTGTTTTTCTGACTAAAATACCAAAAATATTCAAGTTCAAAGCTGCAACATTTAGTCAATTATTGATTCATTTATTGACATGCAACTATTAATTCATATTTGATTAATTGCTTTTTAAAGTAAACATGCCAACATTTGCTGGTTCAAGCGGCTCAAATATGAAGATTTTTCGACGATTGGTTGAACAAAACAAGCATGAATGCAACTTTTTGGAGTTTTATAGATGAAATAATTCATCAGAAAGGCACCAAATCCCTAAAAATTGAGAATCGAGAATGTTTGGCATTATTTATTAATTATAGTTTCTAATTATTTGTCTCTCAGAGTTCACTTTAAGCCGGTGAAGTGGTCTCTTTCCTCTGCGCCATCTGGGGAGTTTTATTCAGCCACACAATGTCTTAGCAAGTCAAAGCCTGCCACCGTCCTCGCCTCCTGGGATCCTCCCGGGCCTCGCGGGGTCGGTCTCCGGAGAGAGCGAGCGGCCCTTCGGCCCTTCGCAGCTCTGCAAACAGAGCACTTTAGTTAATAACAGGTGAACTGCTTCGAGCTTTTTAAACACATTAGCACCGCTCACGATTCTTCTGAGGTCAACACAGCCGAGCCGGCTGTTCTTGATCTTTTCGGTTCTCGTGGAAATGAAAAGGAGTGTTTGCCGTCGAGCTGCAGACTTGAACGAAGGCCGAGCTTTTGTCTCGCTGCTCGCTTGCAGCTGGAGTGTAAATCAGAAGCTGCTTATGAGAAATGCTTACCTTTTAATGGGAACTTAAAGGTGTCATCAATCAGAGGCTGTTACCTTAGCTCACAGCCGGAGCATGCTTAATGAAGACTGATGGTCCTCCTCTACTCTGCTCTCCTCAGACAGCAGAAACGTCATCGTAGAAGGAGTCCAGCTCAAATTAAAATTCATGTTTGATAACAAGTCTGCCTTCACTATGGCTAATTTACACATCCTGCAGTTATAGAGCAGCATTTCCATTCATTTAGAGTTACGTTTGTGTTCAACTGATGGATTTAAGCCCAATATTCACTCTTTAAGCTCCATTTTTGGTCTCCACCAACTCCTGAAGGAAATATTTGTCTCTTTAGCTGCTAAATGCTCCACCAAAACAACCTATGAGAGTGAAGTCGACCAAACAATTTGCCAGATTCCCATCACCACAACTGGACCCATCATTTCTGTGTTATATCTCTATATCAGGACCAAGACAACAAATTTTAAGAGCAGCTTTTTAGCTCTGTTGTCTGTGTTGGTATCTACCAACTCCTGAAGGAGCCGCTAAATGCTCCACCAAAACAACGCTATGAGAATGAAGCTAAATTAAAGCTAAACAAGCTAAACAGTGAGCTGAAACTCACGAAAGACTGACCACTAATGCTAGCTAGCATCTGTTATTACATTAACACAGGGCAAAACACGGCAAGTTTGTGAGAGCTGCCAGTGACTCAGCAGGTTTTGAAATAATACGAACAAGCTAATTTTAGAAAGCTATGCTAACTAGCTTCTGAATCTCCGAGTGAAGGCTAGCTTACTAGCTTCTAGCTTCCACTTTTGGAGCATTGAAGTGTTTAAAGTTGTCATGTAACACAAAGTGACAGTAGATTGCTAATGCATCATATAATTTAAGTTATACTGACAACAGTTAACGGCTAAACAATGAGCTGAAAAGCCCCATCTGGCGCTAATGTTAGCAAGCTAGGCTAACTAGCTTTCAAAACGCTGAGTAAGGCTAGCTTGCTTGCTTCTAGCTTCCACTTTTTCGAGCATAGAAGTGTTTAAAGTGACAGTAAATTGCTAATGCATAATATAAGTTACATTAACAACCGCTAACAGCTAAACAATGAGCTGAAACTCCTCATAAAGCCCTGTCTAACGTTAACGTTAGCAAGCTAGGCTAACTATCTTACAATTTCCGACTAAAGGCTAGCTTACTAGCTTCTATTTTCTGACCCTGATCAGTTCTTTCAAGAGTTTAAGGTCATAAAGAGACAGATGTTGTACATTTATAACCGCATTTAACTAAATATATAAATATAAATATACTTGTGTCTAATCAATGCTGTGTTTATTATTTAAAAATACATTTCCTGACACAGAAAGTTTGACGAAATCAAACTTAAGTTTGACTTTGAACACATGAACGTGAACCTGCTCTACCAGATAACTCTCATTATCTGTACTGCCTGTACTCGTTAGGCCGGGAAATCATCATCATCGTGTTTGTTTAGCCAAATTCACCTTTAAGAGACTCAGACTCTGTTTTCATATAAACCTACAGTGAACCACCTCCACCTCCACCTCCACACACTGATGTTGTCACGGCACCTCTAACCATTCATTTCCTCTCTCACGTGGGGATCTCCTGTTTGGTTTCAGTTTTTATTAGTCTGCCTATTTGCACGCTCCACCTTTGCACTGTCGTCTGTATCGGTAATAACAAGCAAATGATCTCGTTCGCCTGGTCCGACTGTACCTGCAGGCCGACCTTCGACGTTAAACTAACCCTGACTCACGCTCTTGTGTGTGGCAGAGCGCCTCGAAGCTTCAACAGGAACTGCTTGTTAAAATTTAGACAAGCAAAATCAGGTTTTAAGGCGCATCCTGAAACTATTTGAGCAACTTTCTCGTTGTCTAAACACTTCCAGGCAAACTGTAGTTCGTCTTTGTTGCCAAACGTGAAGAGCTTCCTCAATTTATTCGTGACTTTATGATTTATTCATAATAGAAGGGGTGGGAAGAGACGCACTACAGTTCCCATGGTGCAACTTGATTGTATTTTTCATAAAGTTGAGGGGTCGCTGCTTTGTTTTCTATTAATCAGATTATTTTCTCAAATTATCTCAGAAAAAATGCCAATTTTTTGTCATCAGATGTCTTTTTTGTGCGTTTAACTATCCAAAAATATCAAAATATTAAATTCACTCAAGCAAAAACAGCCAATTCTCAAATATTTGACATTTTATATCATTTTATTAATCGATTTAATTGTTGCAGCTCTGCTTGTCGTAAATCTGGACTCCTCTGGGTGATGTAATGATCACGCTGCTTTACGTTAAAGCTGAAAGTTACAATACTACAATACCCATGAGCCTCGTCTGCCGTTGCCATGGAGAAGGAGCCTGTCAACAGGCGTGAAAACTGAGTTGTAGCAACTTTTTAAAAAAAAAAGGCTTAATTGTTGCGGTTGTTGTGAGCGGCACAATTTTGAAGCTGTACGATTGGATATTTCTGACAGAAATGCACCATGGGAGTCGTAGTTAACGTCTCTTTTTTGATGTTTTCACGTACACACTCCATCACCAGTTCATTATCAGTATTTAAACTTCAGATCTTCGACGTCTTCAGGGTTATTTTCCAGTGTTGCCACATGATGAGCAGTTTTCTCCATGGCGAGCGTTGTTTGTGTGAGATCAGTGACCCCATTAATGAACAGTGTCACAATAGACTATCACGTATGATTCAGCTGCGCTGTGTTTCTTTTTAAAAAACCAGTACAGTAACTCTAAAAACACCTTCAGGGGACGACACAAGCTACCACAAGCCCTGCAGAGCTCATCCGGCATGTTTCCTCACAGCAGAGCGGGGTATGCCCGGCATGCGCCTACAAGTTGAGTCATTGTTTTTATCTGTTGAAGACGAGCAACGTCCGTACACGTGATGGAAACAAGGCGCGTTTCAGCAGCAGTGAGAGGACCGGAGGATGATCAGAGGATTGTGGTCGAGCTGAGGATGGAGGAAGTTTCAAGTCCAACTCCTACTGAAGTTCAAGTATGAAAGTATCATGAGATCGATGTACTGAAAGTATCAGAAGTAAACGTACTTTTACGTTTTGACTGATGCCTGAGCAGCATTTTACAGTTCTCCAGGTGGAGCTTACTGAATATTTCTACACCTTCATCTTCACGTCCAATAGCACCACGACGTCCTCTACTACAACCACACCACCTTTTTCCTTCTCTTAATTAATAAATCTGTTCATAAAGATGTTGCACACTGTGAAACTTCTGATTCAGACTTGAACAGAAGTGTTTCAGCAGCGTTTTTGATCGGTCAGCATCGTTCAAAACCTTCAAAATAAAATGTAAATAAATTGAATAAATGAATAAACTTCACTCGGATGTTTAAAATAACTTCACACGGCTCTGACATGATGATGACGCTGCTTTTTCCCAGCCGATATCCGACCGACCCGAGGCCGGACGTGCCCGTTAATAAATACACGCTTCTGATCATCAAACAGTTTTTCAAAGGAAACATCTCTGTGAAACCAACAACTCCGCATAAATATTACTGCATATTTCCTAGTTCCTCATAGTACATTTAACAAACAACAACGGTAAAAATTACATATATACAGCAGTGTATATATATTACGGCATATTTCCGTTATAAACGCATGCAAGTATTTAACAGAAAATGACTGTTTTGGCTGATATACATAGATTTACGGTGTATTTACCGTATTCAGAGTTTACGGTCTTTTACTGTGATGATTTGACAGGTTTTCACTGTAAAATCTTCAATCTAAAACATTTTTTTACAGTGATAGACAGTTTTTTGTGGTGATGGATTACTAACTGTAAAACGTTGGAAACTTCTGGTTTCATCTGTAAAATGTGTTATATTTTAATGTAAATTATCTAAAGTCGGGCTGCAACTAACGATTATTTCCATGAATAATTAATCTGACAGTTATCTCCTGGATATTAAACAGTGAAAACGTCCAAATTAAAAAGACAAAACGAACTACACGCTCAGATTAATGGAAAAAAAATGCGGTTTTTTTGCGTCTGTATGCGTCTTAGTTGGACAAAACGAGACATTTGGTGACGTCTCACATTTTTTCCTGATGTTTGCAGATGAAACAATCAGCGCTGGAAGAATTAATCGATCATCAACCATTAAATTTAATGGCAGCTCACACTGAGTCATTTTTTGAGTTAAAAATGTCCAAATTCTGTGATTTCAGCTCCTCGTGAATATTTTCTGGTTTCTTTGATCGTAAACTGAAACTTGAGGTTTTATCTATAAAATTTGTCGTACTTTATACACTTCTTTTGTGGTTTTATGTAAAATCTGAATCTCTAAATTATTGATTAATCTGCAGATTTAGTCGATAAAACAGTGAAGAAATCACCAAAAAACTCAAAATATTCAACTTGCTATAAAACAAATAGCACTTTCTCTCATTTTAGAACCGGAACTTTTAAACTTTTCTCTGTTTTTTTTTCCTTGAAAAATAACTTTTAAACTGATGAATCAATGATGAAAACCAGCCACCGCTCGCTGACAGGTATCGTTGCCCGGCTGGTAAATGAGATGCAGCGAGGAGGAGACATGTTTGTAGTTTATCTAGCAGACCGGTCACACCTGCTCGCTTCCTCCTAAAGATGTTGAGCAAGCTGAGGGTGTGTAGTTCAGGTTTGATACGGTGTGAACCTGCATCCTGTTCATCCTCCTCCTTGTCGTGCTCCTCTGTGACGCTGTAGGAAAGTCTTCCTTCCTCCTGCAGACACGCCGTTATGACGT
The DNA here is from genome assembly GCA_036365135.1 of Miichthys miiuy. NCBI lineage: Eukaryota > Metazoa > Chordata > Actinopteri > Sciaenidae > Miichthys > Miichthys miiuy. Next base: position 21,412,901 of record CM071619.1, on the reverse strand, counting down.
TACGCTGACAGTTAAACGGCTGCTTTCAGTCCAGACAAAGACAAAGACCAGATAAATGTTGCCGGGCTAGTTGTTTGACACATGCGTGCACGCTTCATTTGACTGTTTGACAAAAGCTGGCTTTAAACACACACACACACACACACACACACATCTGGAGCTGCTGTCAGAGTTTAAAGCAGTACGTTTGCAGCGAGCTGGAGCACGATTACAGCGTTTAGTTGATTAATCGATGGGCGGATCAAAGGAAAGCTAATCGATTAATCATTTTGAGTCGTAAAACTGTCCACACTTTCTGATTTCAGCTTCTTAACTGTGAATATTTTCTGTTTTTTGTGATGGATAATGAGCCAAACAGACCACTAACCTCTAGTTTTATTTTAAATTTTTAGACGTCACTTTGAGTTTTGAGAAACATTGGTAACCGTGTTGGTGGTCCTGTCTCTTCCAGTTTTAATTTTAGGTGGAAATTTTCCCTTTTTTTGTCTTTTTTAAGGAAAAGTTTTGACCTTCCAGCTCTGAGAATGAACGATGAGCGAAACTGACTGAATTTGTTGAATGAAAATCAAGCTTTTATTTTGAAAGAGTTGATTTTCTTTCCTAAAGTTTCATCGTTTTGTTGCCGTGTACGTAAAAGTTTAAAGTAAAGTAAAACATTACTTTAACACTCTGATACTCAGATGAAGTTACTGACTACAACAAACCAGGATGGACTGACCTCAGTGAGCTGCTCTGACTCATCTTTTACTTTAACGTCACCTCAAGAAGGAAGTCTCTCTCTCTGTTTATGACATCTCTGCTCTCTTATATCTGTATGTATGCAAACTGTGTGTGTGTGTGTGTGTGTGTGTGTGTGTGTGTGTGTGTGTGTGTGAAGATATGAAAACACACTTACTGGAAAGGTTTTGTTTTTGCTGTGAAGTCATTTTTTTATCGACCAGGCAAGCGTTGAGATCTGATTTGAACCCTTCAGCAGTCTCACCACCGGACTCGTACGTTCAGCACACACACACACACACACACACACACTGATGTTGTCAGGCTGTTTTTGACCTCAACGAAGCTGCTGCTGTGAGTTCAGAGGTCAAAGGTCACACTGGTGCTCATAAAGAAGCTCTTGGCTTCTGCAGGTGTGTTTATGTGTTTGGACGGTCTGGACTCGTATCCTGAAGGTTTCCTCTCATGTCACCACATTGGAGGTTCAGCTAACATTTTATAGCTCTACACATTTATTGCCTTATAAGATGGAAGGATATACCAGTCCTCTGGTACCATTGATGGATGTTTTTTAGAGGTTTGTGACTAAAAAGAACGTAGCAAACTAGCAAACATTTGTTTTTTTATTACTTAAATGTTCATTTTGTGTCCACAAGTCCAATTTTGACTCTCTTTTAGCTCCATTTTTGGTCTCCACCATCTCCAAAGGGAAATATCTGGTTCTTTAGCTGTTAAATGTTGCACTTTGTTCACCAGCTAGACTGTAAGTTTGTCTGCAGATCGTTTGGCCTGGATCAGGTGGTGTACAGTGGGTTTTAAAGGGTTCTTTTAGATGTTAAACAACAGCTAATGATGAAGCTAAAACGTCAAAGTTTTGATCCGGACAGCTACGCAAAGAGTTGAAACTCCCTGTATTGGTACGTTGAGGAATCTCGGGAAGTATCGCTTGAAATCCATCCATCCATTTTAATCCACTTATCCAGGGTCAGGTCGCGGTTGCAGCAGATTTATTAGGGGTGCTCCAGCTCCTCCTGGCGGACCTCGAGGCATTCCCAGGCCCCCCCAGCAAGATCTGGGTCTGCCCCGGGGTTTTTTTTACCAATTGGACGAGCCCGGACATCTCTAAAGGATATATTATACTCAATCAAAATACTACAACATCCACTCGTGCAGGAATAAGAGGCTCAGCCTACGTTAAGTTTGAGAAACACTACAATAGTCCATGGCGATGTTTTGCTTATTTATTACTAATACGTCCATTTGGCATCAATGAAAGTCCAATATTCACTTTTTTGTAGCTCCATTTTTGGTCTCCACCAACTCCAAAGGGAAATATCTGGTTCTTTAGCTGCTAAATGCTCCGCTATGTTCACCAGCAAGTTTCTTAAGTTTGTCTGCAGATCATTTGGCACCAATCAGGTGGTGTACAGTAGGTTTTGGAGACCCTTTTAGAGCTAAAAATGACGCTATGGTGACGCCAAAAAAGCTAAACAGTGAGTTGAAACTTGACGGGAGCTGCAGATTCAGCTGATAATCCTCTGTAGCTTCATCACTTCCTTTCACATGGTGGCATTACATCTAAAAATATCAGTTATCAGCACTTTAAGATGGTCTTTTAGGTACTAGCGTCTTGGGTGTGTGACTCACCTGCTGGATGGAAATGTGTCCAACAAACAGTAAAATCTGTATTACTACTCCATCATTGAATCAAGACTGTGGCAGAGCAGAGACTATAATCTCAGGAGATGTCGAGTGCTGATGCAGTGGAGGGAGAATGACGACATTAAAGGGAAAACAAGAATGCAGAAACAGCTGGAGTTTCACCACGACACTCCCACAGGAGCAGCAACGACATTCAGGTTCCTCCGAGTTAACTTCTCAGAGACCAGACGGTTCCCACAGAGTTCCTCTGGATGTTCTCGTCCCATCGGCCGTTTGTTGGCCTGCTTCACTGATGTGCTGCTTATTCCCACATCGAGTTCTTTTCCTGTAACTCTGGTTATTTTAGTCAGTATCTCAGCTGATGTGATCAGACGTGAGGTAAATAATTTTGAGATATAATCTTCAAATAATCACCATCAGAATGTCTGATAATATTTGCTTTCTTGCCAAGAGTTAGACAAGAAGATTGATGCCACTCTCGTGTCTATCCATCAAATATACAGCTTGAACCAGGAGGTAGTTAGCCTAGCTTATCTTAGCTTAAAGACTGGAACTAGCATAGCAGGAAGTCACTACACTCTGCCAAGAAATAGTCCCGCATTATTACTCATGTAAAAACACAACATGGCTTTGAAACTTGTTTTTGTACAGATAAAACAAACATGTTTGGACAGAGCTAGGCTAACTGTTTCCCCCCTGTTTCCAGTCTTTATGCTAAGCTAAGTTAACACTGTCTCCTGGTTTCAGCTGTATCTCAAATGTACAAATGTGAGAGTTGTATCGATAGACAGGTAGACTGATGCCACTCTCATGCCTATCCATTAAATTTGAAGCTTGAACCAGGAGGTAATTAGTTTAGCTTAGCTTAAAGACTGGAATTAGGGGCAAACAGCTAGCCTGGCAGGAAGTCACTGCCCCCGGCCAAGAAATAGTCCCTGGCTTTGATACACTTTAATTTTGTACAGATAAAACAAACATGATATAACATATTTGGACAGAGCTATGCTAACTGTTTCCCAGTTTCCAGTCTTTATGCTAAGCTAAGCTAACTGTCTCCTGTTTTCAGCTTTATCTTCAACACACAAACACGAGAGAGGTATCGATCTTCTCATCAAACTCTCGGCATCAAATATCCCAAAATATCGAGCCGATCCAGCGGACACCGCTCGCTCACATTTCGGAAAACAACATTTAATAAACTCCGATCGGATCCACCTGTAAGCAAACGCTAAAAGCTTTTATTTGATTTTATTTATGTCTTGATGGGATTCCTGAGCTCATTAGCGGCAGCAGCGAGGATCTCTGTGGAGACCGAGCTTTATCTCAGGGGTGGGAACAAATGCATTTGGAGAGGAGCGGCAGTGGCTGGCGTGCTGATGGTCCTCAGAGGCTAAACAAATGACTTTCAGCGAGCACGTCAGGAACAGACAGCACTCAAACAAATGCTTTTAAACGGGGGAAGACGAGGAGGTCCGTCCTTTTTTTTTTTTTTTTTTTAGGCGCTTGTTGTGAAACCTCTGATGGCCGTTATTTGTCTTAGCAGAGACACGCTGACGTAAAAATGCTGGTGAGGTTGCATTTGTTTGTCTGATCGTGATCCTCTACGGAGGAGCCGACTCTGTCAGGGGGCTGAATGTGAACCGGTGGTTGTTTTTCTAAAATTAGAGCTCGATCTGAACTCAAAGTCACTCCATCATTAACATGCACTGCACCCTGTGAATGACATGTAGCTGTACTTTGTACACTTTGTACTCTGTTTGAGAGCTTTAGGTAGTATTTTCCAACGTTATTAGTACATTTTACTGATAATATTTGTACTTTTCTGTGCAGGACTTACTTGCCATGGAGTATTTTCACTGTGTGTACTTAGTTAGTTAGTACTTTTTCTTTAAAGTCCTAGTTAATAGTTAGCTTAGCTTAGCATTAGAACTGGAAGTCACTGCTCTGGTCAAGAATAAAACCGGCACTTGACTCCTGTAAAACCACCAAAATGGCTTTTACAAAAAGTATAAATTAAACAAACAAGATATAGACAAAGATTGATGCCACTCGTGTCGTTAAATATGAAGCTCGGACCTGGAAATAGTTAGCTTAGCTTAGCTTAAAGACTGGAAGCAGGGGAAAACAGTTAGCCTAGCAGGAAGTCACTGCCTCCAGCCAAGAAATAGTCCCGCATTACTCTTGTAAAGAGGGTTAAAAAGAACTTAATTAATGTGTTCGAATTACAACAAAACAAACCTGCAGCCAGGTCGTCTTCCAGCGTAGAGAAACAACACAGATTGTACACAAAGTGCAAAGAGCAAAGGGGGTAAATACGGGTCAAGAAGCTACATCTGCCCCGGGGCAATTCTTCAGCCGTGACTTAAAGCTGCTTCGCACAAAATGTGTGTAATTGTACCTTTGCATCCTGACTTTGGATTTGAGTATTTCACATCTTATGTAAGTCCAAGTGAAGTCTTAGTACAATTACATACTAAGTGTAAGGACTGGGTGGACAAAATAATAGAAACACCTGTGAGTATAACACAGTTCAACGCGACCACAAACAGAAACGTCCGACATCAGACATGAATCAATGAAAGAACAAATTTAATTGACATTAAATGTGTTTGATCCATCCAATGGCACAACAAACAACAAAAACGATTCATTTATTAGTCGATCGACTGAAAATTAATAAATTTGACAATCAGAATTAAGTAATATTTGCAGATTTTCTTCTTTGTAGAAGCTAAATTTAATATTTTGGGGTGTTACTCGGACAAAACGAGATATTTTAAGACGTCACCTTGGAGCATTTTTAATTAATTTTGGACATTTTATATAAACTGGGAAATAAACTGCACATTACTCAATAATTTAATGCAGTCCGGCATCATAAATTCATAAATTTGCCTCATGTTATCCTCAGATTATGAGCTCTCAGACGTGCTTCGACAGTTGCGTTAGTAATTGATTCATTCACAGCGACCTCGAGATGTTGAAAGACTCTGTCTTTTAGTGCAGAGGCTCTTTTCAAAGAGTTGCAGACCAGACAGACCTCGTTTGGAACCTGAACGGCAGCAATTAGACAACAAATTCAGCCTTTTTTTATTGGACGGCGAAATGGACACCATAAAACAGCGGCTTCACTCGGCGTTTCGCTGGAGGTGGAGTCGTTTTCTTGTCTGGGTGACGAGACCGTTTGCAATTTCTCGTGTGTTGTAAAGGCGGCCTCTTGTTTTTCTGACAGAGCTGAGGAATTTCAGCCCGCCCGGTCGACGAGGACTCCTTCCTCCTTGTAGTATTTCAGCGCAGTTTGCTATTTCTAGAGTCGTGTTTCAAAAGGTTAGCTCGGAGGAAGAAGCTGAATTATATTTCAAGGTTTTTTAGGTATATTTACAGTCACTGGTGTGTGTGTGTGTGTGTGTGTGTGTGTGTGAAAGCATTGATTAGTGTGTTTATACTGTGAGGAGGTGGTGATTACTTAACACATAGACACAGATTGACCCAGTTACTTCAAATCCTCATTAACCTCATTTTGCATGAAGGTTCATCCTCCAGCAACAACGACACACACTTCAACCCCTCCACACTTTAGCTTGTTAGCTGCTAGCTCTTGAACCCAGTTGATTTACAGCTTTTAGAAATCATCATAACACCCACAACACGGTGTAAAACCATAACTTGTCATGTATACATTTTGGTTTTTTGACGTGTGCTGGTGGACAGAGTCAGGCTAGCTGTTTCCCCCTGTTTGCAGTCTTTGTGCTAAGCTAAGCTAAACGACCGTACACAAATATGAATCTTCTCTCGTCTAACTCTGCAACAAAAGAAAGTAATCAGAGTATTTCCAGGACCTGGATTAGTGGCCAAACATGGATGTGGATTATCTGCATTAACAGACAACATTGCCTAAATAAGTAATGTTTGCTGTCCATGCTAGGTAAGAGCTAATATTTAAATTAAATTTAAGACTTTTTAAGACCTCCTAAGGCCTTTTTGAAGACGCTACAATCAGTGCTTTATCAGACCTGCAGGCTCCCTGAATACACTCGCCTGGAAACCAAGGTTTAACACTTCACTCCCAATTAAGCCCAAGGTAGTCGGCTTAAGCCGTCTCTGAAGGATTCAGAGGGGAGGATGTCTCGGTGAGGAGGAGGAGGAGGAGGAGGCTGGTTTGAAAACAAGGCCAGGACGTTAGCCTGTGAAAGAGCAGTAGCTCAGCTCCCTACAGAGTTCAGCTCTAAAGAGAGCTCCATGCCAGAGGCTGAAACGTGGCTGCAGATGAGGGGGTCGGTCATTCTCAGCTATGTGGCTAAAGCCTTCATTTAACAGGACGGACCAACCCCCCGACTCCATTACACACACATGCATACACACCAGTCAGCCATTCAGGCAAGCTCGGCCTCCAAAGCTGGCCAGTCAGGCGTAAGCGAGAGCTTCTCGGCTAAAGGTGTGTGTGTGTGTGTATGTGTGTGTGTTTAGTGTGTACTTCTGATGACAATGGGGAACCTAATCTCTCACCCGTGGAGATGCAGAAGCACCTCCGGGGCTGTAGGAAGGCGCAGTAAACAACCAATCAATACTCATGGTGCGCTGATTACCGTCTGTCCTCTTAATGACTGGTTTCAGGTCAGCTTCCCGCTCCAGTTACATAAGTTTTATGGCGTCATTGCTAATGCTAACTGCTAGCCAGTTAGCATTAGGAACTGTAGGAAGACAGAGGAGGTATGATGCACAACAAAGGTCTCTGACATCGCAGTTATACGTCTTAAATATGAGGCTACCACGTTAGCTTCTATTAAACTCCCCCTCTGCACTCATTTCTAACTGAAACAATCAAAATAAACATTAAATAAACAAAAGTTTAAAAAGAAGAAGCAACTCACTCTTCCCCTTTTTAAAAATTCATTATTTGCAGAATAAAATGCCTGATTCAAAACAGCTCTATCAGTCTGGTATGACCAATGTTAGCTAAAGTTAACAAACTTTAGCATCAGTTTGTAGCCCTATGCTAACTGCTAGCAGTTACTATTAATAACTAGCTAGCAGTTAGCATAGGTCCATCAAAAGACAACATATTAACTGGATCATCCATCGACATGGGAAGTGACCCAATGGTGTAAAAACACAGTAGCTAGGTAGCCAACTGAATATTCGCTAAGCGTCAGGTAGCAGACAGCAAACTAGTCAAACTTTTGATTGTGTAGTAAGAGAAGTACTCTGTGTACTCTGTACTCTAAATGTTGTTTTTAACTGCTCTAGTGTAAGCTACAAAAGTTAGCTAACTAACTTCCAAGGCTAAGAGTTGGCATGTCATTAGCTACATTATTTTGTGGGGTTATTCGCTAACCGCTACATTATTTAGCTACACAAACTGTTGATTGTGTAGTAAGAGAAGTACTCTGTGTACTCTAAATGGTGCTTTTAAGTGCTCTAGCGTGAGCTACAAATGTTAGCTAACACTAGAGCTTATGGTGTGACCCATTGGTGTAAAAACACAGTAGCTAGGTAGCCAACTGACTATTCGCTAACAGTTAGCTAGCAGACAGCAAACCAATCAAACTTCTGATAGTGTAGTAAGAGAAGTACTCTGTGTACTGCGTACTGTGTACTCTAAATGTTGTTTTTAACTGCTCTAGCATTGGCTACAAATGTTAGCTAACTAGCTCGCTACCTACAGTATAAGGCTAAGAGTTAGCATATCATTAGCACATTATTTTGTGGGGTTGAAGCCTCTTTTGTAACTTTAAAATGTATTATTATTATTATTATTATTATTATTATTATTATGGGAGTGAAGGAGTTAAGTTTGGTTGCTATGCTGTGCTCGGCGCTGTATTATGCAAGCCGTGGAGCTCAGACACACGGAGAGGAAGTGCATTACAGAATGCTGAGCTCAGGGCTTTGGCTCGCCGCCAAGCATACACTCCTGCATGTGCACACACACACACACACACACACACACACACACACACACACACACACACACCCTCAGCTGAGGGCATACCGATTTTTCCAGCAGCACGGCGGCCTCCTCCTCCTCCTCCTCCTCCTCCTCCACCATCACCACCTCCTCCTCCTCGAGTCACTCTCTCTCTTTCTGTTACGTCAGTAGTTCAGCTGTGGGCCAGGCATGACTGGCTGCATAACAGAGCACACCTGTGTGTGTGTGTGTGTGTGTGTGTGTGTGTGTGTGTGTGTGTTTAAAAGACAGGATGTGGACTCGGTGGTAAGCGTGATCCAGTGCGTTTTGGTGTGTGATTGTCTGCTCAGCAGGAAAAGCAGCAGCACTAAGAACTGACACGCCGTTTTCTCGATTTATACGCCGAGTTTCACTCTCGGATTTTGTCTTGTCTTGTCGCCTCGACGCCTCTTTTTTTGTTTTTGCTCAGCTCTGTCACCACATCATCCGACAAACACCTACCCTGTTTACAACGTTCCTCCACCCAGCAGGGCTGATATGTGTCAGCCGTGTGGTGTGTGTGTGTCACACGCATGAGAACGGAGATAAAGACCTTGCACTGATAGTATTTTGTGTGCACACAAGTTGCATCTCTGCAGCGCGTTCACGTGCAGCGTGCTGACAGCTGTTATTACAAATGCTCTGAAAATATGTGACCTCATGTGAGCGCCATAGACAGGGCTGCAAAACGTTGATAGGCGTGATGGCAGAGCGTGAAGATCTGTCTGTGCACGCTTGAATCTCTGATTCAGAGTTCACTGCAACACTTCCAGAGTCAGATATAGAAACTGTTTGACAGAGGAGGTATGACGCACAGCAAAGGTCTCTGACATCGCAGCTATACGTCTTAAATATGAGGCTACCACGTTAGCTTTTGTTGAACTCCCCCTCTGCACTCGTTTCTAACTGAAACAATCAAACAAGACTTTAAAAAGAAGAAGCAACTCACTCTTCCTCTCAGAAATTCATTATTTACAGAAGTTTAATACTTAAACAATAAAATGTCTGATTCAAAACAGCTCTACTCGGTCTGGTCTGACCAGGAACTTGGCGGCTAATGTTAGCTGAAGTTAGCAAACTTTAGCATCAGTTTGTAGCCTTTCCCTGTAAGTTAGTTTGATATTTTGGGAAATAAATAAACATATATAAATAATATTAAATATGTACCTGTATGATTATATGTGATGCTGAATTGACACTATGTAGCCAGAGCTAAGCTTTTAGCTTAGTTTAGCTTAGCACAAATACTGGAAATAGGAGTAAATAGTTAGCCTGGCTTCATGCAAAGGTAACAAAATCTGGCAAACAGCACCTCTAAAACTCACTAATTAACATGTTGTATGTTGTTTATTTATTCTGTACAAAAAGAAAAAGTTTTATTGGCTAATGTTAGCTAAACCTAGCAAATTTTAGCATCTTTGTGTTACTGTTACCACAGTTGAAGTTGAATACACTCGTCTGTAGAGTAAATATATCACTATGATTGCGCCTGTATGATTCTATGTGACAGTTAAATTTAATATCATTGAAAATATGTAGCTAGAGCTAAGCTTGTTAGCTTAGCTTAGCTTAGCACAAAGACTGGAATTAGGGGAAACGACTAGTTTGGCTCCATTCAAAGGCAACAAAATCCACCAAACATCACCTCTAAAACTTTATTTAAATTTTAGTTTTTTCTTCTATAATAATTTTTAATAATTTTGTGCGTAAATGTTAAAAAACTGTCCCGTAAAAGTATTCTGTGTACTGCATCAAATCCTTGTAGAGTTTACTTTTCTGTGTAGTATTTGTAGTATTTTATGGCTCCTTCAGTTACTTTTGTTTGAACCGTAGTACATGGTGATATTTCGAGGTTTGTTTTGTAGCACAGTGTGTGATACTTTGTGGTACTTTTGTTGTTACAGCGACTTCAGTCTAATTTGTGTTCAGTCGTTTAATGACTGTATCTGTACAGTAAATATTTCACCATGATTGTACGTGACGTAAATCGACAACATGCAGCCTTGGCTGGGATTTTTCGGGGCTTTCTTTCTGTTTTTTCCCCCCTTAAACTGTCAGATTGTCAGTCTCACACTTCCACATGCTTTAATATGTAAATAGTAGTTCTTTCGTTATCATGACAGTCACATGAAACACCTTTTAATGATAAAAAAGTCGAGCATCTTCACCGGTTTCTAAGCGGATTGTCTTTGCTGTATCTTTCCCTCCGCTGCCGTCTGCTCCCGGTTGATTTCAGCTCTCCACGGACGGGATTTGATTGATTGATGGAGCATTTTCCATTTTCTTTTTGCTTCAAACTACCCTCGAATAATGTTGTCTGTCATCTGTCACTGTCTGGCGTCGCGGCTTCATCGTCAGCCTCACAGTTGGTTACACGATTCTCGGCTCGCCTGACAGCGTGATGCAACGAGTGCATCATGTTGCTCTGGCTGTGTATCTTGTTTTATATGTTAAAACGCTGCAGATATTAATAACAGCTCCCTGTAATGAAACTGAAGCAAACCCTCGATCTGCTAAATGTACGAACACTGACTGTTTGACAACATCTGTAATGACTCTGAGTGAGACATCGGGCCTGCGTGTCGTCATTACAGAAGAATCTTTGGTCATGAAATATTCGCTGCATAGTCATCTGTTGCCCACTCGTGTCCGTGCTCTGTATTTAACCTCGCTGTGGTTCCCACATGCAGCTGCTCGATGTTAGTCATGGGTTTTTGCTAAAATGGAAAATGACACTTGCCTGGTCGAGTGTGGTGTCAACCCTCCTCTTCACATCGAGGTTTATTTTCCTGTCAGAGGCTCTTTACCCTTCAGGAGTTGAAATCTGCCTCCTCGTCTATGTTTACCCTCCACAAACACATACAGACCTGTAGGTTTAAGTTTATAAGAGGGCCATAGGTTCACTGCACAATAGCAGGTCTCTCCGCCTGCGGTGAAATGACCCCGTCAGTCCGTCGGAAGGCGGAGGTCTTCAGGGTAGGATAAGCACTGGAGGTGTTGTGGAAGGGAAATGAAAAGGAAATGAGATTTGAGGCTTCGTGCTCGCCTCATCAGTCTTTCTCTCTCTGAGCGTCTTGTTACTTTCTCTACCCTGCCAGAACTTTCCTGACCGGATCAAAGTCCGGAATCAAGAGTATCTGGTTTCATCATGAGAGGGGGGGAAACGTCGCTCAGAATCAGCCAGAAAAAAGATGCAAAAGTTTATTCAGCGTTAGAGGTCGTGATGATCCTACAGAGAATTTTCACCCAAATCTGCAGTTTGTTCAGCGCTTTAGCCACTTTTTAGCGTCGTTTTCAGCCCCAGCAGGCAGCAGGGTTTCTTGAAAACGCTCTGAAACAGCAACAATAGTGAACATAGTGCAGCATTTAGCTGCTAACGAGACAGATATTTCCCTCAGGAGCTGGTAGGGACCCAAAATGGAGCTAAAAGAGTGAATATTGGAGGCCAAAACACTCCAAACTGATGCTAATATTGCTTCATATCTAACACGTTGGTTGTAGGTTTGAATGAAGTGTTGTCAGATGATTCACAGTAAGCATCTTCTCTCTTTCCCTGCAGGGTTTCACCTCAGCGGCACAGTAAGAGAACCTGCCACGTCGTCGGAGCCCGAGCTGGTGTGCAACGTGAGCGTGAGCTTCGACCGCTGCAAAATCACCGCAGTGACGTGCAGCTGCGGCAACAAGGACATCTTCTACTGCGCCCACGTGGTGGCGCTCTCGCTGTACCGAGTACGGAAGCCCGAGCAGGTCAAACTGCGCCTGCCCATCTCAGAGACTCTTTTCCAAATGAACAGAGACCAGCTGCAGAAGTTCGTTCAGTACCTGATCACGGTGCATCACACCGAGGTGCTGCCCACGGCGCAGAAGCTGGCCGACGAAATACTGTCGCAGAACTCCGAGATCAACCAGGTCCACGGTGAGTTCAGGGGCTTTGGTGACGGTGGTTATTTGTGATTTCAGTGGTCTGTAAATAAACTCGGCTGAAGTTGAGACGCCAACAAACAAACACACACATCAGCGACTGCAGCTACCTGTGGCAGGTTTCCTCCATCTTGCATCGGTGGAGGTCCAGCTGGAGGCTGCAGTCCTGGGAGACGAGTCAGGAAAAACAAGGCACACACACACACACACACACACACTCTGAGGCCAAGTTGAACACACTGCAGGATGTAAGAAGGGAAAAGTTGTCGAGCAGTACACCTCCTGCACGTCTGACCTCATAAACATGTAATCAAATCTGCACGTTTCAATATAAACTTGAAGTTTGAGACGATGATTTCCGTGACGGTAAACTCATCCTTCATGTCAGGAGGGAAGAAAAAGAAACAACGTTTCTGCTTCACACAGTGCCGACGTCGCTGCTGATGTTTTAAAAATGATGCAGCAAAAAGTTTAAAGCAAAAATAAATCAGGTGCTTCAGGTCGGCTACAGAAACGTCTGAGATCCATTTTGATCGATGTGATGGAGGCCGAGTCGAGCACATGAAGAAGAGTTTCTCCTTTTTGATCTGAAGATTCAACATTCAGTTCTTCTTCTGTACATTTACTGTGTATAATATTTAATATTTCAGGTGTACGTGTTGTACTTTTACACGAGAATACTTCTGGATCAGTTTAAGCTGCTGATCAGGTCGTCACGAGCCACCAGCTGCTACGCTTTAATACATTTGTGACATTTTGAGGTGTTTTCTGCAGATTAGTGACGCTTGCAGGTCATTTCTAGTCGCCGTTGGTGCACGCAGATAATTTATGTTATTGATTAATGCACTGATTCTTTTCTCTGTGAATCATTTTGTCCATAAAATGTTAAAAAACTGTGAAAAATCTTCATTTTAATGTCCCGAGAACAACGTGTGGTGTCCAAAATCACAAAATATTCTGTGCACTGTTAAATTTCCTTCATAGTTTGGGTACGTTTTAATACTTTTTGTAGTATTTTCAGTTACTTTTGGATACTTCATGTTTGAACTGTAGTACATGGTGATATGTCGAGGTTTGTTTTGTAGTACAGTGTGTGATACTTTGTCTGTTTGCGGTACTTTTGTTGACTTCAATCTAATTTGTGTTCAGTCGTTTAATGATCTGTCTGTCTGTCTGCCTGCCTGTCTGTCTGTCTGTCTGTCTGGTAATGTATTAATGCGAAAGGTGAACGATATGCTGATGCAGCCACATTCAAGTACTCTACTTAAGTACAGGTTCGAGGTAGTTTACTCGAGTATTTCTACACGCTGAGCGCTTCTTTCTCTCCGCTGAATTCAATAAACTAATAAATGAGAATTAACCTCTCGTAACGAGCCGCTGACTGATTTCTTTTGTCCCCCGCAGGAGCTCCTGATCCGACGGCGGGCGCCAGCGTGGACGAGAACTGCTGGCATCTGGACGAGGAACAAGTTCAGGAACAGGTCAAGCTCTTTCTCTCCCAGGGCGGGTACCACGGCTCGGGAAAGCAGCTCAACTTACTGTTCAGCAAGGTAACACAATCATCACCATCGCCCAACAAACACCGATCATGTCCGCCGCACCACACCGGCCTGTACGGGTTACCCACAATGCCTGTGTGTCTCTGCAGGTGAGAGAGATGCTGAAGATGAGGGACTCCAACGGCGCTCGCATGTTGACGCTGATCACGGAGCAGTTCATGGGCGACCCCAGGCTGGCGCTGTGGAGGCAACAAGGGACGACCATGACGGACAAATACAGGCAGCTGTGGGACGAACTCGGTACATGAACACACATGAACACACACGTGAACACACACAGCTGGTCGCTGTGTGTTACCGTGGCACACGTTCACGTTAAAAGCTCCAAATAACAACAAAAGTAAACAATCACGTTAACGTACGTCTTCATTCAGAGGCGACCTCGTCCGTCCACCGCTAATTATCTGATAATTAACATTTATCTCGCAGCTTTAATTGACTTCAGACTGAAACATCTCAGCTCACGCTCTCTCAGCTGTTTGCGACACAAGCCTTCTTGTTTTAAACGGACTTTCTAAAGTGAAGCATGTTAAATCCTCACGTTGAAACCTCACCGGGAACATTGCTGTTCAGGTTCGTTCTCCACAAACCTGAACAGGAGCGTTTCAGAGGCGTCAGACTTTACCTTTGGTCATTTTTCTGGTTAATGTGCTTCAACTATGAGTGAATATGTATTTGTAGTTAAACGTTTCCCTTTTGTTAGTGTGCGCAGGCGTGTTTTATTTTGAAAATCAGGCGAGTTCTCCGTCGTGAGCTGCTCTCTGCAGATTAACGCTGTAAAATCCGTTAATTATGAATCATGTTTAATCATGAAGCACATAAAGAAAAAAGACTTTATCGTCTCCACAGTGTGAACGTCGCCTCACATGAATACAAAGACACACACACACACACACACACACACACACACACGTTATAAATCAGACACCTGAACGAACTCTTTAAAAAGGCGATCAGAGCTGAGTAAAGAATGAAAGTCCACCTGTCCTGTTCGTTTTGTTGCACAGGTTCGAGCTCTCAAAGACAAAAGAAACAAACTGAAGTCATGAACGAGCCGTGATGCAACGTGTAAATAACAACACGCCTGCAGCGTGTTCACCTTCATCCTCGTGTTTTTGTTTTTCTTTACCCGTCGTCGTCGTCGTCGTCGTCGCCGTGAACGCTCTTGCTCGGTGTTTCGTCACTCACGTCTGACATCACTCTGCTGGGCGCTCTGTTTTCCCTCCTCATTGTTGTCCTTGAAGCAGCCTTAACAAAGAGACGAGGATAAAGCCTCCTCCTCCTCCTCCTGTCCCCTCCCCCCGTCCTCAGCCTCCCTCCCCCACCTCTCCTCACCTCTCCTCTCCTCCCTCCTTCTCACTTCACTTCCTTTCTTTTCTCCTTTTTGTCATCTGTCATCTGTTATTTATCCCTCAACGTGCTCAAACGATGAAGGTGATCGGCTTCGTTACGGAGCCGCGAAGACTCGTCGAATTTTAAAGAATTCAGATTTTCTTTGTTTTTGTCCGTCAGATGAAATGAGACAAACAAAGAAAACAATCGAATGAATTCAGAATGAAGATCAAAAATATCAGCAGTAATCTGACTGGGAACGGGTTTATGTCGCCATTTTCTAATCAGATTAAAACTACAAATTTCAGCAGATTTTCTCAATTTTCATGTTGAAATTTCAAAATATTTTTATGTTTGCAGCGTCTTAAATATGAGAATTTGATGCTTTTCTTGTTCTCACGTGACAGTAAAATGAATATATCGTCTTTAATAATTAGAAACCGTCTTTATTTGAGGTCACACAGGTTTTTGTCACCTTTACAAACCTGCTTTGAAACCCTGAGAACAAAAATCTAAACAGTAATCTGACCAGCAACTGTTTTATCGTCTCAGAAGAACCTCCAATAAAACAAAAAACTGCCTTCATGTCACCACAAACTCAATTTTCATGTTGAAATGTCAAAATATTTTCTAGTTTCAGCTTCTCAGATGTGAGAATTTGATTCAACGTGACAGAAAAATTTTAATATTATCCCTGATATATTACAATGACTATTAAATATTTAAATATATTTAAAAAAACAAAACAAAAAACATTATAAACAAAAACCAAACTGTCATCTCATCATCTAGAATAAAATAATTAAATAAAACACATTAAAATGTATAAACTGATTTTTATTTTTGACTATTTATATATTTTATTTTGCTGTTTTTCAAAAACAGTTTAAGACCCAGAAAAAGTGAATAAATAAATAAATAAATAACAGTAAAAAAAGATTAAAATATATAAATAAAGTTAAATTAAAAGCCAGAATAACTTAAAAATATGAACCTCGATAAAACATTAAACTACTGTTACGTCATAAAACAGTTAATCAGCAGCTTCTTTAAATATTTCAAAGTTTCAGCTTCTTAAATGTGAAATTTTGTCTCACGTGATGTAAAATTCATGTTCTGGAGTGAAAACAGGACGAAGAATCAAAGTTTTGAGACCAAACGATGAATCGATGATGAAAATAAAGGTTCATCTCAGTGTGTGTGTGTGTGTGTGTGTGTGTGTGTGTGTGTGTGTGTAACCTGTGGATGTCTCTGCAGGCGCCCTGTGGATGTGCATCGTGTTGAATCCTCACTACAAACCCGAGCAGAAAGGCTTCTGGCTCCGGCAGCTCCGGCGGTGGAGCGGCGTGGACGTCTGCCCCTTGGAGGACGGTAACCATGGCAGCGAGCTG
Organism: Miichthys miiuy; assembly: GCA_036365135.1. Classification (NCBI taxonomy): domain Eukaryota; kingdom Metazoa; phylum Chordata; class Actinopteri; family Sciaenidae; genus Miichthys; species Miichthys miiuy. The sequence continues at coordinate 21,396,372 of CM071619.1, read as the reverse complement.
ACCAATCTGACCAACGCGCTGCCCCAGGGTCCTCCTGGAAACCCAGGTGAGATGACACCCTCCTCCTCCTCCTCTTGTATTAACTGTTAAGTCCTCTCTCCGCCCTCCCCCCTCTCTTTTAATCAACTCTCCTGCCTTCAATCTCGCCGCCCGCGAGCCTTATTACCTTTTTAGTGTGGCTAATAGAATGAGCCTAATAACACAGTCGAGGTCCTGCAGCTTTTCTTTCCACTAAATCAGAGAAAATTCAGACACATGAACGTTTTCTATCAGCCGCTAATAAAACAGCTTGGAATGAGGAGACGGGCGCCGTTATTACTGCTTCTGTTTTCTCCGTAATGGCTCCGCGTTCGTCGGGTTGGAAACATTTTTCAATCCTGATACGGTGACGGGTTTAAAAAGTCACCGCGGAGCCTCAGAGGGAATCAAGACAGACAGTACGACATGTTAATGTGAACGTTTCTATCTTTGTGTTATTAGTTTTATTTTAAGAACTACAGTTCCCATGATGACCTGGAGCTCGTTTATAGTCGATATTTGTGCATAAATTTGGCAGATTAGCACCGTGACTCCTGTTTGCACTGACAGTGTTAAAGACTGGACGCCGTCTCCGTGACGTCGCCCACAAGAGTTGTTCTGAAGGTCAGCGTGGTCGCTCTGCACGCCGCCATGTTGGCAGCCCGGCCTCTAATCTGAAGATCATGGATGGTCGGTGTCAAGCAAGCCATCTGTAACGACACCCAGCTGTCAATCAAAGCGTCCTCATGACGAGCTCGTTAAAAGCTGCTGACTGATGACGAAGAAGTCTGTCAGACAGCGTCATCGAGGGCTGAGGAAGCAGAAGTATTACGTCAGATGTAGAACTGATGACGAGAAAACTCACGCTGTCCTCTTGATGATCCCGCTGAATTTATAAATATGTGCATCGTGTCTGTGTGTTCATGTTATGACTCCGAGAAGGAGTGCACGTTTTGGCACAAATCACGTCTGTGTCTTCGACCTCACGCCTCACACACATCTTGTGTCTCTCTCGTAGATTCGCTGACTCGGCCTCACCGGACGGTGTTCACGCGAGCGATCGAGGCCTGCGACCTGCACTGGCAGGACTCCCACCTGCAGCACATCATCACCGAGGACCACTACACCAGCTACTGTTACCACGACAACCTCGACAGCTCCCTGTTCGACGCTCGGGGGTGGCCGCTGTGGCACGGTAAGAGAGAGAGAGCGAGAGCGGTGACACTCAGAGTTTAATTAATAAGAAAAAAAAACAGATGGAGGACGTCGAAATATGTTTTTTGTTTTTGCAGAACACGTCCCGACTGCATGCGCTCGAGTGGACGCCCTCCGATCACACGGTTACCCGAAAGAAGCACTCAGGCTGGCCATCGCCATCGTCAACACACTGCGGAGGCAACAGCAGAAACAGATGGAGTTCTTCCGGACTCACAAGAAAGGTCAGTTTGTCCTGATGCAGCCTCACTCATAAAACAGGTGAAGGCCGATTTTAGAAAGAAAAGCCTGAATCTGTTGAGGAAAACTTGTTTTATGCTGAGAACTCAACACTAAGCTGCACAGAAACAACATGTCGCTGAAAAAGGGTCGGACATGATTTCATCTGTCAGAAAATAAAGTTGGAGCTTAAAATTGATGCGTTCTTTCACAAAAATACCTTTTTAAGATGTTTTTTAGGGAACAAAACCACAAAAATGAAGGACAATATCAGCGACAACAAGAAAATATACAAACCAGACTTCGTAACACCTTTGTTGAGCATTTCGTCGACTGTCAGGAGATGTTTTACTTCAATAAGCTGTTGTTGAGTTGATTGAGCTGCAGCTACAGCAGCTAACTAGACTCATAATGTAGCCAAAACTTAATTTAATTATTGTTTAATTGTTACATTTTCTGCCATTTATCAGGTCCAGGTTTATATTAATTGATTAATTAGGGATTACTGTTGTATACAGCTGGAAAACGTGTGACCTAAATGTCAATAAATGTATGTACCTAACTAATAATTGTAAGTTTTGTTGTAAATACTTGTTTATTGCTGTTCTTCAGTCTAAAATTTAACACATAACTGAACCGTTTGTGTGTTTGTGTTGCCGCAGAGTTGCTCCATAAAGGCATCACGTCGGTCACAAACCTGGAGGGTTGGGTGGGTCACCCTTTGGACCCGATCGGCACTCTGTTCAGCACCCTGATGGAGATGGGATGGGCCAGCGAGGACGGAGCGACGGCCCTGCTCGACTTCTCCGGTACAGACATTATGAGATTAATATTGATTTATAGATGTGTGGTTGGCAGGATTTTACTGTTGTAGCTACTCGAGGTGGAGCCAGTCCAGCGCCCTCACGGAGGGTCCCAACATGAATCTGAGGCACCATGAGACGTACAAATCTACATTTAGATGAAACTTTTTCTCTTTGGTGAAACTGAAACAACTAATTCAACAATATCACAAGAAGGAGTGCTGTTATACTGAATATCAGCACAGCCGTGCTGATATTCAGTATAACAGCACTCCTTCTCGTATAACAGCACAAGCTACGATGACGATTGTTAACGACGATCGTTAATGTAACGGCCGTTAGACCACCTGTGTTGCAGAGTGTTCCCAGTGCGGTTATTCTCTATATCAGCACTCATGGGACGACTCTCGTCCAATCAGATTTGAAGGTTTGAAGCCCCCCCCAGGTTTTTATCGTGTTTTTAATGTCAATTTTAAATGTACAGCTCTAAAAAAAAACAGCAGTAAAGTAAAAGAAAGAACAATTTTATTCAGCATAAAGTAGCAAAACATGGAAATACTCTCTAAATATACAGTACTTGAGTAGATGTACTTGTACCGTCGCATACAGTAGACAAACATTCGTTTTTCCTGAGAGCGATTCAAACATTTACTCTGCAGTGATTGCGTCTTCCTGTCGGAGCTTCGGGCCCTCGGGTTGCAATCAGCAGCGATGACACCAGACGTGCTGATTGGCCTCCAGTCATCCTCCAATAACAGCTCATGAATAAGAAATGCAGCAGGAAAAACACTCCAATTAAAATGCATTAATTATGCAGAGGGGAGCGCTCAGCTAGACGAATTTTCAACGTACTTCAGCACCAGAAAGGACGAACGCGTCGAGTTTGTTTCTGTTTCAGAGGGATGAAACACTGAGCGGGGAAAGTTGTGAAAGTTTTCAATTAAGTCTTTGAGCACTCTATCTCTCTCTATATATATATGTATGTATGTGTGTGTGTGTGTGTGTGTGTGTATTCACTAGGGACTGTCAACCCTCCTGGGATGAACTGTGAGGTCTGCCAAGACATCATTAAGCCATTAAAACACATGATTACCGTCCTCAGGAGGGTTCATGCTCTGAAAAAGAACAAATAGATCAATACGTTTATCAATACTCAGCCCAAAGGGAGCATCCTCCTCCCTGAAGCATCACTCCCCACTCACCCTCCCACCCTCTCACCCTCTCCGCTCTCTCAGGCTCGCCGGGTTCAGGTCGGAGGACGACAGAGCTTCCTGTTTCCCCAGCGGTGGTGGCGGCGCAGCGTTTCCTGGAGGACGGCGAGTCGTTCGTGTCGCTCGCCGTGGAGACGGCTCTGATCGGTTTAGGGCAGCAGAGGGTGATGCCGGACGGCCTTTACGCCCAGGAGAAAGTGTGTCGCAACGAAGAGCAGCTATTGGCCAGGCTCCAGGAAGTGGATTTAGACGACACGCTGGTGAAGATCTTCCGGAAACAAGCCGTCTTCCTGCTCGAGGGTGAGTCAGACGCTCTGATTGGCTGATTTTATATGAAGTTCATTTGAATATTTTTGGGTTTGTGCTGCTGGTCAGACAAAATAACAAATCTGAAGACGTCACCAGGAGGCGCTTTCACTGTTTTTATTGGACTTATGTGTCATAATAATTTCTTTAGACACTTTCCTCGACTAGAAAGAAACTTTAAAATCCTGAAAATGAACTATTATATTAATAAAATACTTATTAATTAACTATTAAACCACTGGAAGAGAGTTTTTAAACAGTAAACAACCCTTTCTGGTGGTTAGAGCCTGGCTAGCTGTTTCCCTTTGTTTCCAGTCTTTATGCTAAGCTAAGCTAATAACCTCATCTTTTATTTTAATTATATATTTATATATATTTATTACCTCATCTCTTTTTCACAAAGGTTGTTGAGTAAATTAATTAAATTAACACCTGTGTATTTGTTCCTCTCAAATACGATCAGTAAAACAACTCGGGTGGTGAGAGCCAGGCTAGCTGTTTCCCTTTGTTTCCAGTCTTTATGCTAAGCTAAGCTAACATGTATATAAAATATAATATATAACATTTACTGTACATACAGAAGTTGTTTTGGTGCTTTTCTGATAGAAAGCTGTGTCACAAACTGCGAAACTGTTCCTTTAAACGTTTCCGTCCACGAACCTTCGACTTATCCGCTCACAGGAAGATTTACATTTCACACCCCGAACCACAACTTTCCCTCCCCGCCTCTTTGTGCTTTAACTGTCTGTTACGTTAAGTGTGTGTGTGTGTGTGCAGTGTTGTGTTAACTCTGTGTACTTAAGTGTGCGTCCTGTGTGTGCGTTAGTGTACATTTACACTTTGACTGTGTAATGACTCATTACACTTTGACAGTATTCACAGTTGTGTGAGTGTATTGTTTGCATTGTCAGTGTGTTTGCTGACGTTGTGTGAATGTGTGAGTGTGTGTGTGTGTGTGTGTGGAAGATGTGGCCCATCATGGTTCAAGGCCCTTTTTCACTTCTAACCCACTAATGATAGAGCCGTTCACAGGCCGTGCTGCTAACACCGGTTGATTATAAAGTGGAGGAAGTGATTGTTGTTATCTCATCAAGACGACGAGTTACCACAAAGTTTATCTTTTGCTGTCTTAGTTTAGTTTCTTATCATCAGGAAACGGCATGAAAAGATCAAAACAGGCGAACAGACGTTTTTAGCCTCTGATGTTCGATGAAACACGTCCACTTTCTGCCTCCTTTTCTTACATCTTCAGTTCACTCTTAGTCATTGTAATCTGACCGGTGTACAGACAACAGAAAGTAATACTAGAGCACCAAATGTGGATTAATCTGTCGCTGAAAATAGTCCCCGGCTAATGCACCATTTAGTAGAAATTATAGGAACCAATGGGCTTTGAGCTGAGTGCCACAGACAGAGTAGGAAACTCTCTGAAATCAAGCGAGTGAAGTGCTAAAAACTGCAGTTCTTCAAACGTCCACTTGAGGCTGGCTCCAGAAGTGAGTCAACTTTACATATATTTAACTATTATATTAATAAAATACTAATTAATTAGCTATGAAGCCTGCGGAAAAGTTTCGAGTTGTTCCTCTCAAATACGATCAGTAAAACAACCTCCAGGTGGTGAGAGCCAGGCTAGCTGTTTCCCTTTGTTTCCAGTCTTTATGCTAAGCTAAGCTAATCTGAACAGGTGAGTTGTATATAAATTCACCCTCAGTACAGTTGTCATGAAATTAGCTATAGAGACCAAAACTGTTTTTTGTACCAGGCTGTAAACATGTTTATTTCTGCTGTGAAGTTGGACATTTGAACATGGGGACTTATGGAGACTGACTCACTTCTTCTGGAGCCAGCCTCAAGTGGACGTTTGAGGAACTGCAGTTTTTTGACATCAGCAGTCACTTCACTGAACTCTGGCTCCAAATTGTCTGATCCAATCAGACCTCATCACTTCCTTTTATTATCGATGCTGGCGTGTTTTTCTGACGAACAATGGCGCAGAGGAAGAAGCGGTCCGAAGTGTGGATTCACAGGTGTAAACGATCATTTCACGCAGCAGTGTAAACAGCAGTGACGTGCTGAAACGTTTCTGTACCTGCCTGGAATTTAAGCTTGTTTTTGTCCCGTTTGACACTGAACGCTCGAGTGACGCTGATTTCCAACAGAGCGGCACGTCCGTTACAGAGGGTCAATATGTTACATGTTAATGCTTCAGGATGTTCTGTGAGGGTTTGTATCGTCATCCTGACGCCCGGCTGAGTCAAACTGTTCAGACGTGGTGGTGACTCAGGCTGGGGAATTATCTCATCCACGAGGTCGCCGTCCAGAAATGTTGTCGTGTTTTTACATCCGTCTGTCTTCAGGTCGACTTTAAACTGGTTCTTCTGTTTCTTCTTGCAGCTGGTCCTTACAGTGGTCTGGGGGAGTTACTCTACAGAGAAAGCGTCCCCATGCACACCTTTGCCAAGTATCTGTTCACCTCCCTGCTACCTCATGACGCCGAACTGGCGTACAAAATTGCACTGAGGGCCATGCGGTGAGTAGAGCTCATTAAAAGCTGCTTGTACATTGATATATTTATTATCTTTCATGTCTTTTGCACAAAGATCGTCAACTTAATTATCTGCGAAACACGTCGAAAGAGAGTTTTTAGTTGTTGAGGAAGTTCCCCTCGAATACGCTCAATAAAACCTTTGTTTAACGTAGTAAAAGAGGTTTAAAAGCTGCTGTACTGTGCTAAACTTTTGTTTTTTATAGTTAATTTATAGTTATCCATATTACGTATTGTTCAGCTCCTGTTCTGGCACGACACTGGCTCTGCTCCCCGCCATCATTTGAGGAGAACCTCCCCCTCTTCTTCTTTGCGGTGGTCCTAAACATCTGTGGTACAAACACTAACCCTCCCCCGGTCCTCTGAGCTCACAGTCTGGACAGCCCCGGCTAACAAACTGAGCTAACAGCGGCTAACAAACTGAGCTAACAGCAGCCACAGTTGGCAGCAGTTTACTTCACTGTCCACCAGGAAACTCTGATTTATTAGATTTTCTGTCATTTTTAGGCTGTTTGAGTTTGGACGGACGGTTTGGAGGTTACATATTAGCCTTTAAGACGTAACGATGAGGAGGAAGTGAACTAAAATAAAGAGAGGAACGAGGCTGGGGGAGTTGCTGCCCTGGATTGGACTAAATGTAATCGTCTCCCTCTGCTTTCCTTTAAAGTCTCCTTTGGTTTGTGTGTGATGGATTCAGAGATGGAGAGAGAGGGGCAGATTTAGGAGCTATCTGGGGCTTCGTTTAATGACAAAAACCTCCTTTTGCTGAAATATTCACTAAATAATTCAACACAGCCGAAATCGAATTTTATAAAAATGTGTGAATAATAAATACATGCTGTTGGTTTCTCCTGACCGCCACGGGTGTTACGAAACTTTTATTTCCTCGTGCCCAAATTAAACCCCTTTGATTTTTATGATATGTAAATGTGAAATTACAGCGGAGGAACATTAGAGGACAGAAATATGGAATCACAGCAGCTGTAACAGGATGAAACAGCAGCGAGTTCGGGTTTAAACTCAGCGTTCATGGCCCGAGGAGAAAAAACAAACTATTGATTGACGCTATAAAAGGAACATCGCGCCTCGATACCTTCCTTTATGAAACTGACAGCTCCTGCCTGTCTCGATAAAGAACTAATAATAAAGTTTGTCTTTGTGCTCAGGTTGCCGGTCCTGGAGTCCACAGCCCCCTCCGGCGACTTGTCTCGGCCTCACCATATAGTGTCGGTGGTGCCCAACCGCCTCCCTCGCTGGTTCACCCTCAGCCACATAGAGACCCAACAGTGTGAACTGGCCTCCACCATGCTCACTGCTGCTAAAGGTAAACACAGATATATATATATATATATACGGAGGCAATGTGCTGTTCTTAGATAGCAGTGGGCTGACTTCTGGTGATGCAAACACAAAAATAAAGTTTAAAATGGTCAATTTCAGCAAAAACTTTAATAAAACACCATTATTAAGATGAACTAATCAATCCTCTTGGGGAGAATGTAATCAGGATACAATAGGAAGTAACTGTAATCTGTAACATTACAACACTTCATGAGCTAATCTTACAGCTGTCAGTTCATTATAAGTGATAAAAGTTTAATTTAAGGTGGAAATTTTTGCCATTATTTTGTCTTTTAAAGCAAAACGTTTGACCTTCCAGCTCCAAAAATGGGCAACAAGCTTTCATGACTGAATTTGTTTAATGAAAAGCAAGCTTTTATTTTGAAAGAGTTGCTAAAAATTTCTGTTTCCACATTTTATTTTCCCAAGGTTTCATCCCAAAGTTTATTTTATTTGCTGTTTATTTGCTGAAGTTGGACATTTTAACATGGGGACTTATGGAGACTGACTCACTTCTGGAGCCAGCCTCAAGTGGACGCTTGAGGAACTGCAGTTTTGCTTCACTTCAGATCCATGGAGGTTGCTGCGTTGGTTGATGATGTAACTGAACCTCCTTTCAGCTCACTGCAGCTCGTGTTGACCATTTTTTTTATCAAAGTTTCTTTAACCTAAACAATAAAAGCATTTCCAGTCGCTGCTTCACAATAAAAGCCTGTGGAAAGTTGTCATTGTGAAGCGGCAGCAGGACGAAGTGTTGGGTTTGCATCATTAGTAACTCAACACAGCTCTGATCCGGCTGAAAGCGATCGGTAAACAGTGAAGTTACGAGCGTGAGAGTGAAACTCAACTCCAGACTGCAAACAGAGTCCTGACCTCGCCTCTCTGTCTCTGCTTGTTTCACCAGGCGACGCTCGAAAGCTCGAAACAGTGTTAGAGTCCATCCAGAAGAACATCCACTCCGCATCGCACATCTTCAAACTGGCCCAGGATGCCTTCAAGATCGCCACGCTCATGGACAGCCTGCCGGACATCACGCTGCTCAAAGTGTCCCTGGAGCTGGGCCTTCAGGTAAACACACAGATACACACATAAAAACACACATTTCACGGGGTGTATCCTGCACAGTCAAAGCTAACGCTGCGGTTTCTTTACAGGTGATGAGGATGACGCTGTCCACCTTGAACTGGCGGAGGAGGGAGATGGTGCGATGGTTGGTCACGTGTGCTACGGAGGCCGGTGAGTTCATCAACATGACGTTAGAGCACGCAAACATCACGATACCGGCATGTAAAAATGCCCTTTTTAGTGTTATAATGGGATAAATTATAATATTTCATTGTTCTAAACATTCAAGTAGAAGTTTAATTCTGAAATGTTGTGAAAGAAGTTTTATATTGGAAGTTTCTCAAGAAACATAGATGTACCTAATAAATATAGTACAGTACTCGAGTAAATGTAGTTTACATAACGAATATCTCTAAAATATGATTATTGGACTTTTGCTGTTCGGTTGGGTGAACCGGGGCAAACTTCATGAGACCTTCTTAAACGTGGATTTCAGAGAGCTCTCAGCAGGAATGACTGGCAGGGCAGTAATTATGGAAGATTGTGGGCTTTTGGCTGATTAAGTGGGGCCTCATGTTTGGACTTGTGTGGCTGATTTCCCTGAAGTGGACAGGAAGCTGTGTCTGGAGGGACGGAGCTCTGTAGGGGGAAAACCCTCCAACCCTCCTGCCTGATGATTTCTTATGAATGTCGGTGGGGGGAGTGACGACAAGGAGTCCCTGTTTCTGCGAGCTTGAGTTTGAATGGACTCATTGAGAACATGCCAGTGGGTGACACAGAGTGAGGCCAGGCCATGTAATGTCAGAGAATTAGAAATAGAATATCCAATTAGATGGTAAGAAGCCATTGTAAGTCTGCTGACGTAGATTAGTCTGGAAAGTTTGAATGGAGTTCAAAGCCCTGTGGACATTTTCTTAAATACAAATACGCTGTTTTGGATATCACATCAATCTTTCCGTGGCACGCATCCCAAAGTTCTTTGGTTGGTAAAGACTTAAATCTTTAAAAATGGGTCACAAATATATAGTTTAATTTACTTTTATAGTTTAGCTTTTAAAAAAGGCAAAGTGATTTCCTAATACAGCTGAATACTGTTGTTATACAAGGTAACTGCTGATTTTTCACCTGTCAATCAAAGCGTCCACGCTCTTAATCCTGCATAACTTTAAGCCTTAATATAATTTGAACAGGTGAGAAGAAGGGGAGAGAAAAATCAGTCCCAAAAGTAATTTTTAAACTGCTCTCACGACCACAAATTTCACTCTACAGACATAACATTAACAACAATTAACAAAATTGTGGGAAAAATTGTGCTGGTCGCTGATGTACACCTGCTGAAGCTCTCGGACTTATAGTTTTGGCTCTGTTAGCTCAGATGTGTCAGGATCACCCACCAACTGACACATATTAACTGAGAGCAGAAAATTCTGGAGGGAAAGCAGACGTACCAGTTGTTTACCTCACTCTAGAGGTCACATTTTGTTACTTTAGCCACACAAAGTAAATATCGACATGTTCAGCAAGATCTGAGGATGCTTATCGTCCTTTCTGTTCATTGATACGACCTACGGTTTGGTCATGGTGGTCTCTTGTTCGAAGGTGACCTTTCAAGGCTTTCTCTCTCTCTCAGCAGTTTCAGTTGACAGTTAGCTCCATGGCAGTCCACCAATCAGAGCAGAGTCGCTGTCGCTTGTTGCTGGGCAGAATTTCACAAGGCTGTTAATGACTGTCCATTTTGAACGTCGGCCATTTTGTCCTTCTTTCTCATTGATTGAACCTCTCTCTCTCTGTCCAGGTGTGTTTGCGTTGGACAGCATCATGCAGAGCTGGTTCACCCTCTTCACCCCGACCGAAGCCACCAGCGTCGTGGCGAGCACGGTGATGTCCAACAGTACCATCGTCCGGCTGCACTTGGACTGCCATCAGCAGGAGAACCTGGCCAACTCTGCCCGAACCCTGGCTCTACAGTGTGCCATGAAGGACCCCAAAACTGTGCCCTCTCGGCTCTGACACTCTGCGAGAAGGACCACATTGCCTTCGAGACAGCCTATCAGATTGTACTGGACGCAGCCGCCACGGGAATGAACTACACGCAGCTGTTTACGATAGCACGCTACATGGAGCACCGAGGTTATCCAATGAGGGCGTACAAACTAGCGACGTTAGCCATGACTCACCTGAACCTCAGCTATAACCAAGACACGCACCCGGCCATCAACGACGTGCTCTGGGCATGCGCTCTCAGTCACTCGCTGGGGAAAAATGAACTGGCATCCGTCATCCCCCTGGTGGTGAAGAGCGTGAAATGCGCCACCGTCTTGTCGGACATTTTGCGGCGGTGCACGTTAACAACGCCGGGCCTGGTGGCGCTGCACAGTCGCAGCAGGAACTCTGGGAAGCTGATGCCCCTGGACAAGGCGCCGCTCAGGCAGCTACTGGACGCCACGATCGGGGCTTACATCAACACGACGCACTCGCGGCTGACGCACATCAGCCCGCGCCACTACAGCGAGTTCATCGAGTTCCTCAGTAAAGCCAGAGAGACATTTCTAATGGCGCACGACGGACACATCCAGTTCACACAGTTCATAGACAACCTGAAACAGATTTACAAGGGCAAGAAGAAACTCATGATGCTCGTTCGAGAGAGGTTTGGTTGATCGACCAAATATCTTGTTTTTTTACTTGAGTCTCCTTTTTTTTTATCCTTTCTAACTTGAAGTGAAAATCCCCTTAAAACGAGATACGAAATAAGTTTTAGGGTACAAAAGAAAACAAACACTGTAAACCGTAAAAAGCAACAGCTGGTGTCGATGTGTATAAAACATTTGCGGAAGGAGAGAACCGTCAAATCGTGGAAGTTTTCGTGTGTTTCCCTTTATATGTATGAAAGCGAGAGTTTTACACTGAGTATATACTGTATTGTCCAGTGGCAAAATGTCCACCTTGCACTCCTCTTTACTTCCCTCAGCCAACGTTCAGAGCCTCAAAGAGAAGACAAACGGCTTTAAACCAAATGGAGCAACTCCATCTTGAAGTGACAAGTACCTCTTTAAAAAATAAAGGATCCAGCTTTACTCTTCCCGCCCTCCAAAGTCCTCACCTACTCATCTGAACCAGAATTAATTCACCGGGTCAATATTTGTTTTCCCGCCATTTTCAGGCTAAATGCAGTGTTGTCTTTAAACATTAACAGTATGCTTAATTTGTCACAGAAACACAGAAACAAACGGTCACAGTGCTCGCTCTTTGTGTGGAAACTTGGCAACTGTCAACATACCGAATCAAAAGTTTGGACGCGTCTTCTCGTTCAATGGTTTTTCTTTAATTTTGTTACTTTCTACATTGTCAAAACTATGAAAGAACACATGTGGGGTTATGTGGTATTCAAAAGTGTAAACAAACCAGAACATGTTGAGTTTTCTCTCAATCAGCTTCATGAGGTCGTCACCTGAAATGGTCTTCCAACAGTCTCGAAGGAGTTTCCAGAGGTGCTGAGGTCTCGTTGGTTGGTTTGCCTTCACTCTGTGGTCCAACTCATTCTAAACCATCTCAACTGGGTTTAGGTTGGGTGATACATCACTCTGATTCTTGGTGAAGTAGTCTTTACAGAGCCTGGAGGTGTGTTTTGGGTCACTGTCACGTTGGAAAACAAACAATGGTCTCATTAAGAACATGGCATGTCCATGAAGTATGGTATGGTAGCCATGTTGGCCACACCATCACACCTCCTCCTCTGTGCTTCAGGGTGGGAACCACACATTTAGTTCTCATCTGTTCACCCTGTCAAAGACACGGCGGTTGGAACCAATACTCCCAAATTTGGATTCATCAGACCAAAGTCCAGATTTCCACTGGTCTGATGTCCATTCCTTGTTGGTCTCCCTCAGTCGTGGTTTCTTCTCCTCTGCACATCATGATACATTCAATGTTCTTGATATTTTCTGGACTGACTGACCTTCATGTCTTAAAGTAATGATGGACCATTGATTCTCTTTACATTGTTGAGTGCTTCTTACCATAATATGGGTTAGAACAGTAGTTGAATGCCAACACGCCAACAAGGCCTCTGCCTTGTAATTGACCACATTTTTACTCGGTCTGGTCTCGGTGTCAGACTAAGAGGACTCTGGATTTTAGTTCAAGACCAGTCAAGACCACAACTGCAGGTATATCACCTACAAAAGAACACAGCGGTATGTAGCAACCACGCTTCACCCAAAGAGATTTCGTGAATATTAGCTACCTAAGTATGCTGTATACTGTCTGGACTTGGTCTTCACTCAGTTTTGCAATATCTTGGTCTTGACTTGGTCTTAACCTCTCAAAGTTTTGGTCTTGTCCCAGTCTCGATGCACTCTTGGTCAAAACTTGGTCTCAGTTTAGGTGGTCTTGACTACAACACTGCTAACAGGACCTCTGAACAACAGCTGATGGTCTCCACTAATTAACTCTTGACAAGGCATACCTGGTAATTAAAAGGCTTTCCAGGTGACGACCTCATGAAGGTGAATGTGAGCTAATACTAAAGGCTATATTCCACCAGGCACCTCGATGCGATGCGTTTCTGCCGGAGCTAATCGCAGCCGCTCTAGTCAAAGTTTTCGAAGTCCACCAGAAGCGGCATGGTCCGTTTCAGAAGCATCCCGAGCAAGTTAACAAAGCCTGGCGGAACACTTCTGAAACGCTCCTGGTGGGGTTTGAAGTTGAGAGTGGACCAAAACAACATCATTGTTACGTTGAAGTTTACCACATTAGCCTATTTCATAGTTTCGATGTCTTCAGTGTTCAATGTAGAAAACATACAAGAAAAACGAGAAGGTGTCCAAACTTTTATCCGGAAACGTACATTCTCAGGGATTTCTCTAAATAAAAAAGAACAAAAAAAGCAAACAAAAGAGAACAAAAAGCATTTTATTGCTGTGTATATATGAAAGTATATGTCTGAATATTGAAAAAAAATGTATATGTTAACTAATTTATGACAGAATATTCTATGTAAGGCACAATACTTGAAGCTGCAGTAAAAAAACAAAACAAACAAAAAAAAAAGAAACAACATATCAGAAGGACTTCTTCTTCTTCTTCTTCTTCTCCTTCTTCTCCTTCTTCTTCTTCTTCTTCTTCTTCATTCGCCTTGCATCGCATCAGGGGCCAGTTCCAAACAGGAGGACACGCCGGCTGCAGACATGTAATGAACTGCAGAGAAACCCGCACACGTTAAAAACACGGCAGCAGCAGCGGCAGCAGCAGCGTGTTGAGGATTGTAACGAGGCAACAACCGCTGCGATATTCCAGTCCACAAAACGAAGCTCTGTTTTACCGCCGGCGTCCACGCCACCGCCGCAGCCGCCACCTCCTGACATTTCGACTTTGTTCAGGACAGAAACTGTTTTTTCCCGTTTGTTTTAACTCCTCACACGAGAACAGCCTTCTTCTTTCTTGCCTTGTCTTAATGCTTTAAAATAACCAAATGGGAGTTCGAACTTCACCAAACTTTATTCGTTTATACGCCAACCGACTTTTTATCGTCTTTTTTTGTTGTTGTTGAATTTTTAGCTGAACTGGCTCAGTGTGTTTCTGTGCTTTAAAAGCTCATTTCATGTTTTTTCAGTGTCGTCTCTTCGTGTCCGTAGATCCTTTTTTTTTTTTTTTTTAATTTATTTATTATGTTAGGTAAATGATTGTACGACCATGTCAACATGCTCATGAAGTTGAAACTTAAGATTTGATACACTGATTGATTTATTTATGTAACTAAAAATCACTGTTTTATAAACTTGTTAATGAATCAACATTTTGTTTCAATTAAATTTGTTTTTGTTTTTTTGAGAGGACGATGTCTTTGTGTTTATTTAATCTGAGCTTTTTCCAGAACTTTCAACAATTTACAGCCTACAACTGCCTTACAGTTAGCCTACAATTAGCCTACAACTACCTTACAGTTAGCCTACAATCAGCTTGCAACTGCCTTACAGTTAGCCTTACAGTTAGCCTACAATTAGCCAACAGCTACATTACAGTTAGCCTACAATTAGCCTACAGCTACTTTACAGGTAGCCTACAATTAGCCTACAACTACCTTACAGTTAGCCTACAATTAGCTTACAACTACCTTACAACTAAGTAATGGTTAGGCTGTAGGATAGTTACAAGCTAGTTGTAAGCTAGTTATAAGATACTGCTACAACACAAAGTAAGCTAGCTGTGAGTTAATTGTGAGCTAGTTGTAGGATAGTTACAAGCTAGTTTTAAGCTAGTTATAAGATACTGCTACTTCACAAAGTAGGCTAGCTGTAAGCTAATTATTGTGACCTAGTTGTAGAACAGTTACAAGCTAGTTAAGCTATGAGATGCTGCTATATCAAAAAAGGTAGCTGAGCTAGTTATAAGCTGCTGCTACAGTATGATCTAGCTGTAGTCCATATTAATCAGAAATTGAACAACAGGGGAAAATATTTGATTTTTCATTTCAGCGAGCGAAGAAAACACATCGACATGTGTGAGAGGACGCCTGGAGGAGTTTTGAATTTATTTATGTGTGAAGACTCCACAGTTGACGATGGATTATTTGGATCTCACTGTTGATCTCGAGCTCCCTCTGTAATGTTCCCTCCTCTGATCTGCTCGTTTACTTCAGTTTAAACTTTGTCTGTACCTTAAAGTCATTTCATCTCCCATTAAAAAATTCAAGGTCCCTACACCTTCTTAAACATCAAATTCAAGAACTTTCCAGGCCTAATTCCCTCAGATTCAAGGACAGGACATAGTGTGGGACACTGATCAGGATTAATTACAGTTACAACACTGAGAATCAGTCATTAACGTACATGACTGCCGCACCTTTTCAAGGCATGACAATCGTAATTATGTAATACAATTAGCCTACAACAAGATTAATTATTAGGTTACAATTATCCAGGGTTGTAGTCGAAATCACACGAGAACAAAGAGTCTTCATGAATATTAGCTACCTAAGTATGTTATATACTGCCTGGTCTCGGTCTTGACTTGGTCTCAACTCCTTAAAGTCTTGACCAGAGTCTCAGTCTCGATAAACTCTGGTCTTGGGCAAGACTCGGTCCCGGTTTAGTTGGACTACAACACTGTAATTAGCCTACAACTATCTTACAAGTAGCTTACAATTTCGATACAGCTATGTTACACCTAGGTTAATACTAGGTTACAATTAGCCATCTAACTAACTAACTATCTTATGACCAGGTTACAGCTAGCTTGTAACTATTTTACAACTAGCTTAAACCAGGTTACAATTATCCTAAAGCTACCTGACAACTAGCTTACAGTTTTGATACAACTACGTTACAACTAGGTTAATACTAGGTTACAATTAGCCATCTAACTAACTAACTAACTAACTATCTTACAGCTTATCTTACAGGTTACAGCTAGCTTACAATTAGCCTACAACTAGCTCACAGCTTTGTTTCTGGACAGTGATTAAATGTTTTCTCTACCAACACAATTAAACACAATTCAAGTTTGGCCTTTTTAAATAAAGAGAGAGAGTGGCTGAATATTCATAATATTCATAATTTTGTTATATATATTTAAAAGGTTCCATTTGTAATGGTAATGGAACATTAATCTATGAATATATTAAGGTTCAAATAGATTATTATGATCTTGTGATTCACCTCCACACATGCACACAGATCCTGTTGTATCTTTCAGCCCTACTTTAGATGCCGTTGCTACTTGAGGCTATTTTTCTACCGCACACACCCCAAAATGTTGTGTATGTCAATCAGAGCATATCCTGTAACCAGGCAGCAGCTTATTTCTGTAACTCCATCTGTGTAACTGGCACCACAGATAAATCTTATCAGCCTTAATCACACATATCCTGTGTGGACCAGCCTGTTATTCCACTCAGTCATCGACTCTGTATTATCTGTCTGTGATGGGAACTGCAAACATGGTTTGTCTCACGATATCACGTGTCACAATTTAACAATTACTCATCTCCATTATCTAAATAATCTAATCTATCTATCTATCTATCTATCTATCTATCTATCTATCTATCTATCTATCTATCTATCTATCTATCTATACAACACAACGTAAGCTAGTTGTGAGCTAGCTGTGAGCTAGCTGTAAGCTAGTTGTGAGCTAGTGATAACACACTGCTACAACACAAAGTTGAGCTAGTTTTGAGCTAGCTCTAAGCTAGTTTTAAGAAGTTTCAAGCTAGTTGTAGGTTAGCTCAGAGCTTGTTGTAGAGTAGTAGCTTGAACTAGTTATAACACACTGCTACAACACAAAGTAAGTTAGTCGAGCTAGCTGTGAGCTAGATATTTACAAGCTAGTTGTAAGCTGGTTATAGTTAACTTTGCGGCAAACATCTTTTTTAATATATCTGTAGTGGAAGTGGTGCTGTCAAGCCTATAAGGTAATAAGTTTATAACAAATGAGCTGGCCATGTTAGGTCAATCAAACTGGAATATTTTAGATGTTGTAAATAGATTAAATTCATATGGGGTCCATAATTTAGAGGAATTCATTACGAGAGATGGTACGTGATAAAATTCAGATTCAGCCTTGAGACGTTCTAATCAATTAAATGCTAATTTAATACAGACAGCCAATCAATGATATTTGTGAGTTTCTGTGTATTTTAGCCAATTTATGTTTATTTAATTAAAATATACAAACATTTAAGATATAAAATCTTATCTTTTTTTTTTTTTTTACAGTGCATCACTTGATTTTAGATCTTTTTTCAGGCATAACCTGCATCTATTGTTCCCAAGCATGGACATAAAGCTATCTACTGACCGTCAAATAATTAAATTAAAAATACAGCATGATATTTTGGATATTAACTGTGGACTGAGGAGTCTGACCCCGATGCAGCTCAGCGGTACATCACTGTTTCGAGGCAGAAATACGAGGCTGGACAAAGCACCTTGGTAAAGATTACTCGACTGCACCAATCATCCATCACGCTCAGGCTTGTCCTTGGAATACATAATGTAATGATAATCTGATCCAGTATGCAAATGAAGGCTTGGCGGGGGTGACTGCAGGGAGAACGGTCCACCTGCCCCACAACACAAGTAGCCCCTGCGTACAGATCTGCTGTCAGATTGCAACCCTCGGTGGCTTTACAACAGGGAGGAGTGCAAACAGGAGCAACTGAATTTAAAAGGCGTTTATTTACAGTGTTTGCAGAGGCAAATTAGCTGGTCAACATCATTATTTGCAGGTAGCTAACATGTGATTTGGTGCCTTCAACACGCATGTTTCAGTGAGAGATGTTTCTATTTCTAATCTGGCGTATACGCACAATCCCATTGATTTAATGCGCCGTGACTGTCACGCTAACTTTGGTAATTAGACGTGGTGTCTGGCACTGCTGAAATCATTTCAACACACACATGCAGAGATGCTCATGTTGTGATGGGGAATCTTTATGTGAGCCATGTCTGGGAGCCATTTCGTGTGTTTGGCCCCCCTGTTGACATCAGGCATAAATTAGCGTGTCGCACTCACTGTGAGAAATATTAAATAAATAAAGTTTTATTGTTACTTTGATCAGACTTTGTCTGAACCTGGAGAAAGAGAGACTGTGAAGCTCAAAGGATCAAATTTAGGCTACAACTAGCCTACAACTAGCCTAAAACTACCTTACAACTAGCTTACAACTAGCCTACAACTAGCCTACAGCTACCTTACAACTAGCCTACAGCTACCTTACAACTAGCCTACAACTAGCCTAACGCTACCTTACAACTAGCTTACAACTAGCCTACAGCTACCTTACAACAAGCCTACAACTACCTTACAACTATCTTGCAACTAGCCTACAACTACCTTACAACTAGCCTACAACTACCTTACAATTAGCTTATGACTAGCCTACAGCTACCTTACAACTAGCTCACGACTAGCCTACAACTAGCCTACATCTAGCATTTCTTAGATCCCAAGTTATGGAAGTATAAATGCTAACGTGATTGAAATTAAATCCCCCAAACATTTATTAAATTGTATGAATACATGAATAGTTTCTTAAATATGTCTAGTAAGTTGTTGTAATGTTGATTTTTATTCTGTTTTTTTACATTTTCAGTCACTGAACCTCGGTAAAGAGACGTCTCTGTTCCCAAGTGAAAGCTTTTATTGATATTTATGACCAGGGTTTATAATTAAATACTAATTAACACCTCGAGAGCTAACGCCTGAGCGCGGTCTTCCTCGTCGTCGCTGTCAGATGATTAATAGTTGCCATTTATTCACCTAACAAGCCCGCTAACACAGCTTTCAGTCGGATGGAGTCATCTCAGCTCAGACCTCGTTAAACCGCCTGAAAGGAAACAGCCTGAGTTTAATATCAAAACTGCCCCCGCGATAACGTTCGACCTCGCTGCAATAATTCCATGTAACAGTGTAATGTGATCCCCCCTGTGAGATTTACGATAAAGGAAAGAATCAAAGTAAATTAATACATTAAAGTTAATTTATGTGCCTTTGTTAGACTTCACCTGAGGGCGTCTGTTACCTTTATATTGTATTAAAGCATGAGCAGCAGTTAATTAATGTGTTTTTACCAGATTACATCTGCTATCTCAAACTTAGTGAGCTGTTAAAGGATCGGCGCTAACGTCTGAATGTTTAATTACCTGTTCAGGTGATTTTACTGTTCACTGTTAAAAATAAAGTGAACATTCCTAAATGTTACAGTCTCTCTTTAGTCTGATCAAAGTCTCACTTCTAACTTTGTCTAAACTAGTTATAGGCTAGTTGTAAGATAGTTATAAGCTAGTTGTAGGTTAGTTGAATGCTAGTTGTAAGCTAGTTATAAGCTAGTTGTAAACTAGTTGAATGCTAGTTGTAAGCTAGTCATAAGCTAGTTGTAGGCTAGTTGAATGCTAGTTGTAAGCTAGTTATAAGCTAGTTGTAAGCTAGTTATAAGCTAGTTGTAGGCTAGTTATACACTAGTTGTAAGCTAGTTGTAAGCTAGTTGTAGGCTATATTCCGCTTCTTAAGGAAATCTTTATATAAACTGACCGCAGTAGGTATTTGATAGTTTGCTGTGGTGATGGATAAATGTCACCGTGCACTCTGTGCACTGTTAAACTGAACAAACTGAATCAATTAAAATCTGAACATCAAGAGGAAACATGCAAACTTAATTACTCTGCTTACTTTAATGGAAATCAGTTCAATAATTACATAACTGAAGCTGCTGTCTCACTGGATTTTCACTTCCTGCTGTGTCGGTGTAGCAGGATTGTGCTGTGGCCTTTTTCAGGAAACCTCTAATTGCTATTGGCTGTGACATTTATGAAAACTTTATGGACAGCATTCGCTCCAGCGTGTGACATTTTGGATTCCCCTTTAAAGCCGTGAATATATGAAGGTTTCTGTCTTTACCTCACGGGCCACGGGACTCCAAATGAACAACAAGCGGCTCTGAGGTTGGCACGGGGATGAAAGAGTGACGGGGTCTTCATCCTGTAAGGAAAGGTTCAAATAAACACGACGCGTCCCGACGGAGACAAAGGTCTGTTTGGACTGAAGCTGACATCTCTTCACAGCTTGTTGAACTCTGCAGGTAATTGAAATGATTGATGAAATACATTTTATGTTGCGGCTCCGGCTACAGTGAAGTGTGATACTACTACGACTGTTTGATTCCAGATCTCTGGCTCCAATTTAAACTTATTTATTATCATTGAATCTCAGTAAGACGACGAAGATAACGTGTTTATGTAACAATAATGTCTGTATGTTCTGTATATTCTAGTTAGTTCCTCAAATGACCACTTGAGGCTGATTCCAGAAGTGAGTCAGTCTCCATAAGTCCCCATGTTACTTGAATATTATTAGAACAAAAGCACATCAAGATGAACAGTTGGTGGTGCTAGTTCTCCAAACAGTTTAACTAGATGTAGGCTAGTTGTAATGTAGTTGTACGCTAGTTGTAGGCTAATTGTAGGATAGTTGTAAGCTAGTTGTAGGCTAGTTGTAGGCTAGATGTAAGCTAGTTGTAGGCTAGTTGTAGGCTAGATGTAAGCTAGTTGTAGGCTAGTTGTAGGCTAGATGTAAGCTAGTTGTAGGCTAGTTGTAGGCTAGATGTAAGCTAGTTGTAGGCTAGTTGTAAGCTAGTTGTAGGCTAGTTGTAAGCTAGTTGTCGGCTAGTTGTAAGCTAGATGTAAGCTAGTTGTAGGCTAGATGTAAGCTAGTTGTAAGCTAGTTGTAGGCTAGATGTAAGCTAGTTGTAGGCTAGTTGTAAGCTAGTTGTAAGTTAGTTGTAGGCTAGATGTAAGCTAGTTGTAGGCTAGACATAACCTAGTTATAAGATAGTTGTAGGCTAGATGTAAGCTAGTTGTAAGTGAGTCAGTCTCCATAAGTCCCCATGTTCAAATGTCCAACTTCACAGCAGAAATAAACATGTTTACAGCCTGGTACAAAAAACAGTTTTGGTCTCTGTAGCTAATTTCCCCGTTCATGACAACTGTACTGAGGGTGAATTTATATACAACTCAGCTGTCTCAGATTATATTAAGGCTTAAAGTTATGCAGGATTAAGAGCGTGGACGCTTTGATTGACAGTTGGGTGTCGTTACAGATGGCTTGTTTGAGCAACCAGGCGTCATTTAACTGATGATCCACATCACCAGGAGACGACCAGAGCGACCACACTGAACACGATTTAACATCTGTTAATCTCAAAGTTGAACTCCTGGATCTTCTTCTTCTTCCTCTGTAGCTTCCTGTGCTGATCTCAGTATCTCTTCCTCTTCCTCTGTTTCTAACAGACACACTCTCCTTTTCCTCTTTAGTTTATCATCAGTCTGCATGACCTCTCATCAGCTGCTCTGCTCTTTCATCATGTCACCAACTCCACTTTGTATCTCCACTTCCTCTGTCCGTCACAGCCTTTCATTCGCCCTCGTCTCCTCTCCTCTCGTCTCCTCTCCTCTTGGGGTTTGTTTGCTCTTCAGGTGTTTTGAACCCTCGCTGAGTCTCAGCCTGATCTTTGGAGGTTTGTCTGTGGAGCTGAGATAACATTTGGGGTCAACTTCTGTTGCTGTTGAAGTGAAGTCGATGCTAAAGTGCTAAAAGCTGCAGTTCCTCAAATGTCCACTTGAGGCTGGAGGCCACAGCTGCCATACTGAGCCTCACGACGGCTCTTGGTTTGTGTGTTTTTACATTTTTCTGCTGTATAAATAGTGAAACTATATTTTCTCTTACACTGAACTCTTCTATAATTATATTTGAAATGATTATCACTGAATATTTGTCATCTTTTACAGGCGTCTGCATCGTTTTTATTTGTATTTTGGCTTCATATATACATGAAGGTGTTTGTGTTGAAGAAATGAATCCATGCATGTGAGGTGAGTCTGCAAAGAGACGAACCAGCTGAACCTTCAGAGGTTTAAAGAACTCATCTCATGTGTGTCACATCTGTGCCTCCATCTTTCATGTCAGCGCCGCAGCCCTCGGGTTCACGTCCAGCGTCCGTCGTGGAGAGGCTCTGAGGGGGTTCGAGTCGAGTCTCTGTGCTGTCACCTCTGTCTCTGCCTCAGCTCTCCACATCTGACAGGCTGACACCAAAGCCGTGTTTTATCCGTGATCCTCGAGCGGCAGACGACACGCGGTGAGTGACACGCTACTGCTGATGAACAGACGGCCGACACGATGTCTCCACCTGAGGCAGGACGAGGAGACACGAGGAGACACGAGCGGTGAGGGGAAAATATATATATCGCAGTCCAACTGTGGTAAAAATGTTCAGCTGTACTCGAGTATTTGTTCTGGTTACATTACTTATGATCGGAAACTAGCAAGTCAACAACTTTGCTAACAGCCAAACATCAAGCAGGCCGGTGTCGTGCCAGAACAGGAGCTGGACAAAACACAAGATGGATCACGCTAGCTGCTCATTTGGTAAGCTATCAATAACTTATCCACTCATAGTGTTTAGCTAACGCTAACGTTAGGGGAGGCTGCATGAATTAGCTGACGTTATCCACCCAAGACAATATCACAATATGTTTCACATGCTTTGCAGTAATGTTAGCTTCGACTTTGGACTCTTGGTGTCGTTTGTTGACCTTCACATCTGAGCTAATGGATACTGTCCGTTAGCAAAGGAGGTTTGAAACAGAGCAGCAGCCTCTATGGACATAATGGCAGAGGAGAAGAGAGTGAAGAGGACGTTGACGGAGGAAGCTAAGAAGAGAAAAGGAGAGAGTGAGCGAGCAAGAAGCCGCCGACAAGAGTAAATCTGGGACTGACTTTTAGTGGTTGGTGAAATAAAAGGCTGAAAGACAGACGCCGAGCTGGACAGTCTGCTGTTGGACTAGTCAGTAATAATACTCAGTCAGTAATGTAATGAGAACAAATACTCGAGTACAGCTGAGCATATTTACCACAGTGGCATTATAAACTTCTGTTTTTCTCCCTCAGCCGTACATGACCTGCTCAGCAGACAGTAGAAGATAATTGTTCTTTTCTTTCTGCTCATCAGTATGCAGAGTTCATGTTTGCATCAGTATCTATTATTCATGTGAAATACATATCACTACCTGTGTGTGTGTAGGTCAGACGCGGTCCATACGCAGTCCGACAAAATTACTGTAATTATTTCTGGAGCTGTTTTTATCCTCCATCTGGACCCGAGCTGCACACAGCGGTGATGATTTCCTCGTCTTATACTCTTTGTTTGTCTCTGCCTCTGTCCACGCAGCCCTGAGGTTTGCAAACTGAGGCGCCTCCCGAGAGAGAGAGAGAGAGAGAGGTGAGAGGAAGAGACCTGAAAAACAACAGGAAGTTAGTTAGCACAGTTTGATTTGGCGTAACACAACTCAGCTAATGCCATTAGCACGGTTAGCTACGTTAGCTGTTTGTTGGCGGCTTCTCGCTCGCTCACTCTCTCCTTTTCTCTTCCTAGCTTCCTCCGTCAGCGTCCTCTTCAGTCTCCTCTCCTCTACCATTATGTCCGTAGAGGCTGCTGAGCTCGCCCAGCTCCTGTTCTGGCACGACACCGGCTCCGCTCCCCGTCAGCATTCACCTGTAAACCTCCTCTTCTTCTTCTTCCCGGTGCTCCAAAGCTCCTGTGGTACAAACGCTAACACTACCCCGGTGCTCTGAGCTCACAGACCGGGCAGCCCGGCTAACAAACTGAGCTAACATGAGCTAACAGCAGCTACAGTTGACAGTACAATTTGAATACCTGAAGACGTGACTTTGTGTCAGTGTTGGACAGATACTGGAGGACGTCTACGTGACGACTTCTCGTTGTTTGTGCGAGCAGCAAATCATTAAGTGTGTCACCCGTGTGCATCTGTGCATGTATGTGATAATGGACTTGTGTGTTCATGCATACTCTGCATAATGTGTGTGTGTGTGGGTCTAAATGCTCACGAACAATGGCGAGCATGTGGCTGCAGCAGCGGCGGTAATTGATGAATGGGATGTTTAAAGAGCAGAATATGAATGAAGAGGAGCGCGCCCTGAGGGAATACTGCACACCGCTGTAATCAAAGCCCTGATAGTGTCCCCGCCTTTGACTAATGCTCCCAAAAAGAAGCCTCTTACCGCGTGTTCGACTCCCCCACTTACCCCCGGCGCGTGACGTGGACCTCCAGGGAGAGGCCAGCAGGGCGTGAGGACGACTCACGACGGATCTTTCACATCGACACGACCTCGCTGTCGTTGGAATACAGGTGAGATACCTGCGTTCAAAACCAGCCCGAGCTGTGTTTCCTGATGTTTGCGCTCGCCGACTCCACTTTGATTTATGTAGTTCACGCGAGGCCATTCTTCACGGGCAGGTGAAGGAGGAGGTGGAGAACAAGGCCCCACGATGAAGGATGGAGGGCAGGAAAAGTGCTAACACAAAGAAAGCAATTCACACACACACACACACACACACATTAATTAATGACACTGTGTGAAATCAAATGACTCTCATTCGTTTGTTATTACAGCGACTATTACGACGACATTCACACCGACCTCCGGAGAGAGAGAGCGTCCTGTGTTACAGAACACTGAAGAGGTGGAGGAAGTATTCAGATGGTTTACTTCAATAAAAGTACAATAATACAGAAATATACTGTAAATACAGCAAGCACAACCAAATACAGATTATTATGTCCATAGAGGCTGCGGAGCTCGCCCAGCTCCGGTTCTGGCACAACACCAGCACCACTCTACGTCAGCAGGCCTGTAAACACTAACACTCCCCCAGTACTCAAAATACTGCAAGTAAAAGTCCTGTATTTAAACCTTTACTGAAGTATTATCAGTTACTACTTATTTGTATGTATACTTAAATGTACTTATTTACATGCCCATTTTGAATTGGATTTTCAATAAGTGACAAGTCTGAACCAAGCAACAACCTCTGTGTCTGTTAAGTGAAGCCAATAAAACTGCAGTTCCTCAAACGTCCACTTGAGGCTGGCTCCACAATCCTGCATAACTTTAAGCCTTAATATAATCTGAACAGGTGAGTTATATATAAATTCACCCTCAGTACAGTTGTCATGAACGGAAATTAGCTACAGAGACCAAAACAGTTTTTGTACCAGGCTGTAAACATGTTTATTTCTGCTGTGAAGTTGGACATTTGAACATGGGGACTTATGGAGACTGACTCACTTCTGGAGCCAGCCTCAAGTGGACGTTTGAGGAACTGCAGTTTTTGGCTCTTCAGTTTTGGCTGGACGTCTTTTAACAAGTAATCTTGTTGCTCCTTCTTCTTCTTCTGCAGTGGTAAAATGGGACTTGACTGGAGAACTAGCTCCACCAACTGCTCATCTCGAGGTACTTATATTCTAATAGTTAGTTAGCATTTTCTTTTGCAGATTTTCTGTAAAACATGCTAAGTTTGGAATGTTACTGGCTACTTACTACACATCTGAACCATAGTTAGTATGCAACAGTGATCACAGCAGCTTTAAGTGAATATAATAACACAGTTCGCTGACGACAAACCGCTAATTCTTTATTCTATCATATATTAAAGTGCACCAAACTGAGCCGTTTGTGCCACAACATAAACAAAAGTCTGAACACGGAGTACCTCGGTTACCTTGTTCTCTTAAATGTCACAGCGGTGCAGGCTAGAATATACAATCCAACACACACACACACACACACACACATTATTACAAATGTATGGCATTACTCCTGCACACAGTGTGTTCGTGTGGCCTTTTGCAGGCGTCCTCAGAGACGTGGCATTGACAAACCTACAAACAGTAATTGGGCCATTATGACTCCCTGCGATGGTATTGATTCCACTGTTTTAGGTGCAGGCAGGTAATGGGTGTCTAGACAGCAGGGTTCATATTGCAGGCAGTAGGACCCGTGCAGTATTAGATACAGTAATCTTGATGTTGTTCATGACTCAGGTGTGTTGTTGGAAATGATGTAATTTAGTAGCACATTTGAGCGGTGATTGCACGGTATTTCTGCGGGCTCGAGAGCAGAGAGAGATGTTTGGGAGAAACTTATAGACTGAGAGAGAGTCCACATGGGGGAAGGAAAGGAAGGAAGGAAGCATGGAGATGGAGCTCCTCTTCTTCCCCAGTCCAATTATCACCAGAGTTAAACTAATCCCAGAGCCGAACAGCTACAATCTGTTCCAGGTTGCTTCCTTAGCTTTGAAAATCACCTGGAGAGCAGAAAGCAGGTGAGCGGGATCTCATCGGAGGCTCGCTGCTGATCAAAATCAAACACAGAGGCTTGGTTTCCATGGCAATGATGTGCCGCCCCCTCCATGACATTTGGGGGTTCAGCTGTGCAGGAGGTACCCACCACCACCACCACCACCACCACAACCACCACCAACACACTCCCCATCCTCTCGTTGTCTGTCTGCCTTCTCGGTCCAGGCGTGAGCAGAATAGATGAGTAAGCAGCATCTTGACCACATTCTCACCTTGTGTGGATCCACAGAGCTGTGTGCACGGCGCTCCCATGGGCCGAGCAGGAACAGGATCCGGCCATGTGTGGCAGCACACTCCCCGTACTGCGGAGAAACGCTGAGGCCATCGATTGCCTTCTCCACGGGGCACGATGTGCAACCTGCGAGCCCACAAAATGTCAGTGGATATGAAATGTGTGAAGAACTCTTGATCCCATAATTCAATATTGTAAAGCTTCACAAAAGGTCGTGCTGTAAGGTAAAATAACAACAAGTATGACATCCTTCACGTTTATATTATTATAATATCATAATATATATTAGTTTAATGTATTGCAGTATTAGTACATATACAACCAGAACTACAAAAAGTATATGATGCAGAGAAAACGCAACAATGTTCAGAAATATACTGTAAATATAGAAATATACTGAAAATACAGAAATATACTGTAAATATAGAAATATGCTGAAAATACAGAAATATACTGTAAAAACAGAAATATACTGAAAATACAGAAATATACTGTAAAAACAGAAATATACCGAAAATACAGAAATATACTGAAAATACAGAAATATACTTTAAATATAGAAATATACTGTAAATACAGAAATATACTGAAAATACAGAAATATACTGTATACTGTAAATTAAGAAACATAATCAAATAGAGAAATATACTGTAAATACAGAAATATACTGTAAATTCAGAAAACACATTGAAAACATTGAAATAAAACATTGTTACATTATGACTGATATCTGCCGACCTCACATGAACTTTACCAGCTGATGACATACTGTAGTCCAGTGTTCGATCTCAGTGCGTGTCATTATGCACTTCATGTGACGTCACATGTTCTCATCATTTTCATGTTGTTGTTTGTTTACTTCAGTGAATTGAGCTCTCAGGGCCACCGTACAGAGCAGCATTTGAAACAACACTTTCCCTCCTCATGCCACATGTACTGTAACACCAGATCCTGCTGCCTTCCACCTTCTGCCTGCAATATTCATCTGGGAGAGTGCTGTCATGATGAAACACACATTTTAATGCTTACAAGAACACTGCCCCGGGCTCTTCACAGCATCAGTCACCTACCATCAAATCAGAGCAGCTTCTGAGGGGTGAAAGTACGAGCAGGGCCGTATATACGATACACCCCGCTGAGAAACAAAGACAGAATAACAGGACGGGATGCGGCAAGCATTTCCAGATATTTGCTGTGTGCAAACATGCGGGCATTGGCTGATGATCCAGTTTGGACACTCGGCTCTCAGGTCCTTTGTTTAGTCTGTCGCAGATGTTTCTGCCTCCGCGTGCATGTGTTGTGAGGAGGATGATTTTCACCGTGGTCTGCTGAGCTCCTCGCTACATTAGGCCAGGTCATTCCACTGATTGCTGCCAAAGCTGCCAGAAGACCAAATGAATGTCTGAGGAGGAGACGGGGAGCTACCACATGCATACATTTACAGGCCAGCAGGCAAGAAAACAACACAAAGCCTCGGAGAGACTGCAGATTTTACAGCTTCATTTTTATAAAGGCTTTGCAGCCTCTGACAGTTCGTGTTGTTAAAGTGTGATATTTCCTTTTATAGTAACATTATTTTCACTTCTTATCTTCCTCTGTCAACGTCCTCTTCGCTCTCTTCTCTTCTGCCATTATGTCCGTAGATACTGCTGAGCCTGCTTACATTGCCTGTTTACCCAGATCCCATTCTGGCACGACACCAGCTCCATTCCCTGTCTGCAATTCCCCCGCGCCCTGACCCTGAAAACCTCTTCTTCTTCTAACCGCTCGTCCAAAATGCCCGTGGTACAAACACTAACATAGTTAAGCTAGTTGTGAGCTAGTCGTGGTATATGTAAGCTAGTTGTGAGCTAGTCGTGGTATATGTAAGCTAGTTGTAAAATAGTTGTAAGTCAGCTGTGAGCTAGATTAGCTAGTTGTAAACTACTGGAACTAGATGTAAGCCAACTGTGAGCTAGTTAAGCTAGTTGTAAGCTAGTTGTGAGCTAGTTGAAACTAGATGGGAGCTCATTGTGAGCTAGTTGTGCTATATGTAAGCTAGTTGTGAGCTAGTCGTGCTATATGTAAGCTAGTTGTGAGCTAGTCGTGCTATATGTAAGCTAGTTGTGAGCTAGTCGTGCTATATGTAAGGTAGTTGTGAGCTAGTCGTGCTATATGTAAGCTAGTTGTGAGCTAGTTATGCTATATGTAAGCTAGTTGTGTTATCTGTAAGCTAGTTGCACCAGATGGCAGCTAGTTGTGAGCTAGTTGTAAAATAGTTGTAAGTTAGCTGTGAGCTAGATTAGCTAGTTGTAAGCTACTGGAACTAGATGTAAGCTAACTGTGAGCTAGTTAAGATAGTTGTAAGCTAGTTGAAACTAGATGGGAGCTCATTGTGAGCTAGTTGTGCTATATGTAAACTAGCTGTAAGCTAGTTGTGAGCTAGTTGTGAGCTAGTTGTGAGCTAGATTAGCTAGTTGTAAGCTACTTGAGCTAGATGTAAGTTACGAGCTAACACCTCATGGTCTTATAACTTTTACAATTTTTCATGTAAAATTTCAAATTTTCTACCTTCAAAGTTCTGTAAATTTACACTTTTTATTTACCTTTATGTTCTTTTTAAAAGAATATGACTGGAATAAAAGATAAACAAGCTCTAAACAGATGAAGGGGATGAAGGGGATTGTGGGTTGGAGGACAGTGTGTGGTGGTGATGGTGTTTGGGTGGTGGTGGTGGTGGGCGGTTCAGTATAAATGAATACACAGCGGGCCTCATCCTGTCTGGTCCATTGTCTTAATTGTCTCACGTTGTGTTTTGCAGATGCCGTCCTGTGATCAGTGAAGCTGTACATGAACCCCCTTCATGCGTGTTCAGAGGCTGGCAGCGCCACTCGCAGGCTTCCAACTGTAAATGCAGCACGTTGTATCTCAGCACACGCGTGTTTCAAATCACATAACTCCACTTAAAACAGCCAGAAAGACTGTTTTATCGTTTATTAGGAGCTGGCTCGCCGTCTTAAAGGTGTCCATCAGTGTCCCCTGGAAACAAACGTGATTGGTCGGTTTAAATTCCCAGAGGTTTATGGTTATTAATTATAGCAATTCAGGCATCTGTAATCCAGGTGTAGGTGATTAATAGTTGTCTGAGAGGTGGAGGACGAGGCCTTCAGCAGGTCTAACGCTATAAATCTACGCTTCTCAAGGAAAGACACAGCAGTCAGACGCATCTCCGTCGATCAATCATAGCATGAAGTGAGTGTTTTTACTCCATGAAGCTCTTTCACAAACTTTTTATCCCTCAGCTGTGTGGTGTAATTATTGATTTATTACTGTATTTTCAGGATCAGTGCCACGGGAGGGTGATTTATCATTAGCTTTGCATCCTTACGCTTGAGGAATCCTCCACGCTTTTATTCAGCGTCACGTTAAGTTTGCGGGAAAAAAATCCGAATGTGCATCTCAATGAAGATGAATTATTCCTCGCCGAGGATCGGCGCTTTGATTCCTCCCTAATCGAACTGAAGTTTGAAGCCGCGCCGTGCTGCAACAACAACACATGCATTTTTCATAAAAAGACAGATCATGGAAAGCAGTTTGCAAGAAGATAGTGGTGACAATTTTTTTTTTTGCTCCATGCATATTTCATACAGAGAAAAATGTTTTCTTCCCCACCAGATTTGTCGATGTACGGACTCGGAGGATTCGAGGGATCGAACGCTGCTGGAACTTGAGAAAGTGGAGGGCTTCATCTGAGGCTCTATTGTTGTTAACCATTTGTTTTGGTACATAAATCACTTTAAAATCACACCGCCCCGAAGAATATCACATTATCTCCATAAACTATGATCAGCAGAAAATTATGCTGACCTACAAAAGGCTTTAAATTCTTCAGGCAAACTGCAGATTAGATTTAAAGGTTGTGAGAGATTTAAGGTGGAAATTAGAAAAGATCCTCTCTCTCTAAGGTCTGCCCTCATCACATTATAAACTTTCTTGATAAACTAATTAAATGAAAGATGTCCCTTCTAAACTCTGGAAAATATAGCTTTTTTAGGGTTTTGTCTAAGCAACTTGAGCTAGCTCTAAACTAGTTGTAAGCTAGTTTGTAGCTTACAGCTAGCTTACAACTTGCCTACAACTAGCTCAACTAGCTTACAACAGGCTTACATCTAGCTCGACTAGCTTACAGCTAGCTTACAACTTGCCTACAACTAGCTCAAGTAACTCACTAGCTTACATCTAGCTCAACTAGCTTACAACTAGCCTAAAGTAGCTCAACTAAATTACAACAAGCTTACATCTAGCTCGACTAGCTTACAGCTAGCTTACATCTAGCTCAACTAGCTTACAGCTAGCTTACATCTAGCTCAACTAGCTTACAACAGGCTTACATCTAGCTCGACTAGCTTACAACAGGCTTACATCTAGCTTGACTAGCTTACAGCTAGCTTACATCTAGCTCAACTAGCTTACAACAGGCTTACATCTAGCTCGACTAGCTTACAACAGGCTTACATCTAGCTTGACTAGCTTACAACTAGCTCAAGTATCTCATTAGCTTACATATATCTCAACTAGCTTACAACTTGCTTACATCTTGCTTACTAGCTTACATGTAGCTTGACTAGCGTATACCAACCTTCAGTAGCTTACAACAGGCTTACATCTAGCTTGACTAGCTTACAACTAGCCTACAACTAGCTCAAGTATCTCACTAGCTTACATATATCTCATCTAGCCTACAACTAGCTTACATCTTGCTTACTAGCTTACATGTAGCTCGACTAGCGTAAACCGACCTTCAGTAGCTTACAACCAGCTTAGATCTAGCACAACTAGCTCACATGTTTCTACGGTGAAAAGTATTAGCCCAGATGCTAACTTACATACTTATTATCATATCTGACATTCTTTACAGTCAGTAGAGGAGCAGATTTCTGTGGAGCGTGTGTGTGTAATCTGATTCATTGACTTGAATTAAAACAGTCTGTGTATGGATTCACATCATGTGGACTGAGCTGTGGAAATGAAGTGCTCGCAGAAGTTGATGTAAGTGGAGGAGTTTGTTTTGAAGTCAGACACACTGGCAGCCGACGAGTCCATCTAATGCATTTCTTTCTGACCTGATACTCTCTCTAAACCAAATCTATGTGGACTTGCTCCGTAATGAGATGCATTAGAGTCGTGTGGCACAGAAATCCAATACTCCCAGCCATCCTCTTTCCACCGATACGCCATCAAACTGGGCCATAAACTGGGCTAAATTTAGTGTTGGTCTTTTGTCTCTGGCAGCTCTGAAATCTTATCGTTTTTACTTCTGAGACTTGTCAACACGCTGAAAATTGATGTCTCGTCAGATGATGTTTTAAACGTGATTCCATCGACTCCTCTCCGTCTGTTATCTGTAGCTCGCGTGCCCTTCCTGTTGCACCACTTGTCACTTATTTCAATATGGCCGTTTCATGGCGCGATGATAAAGCTATTATCCAGCCTATTCACAAACTGTCACACGCCGCCGCCAAGCGGGTAACAATTAATTTTGTGCAAAGCCTCCGCCGCTCCTTGAATTGAGATTACATTTCTTTGTCAATTTTCATTTGAAAGCGTATTTTTCACAAACGTTTCCACAATTGCCGCGCTCGCACTCCATTTGATTCCCCCTCAGCGCCGCCTCGGAGCTGTCATCAGCCCGGATTGTGACAAACTGACAGCTGAAAGATGACAAGCAGCAGATGGGGATTCACCATTATGCAGCCGCTGCATCACGTTTCACATGCATTTAAATGTAACTGACTGTGACTGGGTAACACATGAATTAGATTTTATGACAGCTTATTGTTTTAATAGTAAAATATGTTGAATCATCCACCTTTAACCTCCATCTCCATCCTAACAATCATCGTCATAGTGTAAATAGATAAATAATAATAAACAAATCAAAGAAAATATAGAAATAAAACAGCAGCTATAATCGCATCATTTGTACCCTTAAAAGTGAGAAATGTTATTTTTTTTTTTTTTTTTTTCTTTTAAATTCACTTCAGTTTCTAGAGTGGATTTGCTCTTTCTTTTAGTTTTATTGTTAAAAATCTTCAATTTTTTTTAATTATAATATGGAGCAGATTAAAGTTAATAAAGTTCAGAGTAGATGCAATACAAACACTGTGTATTTATATTTATATTTTATTTTAGTCCATAGTATTGTTTCAGTTAGCTTTAGGGTTATTTAGTCTAGTTTTTATTTTTATTTCAGTTAATTAAGCTCCTTTTTTCACCTCTAGTTTTAGTTTGAGTTATCTTTAATAACCAAACCAGGAGTGTGTTGATCTTTTGACTTAAACTTAAACTTAACTTTTAAGTTCTGCCTTAAATATTTCTCTGAGAAATAAATACTGACAAAACTAAATAAACTAAAGTTAAAATGTTAATCTGATGTCAATTTGAAGCAAAGTTACATTTGGCCTAACATGAGCTTACAACTATGCAGCTTCCACCTCAATCAAAGCGTCCACGCTCTTAATCCTGCATAACTTTAAGCCTTAATATAATCTGAACAGGTGAGTTGTATATAAATTCACCCTCATAGCTACAGAGACCAAAACTGTTTTTTGTACCAGGCTGTAAACATGTTTATTTCTGCTGTGAAGTTGGACATTTGAACATGGGGACTTATGGAGACTGACTCACTTCTGGAGCCAGCCTCAAGTGGACGACAAGAGGAACTGCAGTTTTGGTGTTCTATTGTTCATTTATGAATGTTTTAAGCTTAAATTCTGACATATACTCGATTACTTTTACTTCAGTAAAGTATCTGAACACTTGATCTGCCATTTCGGTGTGTTGTTGACCCATCCGAGCGCGTGTCGTCCACTGCACGCGCCGTAATGGCTGCTAATTAATAATCACTGTCAAATCAGACGAGGCCGGACTGAAAGGTCTGAGCGGTGCTCTGTGAGGACAAAGGAGGCAATCGAATTACCGTCCATTTTACTGATTTCATTTCCATGCTGGAGGCCGCGGTGGCGGTGGCGGTGGTGGAGCAGCTTCAGCGTGGTAATGGTTTCTGGCAACGATGGGGCCCTTAGTCCTGTTCACTGGAGCTGCAACACCCCCCCGAGGGCTTCATCGGCCGTCAGAGCCATCGTTTCTCTTCTCTTGATGTCGTTTAATGAAAACGGGAAAAAGTTATGCTTGCCGTTAACCTCATGCAAAAAAAGACGTATGTCTACTCAGCTGAACAATGTCCTTGTGTAACTGCGGAGGTCAGTCCAATGTGAAATTAGATCATTTAGAGAGTTTACAAATAAACCGAGAAGCTGCAGGACATCACGGTGATTGTCAGCGGACAGGCCGGGCTGGAGATCTTTAATTAGAGAGGCAGAAACTGAAGAAGGAGCAGAAGGAGAGGAGGAGGGCAGGAGGGGAGGATGCTGCTGCAGTATTTAAGGAGACTTCTCCAGGGATAGGGTGCTTTACTTTGAAGTGTGTGGTGGGACTGTGTGCAGCACGAAATCCCCCCAATCCTCCGTCTATTACTGCAATGTTTGCTCATTATGTTTTCATGGGCTGATTCCACGCCTGAGTCAAATCTTTTGGCCCAGGAGAGACAAACTCCGGGGGAATACGAATGAGACGGGGACGCTCGAGTGTTTTCAGGTCGGCTGTCGACGCGGATTGATGCGGCTGAATCCGCTTTGACACGCCGAGAATGTGTTATTGTGATTCTCTGACTGACAAGTCGTAGTGAACCGGCTCACACGGGGTCTAATGACGACCTTGAACAGTCAGCGTCGTGTTACATTTCTTCATGCGTCAAATGTTTCCGCCTCCTCATCAAGACGTTTCTTTTTGTTCGGTTAAATGTCAAAGAAGAGATCAGTGAAATCGTCTTTTTAATGATGCTTAGCAGACGTTCTTGAACGTCTTTAAGTCCTCGTCTTTGTTCACTTTAATATCAGTCAAAATGGATGTCATGAAGAGACACCAGAACATGAAAACAACCACACGTTCTCCTAAATCTGCCATTTAAGAGGAAAATTCAGCAGTTTTATCTAACACAACTAGATTTTGACTAGCTCAAGTAGCTTACAACTAGCTTACATCTGGCGCAACTATCTTACATCTAGCTTACAACTAGCTCAAGTAGCTTACAACTAGCTTAAATCTGGTGCAACTAGCTTTACATCTATCTTACAACTAGCTTACATCTAGCTTACAACTAGCTTACATCTGGCGCAACTAGCTTACATCTAGCTTACAACTAGCTCAAGTAGCTTACAACTAGCTTAAATCTGGCACAACTAGCTTACATCTAGCTTACAACTAGCTCAAGTAGCTTACAACTAGCTCAAGTAGCTTACAACTAGCTCAAGTAGCTTACAACTAGCTTACATCTGGCAACTAAGTAGCACATCTAGCTTACAACTAGCTCAAGTAGCTTACAACTAGCTCAAGTAGCTTAACAACTAGCTTACATCTTGCTTACAACTAGCTTACATCTGGCGCAACTAGCTTACATCTAGCTTACAACTAGCAAGTAGCTTACAACTAGCTCAAGTAGCTTACAACTAGCTTACATCTGGCGCAACTAGCTTACATCTAGCTTACAACTAGCTTAAGTAGCTTACAACTAGCTTACAACTAGCTTACATCTGGCGCAACTAGCTTACAACTAGCTCAACTAGTTTACTACTAGCTTACATCTGGCGCAACTAGCACATCTAGCTTACAACTAGCTTAAGTAGCTTACAACTAGCTCAAGCTCACAACTAGCTTGCATCTGGCGCAACTAGCTTACAACTAGCTCAAGTAGCTTACAACTAGCTTACATCTTGCTTACAACTAGCTTACATCTGGCGCAACTAGCTTACATCTTGCTTACAACTATCTTAAATCTGGCGCAACTAGCTTACAACTAGCTCAACTAGTTTACTACTAGCTTACATCTAGTGCAACTAGCTCAAGTAGCTTACAACTAGCGTACTTCCTTGTTGCTGACGTGTATTAGATCGATGCTCCTGATGATGAATGTAAATGTCAACACGTTCTCACT
This sequence comes from Miichthys miiuy, assembly GCA_036365135.1. NCBI lineage: Eukaryota > Metazoa > Chordata > Actinopteri > Sciaenidae > Miichthys > Miichthys miiuy. The sequence goes on along the minus strand of CM071619.1, from coordinate 21,360,662 downwards.
TCTGTCCGTCCTGCACAGCTCATCATCTAACGTTAACGTCTGAGTGAAACCACAGCAGAACATTAACGTGAATTCAATACAGGGAGGCTGACATCACCTGGTTCAGCACAGGTGAGTCATAAAAGAACATTACCTCACTGTGTGAATTCACAGCCGCTGAAACAGAAGAAGCACGGCCTTTACAAAGTGAAGGCAACTGGAAGAAAGGGGAATTTCCCCCGTTCCCTGCCCGCCTTCAAAGGATTTTCATATGCAGCGTCTGTGCAGATCATGAATTATCCATGATTGCAAAATAGATCCCTCGCAGTAGCAGCGCCGCTACACGGAATATTGGTATGTAAAATAATGCGAATGATCCCCAGAAATATGTATGCATGCATCTGGAGTCAGTCGACCAGACAGATTAACTCAGGAGCATGTTTCCTGTGACGGTCAGACGTCACGAGCAGGACACGTTGTTAGATTTTCATTGTTTCCTCTATTCACACACACACACACAATAACGCGTGTCTGTTAATCCTCCAGAAACCAAACAAACAAACAAAAAACATGTCTGACGGGAGGCTGTGGTTGCTGGGGAAACGCCTCTGAGAGACAGTGATGGCCGACACCTCGGGGACCGGATGGATGTGTCAGTGTTTGTGTGAGTGTGTTTCTAAGTGTGTGTGTGTGTGTGTGTGTTAATGACAGAGTGAAGAGTGTGAATAAGTTGAAGAGGAAGTCTTCAGTCATCTTAGTGGATGGTCGACAGATACAGTCCAGGTTGGAGGAGGCTGACAGATGATTGGATGATCTCGCATCATCACTCTCTGATGTAAACAAACTTTAACTCCTGTTGATCTGCACTGACCTGTGATCAGGTGAACGGTGTCTCTGTCATTCGTACGTCTGTTCTCACACTATGTAACTTTGGGCAGAACCAGAGCTGGCCGAGCAGGCAGTGTAACCGGGCTCAGCAGCCTCTATGGACATAATGGCAGAGGAGAAGAGAGCGAAGAGGACGTTGACGGAGGAAGCTAAGAAGAGAAAAGGAGAGAGTGAGCGAGCAAGAAGACGCCGGACAAGAGTAAATCTGGGACTGACTTTTAAAGGTTGGTGAAATAAAAGGCTGAAAGACGGCGAGCGGGGCTTCAGTCACAGTTTGTGACACCTCCAGGTGTGAATGAAGACTAGTTTTGTAATACAAACTCTTCATGGCAGCAAATCAGGGACAGTATGACAAAGATTCATTCACAGACGTGTGAGTGGATGAAAGAAAAAACAGCTGACCTTCAACTTTAAAGAACACTTTAAAAGTTAAAAGTGAAACTAGAAACTAGAAGTACAAACACACAAACAGCAGATACTCTAACAGAGTCAGAGTCGCTGTGACGTCTGGTCCTGTTACAGACCTCTGCTGCCACCCCGTGTCCAACAAGATGAAGTTCAAACCATCAGCTCACATGTAGATCAACAGATCTGACAGTCCACGATGAACTCGTCTGCTTTAATGATGAAACATTTACGTGTTTCTGCTCTGTCCTTCACCTCTAATATTCATTCAACGTTTACTTACAAACATAAATATCAGAATCTTTGCCTCGTGTTTTGTGCTGGTCAATAAATATAAAGTGAACCTGCACACATTGGTGTGATCTAATATAGTATTTGTATGTGTATTAGTACTTTTACTTAAATAAATACTTCCTCCATCACTACTTTTCATACACTAAAACAAACTGTTATTATTGTGAGGAAACATGGTTAAAAATAATCAAACAAACAAACAAACAAATAAATAAATAAAATAATAATAAAACATATTAAAATGTATAAACAGACAAAATAAAATTAAAGTTAATTTCAGCTTTAAAAGTCCAGGTACCTCTACACTGAGTAATACTGCAGTACTGTCTCTAATAAAGTGACACAGTGGTGTGATTAGTAGCAGTATAGTACATGTAGGAATACTATACCATCTAGTCTAGTATTTTTATAGTATATTAGTACTTTTACTTAAATAAATACTTCGTCCGTCACTGTACACAAAAATTCGCACACTTTGTTATTATTTTGCAGTGAGGAAACACGGTTAAAAATAAATACATACATAAATAAATAAATAATAATACATTTTATTTCAAGCCCCTTTCAGGACAGCCAAGGACAAATTAAACAGATAAAATAAGAAAAGTATTAAAATAATATCAGACACATATCTAAATATAAATAAATATGTAAAAATAATAATAATAAAATGAAATAAATAATAATATAAAACAACAACAACAATAATAATATATAATAATAATGAAATAAATAATAATAAAACACATTAAATGATTTAAATAGACAAAATAAAATGAAAGTTAATTTCAGATTTAAAGGCTCCTCTACACTGAGTAATACTGCAGTACTGTCTCTAATGCAGTAACAGTGTGTAGTATCAGCAGAGTACTGTGAGTCTACTATAACACCATACACAGAGTACTGCAGTATTTCTCCAGCTGGTACTTTAAATCCTCTGAGTACTCCATCACTGTACGAGATGAGATGCTGACTGACACCACCCGCGCATGCGCAGCGGCTCGCGCTCCTCTCCTGTGACTGACCGTTAGTGACCTCAGCTTCTGCAGTTGGACGCACGCGCACACAACACACACACGCACGCACGCACACCGCACGAGGAGGAGAGAGGAGATGGCGGGTATTTTCGGGAAGATCTTCGTGGGAATGTACGTGGAGATAAAACGGAGCGACGGTACGTGGCTAGCTGACTCACTAACCCCGCACATACATCCATGTATACGGCCACAGCGGCGGCGGGCGGCCGCCCCTCCGACCGGCGGCGGGTCCCGGTGAGAGGAGCTAACGTCACCGCTCACCGCAAAGCTAAGCTACACGACGACCGTTAAATAAACATGGCGGGCGGCGTGTTGGCGCCTTTAAACGGCGTTTTTCTGTCATGGTGTGTCGACTGTCAGTCATAGGAGGAGGCTAGCACACGCCGGCCGGCAGGACCGGGGTGGAGGAGGAGGGGGGGAGGAGGAGGAGGAGGTGGGGTGAAGCGGCCGAGCGACCGAGCCGAGGCGAGCGGGCGTGTCCGTCCACCTGTGCCTCTGTCCGGCCTCGCTGTGTCCGCTCTGCCCTCTCCTCCTCTACCCGCAGCATCATGGCTGCTGAAGCCCCTCCAGTGCTGCACCACCCTGCACTGCATCATCCGGCAGCGGCCTGTGAATCATGGATGGATGGGTGGATGGATGGATGGAGCCGGGCAGGGCCTTGGCCTCTCTCTCTCTCTCTCCACCATCTGAACAGCCTGATTTCACCACATTAAAGTGAATTTCCAGTTGCTAAGACTGTCTAAGACTAGTCTTTAAGATTGCTGTGTGACACAGTGAGTGGGTCTTATCAGCATCCACCATGAGCCACACCCATCAGCATCCCACTGTCCTGATTTTAGGGTTAAAGCGGCTGCAGGGAGGCAGAATGTGCTGACTTCATGCTCAAAGACGTGTTAACGTCTCCCTCTCTCTGTCTGCAGGACGGATACACCAGGCGATGGTCACATCTCTGCACGAGGACAATGAGAGCGTGACGGTGGAGTGGATCGAGAACGGAGACACCAAAGGGAAAGAGGTGACCACCGCGTGAATCAGCTGATTCACTTACACCACCCTGATTATCATCTTTAAAGGTCCAGTGTGTAAGAGTGAGGCAGACGTGGACGATCACATTCATAACTGTGATTTCATAACAGCTGAAAATATTAATATTTATGTTTCAGTTGCTTGAAAATGAGACTTATATATCTACAGAGGCTGCAGGTCCTCCTCCACGTGGTCCGCCTTGTTTCTACAGTAGCCCAGAACGGACAAACCACATAAATATCGGCTCTAGACAGAGCAGCTTTTCACAGGTTTCACACCCAGGGTGCGGTCGAATACCGCCGTGATAAAAGCTGTTTGAATCCTTCAATGCTTCCTTTATTATCTCCTTTAGCATAGGACACACCGGACACACGGATCACGTCAATAACATTCACCGTCACATCATGACGTAGTCGCCTTCTCCTAACTCCTTATGACCTCTCCTTCACATCTTTCCTTGACCTTGTGACGTTTTCCATCGAGGTCAAGGAAAAGTGGTTAGGAAAGGACCTAGGAGCTGATTTCTTTGACTATTTGACCGTACACACACTTTAGGTTCTCTCACTAGCTTGGAAGGTGAGGGTGAGCTGAGGGGTGTTCAGTCCTACACACCGGACCTTTAAGTTGAGAGAGAGAACGTGTTTCACGTCAACATTATTATAATAATCAAGCTAACATGAATCTGTTGTTTCTGCCTCAGATCGATCTGGAGAGCGTCTTCGCTCTCAATCCAGACGTTGCTCCTGATGAGGAGATCCCACAGAGTCCTGAAGCTCCTCTTCCTCCATCCAGTGTCTCCAAAACCAGCAAACTCCCCAAGGTGTGCTCCTTTCTGATTTTATTTCACGCTCTTATTTTGGATCTAAGCAGAAGACATTCGATATCTGAGACTTTTGCTGGTGGTGCATGCGGCCCATGTACAAAGGCTGAGTCCTAAACACGTCGACGTGGGTTCAGTTCAGACCTACAGCCCTCTGCTGCATGTCACCCCCTCTCTTCCTGTCTGTCTGCAGCTCTTTCTATTGAAAAAATAAATGTTTAAAAAGTCCAAAATAATTCAAACATTCAGAGTTTTTGCACACAGACAGAGGCACACGGAGGACGTTAGCTCCTCTCACCTCCTGCATGAGACTGTGGAGATCAGACTGAAGGAGATCTACCTCAGCTGACAGACTCTCTAACGTCACGTTAACGTCTCCTCTGAAATCTGTGACGTGATTTATATTTTCTGTTTTTACTTCCAGACCAGACGGATTACATCGATACCTAAAGCTGAGAACGCTCCGCGAGAGAACAGAGGTATGTTTGATTTAAATGTCACGTCCTCTGGGAGGTTAGATCATCATAACTTGACCTGAGGGTGGACACACACACACACACACACACACACACTTCCTGCTTTAGGATTTACTGCAGTGAGTCCTCAGCTTCAACCTCTGCAGCTCTTCGTCCGATGGCTTCACCTGTGTGACTCAGTTCAGTTATTTATACTTGTGTTTCTAAATCAGTCCTCGTCACCTTTAATCAGAGATTTAAAAAAAATAAAATAAAAGTTCTTCTGGAAAAACTGTGAATGTCTGAGTCAGCAGTTTGGCTTTCAAAATAAAAGTCTGCCACACTGCCTTCACATTAAAATGTTTCAGGAGGCAGAGAGGTGAATGTATGCAGGTTGAAGTCGTCTGCAGGCGCTCTGCGAGTCTCTGCTCGGGATTGGAATTAAGAACCGGTCCTAAAGTTTCTGATCCATCGTAAATGCACGCTTCCGAGTTTATCAGTTCCTTTAATCGACGTCAGGAAACTCGTGAAGTGTCGTGGTTTAGAGGGAGAAACTGTCCACAGTGTCACTTCATGTGAAGGTGGAAACATCTTTCTACCCAGCATGGACTTAAAGTATACAGGATTTCCACGTATTTGACGCTCTGCTCACGAGGGCCACTTCTTCCCAACATCCTGTTTTAATAACACAGACAGGCTGAGCAGATTTGTTTTATTTGAACTCATGCTGTACAAATATCTTCTTATTTCATCTGTTTTAACAGTTAGCAGTGAAACAGTGGATCTTTTGCACATCTGAGTCGTGTCCAGATGTGACACGACCTCTTGGAAGCAGCTGCAAATGCTTTCTATAATCCGCCATCTGGACACAAATCAGGGCCAACACACCTGATGACCCCCAGGTTCATCACTGAGGTGTGCGCACCTGTAGACTGTATCAAACATGGACGTAGTCTCCGTGACGTCACCCACAGGTTTCTAAGGATCCGTTGTGAAGCTCAGTGTGGAGGCTCCGGCTAATCCAAAAATGGGCAAAGACGTAAACCTGAGGCGTTTAAACAAGCCGCCCACCTGTCAATCAAAGCGTCCACGCTCTTAATCCTGCATAACTTTAAGCCTTAATATAACCTGAACAGGTGAGTTGTATATAAATTCACCCTCAGCACAGTTGTCATGAACGGGGAAATTAGCTACAGAGACCAAAACTGTTTTTTGTACCAGGCTGTAAACATGTTTATTTCTGCTGTGAAGTTGGACATTTGAACATGGGGACTTATGGAGACTGACTCACTTCTGGAGCCAGCCTCAAGTGGACGTTTGAGGAACTGCAGTTTTTTTGTGGTTTCAGCTCCAAACTGTCTGCATGCGTAGAAACAGTTTCAAATGTGTAGTTTTATGTTTGTAGTCACAAACTGATGGTCACGTTGGACTTTGTCCTCCTCAGCTGCAGCCGTTGGAACCACCCGAGCTCGTCCCAGCCAGCACAGCCAACCTGCAGAGCCGCCTCCGCCCGCCATCGCCCCGCAGACCGCCCTGAACCAGTCCCTGCTGCAGCAGCAGAACGGTAACAGCCCGCAGCACGCCTGTCAGAGGTCTTTCACGTGCCTCGGTGTACACGGAGATAGTTAAAGTGTGTGTGTTTGTGTGTTGTTATTTTCTGGCTAGTGATGTCATGCTCCCACACAGCTCTGTGTGTGTGTGTGTGTGTGTGTGTGTGTGTGTGTGTGTGTGTGTGTGTGTGTGTGTGTGTGTGTGTGAGGCCTCAAAGGCTCTTTCACAGCTGCTCGCTGCTTTGGCTTCAGGACGTCTGCACTCATACTACAGTGTTTGTTTCAGCTCTCAGCTGCGGCTGTTGGGATTAGCATGAATGTTGCTGCTGTGGAAATAAAGTCAGATTAAACTCTGAGAGCGTGACGAGCAGAAAGATTTCCACCGTCAACACATCACGTTAAAATCCAGATAACACACACTGTCTGATGTCTGATGTCTGTACTGTAGAGCTCTGATGTCGTCTTAAAATCATCATTAGCTCATCAAGAGAATAATCATGTGATCATAATAATTCATCTTTGCAGCTCGGAGGAAATCAAACTGTGTGAAGGAGGTGGAGAAACTTCAGGAGAAACGAGAGAAGAGACGACTCCAGCAGCAAGAGCTGAGAGAGAAGAGAGCACAGGTGAGACGCACACAGGTACAGGTAAAACACACACACGTGTACAGGTAAAACACACACGTGTACAGGTAAAACACACACACGTGTACAGGTAAAACACACGTACAGGTAAAACACACGTACAGGTAAAACACACACATGTAGGTAAAACACACGTGTACAGGTAAAACACACACATGTACAGGTAAAACACACGTGCAGGTAAAACACACACACGTACAGATAAAACACACGTACAGGTAAAACACACACACGTGTACAGGTAAAACACACACACGTACAGGTAAAACACACGTACAGGTAAAACACACGTACAGGTAAAACACACACACGTGTACAGGTAAAACACACACACGTACAGGTAAAACACACATGTACAGGTAAAACACACACGTGTACAGGTAAAACACACATGTACAGGTAAAACACACACACGTGTACAGGTAAAACACACGTACAGGTAAAACACACACACGTACAGGTAAAACACACACATATACAGGTAAAACACACACAGGTACAGGTAACAAACACACACACACACATACAGGTAAAACACACACACATACAGGTAAAACAGGTAAAACACACACACGCACAGGTAACACACACGTGTACAGGTAAAACACACACACACATACAGGTAAAACACACCTGTACAGGTAAAACTAAAAGTTTCAGGTCTCAGATTTTGAAGTTTGCAGAGTTCGAGGATCATCAACACTTTAGAATAACAAACATATAAATACCTCGAACCTTTATTGAATTCTTTCTGTGATATTTTTGTTTGATTTCAGGAAGTTGATGTGAATTTACCAAACTATGAAATCATGTGTATGATCAGAGACTTCAGAGCCAGCCTGGACTACAGACCTTTAACCAGTAACGACCTGGTGAGTCAGCTTCTATCTGTGGACGTACTGCACATCATATTTTATATGTCAGACAAGATGTCAGAGACATGGATGAGATTCATTCATGAGTACAAACTCGTGGAGCTCGTCTTTACACTGAACCTGTGCAGCCAAACATTGAGAAAACTCACAGAACTTTATTAGTTGAGATCACAAAGTTTCAGAATACATCACCTGACAGATATGTATGATGCAGAAAACATGAAGAATATTTAAAGTGCAGTTTGTCTGTTGTTGTTTCAGATCGAGGAGCACAGGATATGTGTGTGTGTACGTGCACGTCCGCTCAATAAAAAAGGTAAGAGCAGCTTTCTCTTTATTTAAAGGTGCAGATCATGCACAGCGGACTCCGCCGTCGCCTCTTGCAGTCTCACCTGAAACTCCAGGAGCCGAAATGTTCACGCAAACATTCAAACTGAGACAAGACCGAGTCACGCAGACTTCAGATCAGCATTCACAGTCTTAGTTCAAACTGTTGGTGTGTGGTCTGTGTCTTCAGAGCTGTCAGTGAAGGATCTGGACGTGATCACCATCCCCAGTAAGGACGTGGTGATGGTCCACGAGCCCAAGCAGAAAGTCGACCTGACCCGTTACCTGGAGAACCAAACCTTCCGATTCGACTACGCCTTCGATGAGAACTCCACCAATGAAATGGTCTACAGGTGACCAAATGTCCAACATTATAAAGAAATATAACAGAAACAATATAAACAATAATGTGTGTTTTGTTCATGAGATTATTCATTCATCCGCTCGCAGGTTCACCGCTCAGCCGCTGGTCGAGACCATTTTTGAGAGAGGGATGGCGACCTGCTTCGCGTACGGACAAACTGGAAGTGGAAAAACACACGTGAGCACTTCGACTTTTAACTTTTAACTTTCACGGTTCATGTTTTCGCCGCCGCCTTTCCTGTTTGAACTCGTGTCTGTTCTTTTAGACGATGGGAGGCGACTTTTCTGGAAAGAACCAGGACTGCTCTAAAGGGATCTATGCACTGTCTGGTTAGTTTCTCCCAAACCTCTCTGTCTTCACTGCTGGTTTAATTAAATATAAGCTGAACTCAGGCCTCTGTTCGTCTGTCTTTGTGCAGCCAGAGACGTTTTTCTCATGATAAAGAAGCCAAGTTACAAGAAGCTGGATCTCCAAATCTTTGCCACATTTTTTGAGATTTACAGCGGGAAGGTAAGTGTCTGTTTGAACGTGATCAGTAATGAACATGATGGCGAGGTCAGGTGAAACGCTGTGTGTTTGCCTTCGAAGGTGTTCGACCTGCTAAACCGCAAAGCTAAGTTACGGGTCCTGGAGGACGGGAAGCAGCAGGTTCAGGTGGTCGGTCTGCAGGAGAGGGAGGTGAAGTGCACAGAGGACGTCCTCAAACTCATCGAAGTGGGCAACAGCTGCAGGTAAACCGGCTCAGCTCAGTGAGCGTTAGAAATGCTGTTTGGACTCTGGAGTAAGCTCCATGTGCGTCTCCTCACAGGACCTCTGGTCAGACCTCGGCGAACGCTCACTCCTCTCGGAGCCACGCTGTGTTCCAGATCATTCTGCGTCGGCGGGGGAAGATGCACGGAAAGTTCTCCCTCATCGACTTGGCGGGGAACGAGAGAGGGGCGGACACGTCCAGCGCTGACCGCCAGACTCGCCTCGAAGGAGCTGAGATCAACAAAAGCCTGCTGGCACTAAAGGTTCCTGCTCCTCAGTGTTTAAAGACACGTCACACAGAAAGCCAGAATCAGTGAAATAGTTGGTGGTGTGTGACTATTTAACTCATTAAATAGTTCTGGTGTTACGTGTCTTTGTGTCTTTGTGCAGGAGTGTATTCGAGCTCTGGGCAGGAACAAACCTCACACTCCGTTCAGAGCCAGCAAGTTAACTCAAGTCCTGAGAGACTCGTTCATTGGAGAAAACTCCAGAACATGCATGGTAAGACAAACACGTGTTACTGAACCTCCTGTGGACACGGACAGATTATTGATTATAATATTATTGATCTTTAACGTGATTTCCCTGCACAGATCGCGACCATCTCTCCTGGAATGGCGTCGTGTGAAAACACCTTGAACACGCTGAGATACGCCAACAGGTAAAAACGGCGTGCCGTGTACGCGACGTTCAGCTCAGAGGCTTAACGAATCTCTTCTCATTATCTCGCCCAACACTTAAAATAAACATCACAGATGGTGGATTATAAATCAGCTGCAGCTAAATAAAGATTGTGTGGTGTGAACCAAAACAACGAGCTAAAACGGACTGAAACGCTGCAGTTTATAAAAGCATGAATTAGTTCAGGTGTTTCTGCAGCTCCGTCTCCTGCCGACAAAGTTAAATGAATGTGAGAACGTAACATGATCCTCTCTCTTCTTCTTCTTCTTCTTCTGTGGTGTTGTGTCTTCCTCCATGTTTCAGAGTAAAGGAGTTTGGGATAAGTCCCTCAGATATTCCTTTCTCCCAGAGCGGGGGTGGAGGTGGTCGCTCCGAGCTCTCCCCGACTTACGAGTACGATCGCTTCACACTAACGTCTCAACGGCAACTCTTAAAAACCCACCATACATACATCCCGCCTTGTGACACATCACCCATTAATAAAACCTCTTTATGTTGCTTCATGTCCAATCAGAAGTCTCCCCCCCGAGTCGCTCAGAGTTACAGGAGCGTGTTTGAGTTAAAGGTTACAAAAACTCAGAGCAGCAGATGTGGATTAATCCGCTGCTGGAAATAGTCCCTAAAAACAAGCACTGTTTCCTCCTGAGCAGACTGAGAGCCACGGACGAGGTCAGGACGCCGCCGAGACGAATGAGATTTGTTGACGATTAGAAAAATATAAACCATCAGCAGTCTGATCCTTGAAGTCTGATTTTAACGTCCCCGTCTGCTCAAAAATGTGTTTTGTTTGAACTTCACCGTGCAGAAAGATGATTAACATACGAGCCGTGTTACTGAACGGTCACCTGACTTCACCTCTTCCTGGACGTAGACTCAGTGTGGCTGACGTCACGGAGACGACGTCCGTTCTTCATGCCGTCCGTGGTTGAAACAGGTTTAAACGTGTCCTTAAAGGTGCTGAAGGAGGAAAGTATTCCACCTTAAATCAGAGTTTAACACAGCCTGGAGCCAATCACAGCGCAGTATACAACTTTAGTTTAAGGAGGAGACAGTTGATCAACCTCAGACACAAATTATTAAACAGTCTTAAAACATGGAGCGACCTTTAAAGATGACTGGGGCACTAAAATATTAGATTCATATATTTTAGGACGATAACTCGTCAGTAGAACGGAGAACTTCTGACTGTTTATTCATTGTTTTTGTTCTTTTTGCATCCACAGTTTTTTTTTATGTTGATGTGCTTTTATTTTGGCAGGCATGGACTCAGTCTGTATTGTCTGTTGCTCCCTCCGGCATGCTGAGCAATTTTCACCAGCAACGTCTCCGCTTATTGCATGCAATTGGCAGCCCGGTTGTTGCTCGTGTCAGTAGCCATGTTGTTGTTTCACCAGCAGCACTGATGTGTTGTCAGGGTGAAGGAGCTCACCGTGGACCCGATGGCAGTGATGGACCCCCGTCAGGGAGGACACATCAACCAGCTGGAGGTGCTGGAGGCTCAGTGGGGGGTCGGCAGTTCTCCACAGAGAGACGACCTGAAGCTGCTCTGCGAACAGAACGTAAGACATCAGCAAGGTCAACAACAGCAGTCAGCCCAGCTCGGCGTCTGTCCTTCAGCCTTTTATTTCACCAAGCTCTCACCAACCACTAAAAGTCAGTCCCAGATTAACACCAGGGCCTCCAGCAGTTTACTTCACTGTCCATCATAAACTCTGTAAATCACAGAGAGTTGAGGCGGAGCAGCCGGAGGACATCAGAGGGAAAACCAGAAAACATTTTCTCCATAAAATATGATCCAGTTACAAAATGTTGATTTAAAAGAATTCTTCCAAAGTGAAACCAGAACTTCCAGTTTCTGTTCCTGAAGTAAGAAACGCTCAAACAAACTGCATTTCCCAGAAGCCCCAGACCTTAATTTAACATTTTATATTAGTTAATCCATCAACACGTTTCCTCCTTCCTCTCCTATGAAGGTTGTATTAAGAAATTATTGCAAAATTGTGCTGGGACGTGCAGATATAAAGTGATATAGTAATAAGTAATAATTGTCCTGCTGGTTTTTCTTCGTACTTTTCTACTTTGGATCGTTTAGTCGTGAAACATTCATGAGATCTGATATTAAAAGTCTTAAATTGAACTTGAACGCTGCAGGAAAATCCAGTGAGTCTCTTTAAACGTTCCAAGTCTTCGCTGCGACACAAAGAGTCGGAAGAAGAGTCCAAAGTTTCAGAGTTCAGGTTTGAGACAAACGTGTTCGTGTTCTCTCTGCAGGAGGAAGAAGTTTCTCCTCAGCTCTTCACTTTCCATGAAGCCGTCTCTCAGCTGGTGGAGATGGAGGAGCAGGTTCTGGAGGACCACCGGGCGGTGTTCCAGGTACAGTGCAGCCTTCATGTTCACGTCTGTGCAGCAGAGGAAGACAAACACAGTTAAAGATGTTAATGCGTGTCCTCGCAGGAGTCCATCCGCTGGCTCGAAGACGAGAAGGTTCTGCTGGAAATGACGGAGGAGGTCGACTACGACGTTGAGTCGTTCGCGACTCAACTAGAACAAATCCTCGACCAGAAGATCGACATCCTCACCGAGCTGAGAGGTGAAGAGCATTTAAATGTCTTTAAAGGTTGAAGCTCCGATCAGACATGAACACGTCCATCAGTTTTATGTCATACATCACACGTTCAAAGAGGAGCGGAGAACAACAGCTAGGGAACGCTGCCTGAATGTTCTTGAGAACAATTGTTGTCGAATGTTGCCAGAACATTTTGAAAACGTTGCTTGCGTAGTCCAGAAACAACAGAACAATCCGAGAACAGTTGACCAATGTTGCCTGAACGTTCTGAGAACCACAGTAGGGGAATGTTGCCTGAAAGTTCTTGAAACAACAGTTAGGCAACATTCCCTGAATGTTGACAACAACAGTTGGGGAATGTTGCCTAAACGTTCTGAGAACTACACCCGCGCTCCGCGTCTTTCCATTAGTCGAGAGTCGACGGAGGCAGAACTTCGCGGCTCTGTGCGTAAATGTTCAGTCGTGTCTGGGGGTAACAGATGAAGGCGGCCATGTTTCATGTCTGAAAGGGCTTCACAGATCGTCAACACGAGTCTTAACAGTCTTTGTTAGTCTTTGACGGTCTTTGTAACTCGTTGCTGTGATCTTCTGTCTTCAGATAAAGTCAAGTCTTTCCGCTCGGCGCTGCAGGAAGAGGAGCAGGCGAGCCAACAGATCACCCCGAAGAGGCCTCGAGCTCTATAGACAGAAACCCTGAAAGATTTCACTGTAACGCTGACTCGTCTTCAGAAAGATGGTTTATGACTTCCTGTCTCTCTCTCTCTCTGTTCGTTTGGTCGCTCCGCTCTGCTGTACAGGCCGCCATCGCTTCCCATCATGCATCCGTCCACCTGTAAAACCAGAGAGCAGCCGTCTGCTGCTCCTCATCCTCCTGTGAAGTGTGTTTACAAGGTTTTTGTATGTGTGCTCAGTCACAAGTGCTTCATTTTAAACAACAAAATACTGATAATATTTCTTTTAAATACATTTTTATAGGGTCAATCATAGCTTATCCTCATGTTGGCCAATTTTATAAGCAACTTTTTTGCCATTTTGTGCAATATTCTGAGGGTTTTCTTCCCGTTCGTCCCCATGTTTCAGCTCAGGGGTGAACCGGAGGAGCATGTGGAGTTTGTGTGTAAGACGAGCCAATGTGTGTTTGTGTTGATAATGTGTGTAAAATATATGTCTGACTGAGAGGAAGCTTCAGACACTGAACTAACCTTGCATTACGTGAATTGACCTGAAGGGGGCGCTGCAATCAAAGACAAAGCAACTGATTGATCAGAGTGTTCCACACGGCAACCACAGCAATTTTTAATTTGCCAAAATAAATGAAGGTTACTTCTTGTTGCTCGACTTGTTTTTATTTATTCTGTGAAAACTTTATTTAAAATGTTGAACTGTTATTTACATTTTACGCCTTTAATGACACGAAATCTTTATTTGACGACATAAATCTTTAAAAACAGGTCGTTAATATGTCGTTTGATTCAAACTATTCAACTATTACACAACAAGTAGGTCCGACCGAGCAACGTGCTCAAATCACCATGACTGCACACCTGACTAAAAAATACCACTCCGCCATCTGCACATGGTCACATCCTGAAATATAGAACGTAAAATAAGTCCACTGGAAGTACTTGTCTGCAGCCTTTTCTACAAAAATAAATAAAAAAAATCACAAAACTTTTCTTTCATCTCTGATCCATGAAATCATTTATTAAAGGAAAATGTTTACATTTTGGAATATAGCTAAATCTGCTTTCTGGGTTGCACAAATCTTTTTTTTGTACACTTATACATACTTTATTTTATTCTGTTATATTTTATTTATATCGCTTCAGTTTTAGTCCAAATTTTTATTTTATTGTATTTTTATTTGAATATTTTTTATCTTCTATGTCTGTCGCTGTTACTGAAACTAATACTCACTCAGCATGTTTCATTGAATAAATGGTAAATTTATGGGAAAAAAAGTAATTATAATTACATATGTAATTTAAGAAAACAGAAAAAAAAATACTGTAAATAATATAGTAATTTTTCTGTACTAAAATTAGAACTTTAATTTGTCACTAATATATATATATATAATATATAATAATGAAAATAATAATAAAAATTATTTTACATAAATTTAAGTTTTTCTTTTAAATAAAAAAATTAAATAAAAAAATATTTTATTAATTTTAAAATTACATTTTTTTTATATACAATTTTAAAAAAACCAACACAGCTGTAAAAATTAAAGTTTACATACTTTAAGTTAACTACTTTTTAACTTTAAAAAGTTAACATACTTTTTAAAATTAAACTTTTACATACTTAAAATGGTTGGCTGTTAATTTACAGATAATGTCCGTAATCTTGGAGTTGTATATACAATTACAAAATAAAGTACTGTAAAAAATATTTTACATAAATTTGGGTTTTTCTTTCAAATTATTTTTTTTATTTAAATTTAAAAAAATTGTTTCTTTAAATAAAAAATAAAATTAAAAATTTTTAATTTTTTTATAGACAATTTAAACAGAACACGACTGTAAAAATGAAAATTTACATACTTTTTAAAGTTAACTACTTTAACTTTAAGAAGTTAACATACTTTAAAATTAAACTTTTACATACTTAAAAGAAAAAAAATATTATTGTTTATAATAACTTTTGAAATAACTTTTTACAGTAGTTTTCTGTTTTTTAAAATAAAAAAAAAATTCTGTTAATTTATAATCAAACTGATATTTTAATTATATTTGATCAATAATGGTAAATTTGTTATTTTTCATTATTGTACAGAAAAAACTTTATTATTTATAAAGCATTTTTGGGGAACATTGCTTGAACGTCTGAGAACTACAGTTCGGGAACGTTGCCCAAACATTACGAGAACAACAGTTGGGGAAGGTTGCCTGAAGGTTCTGAGAACAACAGTAATCTGATCAATAGTTGCTGAGATATTTCCGTCTGAACGTGTCGACCAATCGTTGGACCAGGTTTTCCATCCATAGAGCGGCGACGCTGTACACGGCCAATAAAACGACACGTACACATGCTGAGTTACCGTCCAATTGTTTTTATTCCACAGTACAGACAATGGAAAGAGAGCCAGGGGTCCAACCGGGCCTGAACACACATGAACTAGGAGACATCAGAACCTACTGTATCGTCTGTCTGAACACAACGTGAGTCTGATACTGGTGTCGTTGATCAAATACACAGTGTTTTTATCAGTGGTTTGAATGAATGAAACACTTTCCAATTAAAACCACAGAAGAAGAGCTCACAGCCGTCTGTATACAGCTGCTAACAGAATACAGAGAAATACTGTTAACACTTCCTTTAAAGCTTTTAGTTTAGCATTTATTAATAAACAGTTTATAACACTATAATGTTCTGTAGTTCTAATCATTTATCTGAAACATTAATAAATCTGTGAATAAACCTGTACAGTGTGCTATAAAGTAACTCTTTATGCACATGTACACATCATTCACAAGCAGGTTTAATGTCCTTTATTATATATAACTTATTAGATATTATATAAATAATTACATTAAAATACTTCATAATCTCTTTAGAATTGCTTACAACTACATTATAGTGTGTTGTAATCTGCTTATAAATGCTAAATAAAGAGGTTAAAGTGGTACTGAAATACTTTAAAATTTGAGCACGAATCTAATTTCGAAGACTTCATATATCCAAAATATGAATTATTGCCACCATAAATTTGAACAGCTTAATATGTCACAGCTCTGTAATATTTGTGATGTTTTATTTCAGTTTATTTTAAAAATACCACCAAAACATAAGATGAGAAACAATCCCAGTGTTGGAAATTATAAATAATTGTAAATGAATAACTTAATAATAAGACACCCTTATCAATAATTATTATAGATCAGTTATAAGATGTTAATATAAACCCATTTTCAGTTGGCAGATTGTGGAAAATCCTTTTGTCTGTTTAACTTTTTTTATTTGATTTGTTTATTTTTTTATATTCATAAACTTTGAGAAAAAAAATCCATAAAATTTGCAGCTATAAACGTGAATAAGTGACGAATATTAAAGGGTTTTGTAATTAATGTCTTAATAAATGCATTTTGGTCCAGATCTTCTGCAGCCTTTTCTAAAAAAAAATATTTTTCACAACCTGCCAAACTTTTCAAACTTTATTCTTTTCTTCTCACTGATCTATGAAACAATTTATTAAAAGGAAAAATTTTATTTTGGAAAATATGGCTAAATTTGCTTTCTGGCAAAAAGTTGTACAAATCTTTTTTTTTTGTACACTTTGTATACACAAAAAATATATTTTAATTTAAATTTTCAAATTTAAATTTCTTTATATACAATTTAAAAACAGTTTACATACTTTTAAAGTTAACTTTAAATTAAAAGTTAACTTTTTAAAATTAAATTTTTACATACTTAAAATGGTTGGCTGTTAATTTACAGGTAATGTCTGTAATTTTGGAGTTGTATACATTTTTTTTTTTTAAAGAAAAAAATGTAAGGTTTTCTTTTAAATTAAAAAAATTTAAATTTGAAAATTTTAAGAAAAAAAGAAAATAAATTTTTACAGTCGTGTTGTTTTTTAAAGTTGTATATAAATTTTTTATATATTTTTTTAAATTAAAAAAAAATTAAATTAAAAATTTAAAAATATTTTTTTTTATATACAATTTTGAAAAACAGAACACGACTGTAAAAATTTGTTATTTTCTGTAAATTTACAATTTATACATTTTCCCAAAATAAACTATTCCTTTAACCTTTATAAAGGGTGTTTTATTAAAAACTGGTCTCACAAAAAGGTTTGTGTAACAACTAAAATTAATACTGGACTGTGTATTTTAAAAACAGAGCTGAAGATAAACCTCTGTAGGTCTCTAAGCAGATTTCTTCTCATCTTAACGTGGCAATAATTGTAATAATCTCAAATATAATCAGCAGAATGTTTTGATATATATTTCATTAAACAGTGAGGACATAGAGGACAACACAAACTGGTTTATTATTGTTAAGCATGAAAGATTAAGTAGTTTCAATCTGACTGGATGACATGCAACAGCTTGTTAAATAGAGCTGCTTCGTTATGTTTTTTTTTTGTTTTTTTTTACTTTTTCATGCACCCGCTGACTGAAAAACCAGCCTCCAGTTATATTTCAAAGGTTTTGTAAAATACTCCAGTTTGAAAAATAGGTACAGTAAGTCCTATAAAATGCTCAGCAGTTGACTGTTGTAAAGAGACAGCAGAGGTCAACAGTAGCTCGAATACAAATAGCTTTCACGAGGTGTGAAACAACTTGCAGGTGGTGTGTGTATGATTTCAGACTGTGAATTGCCTGTAGCTTGTGTTGTGGTCGATTGTGCCCCTGCTGTGATAGTGGTTCTGCCTGGCTGTGATTGGAACAATAATATTGCACTGGTAAAAACATAAAACCTTTCCTGTGTTGGTCCGTAGCCTTGACCGCCAAAGTGACAAACAAAAATGCTACATATTTCAAATATATTTCACCTGAAATTTCCAGAGTAACATCATGATCTTTAGGTAAATAAATAACTCTCAAACATATAAGTCCTACATATACATCTTTACAGTATGTACACTGACACACCCACCGGTCCTGAACAGAATCCGAATGGGCGGACATTCAACTCAGCAGCCAAACGGCCAAAAAGGGAACGATGTGTTTGTAGCCAAAAACCCACGACTTCTCGTGAAAATAGCTTATTGTCCACGATCACGGCGACACGCTCGACCTCTGCTCTCAACTCAAAGTTTAAAAGACATCTTCAGTTTTCTGTTAAAGCCACTTTTCTTCCTCAGACGTGGACAATGTTACATTAAAAAGTCATTTCGTCAAAGCAGTTAATGCTCTCGGTACTCCGCTCCCCCTTCTTCTTCTTCTTCTTCTTCTTCTTCTTCTTCTTCTTCTTCTTCTTATAAAGGTTCGATGCTGTCTAAATCAGGGGTTTTCAAACTGTGAGGTGCCTCCCACTGTTGGGCTGTTGTTGAAGTTGGCAGTTGGGCTGGGGGGGGGGGCAACAGGAAGTTTGTTATTGTAGTTTGGTCAGCAGATTTAGCAGCAGTGACTCATGGAGGCAATTAAGGTGCTTTAAAACTGTTAGCGCCTGATTGCCTTCTCTGAGTCATAACCTTAACAAATCTGAACATACAGACATTATATAGATATTTTTAGATTCAGTATGACTTTCGCTTTCTAGAGATATCATTATCTCGTCTCCAACTCCAGAACCTGCCTCAGAAACATTCATTTATACGTTTTCTTTAGTATCCACGGGTACACTGCAAACAGGACCTGCTAATAGCTAATTCGTCTGACTTTTAATGGTGCCAATTTGCCAAAATGTAAACAAATATAGGCTTCAATTGTAGCAAACATCTGGGAATTGTAGTTCCAAAACATATCCACCAAATAGAAGTAAGACAAAGATTAGAGGTTGTAGGGGGGACCCACAGTGTCTTTTGAAAACCCCTGGTCTAAATGCTCCTCTAGAACTGTCTACTATCTGTTTTGGCACATTTACTTACATTATTTTGTACAGACATGTGCGTACCTGCACATACAGTATACCCTGAAATTAATAAAAAGTGTCATGCACTACAGAGGTGTTTCAAATGTAGCAACATGAGATGGTAACTACAGTATATTCCCACCATAAACTAGTGCAAAAAACAACAATGAGGTTACACAGTTGATTAACTACAGTATTAGAGAATGATTTTGGCTTTTTGTGGTGGGTTCAAGACATTGCTGATCACACAGAGAGTGGCGGGAAAACAGACACTCTTGTGTCGTGTGGAAGCTGGGCGGCATAAAACAACAGCATAGTAAAATGAAGGGAACAAGAGGTACAACAGCTCCACACATCCGTATCTCCAAAAGCTTTCATGGGCTTAAAGTGTACCGAAGGTCAATGAGATCCTTAAAACAATAGTCAGATACAGTTTTGCTTGCTGTAATAATTCATCGTCAAAGATTCTCATTGTTCTTCCACTGGAATCGTTATAAAAATCAAGTGAATATCTCCCTTTTGTCTTTTTAGTGTGGAAATGTTGAATGAAAAAAGTTTTACGTGGCCACTCAGAGGGTTGCAATCTGCACCTACGCCACTAGATTGTAGAAAAGATGGTTAATTATGTGTTTTTGCGCTTGGTTTGATACAAGTATACAGTTGGGTATCATCAGCATAGCAATGAAGAAGATTTACTTTATTTAATCTCTCAATGGGGAATTTTGATTTTCAACTCTGAATCACATATCACAGTTTGAGAACCAGTGATTTAAACCATTTAAGACCTTACCCTGAATGCCTACTAGATGTTTGAGTATCGAAAATGAGTCTAAAGACAGCAGGAAGTCATTCGATACACCCTTAGCTGAGCTGACTTTTGAGCGTTTTGAGCTAATTTCATACTTAAAAAGTCTGTAACTTTTGAAGATATTCACTTGATTTAACCAAATCAGACCAACTGCTGAGCTTCATATTAGATTATTACATTTTCGCACAGTAAGAGCTGGATTTTGTCGGTTAATTACGCTGGAATCGCATCAGAAATCTTTTAATGAGGCAGGATTACTGCACACAAAAGCTGTTTCTGACTGTTGTTCAAAGAAAAACTCGAAGCTAACCTCGGGTGGCATCAGCACGGTAAAAATCTGACTTTTGTGCACAACTCGGACAGGAAATGTGAGGTGGCTTCTTCTTCTTCTATCCAGTTCAGTCGACAGAAGCAAATGAAATGAAACGTTTGCTCTCCTGAGGGTGAGACCTCACCAACAATCACCACCCCCAAAAAAAGGATCAATCCAGTTTTGAATCACTTCCTGCCCCGCTCTTCAGTCCATTTGGTAAAAATACTGAAAGGTTAACAGGTCTCTGTGAGTGAAAGCTATGTGGAAATAATGCCTCCGTCCCTCTCAGGGTCCTCAGCAGAAACACCAGGTCCATCCTGTTCGGTTTCCAACGAGCAAAAGAGAGCAAAAAGCCGGGGAGGGGGACACCGCCAAGTGTCTCCCAGCAGCAGCAGCAGCAGCAGCACATGTGGGAAACAGAACATCGCCACCAACTGGTGGATCAGAGGTATTGCAAGCAGATGAATATATAAAGGGATTGTTGCTGTGGACTGTACAGTGTTTCAGTTGTTGCTTTAATGCTGCATGCCCTGTTTTTTCTGCTTTATATTCCATCTGTGGAGCAACAAGTGTCTTGTTGGATATTAAGGCCTTGGATGGCCCAGAGGCCACGCTGAAAGGGATAATACTACAGAGTCTCACGCGGTGGGATGAAAACTGGACTGCCAGTATTTAAATAGCATATCAGTGATGAACTCAATTGTTCTGTGACTAAGACAAGAACTTTCATGTCTGATACAAGTAGTCTTCAGATTTTTAAAAGGAACAGTTCACCGAAATTACAAAAAAAAAATCATATTCCCTCACCTTACCTCACCGTGGTATTGAGCCATGCAACGTTTTAGGATTTCTGCCTCCAAATCGATACAACAAGGTTATTTGGTCATAAACTAAAGTTTGGGTTCAGAAAATGTTTGTGTACCAATTTTCATGCCAATTCTTCAAATAGTTGTTGAGACATTTGACTTGTTGACCTCATGGTGGCACTAGAAACAGTTGGGAACACCAAAGTCAGTAGGATTCATCATCCAAAGTTCATGACCAGTGACGCCGGTAATGCATTACTTAGTAACTCTAATATGACCATATTATTATTTCCAAACCAGTAATCAGATTAAAGTTATTTATCCAAGTCACTGTGCGTTACTATTTTTATCATTTTCCTTAGTAGAAAGATACATTTGCTTTCTTCTTGCGTCTCGGGGAGTGACGTCACATTTTCAGCATGAGGACAACTCACGTGAAATACACACCAAGCAGCCAGCGACACAAACGTAAACAACAATGGAGGGAGGAGAGAGATGCGCGTTTTCTAGCTGGAAATACAGTCACTGTTTTGAGTTTGTGTCAGCTAAAGATGACAATATTAAGGTTGGTTGTACACTCTGTGCTGGCGACGAAGTGTTATCTAGCTTCAAAAACACGACGCCAAATTTGAAGAAACATTTGGAGGCGCAGCACGGCACAGTCAAACTTACAAAGAAAGTCCGGGGGGGTTGTCGGCAGCTGCTGAATGTAACTAATAAAGTAACTTGTAATCTAACTTATTTACTTTACTGATTACTTGATTTTAAAAGTAACTAAGTTACATGTAGATGGACTGGAAAAGCTGAGAAGCTTCTAAACACAACGGTCTGGTACAATGTCCGCATCACTGCTGATGGCGCACCAATCTGCCGGTTCATCTCACGCTCCATTTTCCCGTCACCCGTGAACAAGACCCCGAGATACTTGAACTCCTTCGATTGGGGCAGCAACTCAAAACCCAAAACAACTTGCATGGCTCGATACTACTCGAAAATGTTCATATAATTTAGATGAACTGACTCCCTCCCTTTCATTTGTGTTATTGCCAGTCATTGCTAACATGTTGCTCAGCTGACACTGGGACGGAAACAGAAGTGAGAGTCATTGGCTTTCTGACATGGCTGCCAATCAACTTGGCCTCAAACCCGTGCTCGACTGTTTGAAGATGGATCTGGCTCTGCAGTTTGTCCTGAGCTCATGGGTGTGAATGCTAGGACAGTGTATTGTATAAGGGGAGGTGAGGGGGTTGTCCCGTTATACGAGATTAGTTTAAGGCTTACAATATTTCATTTAATCCCTCCTTGTCATGTTTTTAATAGTTAGTGATGTATCCTATAAAAGTATTACTGTAAAAGAGTCATGCTACAGCACTGTCTTTTGTTCGCTGGATCCCACCTGATTAGTCCACTCCTCCTGGACAGATCCCCCTAGATCCTATTCTCTAACAATGTTCATGCTCACCTCATCTACTCTCTAATTTCTACCAACCCTTCTATCTTTGTCCAATCCAGAGATCATGGTGGCTCAGGCTGGGTCCTTTAACACCACACCTCACATTTTGAACCTTATTTAGGGCCGAGTAACCCTCCGCTGCCCTCCTTGGTGCTCCCGCTGCGACCCCAGCACCCTGCAGCTATGCTCATACTCCTCTGGGTCGCCGGTCCGACCCCTCGCTCACGCTCCATCTCGCACTGGCTCAGCGTACGCTCAGTCCGACCCGGCTGGTTCGGAGAGACCGATCCAGCCCCTCCGGGCTGCTGAGAGGAGATGGTGCGAAAGATGTGATTGCGCTTGCGAAGGAAGTCGCCTCCGGCGGCGCCTAACCCAAAGCTACCCTTGCGTAGGACCATGCGAGTGCTGGCTGGCTTGGCGGGACGAGACCTCTGGTTGTACTCCAGCTGGGACAGGTGGGAGGCGTAGCCGTCAGGGATGAACTGGAAGGGATGTGAGGTCACTTTTAGAGCACTTCACGCATCGAACATCAAGATAAGAAACAGGATTTGTTCCATACCTGACACTGGTGCTGCATTTTCTTCGTGGGTCTTCCCACGATGTAGATATGGGACGGAGGCAGGCCGATGGACGAGTACACAGAGATGTCCTTGGTGGAGCCGTAGGCTGCAAAGATCCTCATGTGGGCCTAAATCAGAGACGGAGGTCAGCTTTTATAGACTTCGAGGATTTTATTAGAAAACCTCCTCAAACTCACGGTGGCCTTTCTTACCTCGTTGATGAGGCATTTGAGGAAGTTGGCCTTGTGCCGGAGCGGGTCGTGAACCAGCCCATCGCAGAAGGAGACGATGCCGTGAGGAAAGTTATGCTGAGAGAGCCAGGCCACGACACGCTGCTTCTGCATGTCAGGACGGCCCGTTACGTATACGATCAGATAACCCAAGTCCTGCCAGTACCTGAGAAATAAACAGAGCACAACGTTGGTTCAACGTTTTTCTCATGGTCAGATTTCTCCTTTCAAAACCTTTTAAATCTTCAAAATTTGCTTGTGTAAACATAGACAAACTAGCACGTAGCATATCGAAGTACAGGAATGGAAGAACCGAGGCTTAGTCAACTGTGATTGGAGCACAAGTGAAAGGGGGCGGGGCTTATGCAAATGTTATCTGTATAACTATTTATGGTGCAGAATAAACCTACAGAGAGCCTCAGGTGTGATCCTCACCTCACCACATCCACAGCTCCAGCTCGAACCTTTGGGTCGCTGCCCATTATAGACACACTGGCGGCAAACGACCCGTCAATACTGAACACAACAAACTCCGTTCCTTGCGGTACGATGGTGAGATAGCTGTCTGCAAATGTGTGGTCGCCCCTACGGGATAAAAGCAGAGAGCCCGTTAGTGTGAAAGGAGGAGTAGAATATACTTTTTTATTACGTGAAATCATCTAACTTGGCGTACCTGACCACCATTTTGACAGGATACACCCCGATGCCGAGCCTTTTGTTCTCAGGGAGTGCGTAAGCGATGCGTCCGCTGCTGTTTGTGAGCTCCGTGTTGAAGTACACCCACTCTCCGGAGGGAGGCTGGGTCATGATGTGGATGTCGATCTGCAGGAAACAATACAAAGATCAACACAACTCGACGACGTGTGACCTTAAAGACACAGAGGCGCGATTACATAACGAGTCCGGCACAGCTGCACGTCGTCATTACCTTCTCCCCAGTAAGGGTGACCATGTCCAGAGGGCCGTACATGAAACGTCCCATCACCATCTGGGCCCCGTCCTCTGTGAAGACGGCGTCATTCACGCGGTGGTTAGCTGTCACGTTCTGACGAAGACAAAACAGACTTTTACCCCTGAGTTTTACCTCTCAGGCAACACTGGGACTGCCTTATCCTCCTGCTGGAGTTCTAAAATGTGACAGATTTTTATATATTTTATCATTAGATTGTTCCTACTGATGCATCAATGTTAAGAGGTACTTTAAATACTTCTTATACAGTTTAATCCAGTGGGTCCCAACCTAAGGGGTCAGGAACCTTCAAAGGGTCACCAGAAAACCTGAGGGGTTGTGAGATGATTAATGGGAGGGGAAAGAAGAAAAAAATGAAGCTCTGATACACAAATATGAGCTAATTTTTTTGTCTTTTCTCCAATCACAAACATGGCACGAGGCTGAACTAAACTTTTCTCTAAGGAGTCACAAGCTGAAAAGGTTGGAAACCACTGAGTCTTACGGCAGAATCCCACTGGGCATGTTTCACATCAACAGCGACTTCAAACTCCACCAGCAGCGTTTCAGAAGCGTGCAGACTTTGTTAACTTGCTCAGACTTGGTCATTTTCTGGTATTTTCTGGTGCTCCTAAAGAGACCAAACGGACCATGGCGCTTCTGGTGGGGTTTGAAACATAATGATTAGCTAAACGCAGTGATCTTACCCTGATTTTAACATGAGTCCTCTTGCGGAGCCACTTCTCTCGAGGTTTGGACGGAGTGAATTCAGACACTTCTTTACCATCCAGCTCCAAAATACTTGAATTTTCATGTCTCATCATCTATGGAAGAGAATAACTTTTAAATAAATGGACCAGAACCAGAAATTGTTACTGCAGGATTCAGTTTTTTTAGGATTCATCCCCCGGGCACCATGAAAAAATACGGCTAAAACTACATAATTAATTTAAAGATTAAATGATTATTTTCATAAAAAGAAAGATGATGAACCTGTCTGAGTAAGAAAGAGACGACGTCTGTGGACTCCCAGTAGGAGGCGTGGAAGAGATGAGGCAGAGCCACAGTGGGGAACGCCGTCAGGGCATCGGGGCAGTACAGGGCGTAGTCCATCCTCTTACTGCCCCACCACCTCGAAGCAACTACAGAAATGGGAAAAGACAGAGAGAAGTTTAGGGATCAGTATCTCGATCTTTGTTTGTGGTGTCCGATGCAGATCTGCTCATCTAGGGAAGAAGAGTTTGACAGTTATCACAAGACGTCGAGGGTTTCACTAAGAGGCACTACACTCCGACTATCAGTAAAAAGAGGTTTGAATCGCACACTCGCAAGAAAACAGCAGCTCAGACTCGGCGAGAACTGTTTTTTTTTCTGGGTAGTCTTGCAAAGGAAAGTTCAGATGTTGTTCTCGTGACTCTGAGCTGAAGAGAAGTCACACAAGATTACGAGTCTTGTGTTGCCTTTTTGGAAACTACTCAAGGAAGACTATCTGAGACAGGAAGATCCCAGAGGAGGAAGGAAAGCGCACAGGGAATGAGGACAGAGCCTAGCATCCTTGCCTCATGTCCTCTCACTACAGCTCCCAGGGTACCTTGCTCTACGATCTTCAGCACCCCGGGCGATGGGGTCACCGAGCTGATGTCAGACGTGACATTGGTGAGGTCAGAGCTAATGTCCGAACTCAGCTCAGACTCCACGCCGTTGAGTTTTGGGAACACCTGGCGGGTTTTCTGCCGCAAGGATGAGCTCCGAGAGGCAAATCTACTGTAGGGAAGAGCCAGCTGGGACAGCAGAGTCGGCCTTTTAGCGGGCCTGACTTCACGTTTGTGTGCTGAGAGGATGTTTGGAGGGAGGAAATGAGAATGTCAGCACTTAAACTGTCAGTTGAACACCGAAAGGCAGGAGGGTTAGGAGGTCAACTTACTCGTGGCGATGTTGGAGGCGGTGTAAGAGTCGGCTAAGCCCGACACCTGGCTGGTGAGGCTGGCCTCGCTGGCCCTGCGGTTGAAACGAAGGTGAGGACCCTGGAGACGTGGACGCCGGGTACTGCCCGTCCACAAAAATATGTGAGTGAAGAGAATCAGCTGCAGAGACAGAACAGAGGAGTTAGTGTTATATTCTTCACTGCAAAGACGAAGAAGCAGGGTGACTTCAGTCAGTTTCTTTATGTTATAAATTAGACGATCAGGTTAAGCCACAGTTTATTCAGATTATCTTAACTAATTTATTTGGAGGTAAACCTGAAATTAAGGCAACTGGAGAGTCACTAATAATCCAGAATATCACAGGAAAATTGTCAAAACTGGAAGTAAGCTCTGATAAACACAACCAATATTTTTCAACAGGGGTTCAATCTGGGGCAACTAGATGTGGTTGTAGATCCGTGAAGACGATTCATCTCTCATCCAAGAGGCTTCTTCAGTTCCGATTAACTGGAGCCTAGGCGGTATCGTAGACCTGGTCACACTTATCACACTTGGTCCGATAGAGCTAATTATTGTTGTGACGACTGTCGTCAGTCGTTAAGGTCACGTGATGTCTGGTGTGAACGACGGTCGTTAAGGTCACGTGAGGTCCGGTGTGGACGACGGCCGTTAAGGTCACGTGATGTCCGGTGTGGACGACAATCGTTGAAGTTCCATGAGGCCAAGTGTGAACGACAGTCGTTAAGATCACCTGAGCTCTGGTGTGAACTATGGCTACGATCCCGCCTAGGCTAAATACTCGGATCTCCCCACCAGTCAGTTAGAACTGAAGAAGCCTCTTGGATGAGAGGTGAAACGTCTTCACGGATCTTCAACCAAGTCTAGTTACCCCAGATTTAGCTGTTCTTGAAGACAGATGACGGACGACTGAGATATAAGTTTGAGGACTGTCACATTGTGGCACCTAGATCTCAGCAATTAAAGGAACTGACATATTCTGACATAACTGATTAGCTTAGCATGAAGACTGCAAACAGAGGGAAAGCGCTAGCCTGGCTCTGTCCAAACAGAATACACCTACCAGCACCTCTAAAGCTGATTAACACATCAGATTTTGTGTTTATGCGTGGGACTGTTTCTTGACTTGGTGCAGGGATTTCCTGGCTTCATGCTGTCAGCGTGAGCTTGCCAGGCGCTAATTAGCGAGCTTTAGAGGTGTAATACATAGTAGGAGTTTGTTACCTTTGGACAAAGCCAGGTTACTGGTTTCCTTCGGTTTCCAGACTTTGTGCTAAACATATTTTCCCAAAAGTGAAACGATGGTCAGAACTTTGTAAATTAAACTCAGGTTGCATCAGAAAAACAAACACAGGAGGGATAAAAGAAGCAAAGAGAGCAACAGGACTGGTAACAGATGCTAACAGATACACACTCTCTGTGTGGAGCTGCGAGCTCTGCCAGTTGAGGACGGGCACGGGGATCGACGTCTCATTAACGGTGTTTTCCTGGCAGCGGTGGGATGCGGCACCAGCCGACTCCATCAGAAGCTGAGGGTTACTCTGCACGGTTTCAACTAGGAAGCCAGACGAAGGGAAGACGAAAGACATACAGAAGCTTGAATGACGCATAAACAACAAAGACTCGTCGACATGTAGCGCAGTGTACAGGAAGTGAAACAGTTTCGCATGTTTATCAGGGACTCACCCAAGAGAGCCGAGTGTCCGTCACCCAGAGGAAAGCGCTGGTAACGGGGGATGCTAAAGGGAGGCAGCAGGTGGAAGCGCTTGTCCAGGAGAGGCTCGAGGCGGGAGGCCGAAGGATCGGCTGGATGAAACAGGTTGTAAACCTGCTGACAGGCCGGACGCAGAGCGGACACTGGAGAGGACGAACAGACACAATGAGACTCTGGTTGAAAGTCTGTTGCACCTGCAACCACACCCAGCAGTGATGTCACCGTGTACTGACACACCCTGGAGTACACTTCTACATCACTGCAACCAGGTGAATAATTAAACCACTGAAGGTCAACAAAAACACGATTTTCAGCGGTTGCTGAGTTGGTACTTGAAGGAATAGTTAGAAATATACCTTCTTTTGGTTTTTCCCCGTTTCTACTTTCATATAACTTTAGGCAAAAAAGTCAGTAAGTATCAAAAAGTTACTGAAACCTAACTCTTAATTTAACTTAATTTTTTTGGTTATTTGGCAGAAGAAATGTTCTTCTGCCAAATAATACACAATATTCATATATAAATAATCTATTTACACATTCAGCTGTTACAGAGCAACACTATCATTTATTTGGAGTTGTCTCTGTGTCCACCTGATGAATTTAAGTCCCATATTTACTGTCTTTTAACTCCGTTTTTGGTCTCCACCACCAAATATCTGTCTTTTTAGCTGCTAAATGTTCCACTATGTTTACCAGGTCGTATCTAACTTTGTCTGTCTGCTGATTAACTTGAATTTAAGCAGCTTTAATGAACAAACTGTATGAAACAAAGCTTGGTAGGAATATTATAACTTTTGACTTATGGTAGAAGAACAGACAAAATAAGCTGCCTAAATAAATTTCAGTGCATCAAAACAGTGAGAAATAAAAGAGAAACATCAACTATTCTCCTTTCTAACTGAAAATTAGTGCAGATGTTAACCAAACAGCTGCAGGTCAGAAACATCTTCTTTAAACCCCCAAAGGACTCAAAAGAATGAGCTCTGACTTGAGTCACGTATTCGTCTCGTCTCAGCCAAAAAACTTCAAGCTCAGAAACATGACCTCTGACCCTTGACACCTGCTCTCACACGGGAAAAAACATCACAGGCTACAAATAACCACTTCCTGCTCTTTTCTTGCAGTAAACATGTTTTGGTTTGTTTGTTTCAGTCGAATACACGAGGATCATTAGAATAAACCAGAAAACCTTCCTCACCATCTAACGAGGGCACCACGGTCTTCCTCAGCGCGAGCACCAACCCCAGAGGAGAGCCGAACAGGAAGAAGTCGGTCACCTCGAAGTCAAACTTTCCTAAAGAGCCTCCTTCCAGCATGGTGCTGTTACTGGAGCGCCTTGACCCGGGCTCCCCGTGGAGAACGCTGGAGTGAAGACTGAAGGCGGAGAGGAGACTCATGAAATCAGTGTTTACTGAACTGAACTGAAGACAAAACGGCTCACCAGTCTTTAAACCCCAGCTTTCCCCTACGCCCACTCCTAGAAATAATGGTGTCAGCACTTGATTGCCATTTTTTTTGCACATCCAGACGCTTACATTCTCCGGCCCAACCCTCGCAGGGAGATTTCCAAGCGCCATGGGGGCCTGATTCAGGACTTTCTGCATCAGCCTGCGGCGCCTCACGACCTCGGTTCAAGGCGCTTTCCCTTTTTCTTCAAGGCCTGATGCCATTTCTTTGCCTCAGAGGAACTTTTTGTGCCTCTGACACCGTTATTTCTGTTTTCAGACTACATTTATGGTTCCCAAGTTACATGCTATAAATGTTTTTTCACAACCAATACTGGTTATATGGGACAATACAAGCATGCAAACACCGACTAATATATTTTGTAACACAGAGTATGTTTCTGTGGAATTTTCCACAACAGTAGTGGAGTAGAAGACAGCAGAAAATGAAAATATTAGTACCTTAAAATTGTACTTACAATAAAGGTACAATAGATGTACTTAGTTATAATCTATCACTGCAAAAAATATCAGTTGTTATGCATCTGTGGAATCACATTGTAGCGTCTGATTGATCTCTTATTCAGAGGTTTTAGATGAACACGTCACACACTCACTGAAGCATGTTGTGTCCATTTCTGTGTCTCACCTGGTCAGGAAGGCTTGGTGATGTTTGATGGTGTCCAGCTCGTACGTGGAGGAGTCGCTGCGTTTGCGCGGAAGTTGTCTCTTTGGGTCGTCGGGCCCCGAGCAGCGAGGGATGTCGATGTTGCTACGGCTGAGATGTCGGCTTCCTTCGAGGGATGGCGACGAAGGAGAGACGCTGTTTATGACAATACCTGGAGACAGAAGGTCCGTGTCCTGAGAGACGGAGACGGAGAGAACAAGCACGTTAGAGCTAAGCTTTAGCCCCCAGTCTCATGCATGCCACGTCTGACAGTGATACCTGTACACTGATGGCGCTGCCCCGTCTGCTGCTGTTCTGGCTTTCCGACACCGTCACCGAGCTGCTGCAGAGAGCATCAAAGCCGAGGATACCTCCGACACAGTCCCCGATAACACACACCTGCATCAGAAAACACAGCGCAAACACATGAAGCCACTGAGGAGAACAATCTGGAACATGCACCTTCAGGTTACACACTGACCTGCCCGTTAAAAGACGCTCCCTCTAAAGACTTGATGAAGTCGCTGTACACCTGATTGGCTCGTAGGATGACGGTGGCCACGGCGTCTTGGTACTGCGGCGCAGAGGTAGCCAAAAGCGGCAGAGCGGCCAGCGGGATGTGGTCCTGACTGCTGGACAGGCAGCTCTCATCGTAGCTGTAGGGGCTCAGACTGCAGAGCGGGAAGGAGGACGTGTTGTTATCACAGCAGGGCGGCGCATGTATTACAGCAGAGTGTTTAAATACCGTCGAATACTCGAGAGGTTTTCTCACTTGGAGACGAGCGAGAAGGCGTCGACGCACACAGCAGGACAGGGGACCATCCTGATGGCGATGCGGCCCAGCGCTGCTGGATAGTGGACCCTCATGACGGTCTCAAACGCCCCGCTCAGAGTGTTTACATCTCCCTGCTTGCTGTTCTGCTCACCTGCAGGCGAACAAGAATAAATTAATTACATAAGCTTTAATTATAAACCTTTCGTGAGCCTTAAAAACGAAGCGACAGGTGGCACCCAAACCAAAACAGACGTATCTGAAAGTCGCTAAAATGCTTTGTAGGTTGGTGTTTGAATTATTAAACAAATACTGATTATAGCTGCTATAATACTGCTCTAGGATTTGGTTGTTATTGCTGGGATAGGGTCTAACCCCGCGACCCTGATAAGGATAAATGCTCAAAGGAAATAGATAGATGGATGGATTTGGTTGTTGCTGTACCAGAGCCGGTGTCCAGAATGTTGCCTCCATGCAGAACCAGGACGAGGACGTGGATTTTGGACGGCTGGAGACACTGCTGAGACGAACAGTCCTGCAGGTTAGAGGACAGGAAGCAAACAGGAAACAGGAAACAGCGTCGATGGAGATGAAGGGGTGAGGAGATAACAGGGAAAGAGGGGAGAGACGAGCACAGAGGGAGATAAATGAGCAACACGGAGGGTGAAATACTAAAATCAGTCGATTAATATTAAGCGCTGTGAGGTATTTTTTATGACGATGACTTTTTATCAATAGTTTGGACATGCAAAGTGTAAAGAGTTCATGTGCAGCACGCACAAAGAGCAAATGGGCAAAGTGGGTGGAGTGGGATAAACATCAGAGGGTGTGGTGACTCCACATGTAATTAATAAAAGACGAAAGCTGCTTGTAGCAGCAACTTTCCATTAAAACGGCCGCTAAGAGGCTGAGTGGACTCCGACTGTAAGTCCACGTTTAAGTTTTCTGATGTTTATTAACCAAAATAGTAACAACAAACTTAAACTGGCAAAACGATATGAAAGATACGTGCTGAGACGATAAGAAGAAGTGAAACGTGATCATAAATAGTGACGTGGAGCCTGTCGCCAGGTAAAAATAAGGTGCGACAACAACCAACCACACGCCCCCGTGCCAATTACCAGAGGTGAAGGTGACCTAAACAAACTATACACACACATTTAGGCTTCTACACTGCTTATACGATCACACCAAGTCTTATTTGTCCTCCACCAAAGGTCAGGAAATATCATACATTTATTATTTTACATCCTGACACCGGTCAAACTACGAACTCCTCCATCTACCAATGATCCTGTTTTCTCCTCCCGTCCTCCACCATCATCCCTACAGTACAATAAACCAGTTTGAACCTAAATCCATGCTGGCGTGGTCCTGGTTAGTGAAACTAAAATATCACAGATGGAGTAAAACATGATCAACTAGAGCACATGTTCCTGATGATACTTGCACACTTTGATGCAAGACTTTACTTCAACAGTCTTATTTATTTTCTATCTCACGCTGTAACACGACCCAACAAAAGACCACGAAGCGCTGAGGAATCTGCATAAAAACGCGTCATGTTGAGGTCATGACGTGCAGGAAACAGAATATGGAGTTTTTAACTTCCACCTCTGCGTCGTGCTCTTATAATCACAGAGCTCTTATAATCTTTTTTCCTCAGCTGATGGCTGCAGCCGAGGCCGGTTCCTAATTTCACTACGCTGGCAGGATGACGGAAAGCTAATTTAGGAGGAGGAGTGTTATCTACAAGCAATTTAATTATGGGCGTTAGCGTGATAGACATGAATGAAATTGGAAAAAAAAAAAGTGAAGACACTGTACCTCCATCTGCCGCTCCTCGTTACTCATCACGGCGTACTCCCCGCCCGACTCCTGATACAACGTTTCTGTGAAACAAAACGACGCCCGTCCGTTCAGAAACAAAGACTTTAAACTACAATTCTCCGTCTATCAGAGAGCTGATGTAACACGCGGTACAACCCACCTTGTGCTTCGTCCACCTCGATTGTTTCTATCTTGTCCATCAGATCATTGGAGCTCCACTTGGTGATCTCCTTGGCGAACAGCTCCTCGTTGTCAGAAAAGTCCTCTGCGTGACAAACAGAAGACGTCTCATATGAATGAACAAAGATGACTCTCGTTCAGGTTCTGTTTGTTTTTGATCACGGGGAGCTGTGATCATTGAGCTACGTACCAGGATACAAGATCTCCACCTGCCTCTGCATATTCAGCTCTGTTACCAATAAACAGAACTAATCTGTGCTGTTGTTTAGACTTCTGTTATCGACGCCCAGCGTGATGTTTTAGCCATCGTTGGGCTGAAGTCAGCCTGAACGTGGCCTCAAACTTTTTAAACGTGCTTCATCTATAAAGTGACTTGGCAGCAGACTGTTGAATGTGAGTTTAATTTAGTGAATCTAATGTAACGACCCACAATCACTCCTCTCTGAGACGTTCACCATTTAATCTTTTAATGCATTCGTGAAACGAGGCTGGATGAGAACATAAAGTAAAGGAATGAACCTCGAGGCGCTCTACAGCTAAATTTATCAGCCCAAAGAGATTTAATAAAAGAAATCAATGTTTGCACGTTAGAATGAAGCAGGAGGCGTGAAATGAGCTGTTCATATGTTGTGTTTCATGCACACTCGGATGGTTTTACCATGAGCATCGAAGAACTCGTCGTCCGTGCTGTCCTCTGAGTCCCGGGCGATGCTCTGCATCCTCCACTCTGAAATGCTCTGATGAGACGGACTCCCTGTGAACAAACCGCTGATGAGAAAACGTCCGGATCAGGAGAACAAACGAGTAAAAAAAACACAAACTGCTCCTCACCGCCTCTCTTCGAGGACCTGTTGGAGGACCTGGAGGATGTTGACCACTGCTTGGTGAGTTCCCCTCGTGTCTCCAGTGAGTCTCCGAGCTTACCTCCTCCTCCACCTCCTTCGGCCTCTACATTCGATCCCACGGTCTCAGCTCCCTGGTCCTGGTCCTGGCTAACGGAGGAGCCGTTGGTCTCCGTCCCCCCCTCTTCACTGAGGCTGTACTGGGCCATCTTCTTGGCTAAAGCCAGCTGAGTCTCCAGCTCCAGCAGCCGGATGTCCTCGATGGTCAGGCCGTACCACTCGTCCTGCCAGCACCACGCCTGCCGGTGGGCTCGGACCATCACCTTACGGAGGCCTGGAAGGACAAAAACAGAGATTTAATGAGAGAGGAATCAAGTGGATTGAATGCATCACTTCGAAGGGGACTGTGTACATTCGCTCTGACAAACATGTATGGTGATCTCCTCATATGTAATCAATCATGCATTGGCATTAATTAAATTAAATTAATTAAAAGTGTTATATAAATATCTGGAAATAGAGACTGACTGATCTGTCAGAGGAGATTTAATTCCCATCACTGTCTTTCTCTTGATGAACTAAACAAGCAGCAGCTGCTCATAAAACCTGAACCCTCCGAGCACGTCGTGATGAAAAACATCCAACCTGGCAATAAAAAGACAAAATTAGCAAACAGAGGGAGCAAATATTTTAATACCCCGAGAAAAGAACCACCGGCAAGTGGAGAAAAAAAACACTGAATGACAGATTAAACTGATCGATTTGAGCACAGGAGCTCAGTTTGTGATAATATTCATGAATCAAACTGGACGCAAAGCCGAAACCGCCGCAGATAAAAGTTCCTCGAAAGCACGCATGTCAAAGCGAAAGCTCGTTTTGTGATTGAAGATCTGTTGATTGGACGAGAGAGTGCAGACGGAGCGGCTGCTGCTTCATTAGGATGGAGGTAAATACCGTGAGGGAGCGAGCCGAGGCCCGAGCGAGTGTATAAACAGTCTTAAATCACAGCAGTGAAACAGAAACAAGCCCGACGCCGGCAGGACATTAATCCGGTCTGCTGTGTTATCTCAGCGAGCCAGACACTCAAACACTTCCTACGACCGCCTCAGCCAGGTGACTTCCACTCTGATTTACCTGGACGCCCACGATTCCTCAGAACTCACCTGGTTCAGTCATGAATCAGGCGTTAATCATCGATACGGATCAGAAAATCCTCTTCATTGGGCTATTCCAAAATGTTCAAGGTTAGCGTTTCCAGGGTGATCCTGACTTCTAATTTTCCTTGATGACTTTTTGGATTATTTCAGGATCATCACGACTTTTCAGGGTGACTCTTAATCACTTTTAATTCTTTATCTTTGCTCGTTTTTACCGATTTCTAGAGGCAGTTCTTGACTTTTCAAATCTTTCAAGGTTCTTGAGGTCGTTTAGTCAAAGGATTATTTTCAGTTTTTCAGATTACAGTATACTCATGTAGGCACAAAGACTTTCAAGGATGTTTCAAGGTTCTCATGACTTTTCAGGATTATCCCCAACTCAGCATTTTCCTGAAGTTTTATCACCTTTTATAGATTATTTCAAAAAATTTCAGGGTCACTCATTATTCATCTTCTCGAGGTTATTCCTGACTTTTCAGGGCTAACAGTAAGACTTCCCTGAAGGTGTATCACACCTGTGCCGCCTGCCGTACTTACCTACGTCGTGTATGAAGCGTTCGATCTTGGACTGCATGCCCCAGTATCTGAACTCCACTTTGCAGAGCTTGTAGGCACACATGACGGGGCTTTGACCGGAGTTCTGGTTGATCTCCTCGATCCAGTCGTCCGACAGCGGACCCCGTTTGGTCTTGACTGACTGATACAGCTTTGGGTCTTCTTCCACCAGGTACTCATGAGGAGGGATGTAGTCCTTCACGATGTCTATGGGGTCTACGGGGAGCATGAAATCATAATGAATAACACAATATGCAAATACTGACGCAGATGTGAGCGGCGCCGGCCTCCCAGAGGTGTGTGTATGTGGTTTTTATGTAATCACTTCCTGCACCCCGGTGAATTTTAGTATTCAGAGGCTCGACGCGAGCTCGTACACTCCACAGTCTGTATCATGCTGTCTGTCGTTCCCACTGCAAACAGCGCTGTGTAAATTTGATTCCTGATGCTGCTGATGAGGAGATGACAATCGACCCGTCGATCCGGAAAAGGCAAAAATTTTATAAGAGTGCACTCTGGGAGTTTTCATAATGGCAGTGAAGGGTGTGCACGATGATAGACTTACCTACAGTCCTCTGTCTCTTTTCAGCTAAGGACATATTGAAGACGTCCACTTGATTTCCAGTGTCTGGTTTATAATACGTCTCAATGTCTATAGAGAATTTCTCCACAAAGGGGCAGGTGTACCTGAAAGAGGAGCAGAAGAAATGCTTTTTGTAAATGGCAATCTATATCCACGACAGCCTCACAACTGGCATCCCATTTTGATTCAATTTTTTTCCTACATCCTCATTGGTCCACATAAGTACATCATGACATCACATGTTTCCATCTGACTCCGCCCACCACAGGTCAGTTAGAAGAGCTCAAATAAAAACAGAGAAATCTGAAATCTGTCCTGTAAAACGACCAAAACTGTTCAACCTTTGGCAGAAAATGATGTGTTCATGTACGACCCTTCAGCTCATAGGAAGACACTGACTGAGAAAATGTGTTTTCAGGACCTTCAAGGTAAAACAGAGGGTCTTCAAAACTTAGTTAAAGACCTGCAAATCTAATTTATAAGAACCGAGAATCAAAAGTAGCTCGACTGATCAGTTTGGAGAAATGAAGTTATCTCTGGAGGACATAAAAAGTTGGCAAAGTATGCGCAGTAAATGAATGTGATTATTCAGCTGAAATTATTCCAAATAAAAATAAAAAAGGAACGGCTCCATCAGCAGTAACGAGCGATTTCATTCATCAAATTTATGAATCTATAAAAACCATTAACAACGTTTTATTACTAAAAGTTCAGTCTCTCTACTTTAGATAATGCTCGAGTGTTACCACAGAGCAAATGTTGTGATTTCAGTGTCTACAGTATGAAAGTTTATATCTCTCCATGCATCCCTGATGTCCATTTTTTTACGTGGTCGTCTCACCGGGTTCGTGTGTAGGGGTAGGCGTTCCAGGACTCCTCCTCCACTCGAAGGGCAGCTTGAGGCAGAATGGCACAGAACCAGGACGGGATGTGTTTGCCGATGTGATAGACCTTGTGCGTGTACTGACCCGAGCCTCCGGGGCCGTCCTCGTAAGGCTTGTTCTCCAGGATCTCCACGCCGCTGCCCTCGCCACAGCTCTCCTCTCTGCTCTTTTTCTGCAGAGAGACGGCAGATACAGAAACTGTGTTAGTAGTATTCTGTAATGTTATTTCACAGCGTAGGTTTGGGTTTAGCAGTGTGGGGCGATGAATTCAGTGTGAAAGCCATTTAATTATTTAAACTCACATTTGGTTTCCTTAAAGGTGAAACTGAAACAGCTTTGTTCATTGAGATAAAGACACTTTTTGTTTCTAAAGCTAAGACATTTTCTCTTCTTCTTTTGAAATAAATAATGCACTGAGCTTCTCTGAATTATCTTTGATTCATGGTCTAGTTTGACATTTCTCCGGGACCTAAAATACAAGAGCAAAAATGGATTAAACTGTTAGCTTACTAGCTAGTATTTCATGCTATCTTATGGTGTTAAATTACAGGTTACATTAAAAACTAGAAAATGTCTAAATAAATGTAGAGTGTGTCTGACATACATTATTATTGACACTGCAGTAGCACAGAGACTTCAATAAAGTTAGTCAAAGGCAGGCTTGAGGTTGCCAAGCAACCAGGGTCAGCTGCAGGTCAGAGCAGTTAACTGCAGCTGTGCTCTGTCTGTGTGTGAGTGACTGCTGAGAGACACAGAAAATCTCTAAATGAACCCCCTCCAACTAGTGGACACTGATGCCAAACGGTAGGTCGTATCAAAAAGCCCAAATGACCGTGAGCATCCTCATCTTGTCGACCATGTGAATGCCGAATTTCAGTGTCTAAAGTTAAAAAATGTGACCTGGGGAGAGAGAAAGAACAGGTGCCCCGTGCTCCTTTGGGAAATTTCCTCTCCAGTTTACATGGGAGTAGATGGGGCTGTCGGTGGGTGATCCTGGCGCATCAGTGCGTCTCCCGCCAAAACTATAAGTGTGACAGCTTCAGCAGTGATATCGCCACCTGAGCAAAGCAATGTGAACCGGCTCAAGGAGCTCACGTTAGATTATTTAGCTAGCTAACTAACAGTCGTTATATGAATAAAGGACCCAAAAACTACAACAAATTTTGATGCTTTTTTTTGTACAGAAAAATGCTCAAATTTTTATAATTTCTTAACACTGTGAACTGAAACTGGAGCTGTGGAGGTGGTGTCTTTGGTAAATGTGCGTTTGAAAGCCAAATGAGCCGATGCAAGTCATCCAGATTTAGCCCTGACACACATCCTCCCCTCCTCCCATCCTCCCTCCTTTCCTTGAACTTTCAATTAAACCGACCGGGCCGCCCTTACACAGCGCTCCTGTCTCTCGTTGAGGTGTTCAACCTTGTGAAAACTTCGCTCACGGATGTGGATGGATGATGCAGCAGAGCCAAAGCGATGAGCCGTAAAGAAAAAAGGCTGCCACATACGAGAAAAGAAAGAGAAACTGCTTTTCTTTCACTTCTTCTTCTTCTCTGCTAAACAATCTGTGTTTAATATTTACTGATGAGTTCAGGCGAGGCAGATTTAAAGTCAGATTCGCCGTGTAACAGGAGGGAGAATCAATTATTTTCCATTTCTTCCCACCCAGCGTGTAACTTCCTTTAATAAAAGGCAGCAGATGGTTCGACCCCACAGATCCTGTAAGGCTGAGCTGTGTATTAAGCCTGTTGCTCCACAGAGGGAGCCGTGGATTACTGCATCACTTTATAAACACACTACATCTCCTTAAGAGGCTCTCCATTTAGACTGTAACCGCCGTCTGGGTGGGAGAAATTAGATGACTGCTAGATTATATTAAACCTCTCCAGGATCTGATACAGAAGCACATTTTTCATATTTATTTAAAGGAAAAAACATCCAATATTCTCAGATTACAGCTTATGAATCGTGCAAAATGTCCTGGTTTTCTCAGTCGTCCATCTTGTGCATGCAGGAAGCAACATGTTCAGTTTTAATCAATACGTTTGATCAGTGTTTGTTCAACTCTGCTTGCTTTGTGTTCATTAACATACTGATTCAATCCCCGAGCGAGGCCACGGCCTAAACTGAGCCCCAGTTCGTGCTCCCCTCTTTACATATGTACGCTTTGCTGGTTAGAATCATTAAATGATTCATAGTCACAGAGGATTTACCTTTTGAATTGCACTTCAGTACGTACAACGGTAAGTGAACTCATCACCATTCAGACTGAAATATCTCAAACACTGTTCGGTGGGTTAGCATGCAATTTTGTAGAGATTTGTAGTCCCCAGAGGATGAATCCTGCTGACACTTTGGTTTATTTACTACTACTTACTTTATACACATTACATTACAGAAGATGGCACCACGTGGGATACACCCAGCTCTGACCTGTGTGTTTGTGTACCTTGTCCATTGTTTTTTTTCTAAACGAACAGAAATAAATCGTCAAATTTAATTAAATCGTGAATTTGCTCACACTTCTGATGAAGTACACTGCCCCTTTTTTCAGCCTTTAGACCACTCAAGGTGCTTTTACTACACCACTAAATCCTTATTCCTCATTTAGCGGCATCTAGCAATGAAGTTGCAGACTGCAATCAACTGAATACCCCTCACCTCTTACTCTCATTTCAAGCATGACGGAGAAACTAACGTGAAAAACGCTAAAGGTTCTATGTAGGGCCAGTATTTGGTTTGTCCCTTCTGGGATGTAACACAAACATAACAATTGTTAATTTCAGGTCATTACACACTAAAGAAAACATAGTTATGAATATTTTATTCCATTTGTGCCAATAGATCCCCTTAAATGTGACACGCTGGACCTTTAAAACTAGATTTTGACACAGGGTTCGTCTACACGATGGCGGCCTCACGTTGTGACCTCTTCAGGTGACATCTTGCTTTAGTGTTGGATTCTGATGCTCCTCAAGTACTGATCCGATATACAGTACGTGCCCTCTGTTTCCCAAATTTAAAATCTTTGTACCTCATCTTTGGCGGAGAACTCATGGGGCTCATTTTAAAGTGACATGAGGGACTGACAATTTTATAATGAAACTGTATTTCATGTGGATCTGTCATGCCTGGCTGATACCCGAGCTGATCAAGGTCAGTACGGCTGTATGTGATTGGTGTTATCTCTATCTATAACCACAGAGTGAACCTCGTGGGGTCTGGGATCCTCAGGCTGCTGCTCACTTTATCTTAAATCATTGTTTGCATAAGATACTATGTTTTAATCTCACCGCTGAGTCACGTCAGGTGACCAAACTGTAGTTACTGTACTCCGGCTTCAAGCTGATGATTGAAAAACCGTTTTATTCCTTCCATTGTAACGCGCTGCGAGTCGAGGAAGCGGCGCACAACGTGAATACAAATCATCGTGATCATTATTAACGCCAAGAGTGGGGTGCTCAGGGTCAAGAATGAGAGCTCAGATTGAACACGGAGCTCTCTCTCCTGAAGACTTCGGGGAGGCGGTATCAGTAATGAAGGTCAGAAGAGGCAAACAGCTGGAAAATTGCTGTAATCTAGCAGGTAATGTAATTTAGGTGAGGAGCTAAGGGCCTTAAATTACCCTCCTCGTGTCTGCAGCACCAGAACAGAGCTGAGCATCTGTATTAATGACACATATCTTTGAGCTTGGAGCAAAAGTGTCGGCTACACCCGCCCGACGGGGATGCGAGGAGGTTTATGGATCTTTATGAAAACATCAGAGGTGATTCGCTCCACAGGTCGTCGTTGTGTAGAAAGTTAAAGTCCAGCCCTGCAGTCAGCAGTGTTGATATATCCTCCACCCTTTAACGGTCATGGGCAACAATAGTGGAAACTTTCCTGAACCGAGGATGCTGCTGAGGTGTGCGTGTATTAAACATGGACGTAGTCTCCATGACGTGGATCCTCAGCGGACCTGAGGCGGGCTGAATGACGCCGCAGGTGAGCAAAGACTGAACATCAGGTAAATTAAGAATAAAAATTTACTTGCTATTTCCTTCATTTGTGACTAATTATTGTCAAAAAATAGTGTATTAACGTAACTTTGAGTCTTTAAGTCGGTCAGCTGAACACGCACAAATTTGTCTGTAGGCAAACATATAATCAAACACATATATACAAATATTTATTCAGGTCTTAGGTAGTTCTTTCTATGAACTTTCCCAGGATATTATTAGGAAAATACAGATCTGTTTCACTACCAAAGTCTTTGAGTGTTTCACTACCAAACATCTACGTGAGGAAAGACGAGCCAGAATTAGGCCTGCAAAGCTAAAAGAGGCACTCATCTAGGAGAAAGAAATAACTAATATAAGATAATATATGTAATATCTGAGAGGAAAAGTTGAACAAAGCAGCTCACATGTACAATTTGTGAAGTGCTACGAGCTTGTGCAGACACTCTGTGGAATTATAACGAGTCCGGCTTCGCTGAGGGTCTCGTTTCTGTCGGGCTGAGCCGTCCCTGAATAATTTATGTGACACTGCAAGGTTAGCATAAAGCACAGGGGGGGTACACAGCTCCCCCCGTCCTCCTCCTCCTCCTCCTCCTCCTCCTCAGGCCGAACGTTCAGTCCTGCTGGAGCAACAGTAAAACCTCATGCATCAAAACGTTATCACCGGCTGCTCAGACATCTCATACTCCGCTCCTTCTTTTAACCGTTCTGCCATTTTTCAAATTGCGTTTTTGAAAAGAGGAAAGCGACAACGCTCGTGTATCAAAGTGTCAGCTCGTTTGTTAAATACAACAAAAGAGCAATGAGCGCTCACACACGCCGCGGCAACAAGTGGACGAAATCATAAAGACAGAGCAGGAGGTATTTCACGTAACAGATCATCTTCAGGTCCCGTTAAAACCGAGCAAACACTAATTAACTTTAATGCTAAGGTGCTAAACTATAAAAGTCAGGTGAGTATGGCGTCAGCTCTCCAAAATAAAGCACTTCCTGTCACTCTGCCTGGGCATCTCTCAGGCGTCCATTTCCCGTCTACAGCTGACTCCAAACGCTGCAGCCGGGTTACAAACAAGGTCCAAGAAACCACAAGAGACCGCATCACCCCAATTCTGGCTTCCTCGTCACTATGCATGCTGCTATCAGCTGTGCTGACACGCGGCCTCATACCGAGGGTCATGAACACACGTCCTCCATTGCTCCCCGTGTTTGTTTCATCGCATTGAAGATGATGTCGGTGCAGTTTCACGCAGCGTCGCTATGACGATCAGCCGAGAATCCCGCCTACGTTAACGTGAAACTAACCTGCGGTGGAAAACAAAGAAGAGTACCAAAGTGGGTAAAATGATGAAATATGATGAGCAGTAACTTGTTTTAAGAGATACGAAAACATGTTTACAGTCTGTGTAATGAATTCCTGTTTTTCCAAGCATTGAGCATATTTTGTTGTCATTTTCTGGACTGTATGTTGGTGAGGTTGGACTGAAGTGTTTCATGTTTCTGAGGCAGATTTTTAAAACTTACTTCTTTATATATTTAGAAGATAAACTTTGGATTACGTATATTGTCTTTATTCAAAGAGAAAACAGGAGATCTGAGAGGTTTCAAAAAGGTTTGCGGCTGGTGATTTTTATGTGGCACTTGGTTCCTACTAAAGACATTTAATTTCATATTTTTAATCTACTTAACTTACTGAAACAGCTGCTGCGTATTAGTGTAAATAAAAACTAAAATCTAAATTATATCGTCAGGCTCTTACGTCATGTAACATGAGCGATGCATACAACTTAAAAAAAAAAAAAAATCTGTATCCTGTATTTAGAGCCAGACATGACGTTGTCATGGCAACGCCGACTGCACCATCACGTCTGTCCTCCCTCCCTCCCTCCGTCGTTCGCTTCTCGCCCATATCACAAACAAATGATGGCAGCCACAGCCATGCTGCAGCTGATGTCACAGGGTTACCACGGCAACCGGCGCTCAACTGTGACGCTGAGTGGGAGGAGGAGGAGGAGGAGGAGGAGGAGGGGTCCAGAGGTGGATGTGTTTCATCTTCCTGTCCTGTTTATTCCCAACATCAACGTCTTATTACTGTTTTATTTTATTAGAATTGTCTGATTTTAACAGCATTATTTGTCCACATGTGCATGAATATCAAACAAAACACCATAATAATGACAGAAATGCTGCCCTATCAATAACCTGCCCCAACAATCACCTATAATTTATTTGATTAAACGACTAAATGACTGTCAACAACGAGCCTTCAAGCTGAATAAATAAATATAAATATGATCATTTCCATCTTTCCTACGGAGCGCTCAAACCTTTAACGCATTATCTCGGAGTGACGCTCAGTTTTTGTGTCTCTGCAGGAGAATTAACGTGAAATAAAAACAGATTTTAATGACACAGGACGAGGCAGATCTGTTGAGTAATGTCTGCAGCCTTCTTCTTCCCCCAAAAACCTCCAACGGGAGGATAACCCAGTCTGCACGCTGCCTGAGAGGCGTTTGTCTTATCGAGAACACCTTCCTGTAAAATCAAACTGCAGCCTCCAGAATGATCGTACGGTTAAATCAAGACCTCTGTAAAGCATTTTAATTAGAACTTTGACGAAGGATTTATTGGAGGACTGTGGTGTTAGACTGCATTAGTTTAAGCTAGGCATAGCTATAAACTACCAACTGAGCATAATTAAAGAGGAGAAATCAAACTTAAACCCAGAAGAAGAACACACCACCAACTATTTCTGATTTTGGTAAAACTGGATCATATTCTCTGTGATTTACAGAGTTTCCTGATGGACAGTGAAGTAAACTGCTGCCAACTGTAGCTGCTGTTAGCTCAGTTTGTTAGCTGGTGTATGAGCTCAGAGCACCGGGAGTGTTAGCATTTGTACCACAGGAGTTTTGGACCACCGGGAAGAAGAAGAGGAGGTTTACAGGGGTGAATGCTGATGGGGAGCGGAGCCAATGTCGTGCTAGAACAGGAGCTGGGCAAGCGAGCAATGTAACCGGGCTCATCAGCCTCTATGGGCATAATGGCAGAGGAGAAGAGAGTGAAGAGGACGCTGACGGAGGAAGCTAAGAAGAGAAAAGGAGAGAGTGAGCGAGCTGGGCTGACTGCTGTTGGACTAG
The DNA here is from genome assembly GCA_036365135.1 of Miichthys miiuy. Lineage (NCBI taxonomy): Eukaryota > Metazoa > Chordata > Actinopteri > Sciaenidae > Miichthys > Miichthys miiuy. Next base: position 21,316,647 of record CM071619.1, on the reverse strand, counting down.
TCAGTAATAATAGCTGGCTGACCCTGTTGATGTTTGGCTGTTAGCAAAGTTGTCGACTCGCTAGTTTTTGATCAGAAGTAATGTAATCAGAACAAATACTCGAATACAGCTGAACATATTTACCACAGTGGGATTACACTCTGAAACTGGCGACGCTAAATCACAAAAATACTAATTTCTGCGTAAAATTACACCAACAGAAAGTGAAAACAAACAAAAAAATCACGTCTTAATCGGAGGGAGAATTTTTCTGTGTGTATTTGCACAAAATGATTAAATCAAACACAGTGGGGCATACGGATCACCATCTGCTCTGCAGAACAACACTCGCCCTGGTGACCCTCTGAAAATGTTCTTGTTCTGGTACAGTATGACACAATGACACTTTAAACTCCACCTGACCTCCACCCGCCTGCACGCACAAAACCTGAACTCATGTTAGCACATGAACACTCCAGATTTCCAGCTGCCTTCTAACACCAGACTAATCACGTAATAGGAGATAGCATAAGCAGCTTTTTGTCAAAAATCACTCACCTGGATCATGTAGAGCTGAGCAATGCGGTACTCCTCCACGCTCATCGGCATGGGGATGCGATACTCCTTGATCAGCATGGCTGTGCTTGAATTGGGCCGACTCTGTGTGTGTGTGTGTGTGTGTGTGTGTCCAGAGGGGATGAAGTGTAAGAGGGTAGTCGCTCCTCTCGGTCGGCTTCGCTACCCGTGCAGCATGTTCAAACAGCGAGGATGGGAGTCATCGTTATTCACACCTGAGGGAGGAGAAAAGAAAAGACTTTCAGCGGGATAAAAGTATAAGAATACGTAGCACCAGAGGAGGAGTTAGCATGTTTGTCTCAAGGTTTAAACCCCCGTACACAAGCCATCATATCCTGTGTCTGTACTCCAGCCCTCCTACGGATCTATTACAAGGTAATCCACTGACCTAGCAAGATCCCTGCAATCCCCCAGCAACCTAAATCCCAACTCGGTCTACACACTGAAGATTCAGCCAAGTTGTGGTCATGTAGCCTTTAAATCCAGCAAAGCTTGTTTACTGTGCGTCCACAGCAGAGGTGGAAAGTACATTTACTCAAGTAGAGTATTGAGGTACTTGTAGTAGCAGTACTTCATACTTCTGCTAAGATTTTATATATAGAACATGTGAACAGTTTTCCCTCTGATGTCCTCCGGCTGCTCCGCCTCAACTCTCTGTGATTTACAGAGTTTCCTGATGGACACTGAAGTAAACTGCTGACAGCCGTAGCTGCTGTTAGCTAATGTTAGCTCAGTTTGTTAGCCGGGCTGCCCAGAACACCAGGGGAGTGTTAGTGTTTGCACCACAGGCGATTACTCATTTACACACTGAGCTACAAAGATTGTATTCATGAAATAGCTTGCTAGTTGAAGAGCATACAACACTGTGTCATCTGCATACAATATTAAGTAGCTGTAAAGTTGATATAGGCAAATCAACGTCTAGCATTTACACATCCTGTTGAGACAAAGCAACATGATAATTCATTTGGAGTCATGTCACCTGATGAAGTCCAACATTAGCTCTCTTTTAGCTCTGCTTTTGGTCTCCACCAACAAGGGAAATCTTTCTTTTTAGCTGCTAAATGCTCCACTATGTTCACACTAACTAATACTTCGTCCACCCTGATCTGATCTGTTCGCTTCATTGCTGTATCCATAAAAAAATCAGCACCGCCATCCTTTCTTCCAACATCAACACTGATCTATCCAAACAGTCGTGACAGAGCGAGACGTCTGTGAGGACCGGTCACATACTAACAACACAGGAGTCACATGACAAAGGCTACTTAATCTCAGACAGATTAAGACCGACTGTAAATCTGATGCTGATTTAACATGAGAGAAAAGAGGAGGAGCTGAAATGTCAAATGAAAAGTGGTTTGTGTGTTTGTGTTTGTGTGTGTGCGTTGTGTGTGTACACAGGTTGTGTCCTACAGTCCGTCCATCTGTGCATGATTAGGCTATGCATGTTTGGTTAAGCTGCAGCAGCAGATGAACCATAGAGGTCAGAAAGTACAGTGTGTTGGTGAAAGCAGCCGGAAGCCAACAACAAGGGGCTTCATTCGCTTTTAACGTGTGTTGCATGTAACATTTGACTTTATTATAATCATATATGCAGACATTCATGATCCACAGATGATGAAGGAGCATCAGAAGTGTTCTGTTTTTCTGGTTTGTTACGTATGAACGGGCTTTTGTTGCAGGAAAACTGAGTACAACGCATTGGCAGAAATGCAATCTCGAAAACAAACAGCTATCATATGATTATGATAATGATATATATATATATTCCAACATTGTGTTCAACATAATACCTGGTCGACTTCAGCATGTTAGTTTTGTCATTGTGTGGATATGAGCATGCTGATGTTGGCATTTAGCTCAAAAACGCCACTAAGTGCAGCCTCCTCAGAGAGCGGCTTTAAGACTCATTTTTGCAAAAGTTGAAATCAGAGAAAGGACTTGAGAAAACAAACATAACATGAAGTGCAGAAATTAAATATGCATGAAATATTCCCTTTTTACTTATTCAAGTGCTAATTCCCATGATGCATATAATAAACAATAGCTACCGGTATTAAAACTGCATCAACCATGAATGAAGATTCAAATCCAAGCTGCTCTCCAGAGGCTGTAATGTACGACCTTATTTGCTGTGCTGAAGGGGTTCGTGCTCTGATGCAATTACAGCAGGGAAACAGGAGTGGTGATTTCTCACTCAATCCTGTGAAGAATAAGTCCTTGACCGACAGAAGAACGGCTATATATAGAGACACAGTAATCCCCACAAAGCAAAAATGTGGGACAGAGACAGATGAAAACTGACACATAGACACATAAGACAGATAGAGCTATGCACGAAGACACAGCCTTTTGTTTTTATTTTTATTTGCCACCATCAGCTAAGTGAGCTGTGAGTCAGCACATCAAATACGCCCGCATTCACAGAAAGGTGAACTGAAGAATAAACTAAAGAGGATGACGAGTTTACAGCGAGGATGTTACCTGTGCTCATTAATAAAAAAATGTTACTGGAAGGCTTTTTTTTTTTTTCAGCAAAAATGTCAAAAACTAACCAACTAAATCATCTGTATCTGTTTGACCAACTAAATTATCTGTATCACCAACTAAATTATCTGTATCTGTTTGACCAACTAAATTATCTGTATCACCAACTAAATTATCTCTATCTGTTTGACCAACTAAATTATCTGTATCTGTTTGACCAACTAAATTATCTGTATCACCAACTAAATTATCTGTATCTGTTTGACCAACTAAATTATCTGTATCACCAACTAAATTATCTGTATCTGTTTGATCAACTAAATTATCTGTATCTGTTTGACCAACTAAATTATCTGTATCACCAACTAAATTATCTGTTTGACCAACTAAATTATCTGTATCACCAACTAAATTATCTGTATCTCTTTGATCAACTAAATTATCTGTATCTGTTTGACCAACTAAATTATCTGTTTGACCAACTAAATTATCTGTATCACCAACTAAATTATCTGTATCTGTTTGATCAACTAAATTATCTGTATCACCAACTAAATTATCTGTATCTGTTTGACCAACTCAATTATCTGTATCACCAACTAAATTATCTATATCTGTTTGATCAACTAAATTATCTGTATCTGTTTGACCAACTAAATTATCTGTATCACCAACTAAATTATCTGTATCTGTTTGACCAACTCAATTATCTGTATCACCAACTAAATTATCTATATCTGTTTGATCAACTAAATTATCTGTATCAGTTCTCAGAGTGAGTGTGGTATAGTGTGGTAAATTGTCACTTGCATTTCAAAGCTTTTCATGTTATCCGGTGGATCTGTGTTTCAGTATACTGCATTCCCAGTAGTAAATAAAGCCACAATATGTTTTAAATTAGTCCTTAAAAGCTGAAACTAGAACATTAAAATATTGTCATCTTAGTTGGCAGACAACCAGATACTTTAATTACATTATACACAGAATGACAGGAAGTACTTTACCAACATGTGATGTAATACTTTTCATCTTCTTCAATATCTCTTTCAGAATATGGCTCCATTCCCTCTAATTACTTACTCAAACCTCGAAAGTTCCCTTGAACTTATGGCCAGTTTTCAACAGAGCTACCAAACCACAGCACGTAGGAAATTAGCTTTCTGCTGTCGCTGTGTACCACTACCCACTTTCATCCATTTAACTGATGAAGTTTGCACCTCCCATTATGGCATTAATAATAAAACATGGAGCCAATCATAAAAGAAGATTGGTCTTTATAGAAAACAACTGCAAACACTGCTGAGTGGCGAGGGCGTGAAACCATCACCAACAAAATCCAACAGAAGATTGTCTTTGCCAACGGGAAACATCAACACAGTCCTACAGTGTGTGTGGATAAATGTGTCGTAATTGAACTCACTGATGAAAATCACACATTTTTAAAAGGTGCCATATAAATAAAGTCATTATTACTGTCCACTCTGCCTCTACAGAGAAAGTAAATGTCTCATCTGCACCACTAAGAGGGTGACCGGCTGCCAGCTGCCCTCCATCAAAGCCCTGTGTGATGGCAGACTGAGAAGCCCTACAGCTAAATTGCACCAAATTTGCCACCGAGGCAACCGCTGCAGCTCTGGCCCATTACACACAGCTCCGCCTGACAGAACCTTGTTCCAGGAGGCCGACTTTCTGCTCAGCCGACACACCCCAGCCTGCCGTTAAACCCTGAACTAAGACCTACGAACTGCAGAGATGCAAAACTAAACCTTTGAAAGCACAGAGAAGATGAAAACAGCTGCCTGCTAACGCTGACACTGTGAGAGTAACAAAACCAAAACAATTACCTGAAAGACGCTAAAATGCAGATGCAGAGTTGAAGGTAACGAGGGTAATCATTTTTTATTGGTTCGTCATAATGTGCAACGCCTTTCCTTTACTGTTCATTTTTACTGCGTCAGGTGTTAGATTATTCTAGCTATACACATTCAAAAATAATAGAGGTTAACATCAACAAACTCTAGCTAAATCTAGCCAACATGAGATGTGGAATTTCAGGGGGAAATGGCAGCTGGTAGCAGTAACGCTAATAGAAAATACCCAAAGTTAGCACTTGTATTTAGTGAGAAATGACCAGCGTCTGTATCCCTGAACATCAACAGAAAGCACACGGTGAACGTCCTGTACAATGTAAAAGTTATGTCAGCATGAAAGAATGAACTTTATCATCGACTAGTTTGAAAAAAACATATGTAACATTAGCATGAACGAAAAGTAATATTTATGAAGTCATGTCAAAGTTGAGAATCTCCTTGAGCATGAAATCTGTGCGTCATACAGTCGTGCAGCGCAAACAGAGAAAACTTCTGGATGTAATAAACATTTATTAACTGCATCAGCAAAACATTGATCATGTTGTTGCATGTTAACATCCGTTAACATGCAACAAACACAACTCCCTCTTGTTGCATCTCACGGTGCCGTCGCATGGAAACCCGTCTCACGTGTGATGTTTTGTGTGAGTCCTTTAACGTGTCGTGGCTCATGTTTAATTCACGGCATGAATTAAAGCTGCGTTAAACTCCTCGGAACACGTCGGCAGGACGCGTGATCAGCTGAATTACCATAATCACCTGGACACATAAGAGTGAAAGCATATGTCACACCGTGCACTAACATATTTGAAGAGCCGAGAAGCCCGTTCACCGTGGCTTTGTTACACATCACAGAGTGTGATGCGCGCGGGTTGCATCTGATTCTTACATACATGAGTCGTGCTGCGCTAACGAGATCCCCTGACAGGGATTCGTCTCTGCTTTTGATAATCATAAACACACACGCGTGGATTTCAAACACATCTGAAGAAACATGCTGGCTTGTCAACGAATCGGGTGACGTGTGCCACGCACGCAGGCAGGCAGGCCGAGGACGCCGAAAACACACTGAAAGAGTTGAATTCTCATTAAAATGTAGATTTAAGCACGCTCCAGTGATCATCAGCGACTGCATTTGAAATGTTTCCAGTTATTTGATGTGTTTTATTGCCTCCTCAGAGCTTCTTCTTCTTCTTCTTCATCACTCACAGATGAAAAACTCAGTGAACGTGCAGCACATCACAACATGACCCGTTAAACGTGTGTTGCACGCGAGACAAACAGACGTTTCGTCGTTAAAAACGGTCACATCAGACGTGAATCCATCGCTCCGGTCAGAAAAGCCGCACCTCAAACAGCAGCCACCTGCAGATCCTCGAACCGAACATGCATCTACAGCAGTCTGGACTTGAGTGTGAGCCACAGGCGTCCATGTTGCCATCATCTAACATGTTTTCAACCCTGCAACTGATTTTTTTTTTAAATTTTTTTTTACAAGTGAGAAAGGGAAGCCAGATGTTTACCTCGCAGAAGAAGAAGAGACACTTCTGATCCACCGAGCATCAGAAGAGGTTTAGGTGCCACTGCAGATCCCGGTCCCAAAGAGACCGACAGCCCGAGCATCCTTCCACCTCATCCCTGCGCTCGCTGCCGTCTGCTGTCAGCCAATCCTCGCCGGCTCGGGAAGGAGCCTCGCTTTTTAAATCCTCGCTGAGAAATAAGAGAAGCTATCGATTCTCTCTCTCTCTCTCCTCCACCTCTTCTTCTTCTTCTTCTTCCCCCCATCCACCTCTGTTCTGTTCTGTTTTCCCCTTTCTACCCTCCCCTCTCTCTCCTACCACCACCACCAGCAGCAGCAGCAGCAGCAGCAGCAGCAGCAGCACCACCTCGCTGTCTCCACCTCCTCGGGACTGAGGAAGCTCTGTTACCATGGAGACGCACGAGGCTGAATCTCCATTGGTGGGGTTTGTTGTGATGCAGCCGGAGTCGGGCGGTGCAGCCCACCAGATTGATTGCCTTTTCACTGAACATCATCATCCTCTCCTCCCGACACGGAGACATGGAGAGACTCTCCGGCTCGCCGCTCGTTTTTTTAACGAGAGGAAGGTTTTTTTTGGACAGCTGTGCAGGAATTTAAATTTAGAGGTGACACAACGAGCTTCAGTTTGTCTTAACGGGTGAATTTCACATGAACAGAGCAACAGTTTACATTCATATGAATCTGTTTTTGTGCTTGGTGCTTATAATTTAACTTATCGATTAATTGTTGCAACATCCAGAAGAGGAAGGTATCATAAAGAATAAATACAAATACCTTATTTGACTGAGAAATCGTCAACAAACGGCTATAATCGCGTTTTAAAATGTCGTTTTGTCTGAGAGCCAAAAAAACTTTCACGTTACAAAAGACGTTCACGAAACATTTGTGACAGAGAAATTATGACATTTTTACTTTAAAAACTATGATTGTTGTCTGAGAGTTCCACAAGTTCCTGTTGTCGCACATCAAGATATTCATTTTATCAGGATATAAAACAGAAAAAAAGACATTTTTGCATTAAAAAATGATTCAAATGAACAAATAAATCGACTAATTGTTGCAGTTTTAACATCTAAAGGAGTCAAAGAATAATTATAAACACCTGATTTAACGGATTAAAGTCCAACAAACATGAATAAGATCAGAAGAAGCACACGGTATGTGTGATTCTTCTTAAACCTGATGCTACGTTGTGTTTGGTGGTGCCGTGCGGTGAAGCCATGCAGAACGTGTGCATGAATCACTTTTATCTGCGCTCCCAGAGGCAGATCACCTGCTCCGATGATTATGCATCTATTCGCAGGGTGTCGTGACCGTCCTGCCTTCCCTGTTATGTGTTTGCCTCACCTGCTTTGTCCGCAGAATTTGAATGAGCCAGTTGAGCGGCGCGAGCGCAGGTCCTTTTCCTTTTGACTGACAAATCGAGGGAACGAGGAAAAACACTGCAAACATGGAGACTGTAGCAGCTTCAGTCTTTAAAGGTTCACTGACAGGAATTACATCTAATGTTCAGAACTGTGTTTTTATTCGTGTTTAATCACCTCAGAATAAGAGTTGTTGTGTTTTCTCTGCCAAACGTGAGTCAGTCTCCATAAGTCCCCATGTTCAAATGTCCAACTTCACAGCAGAAATAAACATGTTTACAGCCTGGTACAAAAAACAGTTTTGGTCTCTGTAGCTAATTTCCCCGTTCATGACAACTGTACTGACGATTTTTAAATTAGAGGAGGCCAAAGAGGCAGAACTGCCAACATGGCGGCGGCCAGAGCGAGCACACTGAGCTTCAGAAACGTCACGGATACGGCGTCCATCACACACTCCATTGACAAAAGCAATCATTTTATCACTGACTTGACGCCTCTTCTTGTGTTCTGGTGCTCTGTGTTCACCATCACCTCACCACCAGCTGAAACTCAGCTTAACAACAACACACGCTGCAGCAGCCGGCGTCACGTCCCGACAAAATACCGTCACAGTCAACATCACAGGAGCGCCGGCGTGCAGGTAAGCGGCGACCCGGGCTGCCGTTTGATCCGTGCACGGATGAGTAACAGGAGTCGTCTGGTGAGGAAAGATGTGTTTGACGAGATCACAAATTAACAGCCGTAATCGTGGCAGATGTTCCCGTCGTGAAGCCGCGTGTACGGCAGCAGAGCACGGGTTGATTCTGTTAGCGTGTGTCCTGCTGATGCTCAGATAAAGTGTGTGTGTGTGTGTGGGTTGGGTGGAGCAGCCATCAACAAGTCATTTCATTTGGATGATGTACAGCTCGCAGATGAAATGAGAGGCCTGAGAGAGAGAGCGAGGTTTAATCTCTGTAAGTCTGTCGCACTCGAGCAAACCTTCGAGTCTCGCGCCTGACTTCGGTCCCCTTATAGGACACGTCCGGCTGCAGGTGAGATATTTTTAACCTCAGACTCTCTGAGACGTGTCGGCTGGATGTAATTAAAGTTTATTAAGCACGTGAAGCTGCAGCCTGTGGGCTGTTAGCTTCATATTAATAACAACACACACCACTTCTCTCAAATCTATACAAACACACGGAGGTCAGAGTCAGAGGCCTTCAGCATGGTCAAAGCTGAGATTTAGTCATCTCCAGCATGAGTTCGTGTTATTTTTTCAAAGTGTAATCTAGCAGTCTAAATACGGACTCTTCATTTAATAAATCTAAATGAATATTATTCCTGTGTACAGACAGAAAACCTGAACTGTGAATATGGCTGAATATAAAAAGCCTTTAGTGTTACCTGTCAGAGGAACATTAGTGCTCCTATATTTGCATATTGATGCATCCACCTCATAAATGATGACACATCGCTCTCTCCTACATGAAAGATAAGCTGCTTTTTAAGTAAAAGGTGTCGGTATCGGTGATGCTGGCTCTGTATTTAGTTGATATTGGATAGATACCAAATTCTGTAGTATCGCACACCCTTACTGGAAACAGGACTTTACTTCTGCTGATATTGGTACTTTTATTTTAGTAAAAGCTCTTCAGACTTCTCCTCCGTCACTGCTCAGCCGCCAGATTTAAAACTACAGATGTGAGATGTTGTCACTGACCTGCAGTCCATCTCCAGGGACTGAAACAGCCGAGATGAGACTCAACGAGCCGAGGCGTGCACAGTGAAGTCAGAGAGTTTAAGAGCCGACACAGTTCAATGAGCGAGCCTCAGAGACGTCATATCGACCAACACATGCAGCAGAAGTCGTGTTTCGAAACGGTTTCCTTCCTCAAAACATTTAGAGAAGCACAAAAAAAAGCAACAGCGCATCTCGTGAGAAAGTCGAGATTATATGAGGAAACGTACCCCGTGTTTAAAAAAACTGTTGTGTGCATGAAATTATTGTTCACCGTCAGCGTCACGTGATCATCTGTCAAAACATCACAACACAAGACGAGGTGTGGGCAGCAAATGAGAGTGAACGCGGCCGTGACGTGATGGCTGGGTGATGAGAGAGGACGGGCTATTTTTAGCTCAGGGCGGCAGCGGTGGTGGAGGTGGGTGGGGGTGATGGCAGAGAGCAGCGTGATGATGGTGGTGGAGGTGGAGGAGGTGGTGGTGGTGGGGCTGCTACAGTAGCAGGGGTTAGTTGCGATGCTTCTCAAATTGCTCTGCTTTCCTGCGTTCTGGTAAATGGCAGCGATGCTTCAGTGTCTGAGGAGGGAGGAGCGCTCGTCTGGGCCTTCGCTTGCTTCGTGCATCTGTGAATGATTTCTACTGAAACGTCTGACGAACGAGGAGACAAATTCACTGATTTATTCTGATGTTTTCGGGCTGCTTGGTTTAGATATTTAAAGACTGAACTCTTCTTTTGTTCCACACTTTTACACATCAATAATTATCTAGAATTTACAAGGAGTTCTTGGATTATTCTGCTCACTTGAAGGCAGCATAAACACTACACACTGCTTCTACATGCATATATATATATATATATATATATATATATATATATATATATATATATATATATATATATATATATATATATATATATGAGGAAGTGGTAAAAAAGCAGTTCCTCTTGTCGTCCACTTGAGGCTGGCTCCAGAAGTGACTCAGTCTCCATAAGTCCCCATGTTAAAATGTTTTGTTTCGGTTCACTCCCGTTTGCCACGTTGAAGTAGGCAGCAGATGTCCGTCCACCAATGATCCGGGTTCTGCTCGAGGTTTCTGCCTCTTAAAGGAAGTTTTTTCTTGCCATCGATGCCAAGTGTTTGCTCATGGTAGGAACTGTTGGGAGGATTCATCCCCTGGAAACCGTGAAGTTCACAACAATCCATCTGGTAGTTGGATCTGGTACTGATATGTGAACGTAATAAACTGGTAAAACTGGTTTAAAATGTGTCTTAGCTTATAAGTTTTGAAGGAAAATACACTAGTGTTGCAGAAAGCATCCGAGAGTTGGATCGTTATGGATCGACTTGCTTTTTGTTTTTATTTATATCATTGCTCAACATCTCCTTTGACTCTGGGATACTGTGCAGACTGTTTTAGCAGCAGCTTTAGATATTTCTTTTTATATTTATATTTATATTTAAAACTACAAATGTCAGCCACATGGTGGCGCTAGAGGAGAAGTCAGGGGGTCACCAAACTTGTCAGGATTCATCGTCTAAGAATCGAAAATGTCTGTACCAAATTTCACGCCAATCCATCTGATGGTTGTTGAGATATTTTGACCAACAGACCGCCCACAGACGGATAAGACCCTAAAAATCACCACAACCATCGCGAGTCGACTCTAGAGACACTAGAAGATGAAATAATAACTTCCTGTGGAGCTTTCAGTGCTATCGATCTTTTAATCTACAAACAACAAACAAACGTATTCCCCTAAATATCAATGAGTTGTTCCAAGAGAGGGAGCCTCATCAACCACAGACTACCACCTCCATCAGCAACTCATAATCCATCACCTCCTTTTAAAGCCTCACCTTCACATCGACATGAACGGAGGCTCAGAGAGGAACTAAGAAGAGAAGATGGCTGACACCTGAGCACCAACACGTACCCGGGTTACTGTTAATGAGATATAGACAAGGAGGCAGTAAGACAGCAGAGGAAGACACTGTTGTTAATGGAGCTGAGAGATTTGAAGTCCCAGAGATAAAAGAGCTGGGTAAAGATCCACTCTCCGCGGGCCAATGCCATTACCGTTTGGCCCGGCTCCAGCACCTCCGGGGCCCGGCTAACGCAGCGCGGCTGACACGGAGCGCGCTCTCAGGGAGCCGGACTGCGGTGACACCGGGTCCTTTCACCCACTTTCATTTGTCACGGAGATTAAGCGTCCGTTACGATTGCAGATCCATCTCTCGATTACTCACGTTCATAACGTCCGACTGTGAACGAGCGAGTTTCTGCTGATCTATCGTCCACGCACACACAATCATAACACAGCTCAGGTATAAATTGACTATTCTGGGGTTTTGGTTCAGATCATAGACTGTATAAAACATGGACGTGGTCTCCGTGACGTCACCCACAGGTTTCTGAAGAGCCATTGTGAAGCTCAGTGTGGAGGTTCTGCCCCCCAGCTAATCTAGAAAATCGTGGATCATCAGCGGACCTGAGGCGGGCCGAACAACGCCTGGTTGCTCAAACAAGCCACCTGTAACGTCACCTACCTGTCAATCAAAGCGTCCACGCTCTTAATCCTGCATAACTTTAAGCCTTAATATAACCTGAACAGGTGAGTTGTATATAAATTCACCCTCAGTACAGTTGTCATGAACGGGGAAATTAGCTACAGAGACCAAAACTGTTTTTTGTACCAGGCTGCTTCACAGAGCTGTCAGCATGACATGAAGAGTCTAATCTGCGAGGAAACAGATGCACAGAGATTACCTTTAACTAACGGAGTGACGCTCTAAGTATCAAGTAAGCAGGCTCGTCCATACCGCTGAATATGTGCGTGAATATTTGATGAGGACACAACGCCTCGCTGGATCTGCACAAAGCCTGCCGACCGTTAATTAGAGTAAGTGCTCAAACCGAACACCGCAAACGTGGCCAAACGTGACGGCGCTGGAGTCTGGAGTCACATGACCCCAATGTGAAGGTATGGATCTATATTTAAAGTGTAAGGGCAGCGTCTGACGGCCCGCTGTAAACTCTGACAATGTGAGTCTATATGCAGCTCGTTCTGCATGCATCAGTGCTACAAGAAGTATTCAGAGCCTTTACTCGAGTAAAAATAGTAATGCCACACTCTAAAAAGTCTCACATTCAAAATATTACTGAAGTCAAAGTATGGGAAAACATATTCATCATTTCTCTACATTTTATAGAAAATTAAACTCTGCAAGTGAGAAATCTGAGAAGATCTAAAGATTGACGTGTTGAATAAGGACGGAGCTGTGAATTTAAACTTCAGAATATTATCTTAACATGAATGTACGTTAGAAATAAAAACACATATTTGATAATAAGAATCCGTAAATCAGAATTAGTTGCATAATAAAAGTGAGTATAACCCCGCCAAATTAAAACTCAATCAGCAAAGTTTCCAAAAACTTGAATTAACAATATTTTGAATCTTGATTGAAACTAATTCCTAAAAGTTTTTAGATGATAACATTAAGAGCATGAGTCAGAATGTTGTTGTGGATTTGGTGTACCTAACAAAACATGCAGCTGAGCGTGTGTCATCTTTTTAATTTTACGTATTATTCCGTCGTTTATCTGGTTTTATTGCTACCTTTACGGGCTCTCGTGTTCTTTGTTAAAGCACCTTGCTCAGTCAAGTGCTCCACAAATAAAGTTATTATTAACTGTCACTGGTATGCATGCTACGGCATACGAGAGGCACGGTGCATATGTTCATGCATGTGAATCAGAGAGAGGAGGTGGAGGCGTCAGACCGCGAGCTCGTTGGTCTATTTGTGGCGCAGTGTTTTCTGCCTGACAGGCGGTGGATGGGAAGAGGTGGGAGGGGAGTGACGGGGCGGGGGCAGCAGCGGCGGCGGTGGCGGCGGCGGAGTCAGACTAAATAGAAGTGTCGTTCATTCACATCCAGAGCGTCTCCAGCCTCCCACCGCACAGCCCCGACTGTGAAGCCATGATCAGTGGGCTGGAATCCCTCTGTTTACCCTGCTAAAAATAGATTCCACACACTGCGATGACGTGGCCTCTCGTGACAAGACCCCTCTCCACCTCGGCTACCCATCACCCTCCTCCTCCTCCATCCTCTCTCATCCAGACTGGAGTACCGATATTGGTATGCAGCCCTGAGCCCCGGCTGCATGCCGACTCTCCTCAAATCCTGTCTGACGTATCTTTAGAGAAGAAAGAGTTGGGGGGGGGGTGGAAGAAATCTGGCATGTCCACGTGACGACGATGAACGGAAAACATGAGTTTCAAGGCAGAGAAAGAGAGACTAGGGGGATGGGGAGGGTAAGGAGGGAAGAGGAGGAGGTGGTGGTGGTGGTGGTGGAAGGAGCAACTGAAGGAGGGGGCGGCAATCAATACCATGACTCATTCTTTCTGCGGTGGCCACTTCCTAACAGCATTCATTAAAGCAAACCTAATCATTTTGGCCCGATAATCAGATCCTGCGAGGCTCCATCTTCTTTCGCTCACGTTAAAATCATGCACATCGAACATGAAATGGGAGGAAACAGGACGGGGACGTCATCCGATAGACGGATCCGATGGACGGATCCAATGGTTGTGGTGATTTTTAGGGTCTTATCCGTCTGTGGACGGTCTGTTGGTCAAAATATCTCAACAACCATCGGATGGACTGGCGTGAAATTTGGTACAGACATTCACGTTTCCTAGATGATGAATCCCGATAAGTTTGGTGACCCCCTGACTTCTCCTCTAGTGCCACCAGGAAACATCCATAAAATTACGACATATAGATACAGGCTGACATCAGCATCGCTAAAGCCGCTGCTAGCGCGGCTAAAACGGTCTTGCACAGTATCCCAGAGCCAAAGGAGATGTTATTTACTGAAGATTTTTATTTAGCAATGATATAAATAAAAACAAAAAGCAGCAAATCTTCACATTTTGGAGGAAGTCGATCCATAACGATCCAACTCTTGGATGGTTTCTGCAACACTAGTGTATTTTCTTTCAAAACTTATAAGCTAAGACACATTTTAAACCAGTTTTACCAGTTTATTACGTTCACATATCAGTACCAGATCCAACTACCAGATGGATTGTTGTGAACTTCATGGTTTCCAGGGGATGAATCCTCCCAACAGTTCCTACCATGAGCAAACACTTGGCATCGAGCAGAATTTCAAGAAAAAACCTCGAAACATCGAGCAGAACCCGGATCATTGGTGGACGGACATCTGCCGCAACCAACTGAGTTACGAAACAGTAGCCAACAAACAGGAGATGAGGAAGTGTTGAGTTTTTAAAATCAAGCGGCAACCTCCATGGAAGCCAATGTGGAAGTGCAAAAAACTGCAGTTCCTCTTGTCGTCCACTTGAGGCTGGCTCCAGAAGTGAGTCAGTCTCCATAAGTCCCCATGTTCAAATGTCCCAACTTCACAGCAGAAATAAACATGTTTACAGCCTGGTACAAAAAACAGTTTTGGTCTCTGTAGCTAATTTCCCCGTTCATGACAACTGTACTGAGGGTGAATTTATATACAACTCACCTGTTCAGATTATATTAAGGCTTAAAGTTATGCAGGATTAAGAGCGTGGACGCTTTGATTGACAGGTGGGTGTCGTTACAGATGGCTTGTTTGAGCAACCAGGCAGTATTCAGCCCACCTCAGCTCCACCTCTTTGCCCAGTTGGTCACGACCGGAGCACACGAGCTGTAGACTCTTCGTGTTTCCAGTGAGCATGTCGGATCAGTTTGTTTCCACAGTAAGATCCATGTTAAATGTTGCTGCACTGCACAGCAGCCATGTGGTAACACGGATTATTTAAAGCTGCCAGGTGACAGGCGTCCTGATAAACTCCAGGCTTCAGGTTTAAAGTGTTCTTCCTAGAAAGTTTGCTGGCTCCGCTGGAGCATCCGTCTAAATAAGTTAAAGGCTAGGTGAGGATCACACGAACAACAGCACCTCTTTAGTGTTTTCACCTTCAGTGTCTAAGAATAGCTGCAGCTCTGTAGACGGCTGCATTGTTAACAGGATGTACAGAACGCGTAGCAAGGACAGGTGGAGCTTTGTACAACATGGAAGTGTTCCTGCTTCTCACATGTGCTGCTTTTCTTTTCAGTGCTATGACTGTAAATTAAAATAATTCACATTTTACCTGTTGGCCAGACAAAACAAGCAATGTGAAGTCATTGTGACTACAGTTTCCAGATTAATGCATTCATCTGTAGTGTCAATAATCGCTGGTTGCAGCCCTACTTGTGTCCAGTTTCTCATTATCCAATCCCACCTCACCCAGTGAGAAATAATTTGGGGATTAAAACTAACTACATTTCTTTAAATGCCAAGATTAATGATCTTAACGTGAAGCAGCCCTAATTTAACAAAACTGGATTAACAACCAGACAAAGCAGGCCAGAAAAACAGTGTAGTAGCTGGATTTCAACCCCCTCAAGCATGTAGAAACAACAACTGAAAACATGACAGTCCCTACGGGGAGCCTGTTTAACATGGCAGAGGACCAATGCTAATGTTAGCTCAGTTTGTTAGCCGGGGCTGCCTGGACTGTGAGCTCAAGAGCGATGGGGGGAGTGTTAGTGTTTGTACCACAGGCGCTTTGGACCACCGGGAAGAAGAAGAAGAAGAGGAGGAGGTTTACAGGGGAATACAGACGAGGAGTGGAGCTGGTGTCGTGCCAGAACAGGAGCTGGGCAAGCGGACAATGTAAACAGGCTCAAAGAGGACGCTGACGGAGGAAGCTAAGAAGAGAAAAGGAGAGAGCGAACAGCAAGAGTAAATCTGGGACTGACTTTTAGTGTTTGGTGAGAGCTTGGTGAAATAACAGACGCCGAGCTGGGCACAAGAATCTGAGTTGTAATTGTGGAATATTTCAGATTATATTGAGCAACATATTCCAGAATAAGGTTGGGTTAAGTCAAATCTTAAACAAAGCAACGTTCACAGAGAACCTGATGGTGGACAGGGCGCATGCACAGTGTACAAAGACTCACTCACAGGTTAAACCAGCCATTTAATGCTCATGCATACTGATCGCCTCTAGTTTGAAGACCTGAGAGGTGCATTCTGGGGATCCTGTTCGCTTTTATGCAACCTGTAATTTCACAATTTCATGGGCTGAAATGCCAGACTCAATATCTGCACAGCACACACACACACACACACACAGTGTGCAGTCAGACCAGAATCAGATACTGTATTGATCAGCTGAAGAGCTACATGATGGATGCCACCTGACCACTGCAGCCCAGCAAACACAGCCAAGAATCACGGTGGAAGAAAAACACAACACGTTTGCATCGAGTCTATTTGCCTAATTAATGAGATATATGAGGGTTAATTAGTGGAGACACCGTGTTACAGGTCAACACGTCCACAGACTCACCTGCAGCTCTGCAGTCCCGGTTATTCAGCTGGATTTCCACGTTGCATGGAGCCTGAATGCAACATCGCCGTCAGTCAAAGCCTGAAGACGAGCCCGGTGGTAGCGTCGGTCGGTGCTCGGTGTTTATATTCTCACACTGGAGACAGAGCTGTAGTCGTCCTGTTGTGTCCCCCCTGCAGACCCACCGACCTGCCCGCACACAGAGCGTTCATTCCCCGGCCTGTGCGTGTGTCAGCGCCGCTGCTTGTGGACGGAAGTCACCGCTCTGCTCCTCCTCCATCACCCAGAAACACGTCTGTCCTGTCCCCGTGTTCGGGCTTCAGCGTGTCGCCGGTGGACGTGATGTGTGGAGGTTTACAGTTACATCAGAGAGGGGACGGGAGCGCCTTATGGGGACAGCGCAGGACAGAGGCGCCCCCCAGCGGCGAAACGTGGAACTGATTAATGTGTTCATCAACAAGCTGCTAAAGGGGGAGAGAATTACTTTAAACACTGCCGTGGAGTTTATCCTGTATTAACACATCATTTGTGGATTATATTTCGTGTTAATAATCTAAATCTAAGTAACTAAAGTCATTAAATGAATGTTGTGTCAGTAAAATTAGTTTTTCCAGCCAAAAATGCAAAAACACATATATATAATTATTATTATTGACAATATATAAAATATAAAAACATTTCAGCAGAAGGTGACTCTGTTGTTTATGATGGAAAAGGTCACAGCTAAAATACAGCTGACATTTTTATGGATATATATGGTCACCATGGATACGAGCCATGTCAAAACAAAAAGAGCTACAACAGAAAAATGCTGTTCTACTTCTTTAATTATTTTTTGGTTTGGAGATTATACGTGTAAATACACACTCAGTGGTCACTTTATTAGCTAAACGTGTAACAAAATCAGCTACATACTTTAAACATAGGATTATAGCATACATTTAACATAAAATAAATATTTTATATGCAGTTCAAAATACTTTTTTTGTATAAAAATGTTATTTTAGTTTTGATTATTTACATTTTTAACCAAAACTCATTTATTATGATTCTATGTGAATCGCTGCACTGTATTTTTTGTCATGACAGAGAAGCAACACTTACAGTTATTTAAAAAAAGCTTCATTTATTGTGCAACAGCAACATTATAGTTTCAGTAAAGTTCATGTCAGGTGGGAAAACTGCATGGCCAAAAAGGAAGCAGTGCAATAAATTCCATGCACAAGCATCGCTCAAGGAGAAACAATCGACCGAGGATTTGAAAATGTGTGTAAGAGTGTGTGTGTGTGTGTGTGCAGTGATAATTGTGCTGGTTTGGATTTTACAAGTGGCTTTAATCTGGAAGGCCCAGTCCTGAAGCAAATTCGAAAATATAAAGCAAAGAAAGTGACAAGTAGAAATGGAAAGTAAACGAAGAGAGAAAAAAAAAAGGCGATTTGATTCAAGTAAACAAAATATTTCCTTCAAGTTACATAATTTGGCCCAACACAAATAATAAAAAGCTACAACAAAACATGTAAAATGCATCAAGATTTAAATCTGACATACAGAAACAATAAAAAAATAAATACATTTTAAACATCAAATGGAAAAACATTAAAAATGTTCATATGTGAACAGGAATGGCAGTGATCTTTCTGTGGATGCAAAAGTCTTTTTTGATCGTTCACATGAAACATGGCTGATTTAAAAATCCACACCTGAATATGGCGAGTAAAACATATCATATTAATATTTCTGTGACTACAAAAGTAAACGACTTTACAAATCTGTTTGCATTACTAAAAATATACTCCAAAAAATTGTAATATCTTTCAGACATATAAAAATTATCCCCGAGTAATAAGTAATACGTATAAAAAAGATGCTGTGGAGTTGCTGTACAGATGAGACTTATGGCACAGAAAGACAATCAGTGCAGAGTATAAAACCGAGACGTCTACACTGTAATGTCAAAACACAGACGTTGCTATATGTTGGCAGAAGAGCGGAGGACGTGGAACCTCTTCAGAGTCATGCGGATGGATCCCAGCTCACGATTCACTCTCTCCAGACGATTCTCTAAGGCCACCTGAGGACCGAAGTAGAGCAGAAAATTCACTGGTGACTACTTTGATAATCGATTCATAGTTTAATTAATTTATGAAGCAAAAATTAGAGTTAAAAACTCTCCAATTTCATGGATTAAAGCTTTTTTTTGTGCAAGTCATATTCCCCTCACTGCTCCACACATAACCATGTTCTCTAAGTTTAAATACTTGACCAACAAGAGGATGCTGTTCTAATGCCAGGTTTCCGTTTTGTCTTTTCAATGTAATTTCATGTTTTTATTTTTCTTCTTCTCAAACAAGCAGCACCAGAATTAAATAACAACTGCAACAACAAATCAGCTTAAGAAAAAGTCTCAGTGCCTTACATTTTTTCTGTGTTTTGGCACAGAAACCGAGTCCGTGCTAGCTAAGCAGCCAAACTTTAGTGCTGATGCTCCGTGTTTGGGTCACGCATACGCACTGTAAACAATACCACTGGCTCTCGAATGTGACAATCTGCCAATAAAAACATCACCACCTCCCAAAAAAAATCAAGCTTAAGTTTAATCTTATTGCTTGGAAACTTGAATAAAGAATCTACGAACCACTGCAAAGCTCCAAATTGATGGAGCGTAAAGAATATTTGGTGTCTCACCTCATCTAATCTGGTCTGTAGACTCACTCGACCGCCTGCTCCGGGCATCCGACTCAAAGCTGCCTCAATCTGCCAACACAAACACACGAATGAAGCTTAATCAGTTATTAATAAAAATAATTATATTGATGAAACAGCCTGAAACACTTCACTCATTGACTGTATAGATTAGTGTGCTTGGAAATAGTGTGTTTGTGTGGTTTGGGTTGTGTAGATGGGGAGGCAGATGTCCCTATATGACCAGGACAGAGAGAGGGAGTAGAATAGAGAGGGGGGATGTGGATATAAACTTCCTAAAAATAGAAGTCATTTAGGAGTGGTAGAAAAACAATGAAGTCCCTGTTACATAAGAGGTCAGATGGGGATTAGAGTTGTACTGTGTAGGCCTGTGTGTCAGAGATACAAACTGAACCACGCAGAGCTCGCAGGAGTAAAATCCCTGCGACGAGTTAATAAATAAATATCCCGGCTGACGCGTGGAAACGATGCCGTGATGAGCAGCCACCTGAAGTTTCTCCTGCGTCAGCTCGTCAAACAGTTTCTCGGCCTCAGCCAGCGAGTGGAGCCTGTCCAGGAGAAGTGGGGCCGGGTCCTCGTACGAGTCCTGCAGGGAAGATCCAGTGCAGGCTCCCCCCTGCTCCTCCCAGCCCAGCTGGGAGCTTCCCTCAGGGGGGTTCACGGTGCCGGCGGACTCCGGCTGCTGGAGGTCTGAGGGAGAGTTAGGATGGATACACCTTATCCTCCACACCATATTTTCTAGATTTTTATAATATCTACAGGAGGTTGGATATTTTACCATCTTCTCTGTCTGTTGATGTAAACTGGAGTCTCTTTCTTGGACTGCTGCTGTGGAAGGAATGACGTCTCTGGTCAACTTCATCAAACCTGCTGGACAAAAACATGATTTTATTATTTATTGTATCCAGTTTGATGCAGAATAACCACCTTGTTTTACAGTTTGCAGAAGCTGCAGTGCTGTCTCTGTAACACTGGCTCACTAAGCTGTTCATAGTTCACTGAATTTTAACAAGCTGTGAATTCTGTGTGACCCACTTTTCATGATTTCATCTGCTGAGTAAACAAAAGCTCCAACGTGTGACGGGTGGCAGCAGCCTGACACCTTGTGGTGAATTCACCAGACAGAGGAGTCAAAACCAAGTGCAGGCTAACTCTTCAAACGTCCACTTGAGGCTGGCTGCAGAAGTGAGTCAGCCTCCATAAGTCCCCATGTTGAAATGTCCAACTTCACAGCAGAAATAAACATGTTTACAGCCTGGTACAAAAAACAGTTTTGGTCTCTGTAGCTAATTTCCCCGTTCATGACAACTGTACTGAGGGTGAATTTATATACAACTCACCTGTTCAGATTATATTAAGGCTTAAAGTTATGCAGGATTAAGAGCGGGGACGCTTTGATTGACAGGTGGGTGTTGTTACAGATGGCTTGTTTTAACAAGCAGGCTTCATTCAGCCCGCCTCGGGTTGGGTCTATTTGGAAGAGGCAGAGGCAGGACAGCCACAAGTGGGTGAGTATAGCATCCTGGGTATCGCCCAGGCAGCTCGAGGGATATCTGAATCTTGGACAGAGCCAGGCTAGCTGTTTCTCTCTGTGTACAGTCTTTATGCTAAGCTAGGCTAATCACCCCCTGACTCTAGCTCTCAGACATGAGAGTGGTATCGATCCTCTCGTCTCTTGGAAAGAAATCAAACTGAAACAAAATGTCCGACTGTTCCTCTAACACAGGCCTTCCCTTCTCTTCTCATGCTGCGTCTCACCTCTTCAGGTGTTCCTCTCGTGGCATCAGGCGACCGAAAGCGGTGGAGTAGTTCTCCGTGGGGCAGCGTTTAGGACTGGACTTCGCAGACAGAGGCATGAGTAAAGTTTCCCTTTTCGCTGGATGGAAGACAGCAACACGTCATTAATTAAAACTTTAATACACTTGTACAACATTAATTAAAAACTACATCCTCCAGAGAGTTTTTAGGAGCCACATAATTAAGAACGATATAATTGTTGCTTTTTTTGGCTTAGTGTCGAATATATAACTGTGTGACAGAATTTCACCTAATCAGTCACAAATGAATTTAGTTGGTTTAATGTTTTTCTATGACTTTTTAGCTACACTGCATATAAAAACATGTTTATACATGTGTTTTATGTATAAAAATTAATATAAAATAAACTTCTACTGGTTCATTTGATTTGTTTCTGACTTTGTCCTCGCGTACGCAGTCAAACTTGTTCTTTGAGTTTGCTGTAAAGACAGACGGCACGTTAAACCTCCATCCTGCCAAAATCTTTGTTTTAATGCAGCTGAACACACAATCTTGTCGTCCTCATTTGTAAATAAGTAAATAAAAAGGCAGCTGTGCTGTGAGAGTTTAAAATGAGTGATGACAGAGAAGGTGATGAGCCAGATGTTAGCGTCTAAACGACCTGCGGACACGCTGCTGTTCATGTGACAACTCTAACCTACATTCTGCATGCACGTTACAGACTCAGTGGAAAGGTGAGTCTGTATGGACGTACTGGGTGTGGTCGACGGGATGCTTCGATGTGCTGGAGGAGGCAGCGAGGACGATCTGTGGCCCTCTGGAGACAAACTCCTCTGAGCTCTCAGCAGAGATGCAGCTGTTTCTCCTCCACTCTTCCCCCCTCCTCCTCCTCCTCCTCCTCGGAGCTCAGCTCTGCTCACGACTTCTCCGGGTTTGACCGCCTCCCTGTCGGCCTGAAGCCCGACTCGCTCCTGAATCACCTCTTTGTGTCTCCGCTCCACGAAACCGACGGTGGTCCTCTGATTGCCGACCCCTGCGGAGAGAAAGCACACGGACGCGGTGAAGTTAACTCGAGAACACGAGCGCCACGTTCAGCGTGAGGAAGGAGATGTTGTGTTTGCAGAATTCACGTGAAGAAAAAGAAGAATTGTGAAGTCGATCGACATAAAATGATCTACACTAACCCAATTTTAGAAAACTGTCTTAACAGTACAAACAATTTTTAGAAATATTTGGACATCTGATTAGTTTAGAGAGTAATCAGA
Organism: Miichthys miiuy; assembly: GCA_036365135.1. Taxonomy (NCBI): domain Eukaryota; kingdom Metazoa; phylum Chordata; class Actinopteri; family Sciaenidae; genus Miichthys; species Miichthys miiuy. The sequence goes on along the minus strand of CM071619.1, from coordinate 21,293,984 downwards.
GACTTCATTAATAATGAAAATAATCATTGGTTGTAGCCCAGTCTGCTTTGGTCAGCACACTGCGTTTGTTTACTGAGTATCGTGTTAAAAGACGACAGGCCTTTATTCATTTCATCCGTCATGACATGAAGCTTCGTTCAGATACAGATATATAAGTTTATATCAGGTACAGTCGTCCATTCTTGAACAGTTCACACTCTGAAACATGTCGGACTTCGCCGTGATTGATCACTACAATAGCGTCCTGATTGGTCGCCACACTCGCTTCACGTCGCGGCCACGTAACTGTAAAACTGATTGCAGCCATTGTTCCTCTCTTCTCCTGCAGCGATCGCTCACTCAGTCCTTCCTGAATAAACCTCCATGACGTGCAGCGGCACTTTGACGTTACACAGAGGCGTCGAAGGCGCGCAGATACTTTTGTTTTATTTGACCTAAAAACTTCAAATCTTTGCAGATGAAACCTTGTTTTCGCCTGTTTATCGTGAAACTTTTAGGAGCTTTCCTGATCTCATTATGTCAGCTGTAACTAGCTGACAGATCAGTTTAATGTCTGTGTGCCGCTGCCGTCTGCATGCAGGCTAATGTCTAACAATTAGCACAATGAGGAAGGGCTTGGCTCTAAACATCCACGCACTAAATCACATTTAGTAATAGATAATTGTGGGTTTGTTAAGTGATTAATCTGAAAGAATAAGTGTGTGTGTGTGTGTGTGTGTGTGTGACCTCATTATGTTCAAAGTGGAAGAAGAAGATGAGCGTTAATCAGGTTGTGAGTGAGTGTGAGTCATACTGTGGTGGGTGCTGGAGCTGTTCTTACAGGGGGCCCGGCTCTCGGTCGCTCTGGTCTCTTCCAGCTCTATCAGGGCCCTCATCATGGGCGTCAGAGCGTAGGACGCCTCTCGCCGACCGGCCTCCCGCTGGCCGGCGCTCTGCTCCTGGTGTCTGGGCGGAGGCAGAGATTGTTCGCACTCGGGCGGAGACGCACACCTGCAGAACAAGATCTCAGTAAATCGCCTAAAATCTTATAAAACATCCACAAGAGCATGAAAATAAAACTCACCTCCAGCTGCCACCAGCTGAGGAGGCGTCCACGGAGCTCCCAGCTCCGGATGACGAATCATTTAGCGGATGCTGCGGCTTCTTGTGGACGCTCGACTGGTTTGTTTGAAGGAACGGTGATTTCCTGCCGCTGCTCAGCTGATCGGACGGTGACTTCCTGCGGGTGACGTCTGGCTCTGCTTTGTGTTTACTGGGTGACAGCAGCAGGTCAGGATGGTGGAAAAGACTGCGGACACGTTAAGAGAAACAGTCAAAGACGGACAACTAACTTGTCTTGAAAAATATACGTGTGTTATATGTTCGATATAAACATGCTTACCCGGCCCCGGACGGTTGTGTGTTGCTGTGGGAGGCGTGACGTGCTCTGGCCTGGTTCTCGTGCTCCAGCTGCTTCACCTGAGACTCCAGTTTGGAGATCACTCTGTGCGGACGGGCAGAGACGTACATACAGGTGACTGTTAGCCGGGCCAAGCAATTCAAAGACAACGCCCACAGACACAGCAGACTTCTCTGGAGCTCGTCTGAGACAGACTGACCGACTCATCTGATGAGTCCACAATTCAAGTGTCGTGTCCTCCAGGGTAAATTTACACTTCACAAAGTGTCGTATTTTAACATGATTTTGTAGCACATCACAGGTGCTTAAAGGTCCAGTGTGTAAGATTTAGTGACATATTTACACACGTAGAAGCATATTCAGAAGCACATAAACGAAAGAAAATGACCAAATCTGAGCAAGCAAACAAAGTCTGGCGGGCTAAACGCTTCTGAAACGCCTGTGACGTGACAGAGACGTGCCGGTGGGGTTTCGGGCTGACTGTTTTTCAGGTTGAGAAATCCAACATTGATCTGTCGTCTCGAAGCATCCTGAGCTGTCAATGTTCTTGCAGATCTTTCTGCATTTCCTTTTTCCATTTTGATGTTTTTTTGAAGGCCTGAATGGATCTAAAATTTTCTCCTTGTCAGGAGTCTGACGTTCTCCACGCGCTCAATAAGTTACTTATTTTTAAGTTTGCTTGTACATTCTAGTAACTTCTTTTCCCTTCTTCTTTCTCCTTGGCTGCCCTCCTGATCGTTTGTTTCAGTGCTAAAGCCCTCCTGTGACACACACAGCGAGCTGTGCTTTGCTATCTGTCAGTGAAATCGCTGAATCGACCTGACAGACTTCATCAGCGCAGAGTCCACGTGCTGCATCCATCGGTGCCAATCTGCCAGCAGAGCTGAAACTGCAAGGGGAAAGTTGCTGCGTCGTGTCAGCTGATGCTATTATCTATCTTCGCCCGCACAGAGACCGTTATTATCAGGCTCTATTGATCAACCTCGTATCGATCGCTCGACTGTCGACCGACCTCTGCTGCAGCTCTTTTACAAAATTGCCGGAGGCTGCCAACGACGGCGTGATGCCGTCTGAAGCTAACGACCACACCACAGCTGTGACGTCACATCTCAGATATGAGCTATGTGTGCAGAGAACACATCAGTGTGTGTGTGTGTGTGTGTGTGTGTTCATTCAAACCTAATCCACTCACCTCTTCAGGTCTGATATCTGATCGCTGGCATCGAAGAGCTTGTTCTCCGTTGACACCAAGTTGTTCTGCAGATAAACAAATTGTTAAAAACTGAAGATCAACGATAACTAAATGTAATAGATTACTTCCAGAGAGATCTATTACCTTCAGCGCCTCGTGCGCCTTCACCAGACAGTCGTATTCTCCGAGCAGCTGAGGACACAAAACAACATGAGTGTTGACAGAGAGTGATGTCCTTTTCTTCTACTTTAACACGTTTGTTCAGTCCTCGCTCTGACTTCCTTATCGAGCTTTATGAAGCATGTAATAACATCTAATGTTACTGTGTCTGGTGCTGTTGTAGATTCAGTTCGTTTTAGTGAAAGTTTTTCTTCTATTCGACGATAAAGAACTTGTTTGGAGCAGTTTGTTTATTGAGCGGTCGTCCTGGGAGCAGCAGGATCTGAGCCGCTATAACGCAGACACTCAGCAGTGTGCAGGTCGGCTTCGGGTCACTGATTAACGGACGACTGGTACAGATTGGCTGGGAGTAAAAAATTCTGACCCGTGCATCACTGTACCTCTTTCTCTTCATTATTTAGGGAAAATGTCATGTTTTTTTTGAATGATCAATAGTTTGTGACATTTTAGGCCGATGTCGTCAACCAAAACAAAATATTTAGTCAAAGATCTTTTCTTAGCTCGTCGTTGACATTTTTCAGCGTGGTCCCGTGTTTTAGACGACGTAAAGTCCAGCAGAGAGAAACTACTGTACTCCAACAAAATGAATGCCAAAGATTAAAGAAAAACACAATCTGTCGCGGTCAATCCAGCAGCTGGAGACGTCATTTTAAATCAGAGTGATTCTGTTTGTTAGTTTATCTCACGGCCGGCTCAGACTCACGTCCTGCAGCATCTTGTACTCCCTCTCCCTCCTCGCCTCCTTCTCGTCGGCCTCCCTGCAGGCTTTCTGCGCCGACTCCTCCAGCTGCCGTACGTGGTTCTTCAAACGCGCCGCGAGGGCGTCCTTGTCTTTGCCCGAGCGTTTGCTCTCTTCCAGTCGCTGCTGCAAAGATTTCACAGTGGCACCAGCGACGGCGTATCGCTCCGGCCACTCTGCCTAACAACACAAAGTCACATCAGAATAAAGAGTTCAGACACGAGGGACGTTCAGGATCAGCGAGCTTCACTGCGGATAATTTAACTACCAGTTTTTTCTCCAGCGAGCTGTTTGTTGCCTCGAGTTCTTGGATACGATTGGTGGCTTCGGCCAGAGCTTTGTCCAGGTGCTTACACCTGTGGATGAGCAAAAGACAGAAGGAGTTAGAAAACTAAATAAAATGGAGTCACACTGAGGAAATATGAAGTCCTACAGGACTTAATCTGTTTGTTTTAACGTCTCAAAACTTTCAGTACAATTACTAAATCATCTGTATCCTCAAAACAAGCTAACAGTCTGTTTAATGTAGTGTTAAAATAAATAAATACACACTTCTTTGTGAGGGCCTGGTTGGTCTTCTCTAAATCCTGTGGCAGATCTTTGAGCTTCAGTTTGTCTCGCAGGATTTGAATCTCAGCCTCATAATAAGCTTTCAGATCAGCGACGTGTCGAGAGTGCTTCTCCCTCAGGTTCTGTCTCAGTCTGAAGAGAAAAGAAGATGAATGTTGGAGTGGGCGACCTCTGAAGTTCTCCGTAGCAACGCAGCAAACAAGATGCTAATATATATCATCAGCTTTAAGTTGCTTGTCCAGGCATGACACAGCAACATAGTCACTCATTTGGAGTCGTGTTTGTCCAGTATTGACTCTTTTATCTCTGGTTTTGGTCTCCACCAACTCCTGAGGGAAATATCTCAGTCTCTTTAGCTGCTAAATGTTCCACTATGTTCACCAGCTGATCTCTAACTGTGTCTGAAAGCTGCTGAGCAGGTATTGTATCTGAAAACAGCTGCCAGCTGCAGTCTAAATGCTGCGAGCAGTGAGAGTGAACCTCTGACCTACAGATGAGCTGCATGTTACACTCACAGAGAAAGCACGACAGGATCCTCTACAGATGAAGCTCCCTCCACGTGTGGACCGACCGCGGGCCGCAGAGGAGCACCAGAGGCTGAACACGGCTTCAGGGTGCTGGTGTGGGTGTGACTGCCCTCCTCCTCGCTGGCTAACGGGGCACTGGCTCTGCGCTGCTGGCTGGATGTGTGGGAGCAGCGCTGGGTCTTTTCATGGGAGGTAGACTGGACTGCCTGGGATGCGTTCCCCCACACGCTCTGCACTTTAGAAGGGGAAGGCCCGGCAGCTGAGACACTGGAAGTATCAGAGATACAGTCTGTATCTCCGGGGTTGGGGCTGCACTCCACCATGCTGTCAGGCGTCACAGGGGTCCCTATTCTGGGGTAGAGGTGGGGCTGAGCGGCGAACGACGGGCTGCTGAAGCGAGAGGGCGAAGTGAAGCCGGAGGTACGATCTGAATGCCGCTGGTTAGCTGCTGGGTCCAAAGTCAACACCTAAAGCACAGAGAAGGAGAGCATGTGTGAGAGGTTCAGGACTGAACTGCTCACCGATGAGCCACGTGACGTACCTGTGGTGACGACGGACTGGACGTCACGGAGCCTTCCCAGTCCGAGCGCTTACATTCGGATCTTTGCTTGTTCTGGTAGATCTCTCTGAGAGACAGACGAGGCTCGTGAGACGGAGTCTATGACAGACGGAGATGAGACGTTAGGAGGAGAGGTGAAGCAAACCAGCAGCCGAACACCAGTTAAAATATCAGTTTATCTCCTCAAACATCGGTTGGCGAGCGCGTCTTTCAGGTTCAGCAAACATGCTACAACGGCCCAAACATTTAGAGGAGGAACAAGCTGCAGCTTCAAAAACACGTCCATGATCAGCAAGCCAACACAACGAAGTTCTCCAGGCCTCTAGGGGAAGCACCGAGTGCAACAGGTTGATTTTGTAGCCTGTCAGCCACCGTACCAATAACACGTCTATCGTTATTCATACTAATGATTGTTGGTCTCCGTCCTTCAGAGCGGTCTCAGGTGTTTGTTTTTTTTACTCACAAGACTCATGGACGCCTCTTGCAGGAGGAGGTAAGCGCCGCTGTCGAAGCTGTCCGGCAGAGGGTGATACAGTTCGTTCTCGTTCAGACGCCAATAAGTGAGACCTGAGGCAGAGAGGAGAGAAGTGTGTTAGTGTGTTAGTTTGTCTAATCATCTGCAGAGTCGTTTTATAACTCCGTTCAGGAACAAGGACCACGCCTCAAACTCATCCCATATCCGGAGTCAGAGTCTCAACTCCCAGGATCCATCCAGTCTTCCCGATACCGGTCAACCTCCATCCACCAACGACCCTCATCCCTCCATCCCTTCATCCTTTGACCTCATAACTTCATCCCTTCATCCTTCCATCCTTCATCCTTCGACCCTCATAACTTCATCCTTCATCCTTCGACCCTCATCCCTTCATCCTTCGACCCTCATACCTTCATCCTTCATCCTTCGACCCTCATAACTTCATCCTTCGACCCTCATAACTTCATCCTTCGACCCTCATCCCTTCATCCTTCGACCCTCATCCCTTCATCCTTCGACCCTCATCCCTTCATCCTTCATCCTTTGACCCTCATCCCTTCATCCTTCGACCCTCATACCTTCATCCTTCGACCCTCATCCCTTCATCCTTCGACCCTCATCCCTTCATCCTTCGACCCTCATCCCTTCATCCTTCGACCCTCATAACTTCATCCTTCAACCCTCATAACTTCATCCTTCGACCCTCAACTTCATCCTTTGACCCTCATAACTTCATCCTTCAACCTCATCCCTTCATCCTTCGACCCTCATAACTTCATCCTTCAACCTCATCCCTTCATCCTTCGACCCTAATCCCTTCATCCTTTGACCCTCATAACTTCATCCTTCAACCCTCATAACTTCATCCTTTGACCCTCATAACTTCATCCTTCAACCTCATCCCTTCATCCTTCAACCTCATAACTTCATCCTTCAACCCTCATAACTTCATCCATCCCTTCATCCTTTGACCCTCATAACTTCATCCTTCGACCCTCATCCTTCATCCTTCATCCTTTGACCTCATAACTTCATCCTTCAACCTCATCCCTTCATCCTTCGACCCTCATCCCTTCATCCTTCGACCCTCATCCCTTCATCCTTCGACCCTCATCCCTTCATCCTTTGACCCTCATCCCTTCATCCTTCGACCCTCATAACTTCATCCTTCGACCCTAATCCCTTCATCCTTCGACCCTCATCCCTTCATCCTTCGACCCTCATAACTTCATCCTTCGACCCTCATAACTTCATCCTTCGACCCTCATCCCTTCATCCTTCGACCCTCATCCCTTCATCCTTCGACCCTCATCCCTTCATCCTTCGACCCTCATAACTTCATCCTTCGACCCTAATCCCTTCATCCTTCGACCCTCATCCCTTCATCCTTCGACCCTCATCCCTTCATCCTTCGACCCTAATCCCTTCATCCTTCATCCTTCGACCCTCATCCCTTCATCCTTCGACCCTCATCCCTTCATCCTTCGACCCTCATCCCTTCTTCTCTCCTACAGGACATCATCTCAGCACATCCTTTTCCATCACTTGCAATAAACCCTGAAGTCTAAACTTAAATCTACGTATATTGGCGTGGTCCTTGTTAGTGAAGCTGCCACAGAGGTTTGAGGTGAAACTGGAGTTTAAACAGTTTATAAAGTATAATTAGCAAACACAAACATATGTGTGTGACGTGTTTCATGTAATAAAATGTTATATTATTCATTTCCCTCTGTGGTACAACAGTGCCATCCCACTGTTACTCGTGGTAGCTGCATCGTCTCTCATATTGTCGGTGATTTCTGTGTTTTGTCTGAGTCAGTGAATTGTTACCTGATGCCTCAGACACCAGGCTGTCACTCCTCCTCAGGGGAAAAGAGCTGGACGGCGGCCCAGCCGGTCGCTGCTGAAACCCAATAGAGAAGAGTGGATTAGAGCGAGCAGACCACAACAGACATAAACACTGAAACCAGAAACACTACAGACGCAGGGCTGATATAAACACTGCTGTTTTATTATTATCATCATCTTATCTGTCCCAGAGGAGCAGCTGCTGAGCTGTACCTGGTCCTGGACGTCTGAGCTCTCCGGGGGGTTTAGTTTGTGGGACTCTCTGCGTGGCTGCTCCTGGTACTCCGAGGTTTGGGATGAAGCTTGTCCTGCTTTGCTCTTCTTGGGCCTGAGTTTCTGCCTCTGGGCCCAGGAGGTCAGAAGATGGCTGGTGCTGCCAACAGAACAGATCAGGGTCAGTGGAAACATCATTAATCAGACAAAATGTTTGACTAAATCTGAACACGATCGACTTTTTCAAAGTATCAAAGATATCAATGAAGATTAACAGGGATGATTTGGCCTACAATTATCTGTGAATTTATTGATCTGTATTATTATTTTCTCAGTACGTCCCAGCAGTGTGTAACAATAACTCCTAATGATGCAATTTAAGTGGCTATAATCAATATTTTTATAGTAACAGCGGATGATTTAATCATGTGAAACACAGAGAATTAGCAGCTCATTGTTTAACCTGTGCCACACTGTACACGACCTGCTCAGCAGCAACTAGCTGGCGAACACAGTGCGGCACTTAGCAGCTAAAGAGAGACAGATATTTCCCTCAGGAGACGGTGGAGAGTTAAAAGAGAGTAAATATTAGACTTAACCTCATCAGGTGACACAAACACGACCCCAAATTAACGATTAAGTCGCTTTGTAGCTGCCGGATGAGTAAAAAAGCAACTGTTGGGTGATAATGTTGAAGTGTTTGTTGCCCAAGTGGCCAAACATACCCAGAGGTTCTCTGCTGGTACACTAACGTATTAGCTTCCTCCACCCCGAGAGCCCTCTCAGTGGAAAAATCCTGCTGGCACAGGCCAATCACAGCTGTCTCTCTGTCCTCCTGGAAGTTAGAGGTCCACAGAAGCTTCTCCCTGCCTTGACTACCATCCTCGTCTTCCCCTGGAGACCCGGCAGGTTCCAGACCCGTTTCCCAGGCGGACAGTCCCGTCCCGTACCCGCTGCTGAGCACTGTGGTGGCCCGCTCCTCCCCCTGGTTGGCGGCGGCGTCCGATCTCTGGAGCAGTGGAGGTGAAGGGGAGCTAAAGGGGGTGTGGGCCGGGGCGGCCAGGCGGTTATTGTCACTGGCCACATTTTTGGGGACTGTGCAGTCGCCGGAGAGGAGAGGGAAAATATAGTCCTTTGTGTTTGTGGTTGTTTTGGTCACCGGAGTTGGAGAAAACTCTGTGTGCGGCTGGATGCTGGCCTGACGGTTCTGGAGCTGAACCAGGGCCTTAATTTCATCCTGAATCAACTGGACAAAAAAAACACACATCATTATTTCACATGATAATAACTCAGCTGATGTGATAAAACACACCTCAAAGGCAGACTCACCTGTATTTGGCACTGGTATTGTTCTTGCTGAGCCAGTATTTGCTCTTGGTATTGCTTCTCGACCAGCTGAAACAGATGCAACCATCGGCCCTGTCGCACCATGAAGCAAAACAAACAGTCACGTACAATCATCGGTCACAGCAGGACGCTAACCTACGGTGAAACATCTGGGGGGTAATTTTCCTGACAGGGTAATTTTCATCACCGTTAATGTGCACTGACATTCCTTTATTTGCCCTTGACTGTCTTTATCCTGCAGAGGCAAACTGGAAACGTAACGTCTGGTCTACTGTCAACCACCTGAAGGCCAAAAGCAGGCGGCACACAAGAGAGCAGGTAACTTCTTTAAATCTTCCTCCACCTAAAAGGACGGACCAGTCGTACGTGGTGAACTCAAAGGGCGCTACACTTCACTTGGATCTTTGAGCTTCAGTGTGGTAGACATGAAGAGTTTCTCTGTGTTCAACTTAGATCTGATTTTCATTCGCCAATCACGGTCTAATATGCAACTTTCAGGAGGATGCCAGCACTATGGCAAGTTCATTTGAGTGGGTGTAGTGTGTTTTGGCTGCAGGGGTGCTCGCGAACAAGCACAGCGACTTGTGGCGAAGACGTTTAACCAGCTCTAACGCTGAGGCCGTCGATCAGACCTCATCACAGATTCCATATTTTTAAATGAGTGAAGAGGAGGAGGTGTAAAAAAAAGTATTTTTATCTGTAAATTTACTTTTTTTTTGTGGAAAACGATGTGAGAGCCAAGTTATTACTCCAAGCAAACTATTTTTGTGTCTTAAATCGTGTCTGCCGGAGCTCTTTCCACAGTCACAGTGATACAATATGCTGCTTTGTCGTAGTGTGTGAGCTGACAGACTCTGTGAATGTAGTAATCTAATGTTACAGTCAAACGTTCAGCGTGTAAACAGACGTTAGAGGTTACTTGGTTTACATTTTATTCAGTTTTAGTGTCTCACCATGTGAAATGATACTGACTTCCATCCAGTCACATCTTGTTACAACAATACTCTCACTGTCTGAAGCCGTCTTCTTGCACACGGCCCGGAGTACAAAGTTAACTAGAAGCCAATTAATTCGGTCTGCATCCCGAGGGCAGCAAGAGTCCGCATGATGAGAGGTTCATCATCCGCCTGCACCCACGAGGGTCGACGTGAAGCGTCTGCACACACACAGACGTGTTCAAACATGCAGGGCTGCGGTATAAACAGAGCCGTGAGCGTGACCTACAGTACGCCCTCCTGAAATGCACATGTAGAAATCGAGCTGTAAAATCAGGTTTCTCTGTTCAGCAGCCAGATTAACAGCTTCTGAAATGTGAACATTTTCTGGTTTCTTCAGTGTTTTGTGACAGTAAACTGAATATCTCTGGGTTGTGGACAAAACGGGACATTACAGGACGTCACTTTGGGAAGAAGTGATCAACATTTTCTAACATTTTATGTGAACAGAGATCTACAGAAAGTACTCTCGGTTGCAGCCTAACTGTGTGCACATACTGTACATATGTATTTGTGAAGCGGTGAGGAGGCGAGCAGCTGTGCAGAGGAACAATAATTCTCCAGTGATTTGGCCATACAATAATTTAGCAGAGACGTTTTAACCACCGTTATAAAAATTGTTTTTCTCGATCTAAAAAGGCCTCCCGCACGATGAACTACTGTGTGCAGTGAAGTGTCTTTGTGTCGCGGCGCATCACAGTTTGTCTGTTCCCTGCAAACCAACATCGTGTGTCTGAAAAGATCAGCTGCAGTGTGTGTGTGTGTGTGCATGTTTTACTGTCTGCACAGAAAATAAAAGCGACAGCTCAGAAACGAGGCTGCCAGCTGCCAAACGCACCTGCCACAGCAGCTAACCCCAACTTCACCATCACCATCATCATCATCATCATCATCAGCGTGCTTTGCACTCTTATTCGCACTCTTCTACACTAACTGTTCTCTTCCAGGCTCTGTGATGTTCCTCCCACCTCACAGTCTTTCCAGATCTCGGGGTCCGTCTCTCCGCTGCTCTGGATCTCCTGCACCAAAGCCCGAAGCGTCTCAAGGGAGCTCGGGTTGATGAATGGGAGGCTCTTCCCTTGTACGAATGCTTCATCTGTGCTCAGACACAAACTCCTGCAACGGAATCACATGATGTTAAACACACAGTACCTGAGCATTGTAATACATGTACACGATACAGATAATACACGTGGTTCTGCAGCAGGATTAGTACACAAAATAATATAAACTTGATGATGCAGTTATTTTTTTCTCCTTCTTGCTGAGGTTTAAGTCAGGCTGCAACCTCCAAAGTGCCAAAAACTGCACTTCCTCAAACGTCCACTTGAGGCTGGCTCCAGAAGTGAGTCAGTCTCCATAAGTCCCCATGTTCAAATGTCCAACTTCACAGCAGAAATAAACATGTTTACAGCCTGGTACAAAAACAGTTTTGGTCTCTGTAGCTAATTTCCCCGTTCATGACAACTGTACTGAGGGTGAATTTATATACATAGACGTCACGTAAACGCTGTCCATGGTGGTTTACGTAGCGTCTCTCACACTGCGCTGTATTAAATTGAAACCTATTCTCCGTGTTCAGCAGAATCCAGAAAACTGCAACAATCGTCCTCGACAAGAAACCTTCAGAATTTATTAGACAGGTTTGTTTAATGTGTGTAGGATTTAATGACAGCTCGCAGTGCAGTTATGTGCTTTGAAGCCTCCTCGCCTCACCAGGTTCTTCGAAGCATGAAGGAGAAACTACAGTGGCCGTGAATTGTATTGAGTCAGTGTGTTTTTTTTGGAGGGGGAACAGACTTTAACACAACTACGTTCCTGTTTCTGCAGTAACACACTCAATATTTTACTCTACAGTGAGACTTCAGACACATCGTCATTGTCATGTTGTGTCATCATCAGCAGGTATTTGAATAACTGTTTTAGTCCCTTTTCGATTAAAACCTCCAAATGTTTTCTGGTTAAATCTTCTCATACGTGATGATTTCTTTGTCGTATCTGATTGTAAACTAAATATTTTACGGTTGATTGATCATTTTGAGCTGAGACTAGAAGAAACTTGCTTGGCTAGCAACATTAGAGGACCAGTGTGGAGGACTTAGCGGCATCTAGCGGCCTTCCTTAGCGTGAAGGAGAAACTACAGTGGCTGCGAAACAAGTGGGAAAAGCGAAAGTCCTGATCTAGAGTCAGTGTTTAGTTTGTCCTTTCTGGGCTACTGTAGAAACATGGCGGACTCTGTGGAAGAGGACCTGCAGCGTCTGTAGATATAAAGCCTCATTCTAAGGTAACATAAAGGTTCTTATTTTCACTACTAAAAACAGAGTTATGAAGATAATATTGTGTAAATACACCCCCCCCCATGTCGGTGGTGTGTTCCAGTTACTGCACCTGATCTTTTGGCATGCTGGTGTGATGTCCATGGGCCTGTTCTCCACAGTGCCTCCTGTTGTCTGGGAGGTCGTGTTGTGTCTGTCCTCTGAGACAGCCAGCCCCGAGGCCGACGTCCCCTCGGAGGACACCAAAGAGGTCTCGCTCTCCTTGCCCCCATCCCCGTCCCCGCTGGCATGGCAATGGCTCAGAGCCCCCGAGCTGGACACGTCCTCAGAGATACTGTCATCTGTGGACATGTTTATGGGCCCATGCAGAGGGGGTGAGTCTGACAGCTAGACACCAAGAGAAGAGGGGGGAGACAAGAGGCAGTTCCAGGTCATATTTCAGCGAGAATATAGATAGATAGATAGATAGATAGATGACTTTATTAATCCCCGAAGGTAAATTAGGTCGTCATAGCAGTCCGGTATATTTGAATACAATAAAAATACAATAGAATAAAATACTGAGGTAGAAAAATAAAATAAAATAAAACACAGAATGGGACACTTAAAAAAGATAAATAAGTAGATAAGGTGCCGTGGCATGATGATGGTAATGTTATTGTTAATAACATTATGTAATAACAACAATATAAATAATATATCTATAGAGGTATATTTATCTACATATATTTAGCCTGTGCAAGGTGTGCATACATACATAACTGCAATATATAATATGTACACGTGTATGTATATATACACAAGATATATCTATCTATCTATCTAGATAGATAGATAGATAGATAGATAGATAGATACTTTATTGATCCCATATATGGTATATAGTACATGTATAATATATACATAATAAATACTTGACTATAGAATATATGCATGCTATAAATAATATTAAATATATATAATATATCAAAACATAAACAAGCTCATGATCACCCACTTCCCCCCCTGTGTGTCTGACATCCTCCTCTGTGTGTCATGACCTGTTTCGTGTGTCTGAACTCAACATCTACCTGATTAACTTTGACACCTGGCTAACAACAGAGCACAACAACACACACACATATATATATATTAGCATTAGCCACGCAGCAGCAGTTAACAATTAAAGCAACAGCTACATTAGTTAGCCGCTTTAGCTCCGGTGTCAGTCGGTCGGGATGCTGCGGGCGGGCACACCGTTTAAAGTTGCCTGTCAACCCCGCGGCGGGAGGCTGGAGGCTGGGTCAGTCAGTAAGTTATCGAGCTAACGTGCTAACTACAACTACAATTGACAAGCAATGGGACTGGTTAGCTCGCCAGCTAGCTAAGTTGGGCTAAGTTGGTGTATCACAGCGCGCGCGGAGGGCGGGAATAAATAACACACACACACCGACGCTGTTTAACGGACGTGAGTGACGCAGATAACCGTTATTAAACGGACGGTGAACCTTACCCGTTGACTTGTTTCATCATCTCGTCCATATTGCTCTCTGGTGAGTGAGACAAGTTGCTGGCTAGCTGGTTGCTGGTTGGCTGCTGCACTGCAGTGATCTGTGGCTGCTGCTGCTGTAAACGTTCACAGGCCGCGACGCCATTGGTCGAGCTGCGTACAAAATGACGGCGCTGTGATTGGTCACTCGCTCTCACTCTTTGATTTCATTGGCTGTCGGCGTACACATCTGTCTATAAAAAAAAGCTGACAGGGAGGAAAATCTCAGATTCACACAGTTTCTATTGTTTTTTATACAGGTTTATACCATATGTTCAACTAATTTAAGTCATTTTATTAATCACATCTCTTATATTACATATGATAATATTAATTCATTTTGTCTGCCATGTCCAAATATCAACTTTAGCTGTCACAGACTGAGTCTCTCTGCACAGAGCGGACTCATTATAAAGTGGTTGTGGTTGGAATGACTTCCTGTAGTCATCTTTTTTTTTTTTAGGCGGAGTCTCTGACCGAATCTGCTCTGTTGCTTCATCAGGAGGTCATGTAGTGGAGCTGTTGTCCACGATGCTGGAGCATCTTTCTCTCTACAACCAGCTCCAGGAGCTCCAGAGTCTGCAAAGAAGATTGCACTTACAGCCCACTGATAAAACATCTGCAACATCCCGCTGCACACATTGAAGGACCTGAGTCTGCTCTGTCCCTTCCTGTGGACAGCACTTCAGACCCTCAAGAACATCTGTGTGGTGTAACATCTACTGTACTTGGGCAGATGAGCCTGTTTGGGGGCTGTGGGGGAAGGATTGCCCTCTGTGTATTATCTTGTGCAGCTATTTTTGAAAATGATGAATTGTTTCAGTCATTTTTAAGCAAAAATGAGGGAAACATGTTTGTTTCTAGTTTGTCACGTATGTATATTTTCTGCTTTTCTTCATCTTCTGTGATTGGAGTTGCATAAAATAGATATTTCAACACATTTATCTGTTTCTTTTGCAACTTCTCAGTTAGCTTTCTGAAGGATTGAGAAGTCAAGACCAAGACCAGACAGTATATAGCCTATTTAGGTAGCTAACATTCATCAAAACTCTGTCATTAAGCATTATTTACAAACCGCTGTGTGTTTTTTTGGACGTTGTTTTGCAGATGAACTCTTTGATTCCAGAAGATCTGGCTATATGAATCAGAAAATGCACAGTGATATCCCAAAGTTGTGGTCTTAACCGGTCTTTGTCTGAGACCAAGACGAGACAGAGGCCTTTAAAAAGTTGTCTTGAGGCCGAGTAGTACTACAACGCTGCTGCTACTCCCACCATGTAGGAAGGAGCGCTACCACAGCTCCTTCATTCCTGTCAGACTCTTTAACATCAGCATGACTTTCTTCTATAGATTTATGATTTATGAACGTCTCATCGACCTTGTGTATACGAGCTGCTGTGGGATCGTTAAAGTCGAACAGGAAGTCTAAAACGCAGTGAATCACACAATGACAACTATATTGAAAATACAATTTATTACACTGAGTAATAAATACATACAAAGATGCAAGTAACAGCATTTTCCTTTTTTCTTTTTGTCGTTTATACCAAAACCAACCTCAACACGAATGAACCGACGCATTTGGCACATCTCTGTCCCTCGCTCACTCAGTCATGTGTGTTACAGGAGTCTGAAAATCAGACCAAATACTATCAAAAAAAAAAAAAGTAACTTCTCCGTCTACACCACCCACCCCCACCCACCGCCCCTTCCATGTACAAGCCATGCACTGTCTACAATTTATCCCACGGGCCCGTTCGCATGCAGAAAAATCAACGTTTTTTTAAATATGTTAAGTCAAAACTAAGATCCCAAAAGTGGGGCGTAAAAACACATGATGTTCCTCTCCATTGAATTCCAATAACCCACACATGATTTAAATGATCCTCCTGAAGCCACTCATGAATCGTGTTATTGTGTTTTTACTCTCTCTCTCTCTCTCTCTAGGAGCTCGCTTTTCTTTCCCATCCTTTGTTCATTTACTTCCTCTTCTCGAAGGAAATGCCATGCAAGTTTTTTTTTTTTTTTTCATGGGACACACGCTGTTAGTTCTTCTTGCAGGGAGGAAATGTGTGTGCGTGTTCGTAGCTAGGACCTTGCGTTCCTCTCCGTCTCGGCCAAGCATTCGCGTACCAACCCTCTGGCGTGGATTATACCTTCGAAGAGAGACACAATTATGACGATGAACAAACTTTCAATCACTCATAACTACACGATATGATTTGCACTTGAATTGTTCCCGTTACCTCTTTTCAGTCTCTCCATCGCGCTCTTGCTTCCGGCGTACGTGGGCCTGATCTCCTTTCCGAGCTCTTCGATGATGGCCAGCAGCTCTGCATATTTGTTCTGAGGCACTTGGCTACCGGAGGAGCCCTGAAGTTTGAGCAAACAGAGCGGAGATAAAACAGATTAAACACACACATCACACTGTGTTTTATGTGTGGAAGACACTCTTAATCTAGAGGATATCACAGTGAGGAGATGAGACGATGAGAAAACACAAGTAAATGATGCAAATTAACATAATTTAAACTCATTTATTGAATAATCCTAGCAGTGTGGAGCGCTTCCCAGCAGTACTCAGGTCCTTTACTAAAAGTAGAAATACTGCACTACATGTACAAGTTAAAGTTCATTCATTTAAACAGGAAGAAGCTAACTGAACGGTCTGTTGAGTCTCCGTCAGGTTCATGTTGTTTACCTGTGAGAATCCCAGAGACGGCGGTCCATAGTCGCTCAGAAGCGGCCTGTAGGACTGCAACGTGGCCAGGTTAGCTGCCGCCGAGGGAGACTGGAGGTTTCCAACTGTTCACAAAACACAAGATGGCGTCAGCCGAGACTTTAGAGCACAAAAAATTCCACATTCACAGTTTACTAGGGCTGAAAACTAACAAGCGTTTTCATCGTTTAGACTAGAAAATGTCAGGACGTCTTCAAATAGTTTGTTTTGTTTGTGACCAACAGTGTAAAACTCCAACGGCAAAACAGAGAAACATCTGAGAAGCTGGAACCAGAGCGTGCTCGACGTTTCACTTAATGAATAACTCAAATTATCAATTGATTATCAAAATAGTTGCAGATTAATTTGAGTAAACACTTATTAGCTTTAAAGTCGACACAATAAAATTAAAAATGATGAATATTTTCTTTGTCTTTCATCCTGTGAAAGTATTTAAAGTGTTTTAACTTTACAGTTTAATGCTCAAAAAGTTAGTCGATTGTGAAGTGTTTATTAATCAACAAAATGTTTAAAATATTATTTAAAAATCTATTAATAGATACTTTATTGATCCTGAGGGAAATTCAAGCCAGTAGCAGCATAACACACAGTAAACACAGTAAAGTTAACCTGTACTACATTAAACATATATTTACTGTAGTATAGGTTAACTTTAACGTATGTTTACTGTAGTATAGGTTAACTTTACTGTGTTTACTGTAGTATAGATTAACTTTAACGTATGTTTACTGTAGTATAAATATTTACTGTAGTATAGGTTAACTTTAACATATATTTACCGTAGTATAGGTTAACTTTAACATATATTTACCGTAGTATAGGTTAACTTTACCATATATTTACTGTAGTATAGGTTAACTTTAACAAATATTTACTGTAGTATAGGTTAACTTTAACAAATATTTACTGTAGTATAGGTTAACTTTAACGTATGTTTACTGTAGTATAGGTTAACTTTAACGTATGTTTACTGTAGTATAGGTTAACTTTAACGTATGTTTACTGTAGTATAGGTTAACTTTACTGTGTTTACTGTAGTATAGGTTAACTTTAACATATCTTTACTGTAGTATAGATTAACTTTAACGTATGTTTACTGTAGTATAGGTTAACTTTAACGTATGTTTACTACAGAATATGTTAACTTTACTGTGTTTACTGTAGTATAGATTTACTTTAACGTATGTTTACTGTACTATATGTTAACTTTACTGTATTTACTGTAGTATAGATTTACTTTAACGTATGTTTACTGTAGTATATGTTAACTTTACTGTGTTTACTGTAGTATAGGTTAACTTTAACGTATGTTTACTGTACTATATGTTAACTTTACTGTGTTTACTGTAGTATAGATTAACTTTAACGTATGTTTACTATAGTATATGTTAACTTTACTGTGTTTACTGTAGTATAGGTTAACTTTAACGTATGTTTACTGTAGTATATGTTAACTTTAACGTATGTTTACTGTAGTATAGATTAACTTTAACGTATGTTTACTACAGAATATGTTAACTTTACTGTGTTTACTGTAGTATAGATTTACTTTAACGTATGTTTACTGTACTATGTTAACTTTACTGTATTTACTGTAGTATAGATTTACTTTAACGTATGTTTACTGTAGTATATGTTAACTTTACTGTGTTTACTGTAGTATAGGTTAACTTTAACGTATGTTTACTGTAGTATAGGTTAACTTTACTGTGTTTACTGTAGTATAGGTTAACTTTAACATATGTTTACTGTACTATATGTTAACTTTACTGTGTTTACTGTAGTATAGATTAACTTTAACATATGTTTACTGTAGTATAGGTTAACTTTACTGTGTTTACTGTAGTATAGGTTAACTTTACTGTGTTTACTGTAGTATAGATTTACTTTAACGTATGTTTACTGTAGTATATGTTAACTTTACTGTGTTTACTGTAGTATAGGTTAACTTTAACATATATTTACTGTAGTATAGGTTAACTTTACTGTGTTTACTGTAGTATAGATTAACTTTAACGTATGTTTACTGTACTATATGTTAACTTTACTGTGTTTACTGTAGTATAGGTTAACTTTACTGTGTTTACTGTAGTATTGTTAACTTTACTGTGTTTACTGTAGTATAGGTTAACTTTACTGTGTTTACTGTAGTATTGGTTAACTGTACTGTGTTTACTGTAGTATAGGTTAACTTTAACATATATTTACTGTAGTATAGGTTAACTTTAACATATATTTACTGTAGTATAGGTTAACTTTACTGTGTTTACTGTAGTATAGATTAACTTTAACATATGTTTACTGTACTATATGTTAACTTTACTGTGTTTACTGTAGTATAGGTTAACTTTACTGTGTTTACTGTAGTATAGGTTAACTTTACTGTGTTTACTGTAGTATAGGTTAACTTTAACATATGTTTACTGTACTATATGTTAACTTTACTGTGTGTTATGCTGCTACTGGATGCCTCAGGATCACTAAAGTATCTATCTATCTATTAATGGATTTTTAAATAATACTTTAAACATTCTGTTGATTAATAAACACTTAATTGACTAACTTTTTCAGCTTTAAACTGTAAAGTTAAAACACTTTAAATACTTTCACAGGGGATAAAAACTTCTCATGTGTAATTGATAAATAAAAATTATTTCTGTAGTTGACTCGTTTAAACCCTTTAAATCTGTCTTTAAAAAGCTCCTGGAGCCCCGGTGGCCTCGTCCTTCGCCTTCACGCCGCTCCCCTGCTGCTTTGTTCGGCTGTAATATTCCCGCTCCTCCGTTAGATGTCCTCGAAGAGCCATAAAAACACACACACACACACACAAAAAAAAAAAACTCCGAGGCAGATCAATCAGCGAGCAGCAAGCAGCAGCTCCGACCGAGGAGCATCATGGAGGAGGAAACGGAACAAGGCTGGCTCAAGAAGACACACACCACCAAGTGATACATTTTCTGTCACCGCCGTCAACGGCACCCAACCCGGGCGGGTCCCGGGACGCGGGACGACGGGGAACCACATCTTCGGAACCGTCGCTTTGTCGTCTCGCGTCCAAAACCGCGTTTTACCGCCGTTTGACACCGCGGATGGCGCTCTTTTTTACATTAGTAATAATGGCGGATATGAATTAGCCTAGCTCCCAGGATCTGACCCTATATATATAACTGGACAAAAACTACAGACGCGGTCTTTCTCCAGGTATTCTCCGAGACCCCGAATTTAACACTCGATTTAACGGTCGGATACTTTGATCCCCCCCGGTTTTTTCTCCTTACCCTGGTTCCCAGAAGTTCCCGGAATGTGCTGATGGACATTGGGTTTATAAGACATTCCCAGAGACATTGTAAATTAAAGAAATAAAAATGACCCGAAATTCAGTGAAGCGTCTGTCTCTCACTTTTTGTTTACAACAGCGGCACCGGCAAATATGGCCGTCACTTTATATTGACACCCACCACTGTGCTTTTCTTTTCTAACACACTGCTACTATCCATTGCGGGGTTATCAAGACACACACACACACACACACACACACACACATTAACACAAAATAAACGGTTAACACACAACAACAAAAAAAAAAGACGTGATTTTCCGCCATGAAAGCGGCTGAATTCACGCGGTTTAAACGCATTTTCACCGCAAAAGTCGACTTTAAAGAACACTTTTCAAACGTTTGGACAACGTTTGAAAAGTGTTTTTTTAACGTTTAAAGCCACATTTAAAAGCCGAAATTGAACCTTTTTAAAAAAAAAAAAAAAAAGTCAACACGACACACACACACACACGACTCCGTGTGTGTTATATTTAATCACGTGTCGTGTTTTTAAATGTTAAATAAATAATAATTAAAAAATAAAAAATAAAATAAGCTTTTTGTTTGAAAGTGTCTGCTCACTGATACCTGTCTTTGTCTGTGGGGGCGCATCCATTGTAGAGGTTTTTTACATTAACAAAGAACAGATGGATTCACACACACACTCTCTTATTTTACATCCATGTGGCTCCTCTTCCATTCAAACAAGACCGGCAGGAGTCACTTTAACCCCCCTCAGTCAGGTCCCATCAGACCCCCCCACACACGGCCCACATGGTTGGACACACAGCCACAAGGTCTGGCCCAATCCCGGCCTCCAGTGTCCTGAACCTGGGATGGACCCCCAACACAACAGGGACACTTTTAATGTGAATAAAGAAGGAAAATACATGTATTTAATTAAGTTTAGTTACACAGTTAACAAGATAACTGTGGTAGAGTTTGAAGTAAAAGTACCAAAACAACAAAGAAAGCTTCATAAATTTGTATTTTTAATCACAAAAAATACTAAAACTACACTTGTAATGTGAATAAAGAAGCAAAATACATGTATTTTATTACATTTAATTATAATATTGGCAAAAAACAGTGGTAGAAGATGTATTTTGTTGTGTGTTTAGTAAATGTTTGAACACTTTTAATGTGAATAAAGGAGAAAAATACATATTTAATTAAGTTTAATTATAATATTGGCAACAACAACAACAACAAAAAAGTGGTGGAAAACATATTTTGTGTTTTTATTGAAGTAAAAGTACCAAAACAACAAAGAAAGCTTTATAAGTTTGTATTTTTAATCATATTTTTCAGCTCAGACAACACAAACAATACTAAAACTACACTTGTAATGTGAATAATGAAGAAAAATACATGTATTTTAATAAGTTTAGTTATAAAATTAACAAAAAAACAAAAAAAACAGTCAAGCATTCAAAATCTTAAAGTATAAAAAGTAGAGAGAGCAGTGATTTATATCATTTCTAAAGGTTATTAAACATCGTAGATGGAGCTGGTTATATGCTGATCAGAGCTCGATCGGTATATTAGTTAATAGTTAAACTTTTATTGTATTTTATGTCTTTAGCTTGTCATTATCTTCTATGTTCAGGGCTCGTAATGCTGAGCTGAGCTGTTCTTCATTGTTCTGCTGACCTTGTGTTAACCTTCATGTGACAAACCTGAAACTTTAACACTCACAGGAGTCATTGTTCTGCACTGAGTACTTTCACATGCATATTTTCTTTAACTGAAGTATTTTCTTTAACTGAAGTATTTTCAGTGCAGTGGGGTATTTAGACAGATTTTTTTTTCTACTTCTTCTTCAGTACATGATCTGAATACTGAGTCTGACTTCTGGTTTGTGACCAGACAGGATGACACGGTACATCACATGACCCCTGCATGGACGTTTGTTTGTGTTGTTCGATGTATGTTAAAGTTTCTAGATTAGCCGTTATAACACGTGTGTGTGTGTGTGTGTGTGTGTGTGTGTGTGCGCATTACAATGAACAGTAACACAAAGTAGAAGTATACCAAGCTTTATTGAGCATTGCACTCATTCATGTACAGGTCATGTTGAATATTTGTACAACTGTCAGTAGTGCAACTCGTGCAACGATTAAAGGAAAAAAAACAAAACAAAGTCCTTCAAGTGTTTCGACTTCAGAGGAGCCGACCTGCTGCGAGAACGAAAAAACAAAAACCCAACAAGGTTACCAAGTGAGCAGCCCGTACTGCGTACAGAACATCTCAACAGACTAAATAAAAAAACAGGAGCTGTCGGCTTCGATAACATTCAAGTTCAAAGATGTGTCAGAGAGAAGAAGACGGTCGAGATGTGCCGCGTGAAGAGTTTGGATCCTTTTACAAAGTGTACAAAACGCACATCGGCATGATACAAAGACTTCTTCCTGTTTGTCTTTAAATGCTTCAGTCGAGAACAGAAGAGAACGCACACGGACTGATCCACAGGTTAAAGGTGTGTCCGGGCTTTGGTCGGTCCCTTCCAGTGCAGATCGAGGATACAACGCGGTAAAAGAGGTGAAGGAAGGAGGACGAAGACGCGATTCGACAGAAGCCATCGTCCATTTTCAAATCACAGGAAAGCAGAGACACGTGTCGGAAACATGAAGAGTGAAGCTGGAAATACAGCAGAGCCACAGAGCGACGTCACTGATAGAGAGGTATAAGAAGAAGTCGTGGTCATGCATTTCGGATACTTTTTGTAAAACTCTAAAGATTTTCTTTGTTTTGTTTTTCAAAGAGGGTCTTTGTACGAGTTTAACCCCTGAGCAGAAATCCTTTTTTTATTATTATTAAAACAGAAAAGAAGAAAAGTGATGGTCTTTGTCACGGACGCGCATTTCACATTTCCTGCACGGTTTCTCTGAATGTTTCCTCTCCGTGCACGTCGTCTGACTCAGACCAAAGGTGGTTTTCAACCTGCGACACAAACTGAAGCGTTAACGAGGTGACGGACTGTAAACCTATTTAACATTTAGAAGCTGTTTATGAACGTTTCAGAAACGTTCGCAGCTCTGTAAAACTCTACCGGGCACGTCAGCGACTTCAAACCCCGTCAGGAGCTTCTTGTCGGCCAGACTTTGTTAACTTGCTCAGATTTGAATGTTTTCATGGTTTAGGTGCTTCTAAATATGTAAACATCAAATCTAAACGGCTGTTTTCAGAATTGGAAGTTGGCACAGAGTGTTTTATTTTGAAAATCGACCAGATTCTCCGTGCCGTTTGACTTCCTGTTAGCTCGAGCTGCTCTGTGCAGATTGATGCGGAGACGCTTCTGGTGGCGGTTTGAAACATTGACTGGAACGTTTGGCGTCCGTGCCCGGTGGAATTTGTCCGTAACAAGTCTATGCTGCTGTATAAACATAATTAATGACAACACAGTAAAACAAGTCCTCATAGGAGGAGTTATAACTGCTCATACTGTCCTTATATCTGCTCATAACGTCAACACTCAGCTTATAAATGTTAAATAAAGGGACTTAAAGTTGAACCCAGCGTGCTGAAAAGAAGTCTGCTTTGTTGAAAACAATCAAAACTCATTCCTCAAATTTTTTTTTCTGTTTCAATATTTATCTTTGGGAAACATTTTCAATAGAAACCAGCTGACACACGTGCCCGTACATATCTGTGCTGATACAAAGGCACATTCGACAAACTCCTGTTAAAGTCTGTCTGTTAAAGGATCAGTTCACAGTTTTAAAGTCGGTCTCAAGCGACTGCAACTGCTTTTAATTGCTGTAATCATCCTGTTCAAACCGGTTATCAAAAAAAAAAAAAAAAAAAGATCCCTGCCTTTTAATTTAAGCGACGATGGACGTCACTCTGTGGAAAAGTAGATTTAAATGTTTATTTGAAGTAAACAAGGCTTCAGCAGACGAGACGAACTCTCTGTGCACTTCAGGGGAACATGAAGAGAATTTTACACTAAGACGACTCAAAGATCTTCGATTCATTTGTCTAATTTGCTGCTGAGGTCTCAGTATTTTCACACAGAAACAGGTCTGCGGATGTCGACACGTCAAATCAGCGTTTCTGTGAACGTGTCAGCTGTTTTTCGGTTTTAATCTTCAGGGGCCAGTTTGAACAGGAAGAAACGAGAAAAACCTGTTTCGACGTTTTCAAGACGGACTTGGAAGAAAACCGTGAATCGATCCTTTAACGTCACAAACACGAGGAACCAAAGGAAACAAAAAAAAAAAAAGGAACTTTGATCAGTTTGATGTGCAAAACAAAAGAAGAAGGACGCGAGCGGATTCTGACGATAAAGATATTTTCAACACAAAGAAGCAAAGTTAGCACACATCAGCTTTCCTGTTGGACTGTCTCGTTCTTTACATTAGTGCTGAGTAATGATAGTTCTCATCATATATTAATATCAGATTGTAGTTTTTGTAGCATTAAATGCCCTTTTTTTTCTTCCAGGTAGTTCTCAGACTTTCAGACTGTCTCGTCCACCTTTGGTCTGAACCAAGTTAAAGAGTCTTTGCTTCATACCAGGCCGTCTGGGCTAAACCCGCTTTAAAGCGTGAGGTGTGGAGTGGATAACTCACGTCGCCGTCGGGGGATTTTTCGACTCCGTCTCGATCGATACGTCACAAATCTTTTCGCTCTGAATGTCAGAGGACAAAACATCACCCGTCAAATCTCTCTAGGTGAAAACGGGATAAAAACAAAAAAACAAAAACCCTGAAATCTTTTCTCTGTACAACCGACGCTTTACATCTGAGAATCATCACAGCTTGGTGCGACGCCGCCGACCCTCGCAGACGTTTTTGGGGAGACGTGAGGGTGCGTAACGAAGACGGGGGGAGGTGGAGGGCAGCGGTCCTGGAGCCTGCAGTGCAGAGATAGAGAGATTCCCGTCGGATCGGGAGGGTGGAGATGTGATCTACGCCCGTGAAGCGCGTTGGTCCGCCTCGAACTATGTGTTGGGAGCGTGGCTGAGGCTTTGGGGGTGGAGCTGCTGCCGTTTCTGCTGCTCCTGCACAGCGAGCTGCTGGCACTGGTCCGATGTGGAGAGCTTGTTAATTAACGCGGACACGCAGTTCGCTGGAATGATGAGTCCTATGGAAGAAACAAAAGAAACAAGCCCGTGAGACCAAACATGTCCAAACTTATGGCACATATTAAAAATGGAAAGGCTTCGACACTTTGGGGAGTTAGAGAGGAGAAGATCGATACGACTTTAACGGCTGTACGGTCCCTGTAAAAATCCATAACTTATCATTTTTACACTTCAGTTCCTGCAGGGATTAAACCACAGAAGATATGACGCCTGAAGCTCACTAATTAACAAGATATAACAAGTTAATTAGTGAGCTTCAGCAGCTCTGTCTCCAGTCTTTGTGCGGTTTAAACAGACAGATATGAGGGCGGTATCGATGTTCAGTTCAGTCTGTGGAGAACTTCACTCATTCATGCCGCCTCATCAGGAAGGACAGAGGGACAAAGAGACAGCAGGCACGACTCGGGGAAGCCAACGACATCTGTACGTCTAAAAACAAATGATGGAGACATAAAGAGCGCTGAAGAAAGACTGACGTTTTCTACAATAGATAACAGAGAAGATCACGACCCAAACGGGAGGTAAGGTAACACCAGGACGCCACAGGGCATGTGGCAACTGTTTCACTTTTGGCTGTTTGCATGGGGTGTTTTATTTTGAAAATCCACTGGATTCTCTCTGCCGTTTCTGTGTCTGACTTCCTGTCAGCTCGAGCCGCTTCCTAAACATCGACTAGAACGATTAGCTCCGGCATCCGTGATGGAATTTGGCCATGAGGCTGCGATGGCCACGAGGTTCAGCTGGAGGCAGATCGCATCGTGAAGGTTAAAACGAGAGGAAAAAGAAAACCTGGAACAAACTGTGACAGAAGAAGTCGTCGAGACAAACCCAACGAGGCTGATCGATGGAGGGAATCAATGTGGATTTAAGGATAAGAAGAAAGTGAAATATTCCCCAAAATGTCGAAATGTTCCTTTAAAGCAGCTCTTCATCTTACCGACTATCCTCTGTCCGTCTTCCGTTCTGAGGCGGACAATCTGCACCTTTACGTTGGTTCCGCTGACCGGACTGAGGACCTCCTCCACCTCGGTCCACACGCTGAGCACCGAGCCGCACAGAACGTAGTACGTCCTGCACCGAAGGCCGACCTCACACTGAAGACCCACCGACGCTTTCTTACAGTTCCCCCGCCTGAAGACAGAGCAACACAGACGGCAACTTTTAGGGTGGATGGATGTGTTGTGCTGTTGACCTCGGTGATGTTTGGCTGTTAGAAAGTTGACTTTGTTGGTTTTACAGTAACATGAGATCTGACGTGAACGTACCAGTATGCATGAGAGCAGATTTGTGCTGACGACTTGTACTGGTCGGTCCAGTGCTGCTTGGCGTCTTCTGACAAAACCTGACGATGAGAAGAATAAAGAAAGAGAATCATGAATAAATCATTAAACGTTCTCATAGGAAAAGTTCACAAAAGAACGGCGTGTTACCTTTTTAAACTTCTTCTTGATGTCTGCGTACGTCTCCAGTTTGAGCTGTTTGCCCGTGTTCGGCCTGTAAACTAGGAAGAGCCTCTTCTTGGTGTTCACCTCTTTGACCAGTATGGCCGTCTTCTTGTTGTTCCTCATCTGAAAATCAAAAACATAAATATGAATGTCTGTTTACAGTCATATCATGTATTAGTATCAGAGTACTCAGCATTACCTGTACATTAAGAATCACAGTACTGACTGACTGACTGTTAATCTTCCCGTACCTGCACGTAGAAACCATCATCTGCTCCGTTCTGCTCCGCCCAGGCATGCGTTGCCTCCTCCCAGGACATTCCCCTCTCCACGCTCACCTGTGAACACACACATACAGTCAGGTGAAGTTGCTGTGATCTCAGCACATCCTTAAGGTCAACATGTAAGGCAACATGTAAACATGTATGGACGTACGGTGAAGAGCTCCACATGTCCAGACGTGGTGTAGCCCGGTGTTAGGAACTTCCTGCAGTCCACCTTCTTAACCTTCTCATCACCAGAGCCCAGATCTGATGAGAGGACAGAGAGAGAGATTTATACTAACATCGACACCTCTGAGACCCAAAGAGGGACTGATATCAAACCTTCAGGGCAGACGGATGATTATAACTCAACGATTTTCTCATGGAGGAAAGCTCTTTGAATTATTTAACATGGTAAACAAATGCCTTCTCTTCCAGGTGAGAAGAACTATCTTACCCAGAATGCCCATGTCATATCTGCCGTTCTTCTTCGCTTCCTGAATAACTGCTCCCAACGTATCCGAGAAGTACTGGAACAAGGCGTTTTGTTGCTGGACCTCCATGCCCAGAATACGGTTCAGGAACTTCCCGATGTTGTTGTAGTCTGCAGCAATAACATGAAGTGTGTGCGTTAGACTCTACGTACATTTAACAGAGAACTGTTACAGTGTTTCTGCTTTTAGAAGTTTAAAATGACCTTTGTCCAGCGACAGCATGCCAGATCTGTCCTCCACATTTATGAGTCCCACGCCTATTAATCCACTTTGAATTTCTACACGAGAGAAACGGTTATTACTCAGAGACACAGCCATTGATTAAAACAGAGAAGAAACACAGGAATCAATACGGTAATGCAATACGAGTCGTACCTTTGAAGAAATCTCCTTTAAAATCGGAGGGTGGAGACACTAACGGAGAGTCGAGCTTCACAATCGACTTCATCACGATCTCCAGAGCGTTTCTGCCGTACTGCAGCAGAGATGAGCGTGAGTGAGTCACTGACAAACAAAGACGACTGTGTGAAGACGACAAACTGTTTGTGTACTTACTTTATTGTCGAAGTTAAACCTGCTGAGGTCTCTGGTTTCTGTTGCTCGTCTGTCTCCGTGAGTGAGAGCGCCCTGTTAGGGAGATTTAACACGGTTATTATTTCAGAAACAAGTTCAACAACTGTGAGCTCAGAGCACCAGGGGAGTGTTTGTGTTTGTGTCTGACAACTGGGAAGAAGAGGACGTTTACAGGGATGAATACTGATGAGGAGCGGGCCGGCGTCTAGCCGGTGCTAGAACTGGAGCTGTGCAAATGAACCCTGGCCTCTACGGCAAACAAACGTTCATACTTTCAGTCGGTCCTCACCAGGCTTTCTAGTCTTTTGGCGACAATGGATGCGAATCTCTGCTCTCCTGCGAGCTCTGATATGAGGAAGACGTATTCTGGAGCCGTGACCTGGTTCGACCTGTGAGTTCTCCCTGTGACCAACAAGAACATACATAGAATTATTTTGTGCAACTTTCAAGCCAACGCTGGCCTTTTCAGGCACATTCTGAACATCTGGCATTAAGCCTGGTGGTATCTTCATAGTAAGAGGGTTAATATGTACTGACCGAACTGCTGTATAGCTCTGTCTGCACTCCACGGCAGCTCCAGCGTCATGTGGACTCTCCGCCGCTGGTTCTTCACCCGACGGTCGGCCTGCAGGGAAATACCTGAGCTGGCAGCTTCCGAGATGATGGCGATGTTCTGGTTTGAAAAGAAAGATAATTATTATTACTTTGAACGTACAAACATGCAGTTTTTTTTTATTTTATTTAATTTTGTTTAACAACTGGACTTGAGATCACCAGAAAAGCTGCTGCAAAGCGGACTCTGGTGCTATTCGTTTGTTGCGTGATAAGAGAGTAGCTATGTGATTTTAGCTTGAAGTCAAGAGCTCAGCCGCTTTTAAAGCCATCCTCTGGACATGAACTGTGCGTGATCTGAGCGATACAGCGACATATTCCTCTGATTTATCAGGAAATGAAAAGAAGCCCAACAGATGCGTTAAAGCTCGTGTCGTATTCAGTGAATTTTGGGAGTAAAACCCGAGTGAACACGGTGACCACACATTAACTACACCTCTGTAATATTACAGAGCAAAATGCCTGAGGAAGTGGAGGAGAGGAGGATGTAAGGTGTCAGTTCAACTTCTTGAATATGAAAAGGACCAAAAAACGACAACAGAGCCTCACATCCGTCCTCTTTTCCACGGTAACGTTGCGTTTACCTTCTCTCCGTCCATGAACCTCTGCTTCTCTGTGAGATTGAGGATTTCCACCGGGACGTCCAGCTCGGATCGAGACTCGTAGGTGATGCTACCGTCGTCGTTACTGACCACGCGACCTTTACGGCCTGTCATCTGAAGCACAGCGGAGTGAGTTAAGATACAAATATTGAGCCATAAACTACAACAAAACTTAAAAAAGGCATATGTTTGGATACCTCAGCCACGTTGTCGGGTCCTCCCAGCTCGTCGATGAGCTCATCCAGAGTGTTGGGAGGTAAATCCTCAGCGAGCTCTTCGAGTTTTTCCAGCAGCTCTCGCTTCATTTTCTGGGCATGTTCCACTGCGTCCTGACTCGTTATGCAGCTGTCCTGACTTTCTGCTTTGACTTCATGAACAAGCAAAAACACGAAATTCAGTAATCCTCTAAAATCGGAGTGGCGTGATTTCCTGCTTTGCCGTGTGGTGACTTGCTTACCTGTGGCAGGTGTGCTGGGGGTGTTAACGGAGGCAGTGAAAGCAGGCCTGGTGGAGCCCAACCCGGAGGCTAACAAGGCACTTTGAATGGAGTCTGGATCGATGCTCTTCCTCCTCTTCTTCTTTTTCTTCTTCTCTTTGCCTTTCTTTGGTTCCTTCCTGATCAGCCATGGATCTGAGGCAAAGGAAGGCGTAACAGGTTTTACTGTGAGCACTGAACCGGATATGAAACGTCTTAACTCGGCTCACAAGTCTCACCATCTTCCCCGTCGTCATCGGACTCGTCTCTGAACGGGTTGAAGTCGTCGTCTTCGTCGGCCGAGCTGACGGATTTGAAGCTGTCGTCGCTGTCGTCCTCTTTGCCGGACTCTTTGTCCGACTCCTCTGACTGGCTCTCCTCCGAGCTGGTGCCGGACAGACCGCCGTGCTTGCGAGGTTTCTTCTTCTGCTGCTTTTGACCTCTGAACCTGAAGAGACGATCAGAGAGTGAGTCTAAATCTGTCACAGAAAAAGAGTTTTAATCAGTTGTAGCTACATGTAGCTCATTACCTTTCCTCTTCTTGCCCTTCTGTTCAGGCTGTGCTGCCGTTTCGCTCGGAGAGGGCGTCTTCTTGGCCGAGAGGTCGATCCCCAACAGGCTGTAAAGCTTCTGTCTGTCAGGAGCTGGAAAGTGCTTCTCGATCAGGGACTGCAGCACACCTCTACGATAAAAAAACGTGTTATTATAGCGACATATGAACATTGTCGTGTTTGTATCGTGTGACAGAAGTCGTCTTTAGTCAGTCCGTACTTTGCCGTCGACACAAAGTCGTTGAGCTCTCCTCCTCCCTCCTCCAGTGCCTCGAGTGTTCTTGCTTCTCCGGTGGACTGAAGACCGATCACCACACACTGCAGAGGAGAGAGACACGGAGGACACGACTGAGCAAATTACAGTGATGTACAGAACTTTAGAGGCGAGGAAAGCGTTGAGCTGCTTTTGTCTAGAAAGGTAATAATCTCTTTGTTTTGGTGGGAATATTTGTGGCTTATGTAGGCGATAAGTCAGCCTCTGTCGTCTTTTTAAAGCTTCTAAGTCTTCCCGGCCTTCATCGTGTTTCCTTTTTTAAATTTATTAATTTTGCAACCCTAACTGTCGCTTCATTCGTTCATGTTTTTTATGATTCAATGGCTCTCCACCCTCCATGAGTTCTGTTATATTTCAGGAGTCAGCCTCACCTTCCCATTCTGGACCTCCTCTCTGGCCAGCTGGACCACTCGTCTGACTTTGGAGGCGATGCAGAGGTATTTGAAGAACCTCTGGTGAGCAGACCAGAACTGGCCCCACATGGACTTCTTCATGCGCTGCTCTGCGTCCATCAGGTTCGCCGCCTGCTGGAACTTCTCACGAGCGCTCACCCACTGAGAGAAGCAGGAGAGTGAAATTAAGAAACAGCAACACGGATCAAAGAGTCACGGCAAATACGATTCTTCTATTTAACGTGCTTACCAGCCTCACTGATTTGTTGTACATGTGGATGTATTTCTGAGCCAGGGGAACCTCCTCGATCTTGAAAGTCACACCTGTGAAACTCAGCTGCCTCGCGATGTACATCCCCCTCAGCTTCATGTCCATGGCGACTATCTCCATGGCACCAACACCTCTAAAATATGACGGGAGAAAAAAGGTTAAAAACACACGTCAGGACACTTTTTCTTTTGTGGAACGTTGCCGTCACCTGCGAACAGAAAAGCTCACCTGCGCTCAACAGCCTGGATGAAGTTGCCAAATTCTCTGAAGGGAGTTTTGTGGCCCCAGATACCCAGACGGTTCATGTAGGCCATATTTCGCGGTTCAGAGGCACCTACGTAGAAAATAAAGTAACGTTTTCAGAAATTACAGCTGCAGTGTCACCTGAGTTTGGACTGCCAATACATTGAAAATAAATCTGCGTTTATGGTTGTTTGTACTCACCTGTAGCACTTGCATACACAACCCGAGCCTTGGGGAGTTTATTCTGCAGCTCCAACACTGCGAGCCCAGTTTTTGTCGGTTTGGACGATCCGATCGGACAAACATTTTTGGCTTTGTGACACTCGTCATAGACGATCTGAAGACATCTGGTCAAGGAAAGTCAGCACATCTCTAAATGAACGACGCCTGGCTCTGCCACCCGTACGCTCAGGACAATCCAAACTTTTCTCGTCCGTTGTTCCCCGTTGGTGGAACGTCCTACCAGATCAGGGGCGTCCCTCTCTACCTTCACAAACCTCCTGAAGACCTCAACAAGACCAACAACTGGACATGATAAATCTATCCCCCTCTACAACTGGACACTGATCACTTAAGGACTACAGTTAATACAACAACGTCGTTTTCTCACTG
This sequence comes from Miichthys miiuy, assembly GCA_036365135.1. Classification (NCBI taxonomy): domain Eukaryota; kingdom Metazoa; phylum Chordata; class Actinopteri; family Sciaenidae; genus Miichthys; species Miichthys miiuy. The sequence goes on along the minus strand of CM071619.1, from coordinate 21,262,180 downwards.
ATGACTCTTTAAAAAGGATACGACTCCGTCAAAGTCCTCCCCGCACCAGTGGAGAAGCTGCTGAAACCTGGTCTTGTACTTCCCTCCTGATTGGCTCTCTCCTATCAGGGAAGAGTAGGTGGCGAATATCACACCTTTCTTCACGCTCCCGTTGTGTTTGGAGGAGATTTTGCCATATTTGAACTGAGAATAAAATAAAGAGGAAATGAGACACACGTCGACATTATGAACACTTCTCACTGTATCATCAAAGTATCTCACCTTGTTCAGTGAGTGAACCTGGATGTTTTTGGCTCCTATGTCCCTTAAATCCCTTTCAGCGTCGTACTTTAAGTCGTTTGAGACACTAAACCTGAAAAGTAGAGGTGATTCTGTTAGCCTAACATTTATTTGACAGGTAAATATATTAAAAAAAGGTTGTGTGGTATTTACCAGAGCGATCTCTTCCTGCCTAAAAGGTAATTCTCATAGATGACCCCGGCGATCGTCCGGCCTTTCCCCACACCAGCTCCATCACCGATCAAATAGGCGGCTCGATCACCGCTCGGGAGGAATGTCTCGTGTTGCTGTTGAACGTCGGGACAGGAAACGCATCATTAAAACCAAACGAGACACAAACTCTGACGTTTTAGGCAATTATTGTTTCAATAATAATTTTATTCAAAGAGATCAATGAAATCAGTGAAAAAATAACCTAGAAAATTCTAAATACAAGTGCAGAATAACACAGGACAAACTGTGAAATCATGATTTTAAAAGTTGAATTTTAAAATAGTTTTTAATGTGGAAAAAATAAACAAACATCGTTAACGAACACCGCTCACCTGAGCTGCGTACGTGATGGCTTCCAGCTGCAGAGCGGACAGGCAGCCTCGATCGATGACTTCTTCTGGGATGGACAGTCTGTACCAAACGTCCGGAGGGTTGACGCTGGACAGGGAGCTGGTCTCCACCACAGGGTCGGGATGCCGCAGACCAACCTTTACTGTATTGACAAGGAGACGGTCAGCGGATTCCACAGTGAACACTTATTACTTTTTCTGCATGATCCTGACACTGAACAGTCACACTCACGTTTCATTGGCATGTACTCGGCGTACGTTTCTGCGTGACCCAGCTCATCTTCCTCTTCCTCCTCAGGCTCATCTTCCTCCTTCATCCCCGGAGGTTTCTGTAGAAACGTCGACGTAATCAGACTCCTCGCAACATTCTTCTGCTTTTCATGTTTAAAGTAGCAGCGTTCAACATGTTATTACACTTACCAGAGAGTGTGAGAAGTTCTGCATTTTAAAGTCATTAATCCAGATCCTGGGGGTGTCTTTCCCCAACACGTCCCTCTTTATTCCATTGTTCATTTCACCTGAAACACCGACAGAGACCAAACAGAGACCAGAAGAGTTACTGAAACTGTTCAGCTTCCTCAAACGTTCATTTCCAGGTATTCTGACGACTGTCGGATCTCAGGTTTGTTTTTGTCTCATCTGAAGCTGCAGCAGTTTCCCTTAAACGTCCTTAAATTCCAAATAACACCGACGATTTGATGTGACGTTTATTTTCACTTATTTCTCATATTTTGTAACAATGATTTCCTTTGTTGTTTTCCTCTTTTGAAGAGAGGGGAACTGGTTTTTGTCGCGGATGCTACGTACTAATATAAAAATCTGAAAGAAACATCTGGAACTCTGCAGCTTTTATCTCTTTATTTTGACTCTCTGGACTTCATATGAAATCTATACATCATATAATCTTATTAAATATTTTATATGACTCCCCAAATGAAGATGATTAAACGCATAAATCACGACTGTTTGCTCAGTATTCATCAAACTGTAGAGATATTGACGTCTCAGCATATTTAAGTGACATTAAACGATAACTTACCTGTGGCTGTTGCTGTAGCTACAGGTGTGGTGATGTCAGGTGGAGGTTTTAGCTTCATGAGCTCCATCAGACTGTTTCCCTTCAGACCGGTGCTCTTCACATTGCCGGTCCGAAGGAGGTCTTTCAACTGAATCTGCTAAAAAGAACAAAAGGCACGGTGAGTGTAACCAAAAGAAACGTTTCTCTTCAAAGATGTCGAGCGTGGAGAACGCAGACGTACCTGATCTCTGTTAGAAGGCACTACTGTGGACGCTGACGGAGGAATACTGGTGGAGGAGGGGGTCGAAGAACCTCGCAGGCCTGAATTGGCGACGTGGACCACCTTGGTGACGGTTATGGTGTGTTTGATGTTGTTCGTGGCTGATTGTTTGGTCACAGCGGTTCCAAGTGACGGCAACTGATTCAGCTGATTTAAGACAAACGTGGTGGTTGATGGCTGAGGTTTGTGCTGCTGGGCGGAGACGAGAGTGGACTTTAATACATTACAGTGAGTCTTCAATAATTAATTAAGGGAACTTAATGTTCTGTAATCTCACCCTGATAGTAACTATAGGGACCGGAGCTGGAGGCTCGGTTCGAACAACATCCACCGACTCTGGTGTCCCCACGCCAACATCCAGGGCACTGATGGAGATAGACTGGAGGAGGACCAGAAATCACAACGTTAGCATCCAATTACGAAAACATGAATTACTCGCTTCTAAAAACTAAAGACAGGTCTTACTTGCTGGGTTGTAGAGGGCTGTGCAACATCCTGAGAATCAACATCAAATAGGCCGATATCGTTCGGGCAAATGCCGCTCTCGCTCAGGGCAGCGAGAAGTAAATCCTGTCCAGGATCCATCTGCAAGACAAACAGAAGTCCTTCTGTTAGCGTCTCTGTGAGTGCTGACGGTGTTTGTTCAGGAATAGGAACAATGTTTAAAGATCAAACCGCGAGTTTATTGAGCCAATAACTGATCACACACCCAGTCTGTCAAACGTTAATATCTACAGTTTGTTTATTTTATGACGACGTCGTCTGACTTCAGGAAAATGTGACAAAACATTCCAGATCATGTCGGCACGTTAAAGCACCGTGTAAATATATATTTAGATTGTGTAGGATGTTTTTGAGGTTACAGGATTATCTATGAAGTAAGCGTAATTATTAAAAACACATGCAGGACAATTAAATATTAAATGTAGCTAATTTAACGAGGTTATGTGACATTTGAGCAGTAGTACTCTTAATTACACATTTGAGGTACTTCACTCTCCATCACACTTCAGAGGGATAGATTTGACTTTACTACAGTTATTTTCTTTACAAATTAAGATTATTGCGTACAAGTGCAGCTGAGATGACTTATTGATTAATTAAATAATTAAAGGAAACTGTTTTGATTATTTCATGGTTCCATCTTCACATTTTGCTGCTTTTTACTTTAATTATTTTAATTTGTAATAATTTTAAGGGTTTCACTTTGGTCTATCGGCTAATTGTTGCAGAATCTCTCAACATTTTCAGGATTTTAACAATAATTAATTCGAGTTAACGGAGAAAATAATCAGCAGATTAATCCACCATGAAAAATATAGTTACTTGTGATCCTGCACAGAATATTTAGACAAAAATGAGCTCAACAACCCGCTTTTAATATTTGAAGTACATTTTCCTGATTATACGCAGATAGTTTTATTTTCAATACTTTTACAGTGTGGATCTAAAGTGAAGCCAACACATCATCTGGTTTAAGGAAAATGTGACGTCAAACATTAACCTCACAGACTCGAGTGGAAGTTTAAACCTGCATTTACACATCAAGATCTCGTCCTTTCACCAAACTCTAAACTTTCTCACAACGGGTTAATATCCTGTTACACTGCATGCTCGTCCCTGCATGCACTTACTCTGAGTGTCTTTGAATATTACCAAACAGACTCATGGACTTAAAATCACAATCAGATCCCGCATGTATGTTTGTATAGCACACGTGTGGCATCAAATACAGAATGCAGAGTAAAAGATGTCAAATTAAAAGCACAGCTTAAGTGGGAAATAAATAACAAAAGCTAAACTTGTGTTGTGTCATTTAAAAACACACAGAGGTGAAGTTATTTCACTCAGTCTGGCTATTTAAAGCTTCACCTTGTCGCATCTCCTCCAACAGCAACACCGGAGAAAAAAACAAAACGTGAAATTAAATGACACTAAAACGCAACACACACTCCGCACACTTTAAATGAAGACTAATGATACAACAAGCAGAGGTCACAGCAATGTCTACACACCAGATCAGCTCCGAGACTTGTTCCAAAGTGACCCAAAACAAGACACGTGTTTGCAATGCCCCACTTCGGGTATGCTCAACTTCCTGGTCCCCACCTCTCTCTCTCTCTGACTCAACGCTAGCTTCGCCCCCTGACTCCTCGTTAGCTCAGCTTAGCTTGCTAATTATCCACACAACTATAAGGATGTTATTATTATTATTAAAACACAGCACTGCTGCTACACTCGAGTGTTCAAACGGACCTCGTTTATTCACACCACCAGCAGCTACTACCTCTCTTAGCTGGCCTGGTTGGAGCAGGGTGACACAGCTTTAGCCTTTGTGCTAACCGAAAGCAGCTAACGAAGACACTTTCACATTCATATCAAGTGACACGACAAGTTGGAACTCACGCGAAAAACAGGAGGCTGGCTAACTAACGCCACGCTACGCAAACACGGCCGTTTAAACGTTATTAACGGTAACCACGGAGACCTCCCGCAAATGTCACTTAGGTTTTAACCGCTACCCCCGTCTCCCGCACATGTTAACACGCATGTATCAACCCCAGTTCTTCTAACTTTACCCGCCTCAGACATTTAACTAACATTAAAACGACGTGTTTTGGTTTTTTTTTAAAGGCTAGCTCGTTACGTTAGTGCCGCTTGATCTCGATAACGTGACGTTAGCTCGTAAACTCCCGAGTTTACAAAACACAACCACCTTCCAGCGTGTCCTTACTTCCTTTCCTTCCTTCCACACAACCTTTAATCCAAAAGCTGGACGCGGACAAGCTGCGTTAAGCTAACAACAACAACAACAACAACAACAACCGCACTAGCATTGTTGTGATGTTGTTAACGGCTCTCTCACGCGCTCCTTCAACTGTGTCATTGCTCGCTCGCGCGCTAGCTAACGTTAGCAACGAGGCGGCGGTAAACGAAAACGCTAGCGTCAAATTAACGTTTAACATTAACGTTAACGTATCACCGGGATGAGTTGTGTGTTTAGTAACAGACGCGTTCGTGTTAAAACAAACTGAAATCAACTTACTTGACAAGTTCAACGGCCGGCTCCGGCTCGCGGACGGCGGCGCTCAGTAGCTCTGGTGAGGGGGGGCAGGTTTGTTGTCCTCTTCGCTCCGCCGCGCTCACGCCATCTTTTTTTATCAAACGGCTCAGCCGCATGCTGGTCACGTGACGTGCAGCAGGCCGACAGCAGCGGGTGTCGTTTTTTTAACGGTCAAACTTCGACGAAAACGGGTCTCCGGTCTCCGGGCGGCGGGCGGCGGCGTCCAGCGAAGACCACGACGACAAAAAGACGAAAGAAGCGAATTTAGCATTTTCCTAAAACCGTTAGCACAAACGACAAACATAGCAGAGTCAGCGAGCTAATGCGACGTCACGTGACCCCGCGAAAGTCTTGGTAGGAAGTGACGATGGGAAAAAAAATTCTTCTTCGTTTGTCCTCTTCCTTTTTTTGTGCCCCCCTTCTTCTTCTTCTTCTTCTTCTTCTTCTTCTTCTTCTTCTTCTGCCTCTTCCACTCATCATGTGTACATTCCTGTCAGAGCAGTGACACAACAAGTTTTTATATTACATCAGATCTGAGGTCACACTGCTAAAGATAATAAACTATAAGAGGCAATGGATGTTTTATCAACACAACAGGACATACATATGAATTAATACACAGACAGGGAGGCAAAGATAATAACAATATGTTGTCTAGTTCAATTATACTCAAAGCCAGTGAGGTGAGGTTTAAATTTTAGATGTAATTTAGCCTTTAATGAACCCTGGAAAGTTTTAATTTGGATGATAACACCTGTGGATTCTCTGACATTAGATATTAGTACTGCAGAGCAGAAATTACTAATAGATACATACATACAGATAAATACAGAGGTAGTGCAAATTGAATCATGACCTACCTCATGTACATAATACAACCTGCTGTATGAACCATATTTAATTCGCACTATCACCAGTTCTTTATTCAGTCCACAAATGTTATTGTTGTTTACATGCATATTATTCACTGTGTCTATATCTGTATGTAACCACAGTCAGATTTCTCCTGTGTGACCTGCCAATAAAAGTGACTCTGATTCTTTTACTTGTAACAGAGTATTTTACAGTGTAGTATTAGTACTTTCTCAATACTTCTCCCACTGTATTTACAGTAAAGAAAGGGGGGAAATATTACTGCATTGAATACTTTTAACATTTAAGTATATTTTCTGATTATAATTACTTCTATACTTTTACTTGTAACAGAGTATTTTACAGTATTGCTATGGTACTTTCTCAATACTTCTCCCACTGTATCTGCAGTAAAAGGACATTTTACTGCATTGAGTTTTTAGGAATATTCCTGATTATACTTACATACTTTTACTAAAGTATTATTTTCAATGTTTTTACTTGTAACAGAATGCTTTTACAGTGCAGTATTAGTACTTTCTGTATACTTCTACCATTGTATTTGCAGAAGAAGAGGGATATTTTACTGCATTAGTACTTTTACCTTTGATATTTTAAGTACATTTTTCTGATTATACTTTTATTTAAGTAACATTTTCTGCAGTAAAAGGACATAATACTGCACTGAGTACTTTTAACATTTTAAGTATATTTTCCTGATTATACTTACATACTTTTACTAAAGTAAGATTTTCAATGCTTTTTCTTATAACAGAGTATTCATACAGTGTAGTATTAGTACGTCTACAATGTAGTATTAATACTTTGTGAATACTTCTACCACTGTATTTACAGTAAAAGGAGGACATTTTACTGCATCAAACACTTATTACCCAATTCTATTTAGATACTTAAGTAACTTGTGAAGGAGTATTTTTACAGTGTAGTATTAGTACTTTCTGAGTACTTCTAGTACCACTAAACATGAGTGGACCCGCAGTACCGCTGTCGGCCTGCAGGGGTCGACATCGCCCCCCTCGGCTCTCTCCTCCTTCATCTCCGTGTAGTAGAAAAATGGCGGAGCGGAGCTGTGGAGGCTTCATCGGATGAGCTGCTGGCACTTTAAAAACAACAGAAAGGGCCACGCAGTCACCGTGGAAGGGAGGCCAGCTTGTAGGGAGGCCGCTGCCGGACGAGCAGGGCGAGGTTGATGCCGTGAACCGGCGGAAAATCTTCATTTATTTCGAAACGAGACGAGCGGACGAGCGGCTGGAGAGCCGAGCGAGGAGCCACGAAAACAAGTCGGACATGAGCGGGGTAACGTTAAGTTTACCATCACCGGGTTAAGTGCTGTTAGTGGAGGCTGGCCGGAGGGGATTAATTATTTATTTGAGAGTGTTTGAACGTGTTTAAATTGATATAATTGTTACTGTAAGTTAGTTCCAGCAGCTACAAACGAGCCTTTCTGTTGGAGACTGCTAACATTAGCTCGTTACATGTGCCTGCCAGCTGAGCACAGAGCTGTAAATATTATATCACGACATTAAAGAGGCTGGAAAACAAACGCATGTTTGCATCCTGTCAGCTGGGTTTGACGGTTAAAAGCAGCCCTGTAAATACACGTTAGTCTGGGCTGTAGGTGATGAACCAGCAGGCCTGACTCTGGGTTTAAAGGGACTGACTGGATGTGGGTGTGGAGCCCGCATGGTGCCCTCCTCAGGGGCCCCACCCACCACACCACTGCTGGAAAGTAACTAAGTACATTTACTCAAGTATCATTTTAAGGTACTAGAGCACTTTTTCAGCCCAAGGACCCTACGAGAACAAATGGAACAGGCACCCCCATGGCCTATAATAACTTTTATATTTACTTTATTCACCTTTTATTTCACCTTATTAATCTATTTAAATGCTAGGTAATTATCCTATATGTGTTTATGTTTGATACAACCTTCATGTATAATGGAATAATCTATAAAATTGTTAGCTTGTAGCTTGTTATTGCCTATTAATGCTTGCAGGTTTTGTTATTTTTTTAATTCTCACAAATTATTTTGGTGAAAATTGTCAGTTATTATGACAAAAGTTGGCGGACCCCATGCAGTACATCTGCGACCCCCTAAGGGTCACAGACCCCTGGTTGAAGACCCCTGTACTAGAGTATTTATACTTGTACTCCAACACATTTCAGAGGTTAAAAAGTACTTTTTACGTTGACTGAGAGCTGAAACCATCGACTAATGTAACGACAGACATTTAACGAGCAACTGTTTAGATATTGGATGAATAATTTTGGTCAACAGTTTTCAGACTTGAGGATTTTCTGCTTTTCTTTGTCCAAACGTGATCGTAAAGTGAGTTTTTAGTTGTCAGGGTTTCATTTCATCTGTTAGGTCTTTATTAATTTATTTAATTATGTTTGTTTTTCAGCTTGCAGACTCTCCGTTATGTCATTTATTTGTTCTCGTGGGTACACCGTCTTCTGCGTTCTGTTGTACTCGGATACTCGAACATCGACTGAACACGCTTTCTCTCTCTGTATTCACAGGTTGTATGCAATACTGTCTTAAGCTGCTCCGCGTCCATATCACCAGTTCACGATGAAAAGACGATCAAGGTGACACAGGAGGGACGGTGCTCTCCGATATGCTGCCAGCAGATCGATACTCAGAGGCAGGGAGAGGGTGAGTATCTTCAATACAGCCGAGGACCGAGCCGCTGTTTATTTTTATTACATAACAAAAGGCAGGAGAAGAACTAGAAACAAGATTTGGATGATATACTTTTGATTCCTCGCAGGCAGGAGAACAAACACCATCAGCATCACACCAAAAGACCCAAAGAGTGAGATGGAGAGCAGCTACAGCCAGCGTTCACCCTGCTGGCCGGATGAACAGCAGCTCTACTGCGCTCAGACCTGCCTCCGCTCCCCCGCCGAACTCTCCCTGCCGCTCGGCAACAGCTTATCTCACGCCGCCCTCCACGCCAACAACAACAACAACAACAACGGCAGCGCTCTCCACAGCCGCCAGAGGCGAACGGTCCGGCTCAAGGTCAAAGGAAAGAAATCCACGCTCAGAATGTACGCACACCCCGATAAATGATGCAGCTTTAGACGTTAGCAAACACCGCGATGGTGTGATAGTTGTTCATGTTGGGTTTTTTTCCACTGCAGTGCCGGCGGGAAAAACTCCCAAAACCGAAAAGTTACTGATTACTACCCGATAAGACGCAGCTCAAGAAAAAGTAAAACAGAGCTCAAGGTAAGTCCTGAAGCGAGTGTCAGATTTAGAGGCAGAAGATAATCTACATAACTCTGTTTTCATTCATGTTTAATCACCTGAAAATCAGAATCTTTATGTTTTTGTTACGTTAGAATGAGACTTTATATCTACAGATGCTTCCACAGAGTGCGCCATGTTTCGCGCTAAGAAGGACAGACTGCAATCAGCAACTACACCGCCTGATGTCACTAAATCCTCCACACTGGACCTTGAATGCTGCTAGTCTGTTCATAAAGTTTTCAGAGTCAGTTTTAGTCACCTGGTTTCTGACAGATCGTGAAGTGTTTTTCTGCCTCGAGGTGGTCAATTAACAGTAAAATATTTAGTTTACAATCAGATACGACAAAGAAATCAACACATTGGAGAAGCTTTAACCAGAAAACATTTGGAAGAACAGTTAAAACAATCGACTTGTTGCAGCTCTAGCCCGTTGCACGGTCATTCCTTAATGCTAACACTCTCACGAGGCATGACAATGACGATGAGTCACCATTTCTTGCTCACATTAGAGTAAAATGTTAAGTGGGTTGCTGCAGAAACAGGAACATAGTTGTGTTAAAGTCTGTTCCCCAATCAGTATTACCTCATCCGATTAACTCTGTAGTGCCAAAAAGCTTCCTCAAGACGAGACAACCCACGGAAACTTTGACAGGAACTGAACTGAGTCGTCGGTCAAGAGTCGAACGCTGTCATTGAATGTCGTAATGAAGAGTTTGAAAAAAAGCTGCCAGAGGAAATAATTCATGTTTGACTTTAGGAGGTCGACAAATAGGATTGAATTTTTTTAAGTTGGAAACTTTCCATGGGAATTAACGGGAATTTATGGGAATAAACTAGGAATTTATGGGAATTAACAGGAATAAACCGGTAATTTACAAAATTGAAGGTTGGCCCTTTAACAGGGAACTTAAATATGCACATAGCACACTGCTTACTGCAGGGCTATTGAGGCCACGCCCCCCACCTGCACAGGTGATTTCTGAACCTGGACCACACTGTTTTTTTTTTTTTTTCATTGTTTTATTTTGCTTGTCTGCTTATGACAAAACAAAACGTTTAGATTTATGTTTGGATATGATGCAGTTTGTTTAAATTACCCACAATTTGCAGTTAATTCACATAAATTTGCAACCCTGTCGACAAATATTTGGACCAATACGGTACTCTAATCCTGCTCGTGTGAAGTTTACATTGTTTTTATTTCCAGAGTGGATGTTTTGGATGTGTGTGTGTGTGTGTGTGTGTGTGTGTGTGTGTGAGAAAACTAATTTATGAATACCATCTGATCTCCTTTTGTTACCAGTGTGAAGAAAAGAAGCACATCGATGATCTCATCACAAAGGGAATCGAAGAAGGAATGGAGGTGAGTCTTCTGCTTCGATTTCTAATATTTGAAAGACAACACACACACACACACACACGCCAGCAGCTTCTGATGTGTGTCAAAAAAAACCCGAACTGTCGGGCTCAAACTGCCATGTTCTGAATCATCTCTATTTCCTCCGTGATCGTATGAATGTAAAGTTTTTCCCAGCTGTGTGTCCTGATATAAAACCTCTCGTACTTGCTCCGTAGGTGCAACACATAGAAGGAAAGGGCAGAGCGGTGTTTGCCACTCGGTGTTTCCAGAAAGGCGAGTACGTGGTCGAGTACCACGGAGACCTGCTGCAGATCACCGACGCCAAAAAGAGGGAGGCCGAATACGCTCAGAACCCGGCAACCGGCTGCTACATGTACTACTTCCAGTACCTCTGCAAAACTTACTGGTATGATAACAGCGAGCTGACTAGATTTTTAGATCACAAAGGTGTTTAGTATGTCGTGCACTTAAACGACAACTGACTTTTTGTCTCAACAGTGTGGACGCCACTAAAGAGACTGGTCGAATGGGTAGGTTGATAAATCACAGCAAAAACGGAAACTGCCAAACCAAACTCCACGACATCAACGGCGTCCCTCACCTCATCCTCGTCGCCTCTCGGGACATCGACGAGGGCGAGGAGTTGCTGTACGACTACGGAGACCGCAGCAAAGCCTCCATCGCGGCTCACCCGTGGCTCAAATATTGATCGACGGTGGGCGGGAAAGAAAAAAGAGAAAAAGGGAAACGTACGGTAACACTTGTGTTTCTCGTTAGCTCGTGTACAAAATGCCTTAGAAACAGAATGTCTACCCTTTTTTTTTGTTCCAGTACGGAGGAAGCGGGCGGGTTACGTGTTCGTGGGAGGGTCGACGGGGTACTTATCACGTTTCGAGGTCCATCTGCCTTGTCAGGTGACATCTGTACTTTTTATTTATGTGTATATGAAACATTCTGGTTGTTTTGCAGCACATTTCTTTTGTACATTTTGTATTTCCTATAGACCAATGCTTCGAAAGCATGCAGGTGGTAGTTAATGCTCTGCATTTTTATACTGCTTTTTTCTTAATTAGTAGTTAGCAATACTTATATTTATGGCCCTTTTTTTGGATCAACAAGAACTTAATGAGATGCAAAATTACAACCCGTTTTTAAAAAACAACAACCTGAAGTTGAATTTGATTTACAGCCGTCAAAAAAACTCACAATCGAGCGTTTTGTTTGAGTGGAAGTGTAAAAATTGACCAAACTCATGCTTCAGTTGGCTTTTTTTTTTTTTTTGTGTAACTGTGAGACTGGATCAAAGTATTTATGAAGTAATATCGCACACACAGGCTTACATAGGAACACAGCAGTTCATATTTCTCACTGCATTCATACTTTTTTTTTGTTCTTCGTTTTTAATCCTACATTGTATTTTTTAATATTTAAGACGCACAGTACGTTTGTTATCATGTAGTAAATGTTCAGATAATATACAAACATTTATGAGGTAAATATCTGCTATTATAACTATATTAACATGATTAATCAGCTGTCAAACTTCTGTTTTAATTCACTTAAATACGAATTCTTCACCTCACTTTGACACTTCTGTTTCGCACTATGTACATATATTTATTATTGCATTGCTGTTGCAAATCCAAAGGGTGGTTTAAAGGAATAGTTTGGACGTTTTGGGGAGAAAAAGGTGTTTTCACTTGTTAGATGAGAAGATTGATGTTACTTTAAAGTCTCATGTTGAAGCTAATCAAGCTAAATCTTTGACTGTTCACACTGATTAAGTTGAGAGTAACATGCTGTCAGTGATGGCCGTTCTCGGGAAGGAATTTAGCCAATCGGAGGCTCTTCGTCGTGGAATAACCTCCGGTTTGTTTTATTAGTACAAGTTTGAGCAAACACAAAACTGAGCAGATATGAACTGGTGTCAACTTTAACGGTTTTTATCACAAAGCTACGACCAACTGTAAAACTTGTTCCAGCCCCGTTTTAATCAGCTGTTTCTCGGTCGTATCGTTGCGTGTCGAGCCTACCAAACTTCAGGCGCTGTGGCGAATCTAAAGCTTCTAAATCTAAAGGCTGACTGACATTGTGTCCGATGGTTTGAGCGAGCAGTGGTTGAGCGACTTGGACGGTGAATGAGAGTGAGGAGCCCGCATCGATAAAGCCGATTAATCAGAGAAATAAAAAGTTATTTCTTGATTGCTTCCTTCAACGATTCACTGCAGCGCCTGATTTGGTCTCAGCCTGAGTTTTATTGTCATTAAATGAGATTTATCGGGATGTAGCTTAGCTTTTCGTCTCGGAAGTATCGTCCAAAAATAGCCAAAATTATCATAAAACGCCCAGTCAAATAAAAAGTAGAGGCTGTCATGCAGATTTTGTCGTCTTTGGACGGAGCCAGGCTAGCTGCTTCCCCCTGTTTCAAGTCTTTATGCTAAGCTAATAGCCTGCTAGCTGTAGCTATAAAGGACAGATATCAGTTCTCATCTAACTCACAGAAAGCGTCTCTCCCAAAATGTCGAACTCTTCTCTTTCAGGTTACGTTAAAGCTTCTTCACGCTCGTACGCGCACAAACAAAAACCTGTTGGCGTCCAACAGAAAGTGGGTTTGGTGAACTCTTACACTCCGACTGTATCTACTGCTAACTGGATCTTTGCAGGTTTTCTACACATCTGTTCTTCCCGCTCACATATTGTTCACAACCAGATGTTCCATGTGAAAGTATTTAAACCGCCAACAGGTCTTTTTTTTTTTTTTTTACTTTATATTTTAAGTAGCTTTTTCAAAATGTGTTCTCCATGAAATGTAGCCAGAAGGTCAGATTTACCTCAAACGACTTCTGGCACACGTTTCTCCCCTTTTTAATCTTAATTATCTTAATTTGTGTTTGATTAATTTTGATCTAGGAAGTCGCTGAGAGACAAATTATTATTTTTCTCTCAACTAATTGACAGTAAGGACAATATATTTTAAGGAAATGTCTAATTCTGCGCATTGTGATACTTTTTTTTCATACAAATGAGATAAATCAGTGTCATCTCATTTAAACATGAACTGTATTTTAACTTTAATAATCAAAGAGTAATAATCATGAGTTAATAGCCACATGCAGCGCAACAGTTGCTGGATAACACAGTGGACAGGCAACGGTTGAATCCTCCAAAAGTATTCAGATCAGACTAATAAATCTGCTTTAAAGCATAAAGCCGGAGATATTCTATATTTTTGTAACCACCACGAAACCCATGAAAACACAGAAACCAACAACGTGAGTTTAAATCTTTAAAAACCGCCTCACAAATATGTAGTTGAAGTTTTCATAAAAGGCTGCTCACTGTAGTTTTTTATCTGCATTTGTTGGGGACTATTTTGAGCGGCGGATTAATCCACATTGGGCGCTTTAAGTAAGTATATGTGGCAGCAGGACAGTGTCTGTGGGGTTCGAGTCAAAAGAAACTAAGTCTGTGTTCATAGTGATGAAGGAACCGCAGTGTGTGAGTTACACGGTTAAATGGTTGTTGGTGGATAAAATTCAGGGTTAGTTTTTGGTGTTTTCATGAGATTTATTGATGTTCAGAACATCACTTATCGTTTAAATACATTTTAAATGTTAAATACATAAACATGGCAGTTTAAAATATATGAATGTACCTACTTAAATTCAGTGATTCAGTACAGGCCTGATGAATTCAAATGTGTTTGCGTTGGCACTCATCGTTCATGCGTAAAATGACAAAACAAAAAACTACCCTTTTCCACTTCCTCATTTTATCATTGCTGTTTGTATTATTGCTAATTATCATAATAATAATCTTAGAACAGATTTTTATTAGTTTGGTAGCATTATTTTGAGGCTTTATTTACTTTTTTGCCAAGAGTTAGATGAGAAGATGGAGACCACCTTCATATTTTTCTGGTAAATATAAAGCTACAGCTAGTTAACTTAGCTTAGCTTAGCATCAAGACTGGAAACAGTGAAACAGCTAGCCTGGCTGTGTCCTGAGGTAACAAAAATCACAGCTTTGTGTTAACTGGCGGATTTCTTTAAATTTTGCCAGAGCTAGGCTAGCTGTTTCCCCTTGTTTCCAGTCTTTATGCTAAGCTACGCTAATAACCTCCTGACTGTAGCTTAAAATTAAAACGGCAGATCTTCTCATCTAACTCTCTGTAACAAAATCACAATTAACTTTGTGTTAACTGGTGGATTTTTTTTTTCTTTTAAAACTGCCAGAGCTAGGCTAGCTGTTTCCCCCTGTATCCAGTCTTTATGCTAAGCTACGCTAATAACCTCCTGACTACAGTTTAAAATGGAAACAGCGGTCAAACTTCTCTCATTAAAAACGTCTTTCACTAACTATTTAAGTTTTGACTTATTTGTAGCAGGTTTGGTTCAAAATTATGTTAATTATGGGAACATTTACCAAATATTATCTATACAGAAGATTTTCCATTCAAGTGTTAAAAAAAATCATGATAGTACGACGAGTCCAGCTCTAAAAGTTTCCAAAATATTCAGTATATCATTGAAATCTGAGCTTGTCTCATCAGTGTTAAAACAAAGAGTCCAGACCACTGTGTGAAACTTAAAGATCTGACACTTCCCCTGCCACCTCCAACAGTAGCATTGTGTCACACGTGTGAAATGTTTTAAACCTTAAATCTCTTTTCTCATTCTTCATGTAGATCTAATGCAATAATACCTGAGGGGGCAAAACTGACCTGTTGGCCATTTTAGGACTTAATAGATCTTTTGCTGTTGTAGCGTTGAATAAATCTTAATGCTGGGGTTTAGGCATCGATGAATAAAGATGTAATATGCAAGTAACACGTGGGCGTCTCATTTGTTCTGGTTTCATCAGAGTGTTTGATGGTTTTTGTGTCTGAACATGATGATACATTCAAAGTTGATATTTTCTGGATTGTCTGGCCTTCATGTTTTAAAGTAATGATGGACGGTTGATTCTCTTTACTTAGCTGAGCGGTTCCGCCATAATTTGGATTAGAACAGTAGTCGAATGCCAACACGACCTCTCAACAACAACTGATGACCTCAAACACTTTAAGCGACTGAAACGTGTCAGATGAGTTCAGAAAATGACATGACTAACTCTGAAACACTCTGAGCTGAGATGAATTCATCTCTATCTCTCTGCTCAGGGTGGCCTCAGCGTGTCATCGAGCCACCTTTAAGGACCGCCCACAAAATTCTGAGACTGAAAACTGGTGAAAAACTGTTTGAACCTCTAACTCCACGTTTCAGTGATATATCGTTCAAAGTCTTTTCACGTGATTTCAGCAACTATTTTCCAACATATTTAACGTGTTTGGAAAGAAATCTCAGAATTCCTGTCCTCATCTTTTCAGACTAACTTCTCACTAGTTTTGCATTTGGCTAGGATCAGTGTCACTACTGGTAGCATGGTGCAATACCTGGACCCTACAGAGGTAACACAGGCAGTTCCTGGAGGATGAAGGAGTTGATACCATTGACCAGCCCCCTACACCTCCGGGTAATTATGTTTCAGTCCATGGACAGGAGGGTGAGCGACCATACCAGCGTTAACAAACACTTCATCTGACTTCTGTGACAGGTGGAAAACATTCATTTATTATTTGAATTCTGACGTTGATGATGAAGTCAGATTTTCACCTGGTTGTCCACGTTTATATTTCCTGCATGAAACTACATGCTAAGAGCGCACGGGGAGTATGAAGTAAGCATCTCAGATGAAGCGTTTTGTAGTCCATCTTCTGGACTTTGTAGTTTTACCACAGATCACGTCAATAACATTCTCCGTCGCATCATGACGTAGTCGTCTTCTCCTAACTCCTTATGAATTCTCCTTCACACCTTTCCTTGACCTTGTGACGTTTTCTATCGAGGTCAAGGAAAAGTGGTTAGGAAAGGACTTAGGAGCTGATTTTTTTTGACTGTACCGTACCCCTGGTCCCGATCTGGGAGAAGATCCCCCCCAGGACACCATCCCTCATCTTATGAGGAGCATCTTATCAGGCATGCATACAAGCACATGGAGGCCAAACAAATTACTGAGTACCATTATGAGTTCCTGCAAAGACATTTTGGCAAAATAAACTAGCCTGCTGCATCATCACCCAAAATTCGAATATCTCTTTTGTGAGTAGTGTAACTCCACGTGTGTTTTGATGTCTTCAGTATTAATTTATAATGTAGGAAACAATAAAAACAAAGAAGAATCGTTGAGGTGTGTCCAAAAGTTTGACTGTTACTGTACGTTTGCACGTTTTTTCTAGCGTTATTTAATTTTTAACACGATAACTCAGAGAAAAAAAAAAAAACAGACAAACACGTGAAACATTACAGAGTTTTTATTATTGAGGAGATAGCTCGTTTAATAAAGCACTGATCCAGTCATTATGTCTTTTAAATATCCACTTTAATATGGGAAACACATGAGAGAGAGATGGTGACCGACACTGTCTTAAATAACGAGCTGGAGCGACAGGTCGACTGATTTCCCTTTTCTAAAGATTTCCCTTCCAGATGTGGTCGAGAACACGAGACTCTCTCTCGCAATAAATATCATTATTATTGTCTGAATATGTAAAACAAGGGAAGCTGCTTTGACACTCGTTTTCAGCCTCATTACCGTCATTTCATATTCATTTATTCCACCTCGCTTAGGGAGGATAAATGAACACAAAGTGCCTCTACGATTGAAAAACACAGCGCAGCCATTCGCCTCCGGAGTGAAGACGTCGGTCTGTGTTAAGCACGAAGGCGAGCTGGAGAAGCAGATGCAAACAACCACCAAATTAGCTTTGAACGTACTTTTAGAAATGTAAACCACGCTCGGCACTTCAAACCAACAATCTGATTCTGTCGTTTTAACGTCTCAGCAGTCTCTTTAGCGCGATCTGAGGATTTTTATGTCACCTTGAAACCGTGTTTGTGTTTGAGGCGTTGTATAAATGATGCATAAAAGCACAAGTCAACGTGTGCACACCTTTCTCGTAACAAACCTAAAATTAAAAGTGCTTATTGCTGCGTGTTTTCTAAAGTTAGATATTTGGGGTGTTTAAAAACTTCGTATAACGTTACAGGAAGACAGTCCTGATTTTAAAGGATAAAAGCTGGTGTTAGTCTACGTTTTACTCAACGTCAACAAATCTCATGAAAAGACCAAATTCAACAATGTGTTCGCAACACTTTCCGACTGTGACGGTTCCAAACCGAAGACTTAAATCTTTAAAAACAAACGCTAAAAGAAAAATGTCTTGTCTCGGATTCGTTGACAATCAGACTGATCATTGAAACGTGCTGTGTTACATTAAAAACAAATAAGTTAAGAGGTAACGTTTCGGGAGTTTAATACTGACAATGCTGCTTTTGTAAACTCGCTAACTTTTATGATGTGATGATTTACTGCATCTGTTTATTCACCAAAGAGGACGGTTCATGTGTTAAAACCTGCTTTGGCTCAGCTGGTGATTCTGAAACTGTTTTAAATATATTAAACAAACGTATGGCACTGTGAGAGAATGGAGTTTTGTGTTGCGTTCACACACTGCGTCTACGGCTCTTACATCACATTTGTGTTCACGTCGTAAACAGCTGTGCGTCAGAGAGAAGCAAACGTTTAATTATGGAAGTCCATTTCTGCCAGAGAAGAAGAAAAACTCATGATCTAAATTGTAAGATGCTAAGCTGCTGCCAACTGTAGCTGCTGTTAGCTCAGTTTGTTAGCCGGGCCGTGAGCTCAGAGCACTGGGGGAGTGTTAGTGTTTGTACCACAGCCGTTTTAGACCACCAGGAAGAAGAAGAGAGATTTTCCTCGCATGATGATGGGGAGCAAATACTCGAGTACAGCTGTCCATATTTACCACAGAGGGATTACACTCTGAAACCGGGGGTGCGAAATCACAAAAAAAATCTACTCTCTCTCTAAATGTGTGTTCTGAGTTTGTCAGACCAAAGAGGAAAGTGTTATTAACCACCGAGCCAAAATCAAGGTGTCAAAATCAGGTAAAAATGAACTCTCAGCTCCAGGACTGTGGGGGCGTGTCCTCTGAAGGCGCTGAAGCCACGCCCACTCGCGGGAGCGGTCGAGCGGCCATTTTGAAGCGACTGAAACGTGTCAGATGAGTTCAGAAAATGAACATGACTAACTTTGAAACACTCTGAGCTGAGATGAATTCATCTCTATCTCTCTGCTCAGGGCGGCCTCAGCGTGTCATCGAGCCACCCTTTAAGGACCGCCCACAAAATCCTGAGACTGAAAAACTGTTTGAACCTCTAACTCCACGTTTCTGTAACATATTGTTCAAAGTCTTTTCACGTGTTTTCAGCAACTATTTTACAACATATTAAATGTTTTATAATTTCTTGATTTCTTGTGTTTCTTGGCAGAAATGAGCCTCCGTACTCTCTATGACTCTATAACGTTCTGTATTGCATGATTTATAAATAAAAGCATCTTTTTTTTTTTAAATGTTTTTTTCTGTACACAGTTTTTAAATTGTGATTCTAAGCATCATTTTACACACCTCGACTGTATCGACTCTTTATATTTGTACTTGAGCTTCATAGTTTTGTAAAATGCTGGTGATGAACCTGTTAGCTGCCCACGTGAACGAGGACAGAAACTTTAATAATAATAATCATAATTTAACGGGACGCAGAAGCTTTGACTTTGAGATCAAATCCAGAGATCAGAAATTGAAACACTGCAGTGATACTTTGTTTTCTTTGCAGGTTTGTGTTTTGATTTTTTTTGCGGATCGTGAGATAAAACCTTCATCTTTCATCGAGTGACAAAGGTTTTTTCATAAAGTCAAGTCATTTTTATGCATTATTCTGGCACACGTCTGTGTCCCAATCCTTCATCTCAGTGTTACTTTTCATCCACTTACTCTGAACCAACGTCTCGTTACCCACCTGGATTCCAACAACTTTCCACTTTCCATCCTTCAACTTGAGTTCACCCTCTCTTAAAAACCTTCAGTAC
The DNA here is from genome assembly GCA_036365135.1 of Miichthys miiuy. Taxonomy (NCBI): domain Eukaryota; kingdom Metazoa; phylum Chordata; class Actinopteri; family Sciaenidae; genus Miichthys; species Miichthys miiuy. The sequence continues at coordinate 21,242,489 of CM071619.1, read as the reverse complement.
ATTTTCTACTTTTAAAGTCTGTATGTGCCGTCAAACAGGATGATTCTCAGGTGTTTAAATCATGTTTTTTTAGAGGTTTTAAAGAGTTTCTTCGTCTAAGCTGGAGCCTCCGTTCACGCTTCTTCCCGCCGGCCGTCGTCTCACCTCAAGCACGCGATGTTTCAGTTGCAGCACGTGAGTCACTTGTGGGTGGTTTTTAGGTGGTGCAGACCCTCGAGCGATGGACATGGAGTGTTAAGAGTTTTCTTTTTGGAGTTTGAGCTGACCCTCTCGACACGACCAGTCCTCTCTACATGTGCTGCAAAGCCTCCTGGGCTTGTTCCGTGTACACGTCGTCTTTCCCCGCCCACGAGCCGACGACGCCGACGTCAAACTGTGCGCTGCGCTGCGAGCTCCGCTGTTTGTCACGTGAGAAGAAACTAAACCTGAGACGACAGAGAGAGAGAGAGAGACAGGATGGACAGAGGACAGGGTCAGATGGCAGTAACGTGTGTGTAAAGCAGTGTTAGTGTTACAGCAGTGTGCTGTGTGTGGCACTTAACAACAACTTTAACACTGGAGTTTAATTACTGTGAAACTAATTATACCGTGATCGATAAAGTGGCTGATGGTATCCTGGATTTCAAAGACCCGTTTGAACCATACTGCTGTCTGATGACTGTCTGAGTCTTACCGACCAATGAAAAGATGTTTTGTCACATCATGTATGTAGGACAGACAGAAGGAGGATCGCTTTGGATGAGTAACACTTTGAGTTTTGATTCGACGAGCTCAGAGTCACATTAACCTGGATTCGTTTCGATTAGAAGGACAGCCTCGGTACTGAACCACCCGCACATCGACAGAACAACGTTTCAACCGTCCAGGTTCTCTGATGACATGATGTGTAATCACAGATTTTGATTCCTGGTGTCTCATGACAGCGTTTCAGGATTATTTAACGTGGTTTCATCACACAGTGACGATATACTTATTTCCTGTCACTGGGTCGGATTCGGTCGGAGTGTTCGGTGAACTTCACGCACTTTCAATGACTCATAGCTATTTATGTCATGAACTTTCAAGGGGGCAACTGGACTAGCTCCAGATTTAACTCATGACGAAGGGCTTGTTTATTTCCTCCTTAAATTCACAAACTTTTTCAAAGACCCGTGGGAACCATATATGTAGTTATCCAACAGCGTGTCAGTAAGAGTCGAAGTACAAACCATCAGCCACTTTTCGACCTCCGCTGCAGATTTTATCGTGAATCATCAAGTTCTCATTCATCATCTGATTTGTTTACATAAATTATATTAATGTGTTCAATTTATTGCTAAATGCTGCACAGAGCACCTTTACTTTAATACTGTTTGTACTGACATTAATGAATAAAAATGAGCTGGATTAACTGATTTTAATGTCAGCTGATCAGAATAAAACAATGAGTCGATTCACTAACTACTGCCAAAGAGCTAAAAGCGTTTAATTATTGTGATGAGTTCAGAGCACAGACGGGTTGTTACTGCGGTCAGTGAGGGGGAAAGACAACACGACAACAGACTACATGATCATATTCTGACTGGCTGATTTTTATGATCCACAATCATCCCCATTGGATAATGTTAATGAGACAGCCCCACAATCAGCCAATCAGAATACTACAAAGGTGGTGGTGGTGGGAAAAAGAAGCAAACCCACATGCACATGCAAGGGGGGGATGGAGGCTGTTAGCTGAGACTCTGAAGCCAACCAAATATATAGAGTCATACAAGCGATACGAGACGTCTGATTGGCTGTAAAGTGGGGTCATCTGGGATCAAACCAGCCGCCACCATCGGCATAATGGCTGTGAAGATCCTGTTACACAGAGGTAAAGACACAAACAGGTAGAGACATATATAGAGAGGAGGAAGAGGAGGAAGAGGGACAGGGAGGGGGAGACAGGGACCACATCAACCTTTGACCTCTTGTTTGACCCTGAAAAACTCAAAACCAAAAGAAGTCATGCCGTTTCGTGTCGGTGGTGCGGGCGCATGAAAACACTCTCCTTCATGTGCATGAACTACGTGTGTGCGTCGCATGCTGAATCGTGAAGCGTGAGGAGACGACAAGCCTCAAATCAATCGCAAAATACTCGAATGATTTGAGAGAAGAAATGCAACTAATGCAACATCAACGCACACAAACACACCGTGAAAGCAACTTCTCTCTCCTAAACTGACGTCTGTTACCTCCTGTTGATCCACACTGACCTGTGATCAGGTGAACGGTGTCTCTGTCATTCGTACGTCTGTTCTCACGCTATGTAACTTTGGGCTCCAGGTCGGGAGAAGTACGTAACGCTTTACGGCACTAAGTCACACACCACCAACTATTTCACTGATTTTGGTGAAACTGGATCATATTTTATGGAGAAAATGTTTTCTGGTTTTCCCTCTGATGTCCTCCGGCTGCTCCGCCTCAACTCTCTGTGATTTACAGAGTTTATGATGGACAGTGAAGTAAACTGCTGACAACTGTAGCTGCTGTTAGCTAATGTTAGCTCAGTTTGTTAGCTGCTGTTAGCTCAGTTTGTTAGCTGCTGTTAGCTCAGTTTGTTAGCTGCTGTTAGCTCAGTTTGTTAGCTGCTGTTAGCTCATGTTAGCTCAGTTTGTTAGCTGCTGTTTGCTCATGTTAGCTCAGTTTGTTAGCTGCTGTTAGCTTATGTTAGCTCAGTTTGTTAGCTGCCGTTAGCTCATGTTAGCTTAGTTTGTTAGCTGCTGTTCGCTCAGTTTGTTAGCTGCTGTTAGCTCAGTTTGTTAGCTGCTGTTAGCTCACTTTGCTAGCTGCTGTAAGATAATGTTAGCTCAGTTTGTTAGCTGCTGTTTGCTCATGTTAGCTCAGTTTGTTAGCTGCTGTTAGCTTATGTTAGCTCAGTTTGCTAGCTGCCGTTAGCTCATGTTAGCTTAATTTGTTAGCTGCTGTTAGCTCAGTTTGTTAGTTGCTGTTAGCTCAGTTTGTTAGCTGCTGTTAGCTCATGTTAGCTCAGTTTGTTAGTTGCTGTTCGCTCAGTTTGTTAGCTGCTGTTAGCTCATGTTAGCTCAGTTTGTTAGATGCTGTTAGCTCAGTTTGTTAGCTGCTGTTAGCTAATGTCAGTTCAGTTTGTTAGCTGGGTTGTACCACAGGCGTTTTGGACCACCGGAAAGAAGAGGAGGTTTTCAGGCCGGTGTCGTGCCAGCTGCAGTTTCCAAGTCAAACTGTCTCGAGTGACTGTGTAGAGGAGGTGAGGCTTCCCTCATCCATTTGTTCTGGACGTGTCCCAGCCTGGATAAATACCGCAGGGACGTTTTCCAAACCTTATGCCTCATCCTCAACTTTGAACGACCTCTCGGTCGCCCTCTTTGGCATCACTGAGGAAGCTGACGTGAGCCTGACTCCAATGTAAGGCCACAAACTGTCCTTCACCTCTCTTCTGAGGGACTATGTCCTGTTTGAACCTCGAAAATATCTGCTACTCAACGTCTCTGCTAACATCAGAAGAACAAATCACTGGATTTTTATGAAATATAATATTAGACTTATTAGACATCAGCGTGGCAGGCTGAGCAGAGTAAACAAACATGTTCTGCAGCTTACATGTCAATCTCAGATTACTGCTGAGATGCCCCGTCACATTAAAAAAAAGAGCGTCTGCTAACGTCAGGAGAAATGTAATTTAATTTTAGTTTTAAGTGAGCAGTGACACTACATGACCACATATTTAACAGGTAAGTCAACTGTTTGAACTCTTATCCAGAGACTGCGTTCATGACGAGAGGAGACTGGTCTGATTCAGCTCAGCAGGTCACTCACTGATCACATCAAATATCCGCTTTGCAGTAATTAATCAGAGCAGAAGGTCACAATATCCTTCTTATCGGAGCCCAGCCCCGTCGCTAAACGCTAAACATGTTGTTGTAAAGTCTGATTTTTATACAGATTTGTGTATAAAGTATGACGCAGAGCAGCGTGCGGAAACAGAGGACGGACCAGGATTTGACATTTTTGCTGTGTCATCTCTGTTTTTACAGGCCAAACAAACACAGGAAGTGGGGCGTTTACATGAGCTGCTTCCAGTTAGAATCACGGACCCGGCTGAAATACAACTTTTCTCATGTCGGCGCTCATGTTTCTTACGGATGATGACATTTTGTTAAGCCGCTTTCGCCTCATTAATCAGTCCCAAAATGTAAAACTACCTGTTTACACACACACTAATCTAAGACCAGCCTGCTACTTCTCTTATAAAAAACAAGCTTCTTGAGATTCAATGTTCATGTTTCTTGAAGACTAAGCTGTAAATGTTTGAACATGCAGGAGCCATTTTAATGATCCTTTACTCAGCGCATGCAAAGCGATGTTTCGAGTGAAGGAGGAGGTCTGTGAGGTTTGAACAGACGAGTGTTTTCATGAGCAGATGAGTGTATTTGCAGGGCAACGTACAGGCGTTTGATTCCCGACTCTGGCTGGGCAGAAGAACGGGCGCGAGTCCTCAGTTCAGGCGAGGGTGAAGGGCTGGGGGTAACGATCTCGTCTTCTGCCTCTTCACTGCAAAAACAAACCGTTAAAATCAGCTTGGCTGTACTTATTCTACCATGACTTGTCTCCTCAGATTGAAAAGTACCTTTTGTAGTAGGCCAGCTCCTCCTGCAGCAGGAACACTTTGGCCTTGAGCTCGTTCCTCTCGTGGAGGACGTCCCTCAGCTCCTGCAGGGTGAACCGAGGCCTGTTGGGGTCCTTTGGATCCAGGCCTCCCGTCTCCTCCTCGCACAGCGCCTCCTGCCGAGAGAGACGAGTCACGAAAGAGGAAACACAACCGGCAAAATACAGGAAGGAAGCACGGAAGGAAGGAAGGCGGGTAGGAAGTGAGGATACCTTGGTAAAATATTGGAACACAGCAGGCATGTCGTCATCGCACATCGCCTCCTGGTGGCAAACGTTGAACTCTAAGTCAGACATCGGGCCTTGTTCCAATACCCTTTGTTCGCCCTTCCCTCCTCCCTTTAAGCTAAAACTGTTTGTTTTTTTTAACTCAGCACAATCGAGACGTTAAAAACACCTGAAGGACTTCAACAACATGCAGCTGACAAGAAGTCACTCATGCACTGAGCAAAAAAAAACAGACCATGATTCATATTAATATGTATTCTATGAACAACGTTTAAGTCCAACTGAAATCACATTTAGGAAGAGAAAGTTATTTGGGGCTCTCGTTCCTCTCCGCCGGCTGTGGTTGTTTTTCTGACTGGCAGGCTGAGCACCAGCAGGGGACCAAATCTAACTTAACAAACCTGCTCTGTAGCTACACGTAACGGACAGACGGCGTGTTTTTTGGTGGTTTTGAAGCGTAAGAATCACACCAGTATCTTAACTAGATCCAAGTGACATATACAGGTATGTTCACATGCTGCAGCCGAGCAGCTAATTAGCTATCTAACCTGCAAACTGACATTAGCAGTGCACACATTTTCATGTTTGTAAGTTAGATAAGAAGCTGCAAAGCTAACGTGTGGCTATTAGTTAGTAAGTGCATCTCCATCCACCTGTTTTTATGCAAATTTTATGCACACCTGAGTGGAAATCTTGTTTTCTTCATTGTTTTACACAAATTTGAGGTTCGACTGATTCTTTTTTTAATGGCGTCATCTCGTTGAACCTTCTTCTGGTTAGCACCACCAGCTTTTTATCTCGATGACCCAACTCCTGATATTCTTAGTGGATGGAAACAAACATTTATTTACATTTTCTTTCATTGATTTTCTGGAAATTTGGATGGAAGCTTGATTATTGTGTCTGCCTGCCTGTTTTATGCAAATATGGTTTAAGTATGTAAAACAGTTCTCCATCTAAACATCTAACTAACGAATTAATACAAAAATAGGGGGCGCAATCATCAAACAAATAATTATACAATATAAATTTGGATTTATTTCTCCAAGGAGGTGTGATATGTGTCCTGTAGCAGAAAGTAAACGCGTCATTTCATTTCAGTTGGACTTCAAACGACCATTTCTACTGTCAGTGTTTCATGATCATGGTGCATTAAAGGACAACTTCAAGTGCTGTTAGAGGCTGAGCTGTTGAATGATCTATATTTAGAAAGGTCATCGGTGCAGTCATCCAGACAGGCTCACCCAGCTGGAGCGACAAATCCGACTGACGTACTCTGTTAGTTCTTGAACACCCATGCCAAGCCACTTCAGCACTTCTTATGGGTCACACAAACGTTAGTCCACTAGCTGCTTTTGTTTTGTTTGTTTCTACCGATATGGTTGTTCTTCTGGGAGGGCGGGAGTGCAGGTTTGGAGTTAGGAGTCAGGACAATCACACCACTCTGCTTCACTAACTAGCACTTCTGTATTACCCAAAGCAACACTGCCTCGTCCTCAGCCTCCTCATCCCCGTCCTCGTGTCCCTCTGGGCTGAGGGAACCAGGCAGGGGTCGTGGGCACGGGTCACCAAACTCACCACCACCACCCAACATCAGCACAGAGGGGTCAGGTCTGTCTGACCAGCCCTCAGACCCCACCACCACTGTAGCAGCTTTACCACGCTGGTGGAGTAAAAGACACTTTGTTATCTGTTTACAAAGCTAGTTATCATCTCTTTGTGACCCTCACATGTAGCTCTTTGCTGGTTTCACGTGGTGCGTTACCTCTGCAGGTGAAGGGGCTGAGGCGGGGCTTCTTCAGGGTTCTGGGCCGGCAGGTCTCCTTGGAGTCGTTCCCTCAAGCGTGTAACTTCCTGCCGGAGGGCGCCGACTTCCTGTCCCCGCGCCTGAGCGCTGGCCTCCAGTTCCACCTTCTGTTCGATCAGCGCTTTGCCTTGAGCCTCCACCACGGAGATTTTGTGTCGCAGGTCGTGGTTGATTTTCATGAGGCGAGACTGCTGCTGCTGGAGCTGCTCAAACACACAGAAACACACACAGGAGTAAGAAAAGGAGCATCTCCCTGCACTATCCTCTGCAGTGTGTCTCATCTTGGTTTGATTGTGCTGTTTGCATTATTTATTGTACATGACATGTTTTTATCTGTATCTGTTCTTCCTCTTTGTCAAACCATGGTGCCTACATTACCCATAATCCAGCTCAACTACTAACAGAACAGCTGGAGGTTCAGGTGTGTTGTGCTAGTAGCAGCTAAAGTAACCTCTTCTTTTAACTCCACACCGACGCCGACTAAACTGACTCACTTCTTCACGTGCCAGTACGATAGCTACACCATAGTACACCATTCCCCTGGAACCGTCACACCCAAATGGATTACTTCATGTTATTAGTTACACCTGTGATTTTCCTGCCAGGACATGTCGAATATCTGCAGTGAATGTTTTTATCTGCAGGAAACTTTGCAGCCATTTTTGTTGGTTTTACTTTGACCTTTCTCCTCTAACAAACTTCACACAGATCAATCGTCGCCTTACTGCTTCTATGTCCTCGTTCTTCAGCGTGAGCTCTCGGTCCTTGGCTCGGATCTCGTCTCTCTGCTTGTCCACGACTTCTTTGAGCTTTTTCATCACCTGTCTCTCTCTCTCCGACATACCTGGTCAGTGCAGAGAGGTGAGAGGTGAGAGGAGAGGGGAGTGAACACACAAACAACAACAACAACAAGATGAGATGGAAGAGGTGAATCATTTATTTATAACTTTATTGGAGGAGAAAGGTCATTGGACAGAGCTGTACAGAGGAAACCAAGAATGTGTGCAAGCATGCGCGTGTGTGAGTGTGTGTGTGTGTGTGTGTGTGTGAGTCTAGCAGGTGTGCTCGTACACTGAGGCTGGTCTGTCCACAGTGTGTCAGGGTGACTGTGGCCTCTGTGTTAAACCACGACAGAGCCTCTGATGCAGAGAGACAAGACTGGCTCGCCGTCAGACACAGAGAAGGCTTCCTTTGTGTGTGTGTGTGTGTGTGTGTGTGTGTGTGTGTGTGTGTGTGCATAACAGAGAGAAACAGTGATCGTCAGTGAAAGTTGGGTTTCGTGTCTGTACGGTAAAAACGAAGCTACAACCAGGTTAGCTCAGCTGATTATTTTCTCGATTCATCACTCCGTCTATAAACTGTCAGAAAAATGTCCCAACAGCCAAAATATGTCTGAAAATATCTTGTTTTGTTCACCCAACAGTCCAAAACTCCAAAGACTTTCAGGTTATAATGATATAAAACAGTACAGTACAAGCTGCAACGAGATCCCAAAATATCAAACTATTATTATATAATGAGAATAAATATGTATAAAAGAAGAAAGTGTTATTAACCACCCAGCCAAATTTGAATGATTAAAAATATCAACAAGTTTATGAAATTAGGTGTCAAAATCAGGTAAAAATGAATTCTCAGCTCCAGGACTGTGGGGGCGTGTCCTCTGAAGGCGCTGAAGCCACGCCCACTCGTGGGAGCAGTCGAGCGGCCATTTTGAAGCGACTGAAACGTGTCAGATGAGTTCAGAAAATGAACATGACTAACTTTGAAACACTCTGAGCTGAGATGAATTCATCTCTATCTCTCTGCTCAGGGTGGCCTCAGCGTGTCATCGAGCCACCCTTTAAGGACCGCCCACAAAATCCTGAGACTGAAAACTGGTGAAAAACTGTTTGAACCTGTTTTTGTATGCGCTTTTTGGAGCGTTCAGGCTCACCCTCGTGCCTCTGCAGGTCCTCCTCGCTCATCGGGTCTTTGATGGACATGTTGGTGAGGAGGCTTTTGTTCTCCTCCTGCAGCTGAGCGATCTGGGTGAGGAGGTCCTGAGCTTCTCCTCTCCATACGTCCTCCACCAGCTCCAGCTCCTGTACTCACACCAGAAAAAAACAGAAAAGTTCAGTAAAGGATCTGAAATCTTCTTCCACCGCCGGATTCATGATCTCCAGAGGATGAAGGCAGCACACGATCCACACTCGTTTAACGCGTTCGTTCTGTTGCTCCTCCGGTTTATTTGAGTTCTTCCTTCCATTCATCACCGTCTGTTTGCAGAATGAAGCTCGACTGTGCTCTGAAATCTAATTCTGTCTCACACATGAAGGTATTACATGCATGTTACTGAATCTGCAGAGCACTATGAAGATTTTCATGAAGAGCTCCATGAAGAGCACCATGAAGAGCTCCATGAAGAGCTCCATGAAGAGCACCATGAAGAGCTCCATGAAGAGCTCCATGAAGAGAACCATGAAGAGCTCCATGAAGAGAACCATGAAGAGCTCCATGAAGAGCACCATGAAGAGCTCCATGAAGAGCACCATGAAGAGCACCATGAAGAGCACCATGAAGAGCTCCATGAAGAGCTCTATAAAGAGCACCATGAAGAGCTCCATGAAGAGAACCATGAAGAGAACCATGAAGAGCTCCATGAAGAGCTCCATGAAGAGCACCATGAAGAGCTCCATGAAGAGCACCATGAAGAGCTCCATGAAGAGAACCATGAAGAGCTCCATGAAGAGCACCATGAAGAGCACCACTTTTAGCTTCTGACTCACTCTGACTCACATTGAGAAGCTGCAACCAAAGAAAGATTTTTGGCATTTTTCCACAACTTAAACGATCAAAATATTTGGAATCAATCAACTAATCAATCATACTTGTAATTATACCTGTACTGTATAGTTTGGTAGCTGTTGCACATGCTCATCATGTAAACTGTTCTTTATATTACATCTGTGTGTATTTACACTGCTACATGTTACTGCTTTTTGCACGTCTGGTCAGTTACTCTGTGCAGTGACAGTAAAGTTGAATCTGATCTAATGTAAATTTAAATAAATGAATCATTTTAAAATGATTTTTTCAGTAAAAATGACAGATATTCTCCATTTGCAGCCTCTCGAACGTGAAGATTTGTTGCTTTTCTTTGTCATAAACTGAATATCTTCTCCTCTTCTCCCACAAAGATTGTTGACCGATCTATATTGTTCAGTTCAGATCCTCCAAGTTCGAAGGTCGAGGTTCAAAACTAGAGGCGATTGCTCTTTCTCCATCACGGCCTGTCGACTTTATAACGACCTGCCCGAGGAGATAAGACTCACTGAGCTCTTTTAAATCACTTCTTAAAACTCATCTTACAGACTCGTGATGTCGTCTTTATCCTTTGACACTTCTGCCTTTTTAATGTCAGTTTTTCCTTTTTTTTTTATTCCCCATCTTATTTATATTTATCGTCTTATTATTGTTCTGCTATTCTTTTATTTTGAAGCTTTTAGAAACCAAACAATATCCTGTTTTTCTGTGACTTTGTCTCGATTATAACTTGTTAAAGGTGCTATTATTATTATTATGAATGAAATCCTGGTATGTTTGTAGTCTTATTATATTATATATCGTGCACACTGCCTCTGTAGCCAGTGTGCATGCGTCCTTTTGAGCGTGCGATAAAAAACAAAGTGACAGTCCGAGCTGACCTCGTTCTGTCCTCTCACTTTAACACAGTGTGTCTGCAGCCTCGGTTATCCGTGAGGAAATCAGTCACAGCAGTAACGTCCACTTCATCACGCTCATGAGACTCAGTTAATCAGTGAACCGCTGACCCATCAGTCACCGTCACGAGAAACTTGAATATAAACTTTTTTTTATAGCGCCGAGCGGACGGACGCTGAGCCGCTGATCCTGATTTAAACGTTCAGAGAGTCGACCTGAGAGACTGCACGGGGATCTCATTTACTCGAGTACCGTTCTGATGTACTTTAACTTGACTTAACTGAGTACTTTTACTCCCGTTTACTCCTGTTAATCATCTCACAGTCTGACTCACAGGAAGCAGTCTGTTGTTATAAGTCTGTCAGTCGGCATTCTTCTCCCCTTCAGTCATCTGTGTGTGTGTGTGTGTGTGTGTGTGTGTGTGTGAGTCCTACAAACAACAACAACCGCAGAGCTCGCTACTTAAAAAACGGCAAGTTACTGTAAACTGTACGAACGCAAGCGGCAACCTCCGTGGCTGTGAAGTGAAGCCAAAAAAAGCTGCAGTTCCTCCTGTCGTCCACTTGAGGCTGGTTTCAGAAGTGAGTCAGTCTCCATAAGTCCCCATGTTCAAATGTCACAACTTCACAGCAGAAATAAACATGTTTACAGCCTGGTACAAAAAACAGTTTTGGTCTCTGTAGCTAATTTCCCCGTTCATGACAACTGTACTGAGGGTGAATTTATATACAACTCACCTGTTCAGGTTATATTAAGGCTTAAAGTTATGCAGGATTAAGAGCGTGGACGCTTTGATTGACAGGTGGGTGCTGTATTTAGGTTTATCTGGGGTCCCTTTGGAGGGGCCTGACCCACGGGTTGGGAACCACTGGACTCTTTATATAAAGACGTTAAAACTAGCTCCACCTCGAGCGGTAACTGTTGTATTTGTACTTTTACTCTGAGTACTTCCTCCACGCTGCTTCCCAGAGGTACTCCTGGTAGTTGTGTATCCTATGATATAAAGTCACTTCAACATTACTGCAGCACTCTGACACTGATCGAAGTACTGTGAAACTCTAGTACTTGATTAGATCCAGTACAGATGTCTTACTGTATATATTTTGGCACATGATCTGATGTTTCAGTGTCTCCTACTTGAAGATTGTGTAATCTTAAATCTTCGTTATGGTTTGATGACTAATTGGATGCGATCACACGTCGGACGAATATATCTGCGAGTGTGAAAGGAGAAACATTTTCCTGCTGAGTCAGGGGCAAATGTTCCGTCGGCGCTCCTCATCTGCAGCTAAACAAACAGGAAGTATCGGTCTGGGTGAGTTAAATCAAGCACAGTTACTTGAGTACTGTACTCGAGTACACATTTCTGGATACTCTACTCATCTGCATTTCAGAGGGAAACAGTTTTTAGGCTTCAGTTGCCTCAGAAATGCAACAACGTACCTGCAAACACCTGTGAGCGTCCGTGATGTCATACTTAATACGTCGATCGTGTTTTTAATGTGTAATACTTCATATTTCACTGAAAGTACTTCCTCCACCACTGCTCATCATGATGACTTGTACAGCTGCCAGATAAATGTAGTGAAGTAAAAAGTACTGTAGTAGAATATAAGTATAAAGTAATATAAATTGGATTTACTTAAATAAAGTACCTCAAAATTATACTGAAGTAAAACACATAAAACAGCCACTACTACTACTACTACTTCAGTAATGTACTTAGTTACTTTCCACCATCGCTCACAGAGCTCATTTCTCTTCATTGAGAACTTTAAGGAGTATTTTTACTTGTAATAGAGTATTTCTGCAGGGTTATTAGTACTTTTAGTTTAGTAAATAATCTGAATACTTCTTCTACCACTGATAATCATACTCAGAATATATTTGTTGATTATATTTTAAAGTAATACTCTGAATCTGGAAAGTAACTTGTAACTACAGCTGCCAAATAACTGTAGTGGAGTAAAAAGTATAAATTGGATATACTTTATAAGTTAAGTTACTTTAGTACTTAAGTACTTTTTCTGATAATACGTATAGTAAGTTTTTAAATGGAGTAATTATACTTGTAATGGAGTATTATGGGTACTTTTACTTCAGTAAATAATCTGATTACTTCCTCCACCTCTGCTAATCATAATCCAATTAGATTTATTGATTACATTTTATATTAATGATGTGAATTTTGAATTAATTGAGGTACTTTTACTTGAGTAAATACTCTGATTACTTCCTCTACCTCTTCTAATCTCAATCATAGCATATTTGTTTATTATATTTTATATTAATACTGTGAATTTTGAATGAATTGGGGTACTTTTACTTGAGTAAATACTCTGATTACTTTCTCCACATCTATTTAAATCACTAACTTTTTGGCCCTGTTACACTGTGTCTGTTTGTTTTGTTAACTTATAAACACCATATTTGAAATAATATTTGAAATAATATTTAATATAATCTTTATTCCGTGCCACACTGCTGATCAGGCCTGTCTCTGCGCGGTGTGTGTCGGACCTTTCTGTGCTTCTTCTCCTTCTCCAGCCGGTCCAAACGCTCCAGCCGCAGCTTGTCCAGCTCCAGCCGCAGCTCCTCGGTCTCCGGGCTGATGCTGTTGCGGCTCACCATCACCTCCAGGATCTCCAACACCCGCACCACTTTGGGCATCAGCCTGGACAGAGCCTCGCAGCCGTACTGGTCTATGATCCGCTCGAACTCCTGGCCGACCACCGCGGCGATGTCATACACGTCCATCACCGTGAGGTCAGCCACATTCTTCTCCAGGGCCGACCCGGAGTCCTCCATGTCGGGATACTTCGGCCCTCCCCGGTTTCCTCTAACGTTTCCTCCGCCGCAGCAAACTTCCTTTCCCCGGGAACAACAATTCTGCTAAGTTAGCTAAACTCTGCCGCTCTGCCGCCACAAACTGGGAACAAAAACGCGTTAAAAGAGCCGAAAACAGCGGAACTATCGCCGGCCCATCACTGACCGCTGAGCCCGGGCGTTAGTTTGATTTGTTTGGGATAAATATCGGCCGTGGCCCATCGCGGTCCTCCCTGTCCTGCCTGTCCCTCAGCGAGCGGCTGACCACCATGGTCAAGGCCGCCATATTGTTACTGCGAACATCCGGTTAGGCCTTTCAAAATAAAACCACTATAGTCGACTGTGTTGCAGCATTTATTATTATTATTATTATTGTTGTTGTTGTTGTTGTTGTTGTTATTATAAGCCTTTCAAAATAAACCACTATAGTCTACTGTGATGCAGCATTTATTATTATTATTATTATTATTATTATTACTGTTGTTATTATTGTTGTTGTTGCTGTGATGATGATGATGTTATTATGAGCCTTTCAAAATAAAACCACTATAGTCCACTGTGTTGCAGCATTTATTTTTATTATTATTATTATTAGTAGTAGTATTAATTATATTATTATTATATTATTTATTTCATCTAAAATGTAAATACTCATGTACTGTAAAATACAATTACTTCAGATTTTTAGTTAGATTTCATCACTAATTATTATCAATTAAGCCACCCGGCAGTATATGAAGCTGTCAACCTTTAGCATTAAAGTTATGAACACATGAATGCATCAATAAGTATATAAATATTTATAGTTTTGTTATTTTATTTCAAGTAAAATTTGGGATAAAAGACTTGCACTTATTCTACCACTGAGGTTCACTGTTTGTCAGTTACTTGTATATAATTTGATTATTTTAATAAGTACTGTGCTGACGAGGTCCTGAAAATGAGTCTGTACATATTATACCTGTTATTATTTATTTAATCTCATTGTTGCTGTGAGTATTACTGCAAATATAAATGTTCATTGTTCATTGTTCTAAGATCAACAATCAACTTGTAGTCTGCTTTTATTTTGAAGGTGCTGCTGATCTGATTCCGGTGTGTTTCTCTCTGACCTTCTTCTAACTTGACTCGGCTCCACTTTTGGTCCCTATGGGAGTCTACAGTGGCTACTTCCATGGTGGTGAGATTGCAGTTTGTTTTGCGCATGACAGAAATAACAGACAGATGAGGTCGCTGTTTGAAAAATGTGAGAACATGAAGAGACCTTCATCAGTCAGGACTGACACTTTACACACACAATGCACCCAAGAAGTATGGAGGAAGTATTTATCACTTTATTTAAGTTAGTATGAAAGTATCATCTGCTAAATGTGCAGTAAAAAAAGTTCCCTGTGTGTTTTACTGTTATATTTGCTGAAAATTAGAACATTTTATAGCTTAACTGCAACTATTCACATCAGATAAATCTTTATTTTCAAATAGTCCTGGCCGTGTTTGAAGCTAATGAGAGACTTCGAGTGGGAAGTAACACGTAAACAAGAAGAATCACTGAAAGAAAGCGCAGATGAATTTATGATTTTTAATAAATCAGCTCAACACAACAGTAAGTAGTTTCAGTATGATTACAAAAATAAGCTGGAAAAGATTCCTGCAACCTTTTGACAGAGGCAGAGATTAAAATGTGTGTTTTTAATATATTAAAGGGCGTTTACGTATATTTCCAGTATTATCAGATTCTTCTTCAGTCAAGCTTCAAGACTCTCCTGTTCCAGCTTCACCTCGTTTGAACTGTAAGTGAAAAACAAAACACACATATAAACCTCTTACTAAGCGCACAGTATAAGCTGAAAATCCACCTCCAGCCGGTTGGTTTCGACACCTACCGCGTTCTTCAGCAAGTTTCCAGATTTGGTGAAGATGTTGGGTCTCCTCGAGGCTGGTTTGGTGGTTTCTGTGCTGGTCGTCTGGGGCAGAGACGGCGACTTAGGCCGGGTGTTGGTGGATGTTTGCGATGAGGGCTGTGACAGAGGTTTTAAGTAACTTTGGGTTGGGTTCGGTGTGTAGGGCTGAGCTGGGACGTAAGGCTGGGAGGGTGTGTAGGGTTGAGACGGGGTGTATGGTTGGGATGGGGTGTATGGTTGAGACGGGGTGTATGGTTGGGATGGGGTGTATGGTTGGGATGGGGTGTATGGTTGAGGAGCAGTAAAGGGTTGAGACGGGGTGTAGGTTTGAGATGGTGTACTGGTTTGTGCCTGTGAAGTGTAGGTTTGAGACGGGGTGTAGGGTTGAGGAGCAGTGTAGGTTTGCGTTGGTGTGTACGGCTGAGGCGGCGCCTGTGTTTGAGCTGGCACGAAGGGATTGGTGCTCGTGAAGCTCTGGGTGTTCAGGTAAGGCTGCGGCTGTGAAAAGGACTGAGCTGCTGGCGTGCAGTCGAACAGAGTGGGCGGCGGCGGCGGCGGGAAGTTCTCAGCTCCGTCCTCGGCTTCGCCGGCGGCGGTCCCGGGAGCCGAGCTCGTAGTGCTTCTTCCTCAGCTCCCCGAGGCGGACTCGCTCCTGCTCCAGCTGGTTCTCCAGCTGCAGTACCTTCACCTGAGAGATCCAGACAGAAGAACATCATCAACTGCTTTCAATCGACAGTAAACACACAAAACATGAGGACAAATTCAGGATTTGAACGCCTCACCTGAACTTCCATTTCCTCTGTTTTCAGCTTGATCAGAGACATGCCAGAGAAGTCCATTGGAGCTGTAAACACGTCAGAGTTAAAGCTGCTGCTAAAGACTGAAATATTTCACAACATTCATGTCCCCATCAGGATGAATTGTAACAACTTTGATAATGTTTCATCTAGCACCAGCACTGGATTAAAATTTCAGGGAATTTCACAGATTTTACACATCAAAGTCCGTCAACGGGATCTGAAGACTACAAGTCTGCAAATGAAAAGATCTGTTATGGCCGCTCCTCATCTCCAAACGCGGGTGATAATATGTCAATGTCATGTTCACATCTTGTTTCCACTTTCCCAAACTGTCATTGAATTCCTGTTTAATGTCACCACTTCCTCTCACCTTGATCGGAGATCTGCCTCTGCCCGTGTTTGGTGGATGTGACGACCACAGCGGCCATGTCATTTACATGACGCGATGCCTGCTGCAGCGTGGACAGCTTCTTGTTGTTGCGGTCGGCCTTCACCTGAAACCAACGTAAATCACAGCAGCACTAAGAATTTAAGAACATTTAATGAAGCACCACGCGGGCGGCGGCGGCCTGAAACCGTGATTAGAGTTACCCTCGGTGTGTCTTCTACATGCAACATCTCATTTAGATTCTTACCGTGAGATTAATTTGCTTGTAGGTCACGTACTGATGAGGTGAATGAATGTTTGGATATGTTATGTAAGTGTGATACGTGAAATCAACGGAGTAGGTTAAAGAAAATTCAACAAACTAATAACAACTTTGGAGCGGCACAGCTACTGCGTCTCTTCCCTTCATCGTACGTCTGCTTTAATCAAATTCTTGCAGCACATACGCTACGTCATGGACGGAAACATGCTGATTAGATCATTTGTTGGATTAAGCACCATTTGCACCATTTAAAGTGATCGGACGGCTTCAGGAAAACGCTCTGACTCCAGTTTGTACCTTTGAGGCGGCGACCAGCTGTGCGGTGCTCGCGGCGATCTCGTGCGAAGAGGCGATGAGCTCCTCGTACGTCCCGTTTTCACCCACGACCCGGTCAGCTGAGTCTCTGACAGCAAAAGAGGTGACCAACACAAGAACAGGTTCATCATATAGTTTGAGACTCAGAACAAATATCATAAAACTAATAATATTATGTGTTTGTATTGATGCTTACAGCAGCTGGGTGGCGCCCCAGCCCACAGCTTTGGAGGCAGAGATGAGCCCTTCGGTCCAGCGAGAGTTCTTGGCGTAAAATTCAGTGACAGACGCTGCGCCCTATGGGAACAACACATGCAGATGAATATTAACGCTTTTTGCCTCCTCCCTTCCTGTGTTTTTTTTCGTATTCACCTCACCACCTGCTCCTCATCCTCCACCTGATCGTTCAGTCTTCCTCGTGGTAACAAACGTAACAGCTAACTTTGTGATTCAGGGGGTTGGAAACTTGTTTTTTTTTCTTGATCACCCTCTGCCACGTCCAGCTCTGTCTTGTACCTGCACCTGCATCCTGGAGTTTTGCCACCTCTGGTTCAATAAACTGTTTGAACCGGTCTCCAGTAAAGAACACAACTGCGTGCTGTAGCTGCTATTAGCTCATGCTAGCTCAGTTTGTTAGGCGGGCTACCTGGACTTTGAGCTCAGAGGGTGTGGGGGAATCCTGATGACAGTGTCGTGCCAGAACTGGAGCTGGGTGAGCGGGCAACGTAACCAGCTTGTAGCTGCCATTACACCCATGTCTTATTTTTCCTACTTGACGAAGAGCGTTTTTACTCTTTACTCTGCTCTTAAAGGGAGAAAATCTAAAGCTCTTTTGTAATCTGAACTTTAGGTGACATGAACTCACCCGGCCTCCTTCCACGATGTCTTTTTGTAGGTCAGTAGCGGCGGTCACCAGCATGTGAACAGCCTGGAGATAAGAAAAGAGCAGAGAGGAAGAAATACTGAGTGAAAATGAATCACGGGTTCATGGAAATGCGTTTAAAGAGAGAAGATGAACTTGTTACCTTCATCAGGTCTGAACATGATCCCAGGATACTGTGAAGAAACAGAGCGAATGACAGATTTCAGGTAAGAAAGTGAAGAGAAGCTTAAAAATAATCATTTTAGACGATACATTATTCATCTTACCTCTGGTTGACTTCCAGCTTAACGCCGGTTGTGTCTCTCTTCGCCTGATTCAGGATCTCCTGAGGAACAAAAACAGAAATATTGAGCATCACAAGGTTTATCCCTCATGATGTGTGTATATGTGTGTGTGTGTGTGTCATTACATCCATCCGCAGCACAGCCTCTTCGATGGCAGTTGATGTAGCGATCATCTCTTTATCCACCACGTATCCCAGCTCTTCTTTCAGCACGTCGCGTCCTTTGGGGCGTAGATCCTAGAAACGAGATTCACAAAGTTAGAGCTACAGGAGCGAGCACTGAAACGTTTGATTCATGGTCCCCAGAGGATGAAGTTTACTGACTTTTCGAGTTTCACACGGGTCGACTGCCGTGAAATTTTTGTTTTAATTACTTTAGTTCAAGACCAGATACAACCAAAACTAATGACACTCCCATCAGTCTCAGCTGTCCTTGTCTTCTAGACTCTATCACTGGTTCTCAAACTGTGGGGCGCACCACCCTGTTGGGTCATAGAGCCACTGCAGAGGGGTCGTGGATGTTGATGTTAACATATCATGTCATTGACGCCTCCTGTCTCACCTGTCCCAAAGCGAGGATGCGTTGGACAGTGTATCGGACCGCGGTGGGATCCGCTCTCGGTAAACTGGCCTGAATCTTCAGATCCTTCAGGAACTGGAGGCAGTTGTTGGCACAGTCCCGACAGCTGTCAGTTAAACCTGAAGAAACAGGAGTGAGCGTGTGTTGGTGTCCGTGCGTGATGTGTTTAATATGACAGTCACGGTGTGAATGTGTCTCTTACAGTCGGCCTGGTCGGTCGGAGCAGAGTGAGATGTTGCTGCTCCGTTGACGATCGTGTCAGCGGCGAGGTGAGAAAACTGTGTGACCGCTCGCAACAAACCGCTCGCGTCTGAAAAGAAGAGAGGAGCATTAGATAATACGTACATTAAGTCACACACCACCAACTATTTCACTGATTTTGGTGAAACTGGATCATATTTTATGGAGAAAATGTTTTCTGGTTTTCCGTCTGATGTTCTCCGGCTGCTCCGCCTCAACTCTCTGTGTCCAGTCACCCCACACACCTTTTTGCTTTGTGGCTTTTGTTTTGTTTTTAACAATATCCGTACAGTACTCATTCACATTTACTCATCTGTCTCCCGTTTTTGTTGCACTCAAAGAGCCACAACACCCAGAATGTGCTCAGGATCTCAGAGGTTTGCGCACCGTTTACGTCAGCCTCCACAACGTGAACAGAAAACTTTAAGAAGAGTCAAACCTGGGGCAACTGGATTTGGTTGTAGATCAAGAAGATGTTTCACCTCTCATCTAAGATGCTTCTTCAGTTCTAGAAGTGAATCTACAACCAGTTGCTCCATATTCAACTCTTCTCAAAGAAAGATGACCTGGACGACTGAGAACCTTCACAGCTGCACCATCTATGCCTTGGGCCTGATCCACTGCCACCACATACTGTACATGTGGGATGCTAATGGGACACCCCCCAAAAGGACACGTGCACACAAATTAAGCTACTTGTTAGTTGATTAATCTATTTACATCACCCTGATCATTCACACATCTTTAAACCTGAACACACACACACAGCTCACTCACCGTTCCTGTTTGCCACGTAGACCGAGTGACTCTGCTGCATTTTGTCGATCGAACCCAAAGTGATTTCAGCTCGATTCACCAAATAATCTGAAAAAAAACAGGAAGAGAACTGGTGAGATACAACCCTTTTCTTCAAACTCTCATATTTAGCATTAACAAACAGCACAGAGACATTCAATAAAGGGCTTATTACTCACTATAATGCAGCTATAAGCAGACATAAGGGTTTTTACCAGGCGAGCTGATGCAGCAGACGTGTATGGGATCGTCCAGTTTGGCCACAGCGTCCAGTATGATGCCCTCGGCCTCCACCACAGCACACTGCAGCAGACAGAACTGCTCCTCCTGCAGCTTGTGGGTCAGCTCTCCTTCACGACAGGCCTGATTTAAACAAACGCTCGTCAGTAACGATGAAATGTAAAAACAGCTTCACCGTGCAGGCACGAACGCAGCGCAGCACCTGTTGCTGTAACTGAGCGTGCAGGTGTCCCATCTCCATGCTGCTCCGCTGCCTCTCCTGCTCCAGGGAGCTCTGGTGGAGCTGAGCTTGCTGTCTGAGGGAGTTCAGCTCGGCCTCCTGGTCCCTCACCGAGCGCAGCAGCACCTCCCTCTCCGCCTGCAGCCCCGCCAGAGTGCTGCTCAGCTGGGTGCCACTCTGAGGACCAAAACAACTGTCAGCATCTGTTTTCTCTTTTAAGAGGACTTGTAGATGACGTCACAGGAAATATTCCCACCATCTCTCTGCTCTGCAGGGTGCTGTTTGCACGCGACAGCTCTGCTCGCGTCGAGTCCAGCTCTCGTCTCAGCCGGTCGATCTCCAGCTTCTGCTCCGCGTTGATGGCGAGCTACGGGAAGGAAAGTTTAGTTAAAGTACTCATACCACACTGTGAAAATACTCAACTACAAGAAAAATCCTGCATTCAAAAGCTAACTTAAGTAAAAGTACTCGCCTGTTTTCTTACTCTATCTGAGGT
This sequence comes from Miichthys miiuy, assembly GCA_036365135.1. Lineage (NCBI taxonomy): Eukaryota > Metazoa > Chordata > Actinopteri > Sciaenidae > Miichthys > Miichthys miiuy. Next base: position 21,221,861 of record CM071619.1, on the reverse strand, counting down.
TTTTGGATTAATATTCCTTAAGTTTAAGATTGAGCTCATTTTAACTACTTTATATCTTGTTGGCTAGTTTAAACTGCAGCAATGCATCATGGTCATATGCTGAGAACCACGTATCTCTAAAAAAGTCAGAAAAACAGCCTGTTTTCAGCTTAGTGACGATGACCTCCAGTGAGGTTTCCACTGGACAGGAAGGGGATGCAAAACTGTAATCTGTAAAGTAACTAGCTTCTTTGTGTTTGACTCTAGAGGTGTAAGCTGATCCAGATCCCTAAGAGGTCTAGACTGTTGGTCCAAAAGAGACGTCGTCGTCAGTCGGTACCTGTTGCTGCAGCTGAGCTCTCAGAGCCTCCAGCTCTCGGTTCAGCCGGTCTCTCTCCAGGTCCAGGGAGCCCTGCTGCTGTTGTGCCTGTTGTCTCAGCGAGGACAGCTCGGCGTCTTTCTCTCTGGCAGAGCGAAGCAGCACATCGCGCTCCGCCTGCAGAGCTGCCAGGCTGCTGCTCGTCTGAGATCCCTCCTGAAGAACGCACAGTTTTACTGATAATACTAACTTTAAGGTAATGTTTTTATAATTATTATTATTATCGAGTCTCACCCTCTCTTTATTGTCCAGAGTACTGCGAAGGAGAGCCAGCTCTGCTCTTTGCTCCAGCAGCTCTTTGCTGAGTTGCTCGACCTGCTGCTGCTGCTGATTCGTCTGATCAGGAGACACATGTTCAACATTCAGGGATAATATTCAGGGGATGATACGAGGAGGTGACGTTAGCTGTCTGCGGTGGTTATGACTCTCACCGTGTTTCTCTTCTCCTGCCGTAGATTTTCCAGCTCGTTTTCCAGCTGCTGTCTGGCTCTCAGCAGATCGTCTTGGCCTTGTTTTGTGCTCGACAGAAGCTTCACCGTTTCTGCGTTCTGCAAAAATACATACATAACATCTATCTTCATATTTACTGCACAGATAAGAGTGATATCGATCTTTTCATTCAACTCTCAGCAAGAAGTTTCCAGGGCAGCGTACCTTCTTCATTAAGTCAGCGTGGCTGGTGATCAGCTCTGCGTGTCTCTCTTTGAGTTGACTGAATCGAACCTCTGCTGCCTGAGCTCTCGCTGGGATGGAGAGGACACAACATCTCAGTAAGATTCAGCAACAACCGTGCAGCTTTTTCACCCGAAAAAAAATCTTCATACTCACTGTCCGCCTCCTTAAAGCCGATCTGAGCCCCGACACTGATGGCGTTGGCGCTCCGCAGAGTCTCCACCTCCATCCGCAGGTGTTCGTTCTCCACCATGGCCATCTGTTTGTGGGTGCGCTGGTCCTCGACCTCGGCCTCCAGACGATTCACCTGAGCCTTTAACTCAGTGACACACCTCTGAGCCTGAGGAGAAGAAGGACAACTAGAAGACTGCAACTACGAGAAGACTGCAACTATGAGAAGACTGCAACTACTAGAAGACTGCAACTACAAAAGACTGCAACTATGAGAAGACTGCAACTACTAGAAGACTGCAACTACTAGAAGACTACAACTACAAGAAGACTGCAACTACGAGAAGACTACAACAACTAGAAGACTGCAACTACAAGAAGACTGCAACTACGAGAAGACTGCAACTACTAGAAGACTGCAACTACTAGAAGACTACAACTACTAGAAGACTGCAACTACAAGAAGACTGCAACTACAAGAAGACTGCAACTACTAGAAGACTGCAACTACTAGAAGACTGCAACTACAAGAAGACTGCAACTACAAGAAGACTGCAACTACTAGAAGACTGCAACTACTAGAAGACTACAACAACTAGAAGACTACAACAACTAGAAGACTACAACTACAAGAAGACTACAACAACTAGAAGACTACAACTACAAGAAGACTACAACAACTAGAAGACTACAACTACTAAGACTACAACAACTAGAAGACTACAACAACTAGAAGACTACAACTACAAGAAGACTACAACAACTAGAAGACTACAACAACTAGAAGACTACAACTACGAGAAGACTGCAACTACTAGAAGACTGCAACAACTAGAAGACTACAACTACTAGAAGACTGCAACAACTAGAAGACTACAACTACTAGAAGACTACAACTACTAGAAGACTGCAACTACTAGAAGACTACAACAACTAGAAGACTGCAACTACTAGAAGACTACAACAACAAGAAGACTACAACAACTAGAAGACTACAACAACTACAGAAGACTACAACTACAACAAGACTACAACAACTAGAAGACTACAACTATGAGAAGACTACAACTACTATGTGTATGTTTCACCTTTATAGTGATATGTGATGCAGGACTTACCTCAGACTTGATGAGCTGCAGCTCTGGTTTGAGCACCTCTAACTCTCTCTTCAGACTGTCATTCTGTGAATCCCTCTGTTCGAGCGAAGCGTCAGGAGCTCCCATTTGGCTGAGCAAATAGTACTGCGATGATAAAAATGCTGTATTAGCCGTGGAGGAGGTGGAAACCAGGATTTATCCTTTGACTCGCATGTGAACAAACCTGTGGGATCTGCTGTGCTTCTCTAAACTCTGGTTGCGGCTCCGGTTCCTCCTCCTCGTGACGCTCCTCGTTGGGCATCACCACCACCGGCTTTTTGTACTCACCCAAGGCGGCGGCACGCAGGAAGTTTGGAGGAGCCTGTGCACAGAATACATGTGCATGATGGGAAAACAGCACAAAACAAATGTATGTACACGTGGAAACATTTCTAAAGAGCTGTTACTTACATCTGGGAGATCTGGGATCTGGATGATACTTTTAAAGAACTCCATTTCTCTGGCTCTGTCGAAGAACTGTGTTAGGCTGCAGGAGAAAACACCGCTGTCACTGAGAGCACACAAATATATGATATAAAAGCGTGTTTTTGCCTAATAATACACACAACCTACCCTGTAAATAGATCACGGAAGCGCTCTCGATGTCCCAGAAGAACATCTGGAGCAATGCCTACAAACCAGAGCACACGATGGATTTCAGGCTCGACGTAACACAGTGAGGTTTCGATTGAATGAAACAAACAGATGTAGTCACTCACGGCTGTGCAGTTTGAACATCATCAGGACGGAGAAGTGGTAAAGAAAGCTGCAGTCCAGTATGAGCGGGATCAGGCGTCAGTCTGCACTGTCCGGCTGGAGTTGTAGATTTGGCCCCGTTGGCGTCGAGCTGGCGCAAAACTTAAGACGAGAAAAATATCAAATATAAATCAAATTAAAGGACACGACACATAATAAATCCCATGAAATCAAACGTCCACTTGAGGCTGGCTCCAGAAGTGAGTCAGTCTCCATAAGTCCCCATGTTCAAATGTCCAACTTCACAGCAGAAATAAAGCACGGTACAAAAAACAGTTTTGGTCTCAGAAACCTGTTGGTGACATCACGGACACTATGTCCATGTTTTATACAGACTATGTTAAAGTGAGCCACACTGTTGTTCCTTCTTTACCACAAACACCCACCAAATGTGGATTAATCCACTGATGGAAATAGTCCCCAACAAACGTACTACTTCTGACAAAACCTACTAAAACCGGCTGTTTTAGGGAATTATTCAGTCTTATTTAGACGTTTAGACAAAAGATTTAAAGAGCGTCACAGACTGGTGGGGAAGTCAGAAACTATTCACCAACACGACAGCTGTGTTTCCATCCAAATGTCTCGCAAATTTAGTCAAGGAAAAGTTGAATGAACGCTGGTTTCCATCCACCAATAATTAAGAGTTTGCTTGTGAGGTAAGCAGTGGGTGGCACCAACTGTCCAGTCAGAAAGCCGGCCAAAAAGATGTCCAGTGGAAGCTCAAACAGGATGTAAATCAGACATTTGTGTTTGTTCCATGTATTAATGTGAGGAAGGTTACATCACATCTGTGTGGAGACATGACCGCCTCCTGTGGACTCACCTGTCTCAGACATCTTCAGTCCAGCATCCAGGTAGTCCAACAGTTCCTGCGTTATGTCTAACCTACAACACATGAAACACACGTTTATGAAGCATCATGACAAACAGTGTATTCACGTGGCAGCTGCTCAACAACAACAACACATGCTCACACTTTGGTCGGGTCATTTCCTGCTTCCCTGTCCAACGTCTCGTCACTCGCCTCCAGGTTGCCTGGAATCGCCTTGTGCTGTGAAGACAGAGGTTGTCACATAACTTTGTATAAACCGTGAAACTACGGTGGGTACGTTTGATAAGTCTGCCAGCAGATTGGCATCCACAAGTCAGAGCTGTCGCTTCTTTTGTGAGATTTCCACGACACAGTTGGGGTTGTCGGCAGGATTTGAAAGAAGAGAGACGATGACTTGAGGATTTAAGGTTAGTGAAAGAGAAAGAGAATGAAGTGGCACGTAACAGCGGAGAAAGAATCAGCGTGAAAAAGAGTTTTGACAGTTTTACCTTTGCGTGAAATTCCATTTTGAGGGAGAGAAATTTGGCAGACAGAGCAACGATGTGACCGTATCGATCGTGCAGGTTTCCCTGGAGAAAAGAAATGAAAGGTTTAAGATGTCAGTCATTAGTTTTCTGATTGTTTGCACAGCAAATAAACTGTAAAGATGTTAAAACAGTAAACAGTTAACAGTAAAATGCTGCTCTAACATTAACAATCTAATAATGTGACAGCACAACATGTACTTTGATACACCTCTCACACACTGTTTGCCCTCCTGCCCTCTAGGAGGCGTTACAGGACTGTTTAACTGTATATACTGTATCTGACCTGTAGTGTGTTCATATGTAGCTGTTTACTCTGTATATAATGTCCACCAGTCGCACTGTATATTTATTACACTTGTTCCTGCAACTGCACGTGCTGTATATATTTGAGTGTGTCCATTTTACTCTATCTATACTGTATATATATATTAAAGTATTTAAAATATATTCCACTATATTATTAATATACTGTGTCTCTATACATGTGTACATTCATCTGAACGTTACTGCACTTTTGTGCACGTCTGGTTAGATGCTTCATTATATTTCAGTGTCTCAGTGCTTTGTGCAATGACAGCAAAGATGAGTCTAATCTAATCTATAGTTATCTGATAATACTTCTGTACTTTTACTGCAGGACTTTGACTTGTAATAGAGTTTTAATTTGGTATTTTTGCTTAAATAACTCCATCTCAGTTACTCACCCAGAGGATGCCCATGTCTTTAATGTTGCGGCAGTATCTGTGAGAGTCTCTGACAGCCTGCAGGTCAGACAGAAATAAATGAGATCACGCTTACACCATCACGAGAGAGAAAACAAAAGAGTCAAACTTACATTTCTGTGTCCGTCCCGGAGAACTTTGTGCAGCAGATAGCAGAACTTCCAGCTGACCATGGAGTTGCTGGACAGAGGCAGGTTCAGGATGTAGGACCAGAAGGTGGTGGCTCCACCCTCCTTATGTGTACCCATGATGATGTCTGCACAGCTGTTAAGGAAACTTCAGAATACTGATGCACAAGATGGTGGAAATGAAGCACAAAACAACAAGTGGGTGAAGTTTTTGATCAGAATAACTTGATGATGCATCCAACATCTGACATGCAGCCCCTCCAGCCCTCAGCTGTACTTTGGTGTTTATTTAATTAGCATTCAAACAGACCAAACTAAGATGGCACATTAGCACACTTTGCTCACAGAGCTGCTCACAGAGCTGTCTGTGAATGCTCCTGTGAAGTGTAAAGAAAGGATACTGCGCACATATTTCTCTTTGGGCGGTGTTTCAGTGGTGGCGACAGTTTTGCTGATGCTGTGGAGCTGAAAGAAAAGAGACAACAGACATCAGCAGGTAAATCAGCTGCCATACAAGTCAACGAGTCGCGGAAATAGATAAAACCTCAAGATAAAAACAGAAAGACAAAGCTGGATTTGGACACAACATGTCTTCAAATCAAAGAGGAAATATAAACATTTGCAACACTTTTTCTGAATTTAACAAACTAAAAACCAGCTATGGACTCAAAGTTAACAAAATACGACATAAAACGACTTCTTTAAAAGCTGAATTACTCACCTGTTGTTTACCAAACTGCTCTTTCTCCGCAGCCAAAGCTTTTTCCGTCTTATTGTCGCTTTTGTTCTTCGTTTTGCTCATGTTGTGGCCGCGCTGCACGCAAACTTGAAAAGTCTATGAATCCACCGTGATCAGGCTCCAGGTGTCCTCTCCTCACCTGTGCTCTCCAGAAGTTTCCTCCTTTTAATTCGCTTCTCCAAATCAGTTCATCACAGCCTCCTTCAAGTAAACAAAGCGCTCTGTTGTGCGTAAAAAGCTCTCCAACTGCGTAAAAACGCGCACTGGATTAAACTCGCCAAATGAGTGAAAGGTAATTAAATACCTCTGATCTATAGTTTTTAGATTACAAATAAAAAGTAGAATCTATGAACAGCTATCGACATTTCTTCTGAGTCACCACACACATCTGAAGGCAGTGAAACTGGAAAGACAATATAAGGACGCACCAGGCAGCAGCCTTGTAGGACTGGTTTCACATCTCACCCACTTCACACAATGCAGCCTGTTTAAATCTCAAACAGGGCCTTTAAAAGAAGTCATCTCTGGTACATCCCCAAAAAACATGCAGATAAATCCACTGGCACCAAATTAAAAACAAGATTAAGGTTCTAAAAATGTTTTAAATCCATGACAGTGTATTTTTATTATTATTTTCATGTGCTACAGCTGAGTTCAGCGTGTATAGATGTGCATACAGGTTCAGAGTTTGCAGTAATAATGATTTAAAAAACATAAAATAATCTGTCTGGTTGGTGCCATGTCCAGGGCAAGATTTGGATGAAAGTTTCACCTACCTGTTGGAGGAAAGAAAAAAAAGCTGTTATGTCTTAACACACCCAAACTAAAAGGAGGAACTCCTCAACTGAAGCTTTTACACCCTTGATGCCACCACACCCCGTGGACAAGAATAGAGAGAGAGAGAAGCACCATGAAACTTTATGTCAGGGAACTCCCTCCAACACATGGACAGAAGAAAGAAGGCTTAAAGTGATCAGTTGTTAAAGGAATAGTTCAATATTTTGGGGGGAAATATGTTTATTTGTGTTCTTGCTGGGAAAAGACTGATGCCACTTTGATATCTAGCTTAGCATAAAGGCTGGAAACAGCCTGTCTGTCTCTGTCTGAAGTGTAAAAGAACCAGCACAGAACAAGAACTTACTCGAGTTTTTGTAAGTAAGCAGCAGCCAGGAGGAAGTTTTCTGCAAAACCACAAGACAGGTACCTTCAAGACATTTTGGGAACGTCTGGAAAGTTCTCTACTTTGCTTTCTGGTTAGTTAGATGAGAAGATCGATACCACTCTTATATTTGTATGTTAAATAAAGACTCACCTGGACACCAGAACAAGATATGATTTTTGGAAATATGTTTATTTACTTTCTTGCTGGAAGTTAGATGAGAAAACATCCAGTGACCAGCAGGATGTCACCGCTCCCGGCCAAGAAAGAGTCCACACCTTGCAACAAGAACACAGGATTATGTCTTTAAATGTGATTAAATGAATTTAATTGTGACATACACAACTTCTTGTCCCTATCGTGTGGTTGAAATGATTAATGGACATGGCAGTGACCCAGATCCCGGTGAAGACACTCCAGGAACACTCTGAGGTATGCTGCTGAACCAGAAAGACGCCTCAGACATCGACAACAACGTGAGCAGTAAGAATGAGGAAAGACGTATGTAAGCCTTTTATATCAGATACTGAACCTGTCGTGGACAGCAGAGCTCTGACGTGTCCGGCTGTCTCCCTCTCCTGGTGAAAAACATCAAATCTCAGCAGGCTGGGAGGTGTCTGAACTGTGGCTGTGGCTCCAGAAGTGAGTCAGTCTCCATAAGTCCCCATGTTAAAATGTCCAACTGTTTTATGTTTATGTTTTTATGTCATGTTTTCTTCTACCTGTCATGTCCCTTGTCTTTTAAACTGTACTACAATGAATCAGAATCAGAATCACTTTAATTCTCCAGGTGTGTGTGCACACACGAGGAATCTGAGTCTGGTTACACTTTGCTCTCTTAGTACAAACATATTAAAACCAGTTAAAAAACAGAACAGAGGACTTGACAGGTAAACGTATGTACATATAAAAGGTAAAAAAAAAAAAATATATATATATATATATATATATATATATATATATATATATATATATATATATATATATAAGAAGAAGAAGAATCTGCTGCTACTGCTGCTGTGTGCGTGTTCGTCCTCCGACCACCAGGGCGGCGCTACTGCGCATCCTCACTGCGCATCATCATCACCAGCCACTTCCAACAAACTAAAACAAGAAGCGCTTACTCGGCGTGCTCGCAGTGCGCTAACTGACGCTTCAAATCAACAAGAATGAATTCACAAGAGTCAAACTAACGTCTAGAATAATGCGAGCGGCTTCAACGGACGGACAACAGATTTAAGAGTAACAAAAAAAATTCGCGGGGTACGTAAAAAAACAAACAAACCAAAAAAAAACTGGACATTTCTTCTTCTTCTGTCTTTATTCAGTTAGCGGTGTTAGCGTTAGCTCAGTTAGCACACTAAGCTAAAGCTCCCTGACGGTGACAGCCGGGTGAGTCAACGTTACCTGATGAATGAAAGCACCGAAACTACACCCAGACTACACCCGGGGATGTTTGTATTTATCCTCAGCACGGTTCAGTTCGTCTCCATGGTTACAGTGTTATGTATAAACCCTCCGTTAAAACACACTTTGTTGCTAAACGGCTCTGTTTTAAACAGCCGCATGTGTTAGCCAGCTGAAGCTAAGTTCTGCTAACAAGCCAAACTATGAATCTAAATAAATTAAAATAAATAATTAAACCTCCTGCTGGAGCCGACATGTGGGCTATTTAACTGTGTCACGGTGTCAGCTAGCTGCTGCTACTGCGGCTGCTCATGTGATCTGTGCCCGGACATGGAGAGCGTTGGCCGGGCAGGCAGGCAGGCAGGCAGGGAGGCTAGCATGATGAAATATTGGCAGGAGGCTTGTTCACTTGTTCATGCACACACACACACACACACACACACACATACAGTGTGTTAAATAACAAACATCTGCACAGGTTTGGATGTGAAACAGAGACTTTAATCTGTAATTTACAGCAGCTTACATGAGGTTTAATTTTTTAAAATAATGTATGTGTTTTCATTTAGATAATTTGTGATGGCTACTACTGAGATGGATTCTGGTTCTTCAGAGAGCAGATCAGAGCACGGGACGTTCGATCCTGATTCAAAGTACCCACTGAAAGTCCTTTACTGCGGAGGTACGGTAAGGCTGGATTCACACGGGATCAGACGCTCCGGCAAAGAAGGAGCTTTTTCCATTCATTCATTCGTGCAGTCCGCTATGCAAGGGGTGTCAGCAAAAAAAACGCCCCGGTGTGTGAGAGAGAGAGAGAGAGAGGTTGATCCAGATCCACCGTGACATGACGTGTCAATCAGACACTCAGATCGGTCAAACCTCCACAGACCAGGTGGATTCACGGCCTAAACTCTGATAATCTACCTGTGTGTGTTCTGACTGTTTATTTCATGTACCAGCTTCTAAATCTGAGTCCGACAGATAGAGAGAGAGAGAGTGCTTTGGTCGAGAACAGTAACAGTGAGAGAGCGCCGGCCTCGATAAAAGTTGCTAATCAGCGAAACAAAAAGTTATTTCCCGATCGTTTCACAGCGGTTACACTCAGCACGTATAGACACGCCCGCCATACCACCACCACCACCACCACCGGACAGCCCTGCTACGACTTGCCGCGACGCCTGATCCTGATGTGTGAATTCATGCTAAAAATACAACGTCTCACTCGGTTTGGCGTCTTCACAGGATTTATTTTGGTGCCCTTTTTTTCTAAACTTGACGATGTGATTTATTTCCCTCCGCAGTGTGCTCTCTGCCTACCGAGGTAAGTCTGAGTCTATCGAGCAGATTCGCTTCACAGATGTGTTGACCGTCGTTTCACACGTACGCTGTTGTGTTCTGCAGTACTGCGAGTACATGCCTGAGCCGGCCAAATGTAGGCACTGGCTTGAGAAGAACTTCCCAGATGTATTTGCCAGGATGACTGTAGGTGAGTGTCATTAAAGATTTCCTCAGCGTCTACGATCTGAATGTTTGTTTTGGGCTGTATAGATTTATAAAATAGTGTCAGTGTATGGATGTGCTATTGTTATGGCTTATGCTTTTTTGTCTAATTCAACCCTCAAACCAGCTTTTTCAGACAAAACCAGCGTATGATATCGTCACACTTTACTGTAAAGTATTGTTCTATAAATACACGCAGCGGCCTCCCTCTGCTGGTTGAAACCAGGCTACTGCAGTTGAATTTCAGCTATTGGCTGACACGGTGGCAGCTTTCATCACCAACCACTCTCAACTTCTCCTATAAAACCGGCGTCTCCAGACTCTGCAGACTGTAGCCGCGCTCAGACTCACAGATTCACGCGCAGCCTCTCTGAGTTGCTATCTTAGCCAACGTTACGACACGGAAACGTCACAAACGGCCCTGAGTTTGCTTCAAGTGAATGCCGAAGCACCAGCGGACTTTCTGTGTGCTCCCAGTGCCGACATGGATTGGAGCTGACGCTGCAACACGTTTTCCACACAAGAAAAAGCAGCGGCTATCCTGTTACGAAACAAAGATCCTAAAGGTGAGCGTTTTGTCGCTGGATTGGTTTTAATATTTTCCTGTTTGTTTTCTGTCTTACTGGTCCGGCAGCGAATGCACCCAAGCAGGAAACCGGCACTGGAGAAGCACCCCCTGCCGGCGAGGACGAGGAGAAGAAGAAACAGAAGAGAGGTACGGTGTCAGATATTAGCATCTTCTTTCAATCTTATGAGGTGTCACGGTGTTATTCATACATTAAAATATTATTGCTAGATTATAGTTGCTAGATTTACTAGTCCGACGTGGCGCTTCACTTTCCCCCGAACATCAGAGAGACGGTCCGTATTGTTGAGCCTCGTTTGAGATTCGAAGTGAGCTGAATCGATATTAAACGATGGAGTCTATACGAGGTTTAATCTGGTTTCTTTTGTTTCCTTTTTAAGGTGGAAGAGGTCAGATCAGACAGAAAAAGAAGACGGTGCCTCAGAAAGTCACGATAGCAAAAATCCCAAGAGCCAAGAAGAAATACGTCACACGGGTGTGCGGCCTGGCAACGTTTGGTAAGAGCCCTCGTGTTTTTTATTATCAATAATTCTCTGTCTCTTAATCTGCTTTGTTATTTAACGTACACTCTGTGTGACTCTCGCAGACATTGAACTTAAAGAGGCTCAGCGGTTCTTTGCCCAGAAATTCTCTTGTGGTGCCTCCGTGACAGCAGAGGATGAAATAATCATTCAGGGAGATTTTACAGACGACATCATCGACGTGATTCAAGAGAAATGGCCTGAGGTGAGCGCAGACGTCCGCTTTCTTTGTCCCTTCGTTTACTTGTTTCCTCATTTGGATTTGAGTTATTTTGTTCTGAGTTACACAGTGATGAGAGAAATGTTAGATACACGGAGGACAGGAAGTGAGCAGACCGGTGATAATTTCTAACTGCACACCAGCTGTCCACTAAGAAGTTGAGTGAGATAAATAGAGAAACATTGCCGGTATATTTGTGCACAACAATGTGGCATCCTGCAGCTCAAGGCAGTTTGAGGGCAGTCTGATGTGGAGTTGACACAAATCAGTCTAAAAAATGTTTTTCTCACCGTCAACAAATCCAACGAAAAGACCAAAACCAGCAACATGTCCGTGTCTCTCAGCACTGAGCCAGTTTCTTCCTACTGAAGGCGTCACTCTTTAAAAATGGGTCACAAACAGACGAGAAAAGTTTGGATCGCCTTGAACGAGTAACAGAGCCAGGCGTCGTTCATTGAAGGAGGTAACATGTTAATAAACAGGGGTAGATGGTGCACTTGTTGGGGGCTGTTTTCAGGGTCCCCACCAACAGGAGGAAGAGATATTTGAACTTGTATCACATTTTTTGGGAAGTTGAGATTTATCACTGATCGTCCATGAAGACTTTATCATCTTTAAGTCCTAAAAAAAAATATTCAGAGGAGTTTTCTTTAGACAAAATCCTCCTAAACTGATGGTCAGTGGTCTAATGTGCATCTGTCGTGGAGGTCCTTGACATGAAAAGGTTTGGGAGCCCCTGCTGTATGCCTGTGTCTTGTTTTGTGCTCATATTTTTGATGAACAATCACTGTTCAGCACAAAACTTAAATATACTGAGTTTCCTGTGACTGCTTCACAATAAAAGCATCCCTGTAAATCACTCGTGAACTGGCAGCAGTAGGAAATGTTGGCTTAGCATTAGCAGTAAGCTCGCCTCCATACAAACAATGACCCGACTTGACTCAAGAAACGACTGTTGTATCCGCCTGTTGTTGGAGTTTCGCCCACATTCGACTAAACTCCTGTTTTGAGAATAACAGACCTTTTTCACAGCAGCCTTTTTGACATGAAATGGTAGGATGAACAGTGACCCTGTGGTGCTGCTGTGAAAGTCTCCTTGCAGAGGAAGAAGACCCGTCAGGCTTTGATGCACACACACTACATAAATGGATATATTCAGTGCTGGTTTTAGTCTTTTCATGGGAACGTCTAACCTCTTTAATGTCAAACAACCTCCGTTAAGCCCGGTCTCTCCGTCTCTCTGCTGCAGGTGGATGATGACAGCATCGACGATCTGGGTGAAGTGAAGAAGTGAAGACCAAATATGCACTTTTACTGAAATGGATGTGACCTGTAACAGCGACAGACCTGGCCAAATGTACACACATTAAGTCATTTTATACCTATTTTATTTACTGTTCATAAAAAAGCTGCGGACTTGGGCCACTCACTTGGCATATTTTTTTTTTTTTTTTTTTTTTTTAGTTCATAGCTGCTTTCTCGTTTGCCAAAGGTGTGGTATGACGTGAATCCCTCCCAAATGTTCTTCACTCAAACGAAACTGTAGGCTAATAAATTTCAGTCTCCACCTTTCACCTGAACACTCACGTCTTCTTTCAGTTTGTTTTCTCGTTCTTTCATCGGGTGTGCTGCAAAAAAAAACATTAAAATATTTCTTCTTCAGGGTTTCGATTGGTCGTAGTCGCCTTGTTTTATCTCGGTAAATGGCCGCGGGTTACTTGTTTTTCCAGGCGTCCTGCTCGTTCCCCATGAGTGAACCTATTCCCCCTGCATAATAGTTTTATAATGAGGACACACTCCCCAGACAGATAACATTTACAGTTGTTTCCACGCTCCTCTGGGTCAATACCACTTCCCCCCGGAGATAACACATAGTGCACAGATGTTCACTCCACTTAAGAATTAGCATGTTTGTCCAAGAAGCGCAAACACTATTCCCTACCAAAGAAGAAGTCAGCTGGTCCGGCGTATCTGTGTTGGCGCTATAAAGCGCAGCAGGTCGTCGTCGATGCTTCGTTATCGGTTCAGAGGATGAATCTCTCTCAGGCGGAGGTGTGCTGCGCCTTCGAGTCGCCCATCCTGGATCAGGTTTTACCTCCCATCCTGTTTTTGGAGTTCATATTTGGACTGATGGGGAACTTCGTCGCCCTGTGGATGTTCATCTTTCATATGGACGAGTGGAAGCCCAATGCTGTGTACCTGACTCACCTGGCTGTAGCAGACTCCATCGTGCTGTTCTGCCTACCTTTCAGGGCTGACTACTACAGGCGTGGAAAAAACTGGCTCCACGGCGATGCCATGTGTCGTATCCTGCTCTTTCTGCTCGCCGCCAACCGTGCGGCGGGGATCTTCTTCCTCACGGCCGTGGCTGTCGACCGTTACTTGAAGATCGTCCACCCGTTGAACCGGATCAACCAAATGGGCCTTGGTTACGCTCTCTGGGTCTCCCTCGGCCTCTGGGGTCTGATTTTTCTCGCCACTGGATATCTTCTTGCCAACGAGCACTTCTTCTACAACAGCAACCGTACGCAGTGTGAGAGTTTCAACATCTGCATGGGCTTCAGCCCCCTCTCCACCTGGCACAACACCTTCTACGTCGTCCAGTTCTTCCTTCCCACTTCGATCGTCGCTTTCTGCACCTTCAGAATCACGTGGCAGCTGAGAAACAGGACTTTGGACAAAAAGGGTAAAATCAAGCGGGCCGTTCAGTTTGTCATGGCCGTGGCTTTAATCTTTATTATCTGCTTCTTTCCCAGCACGATATCCCGCATAGCTGTGTGGATCCTAAAGGCATGGTATGATGAATGCAAATACTTGAAGAGGCCAACCTGGCGTTCTACACGTCAGTGTGTTTCACCTACTTTAACAGCGTCCTCAACCCTGTTGTGTATTATTTCTCGAGCCCTGCCTTCAGCGGCACCTTCAAGAAGCTTCTGAATAAGTTGCTGGGAAGGAGCGATGACAAAGATCAGAAGGAATCATCCGAGAACGAGATTTCCACCGTTGATGGTAGAAGGTCATAAAGCAGAGAGGTTAGACGGTTAACGTCCTGGCTGTTGATAAAGTTTTACAATAAAATGTAGAGAAGAGGTTTTGCTGTAATTGTTAACAAAATTACCCACCTAAAATAATTATAACCAGCTGAGTGCTGTTTACCTGTATAGGTACGCTTGTAAGTGTGTTTGCTGTGTTTAAAGTAATTATGAGCCATTAACAATGACAAATATTCTTCACTTGTGAGGAAAACTGGTTATATATTCACTGCAAATGTTTGGAAAGGTGAATAAATCTGTCAAATAAGTGATGTAATGTATATATCCGCTTTTTCTGATTCTTCTGATTTTTTTTTTTTTTGCCACTCAATGAAATATTTACAGTACAAATAAGTTCAACTGAAGTTTGGTTAAAGTGTCTGAGGTTTTCTGAGTCTAGGAGGGTAGTGAGCATTTAGGTAATTTCAACTAATGCTGTAAAAGCGATGCATTTCACTCTAATTTTCTGTGTGTGTACATTTTTTGCACAGTTCTTTGTATGCTGTTACATTTTCTGTTCAATAAATTAATCAAACGTCAGGATAACCAACATAAACCCTGTGGTACTTTGTGTCTTTTCCGCCTCGAGATATCGTATTTTAACGCTTTGACGCTCAGATGTCCGAACTTACGTTCAGTCGTGTGAAGGCAGCGTTAGTTCCCACAGTGATGTCATCGTGTGCAAGGTTCGGGGCTGGAAAAATAACATATAAAGGTGCAAGGTACGCTACACCTACCCACCCGCGGCATCCGTTTACTGAGACTCAGTTCACCAAGAGAGTCAAAGTAACAACTCTTTCTGTGATAATGAGGGAACGCTCCCCAGACATAACAGTCACAGTTGTTCCCATGTTCCTCTGGGTCAGTCCAAAGCAGCGTAGCACAAAATTCAGGACCCCGTAGGTGAGCATTTTCTATGCACACCTTGGAGTATCTTTGTGGACTCTGTAAACTCAGCCCCCTTTCCCGACCCATTTCCATACACCTATAAATATAATTTCCCCAGAGATAACACCGTGCACAGTTGTTCATGTGCATGTTTGTTTAGGAATTGTTTGCATAAATGCAAACATTATTTCCTACCAAAGAAGAAGTCAGCTGGTCCAGCATATCTATATTGACGTTATAAAGCGCAGCAGGTTGTCGTTGATGCTTCATTATCGGTTCAGAGGATGCATCTCTCTCAGGGGAACGTGTGCTGCGCCTTCGAGTCGCCCATCCTGGATCAGGTTTTACCTCCGATACTAATTCTGGAGTTCATATTTGGACTGATGGGAACCGTCGCCCTGTGGATGTTCATCTTTCACATGGACAAGTGGAAGCCCAATGCTGTGTACCTGACTCACCTGGCTGTTGCCGACATCATCGTGCTGTTCTGCCTACCTTTCAGGGCTGACTACTACAGGCGTGGAAAAAACTGGCTCTACGGCGATGCCATGTGTCGTATCCTGCTCTTTCTGCTCGCTGCCAACCGTGCGGCGGGGATCTTCTTCCTCACGGCCGTGGCTGTCGACCGTTACTTGAAAATCGTTTACCCGTTGAACTGGATCAACCAAATGGGCCTGGGCAATGCTCTCTGGGTCTCCCTCGGTCTCTGGGGTCTGATTGTTCTTGCCACTGGATATCTTCTTACCAGTGAGCACTTCTACTACAGTAACAACCGTATGCAGTGTGAGAGTTTCAACATCTGTACGGGCTTCAGCCCCCTCTCCACCTGGCACACCACCTTCTACGTCGTCCAGTTCTTCCTTCCTGCTTCAATCATCGCTTTCTGCACCATCAGAATCACGTGGGAGCTGAGAAACAGGACTTTGGTCGTAGATGGGAAAATCAAACGGGCCATTAAGTTTGTCTGGGTTGTAGCTTTAATCTTTATTATCTGCTTCTTTCCCAGCACGATATCCCGCATAGCTGTGTGGATCTTAGAGGCATGGTATGATGAATGCAAATACTTCGAAGAGGCCAACCTGGCGTTCTACACGTCAGTGTGTTTCACCTACTTTAACAGCGTCCTCAACCCTGTTGTGTATTATTTCTCGAGCCCTGCCTTCAGCGGCACCTTCAAGAAGCTTCTGAATAAGTTGCTGGGAAGGAGCGATGACAAAGATCAGAAGGAATCATCCGAGAACAAGATTTCCACCGTTGATGGAATTAGGTCATAAAGCAGAGAGGTTAGACGGTTAACGTCCTGGCTGGGCTGTTGATAAAGTTTTACAATAAAATGTAGAGAAGACGTTTTGCTGTAATTGTTAACAAAATTACCCACCTAAAATAATTATAACCAGCTGAGTGCTGTTTACCTGTATAGGTACGCTTGTAAGTGTGTTTGCGGTGTTTAAAGTAATTATGAGCCATTAACAATGACAAATATTCTTCACTTGTGAGGAAAACTGGTTATATATTCACTGCAAATGTTTGGAAAGGTGAATAAATCTGTCAAATAAGTGATGTAATGTATATATCCGCTTTTTCTGATTCTTCTGATTTTTTTTGCCACTCTCCATGAAATATTTACAGTACAAATAGGTTCAACTGAAGTTTGGTTAAAGTGTCTGAGGTTTTCTGAGTCTAGGACGGTAGTGAGCATTTAGGTAATTTCAACTAATGCTGTAAAAGCGATGCATTTCACTCTAATTTTCTGTGTGTGTACATTTTTTGCACAGTTCTTTGTATGCTGTTACATTTTCTGTTCAATAAATTAATCAAACGTCAGGATAACCAACATAAACCCTGTGGTACTTTGTGTCTTTTCCGCCTCGAGATATCGTATTTTAACGTTTTGACGCTCAGATGCCCGAGCTTACGTTCAGTCGTGTGAAGGCAGCGTTAGTTCCCACAGTGATGTCATCGTGTGCGAGGTTCGGGGCTGGAAAAATAACATATAAAGGTGCAAGGTACGCTACACCTACCCACCCGCAGCATCCGTTTACTGAGACTCAGTTCACCAAGAGAGTCAAAGTAACAACTCTTTCTGTGATAATGAGGGAACGCTCCCCAGACATAACAGTCACAGTTGTTCCCATGTTCCTCTGGGTCAGTCCAAAGCAGCGTAGCACAAAATTCAGGACCCCTTAGGTGAGCATTTTCTATGCACACCTTGGAGTATCTTTGTGGACTCTGTAAACTCAGCCCCCTTTCCCGACCCATTTCCATACACCTATAAATACAATTTCCCCAGAGATAACACCGTGCACAGTTGTTCATGTGCATGTTTGTTTAGGAATTGTTTGCATAAATGCAAATATTATCTCTTACCAAAGAAGAAGTCAGCTGGTCCGGCGTATCTGTGTTGGCGCTATAAAGCGCAGCAGGTTGTCGTTGATGCTTCATTATCGGTTCAGAGGATGAATCTCTCTCAGGGGAACGTGTGCTGTGCCTTCGAGTCGCCCATCCTGGATCAGGTTTTACCTCCGGTACTAATTCTGGAGTTCATATTTGGACTGATGGGGAACTTCGTCGCCCTGTGGATGTTCATCTTTCATATGGACGAGTGGAAGCCCAATGCTGTGTACCTGACTCACCTGGCTGTAGCAGACTCCATCGTGCTGTTCTGCCTACCTTTCAGGGCTGACTACTACAGGCGTGGAAAAAACTGGCACCACGGCGATGCCATGTGTCGTATCCTGCTCTTTCTGCTCGCCGCCAACCGTGCGGCGGGGATCTTCTTCCTCACGGCCGTGGCTGTCGACCGTTACTTGAAGATCGTCCACCCGTTGAACCGGATCAACCAAATGGGCCTTGGTTACGCTCTCTGGGTCTCCCTCGGTCTCTGGGGTCTGATTGTTCTTGCCACTGGATATCTTCTTGCCGACGAGCACTTCTTCTACAGCAGCAACCGTACACAGTGTGAGAGTTTCAACATCTGCATGGGCTTCAGCCCCCTCTCCACCTGGCACAACACCTTCTACGTCGTCCAGTTCTTCCTTCCTGCTTCAATTGTCACTTTCTGCACCATCAGAATCACGTGGGAGCTGAGAAACGGGACTTTGGACAAAAAGGGTAAAATCAAGCGGGCCGTTAAATTTGTCTGGGTTGTAGCTTTAATCTTTATTATCTGCTTCTTTCCCAGCACGATATCCCGCATAGCTGTGTGGATCCTAAAGGCATGGTATGATGAATGCAAATACTTTGAAGAGGCCAACCTAGCTTTCTACACATCGGTGTGTTTCACCTACTTCAACAGTGTCCTCAACCCTGTTGTGTATTATTTCTCGAGCCCTGCCTTCAGCGATGCCTTCAAGAAGTTCCTGAATAAACAGCTGGGAAGGAACGATCCACAGACCACAGCTTCAACTCAGAACAACCACCATTGACGGTAGAAGGGTATAAAGGAAGGGTAGAAAATGCCAGTTTCTGAACTTTTCCATGAATGCATACTGTGTGTTAAAGGTCTGGCTATTGATTAAACCTTTATTATCCTACTGCATGACTATAATAAAACGTAGAGAAGGGGTTTTGCAATGAAAAATATTCATCATTTGGGTTATATATTCACCGCAAATGATTGTAAAAGTCCAAAAATAGGTATCGAGCCATTGATATTAGTTTGTTTTGTCCTGAAGTAAGTCTGATTCCTCTAAAGGTCCAGTGTGTATCATTTAATGGTGTCTAGCAGTGTAGTTGCTAGATTGCAACACCCTCCACTCACCCAAAATCCATTTCCAGAGCCAATGTTTAGTTTGTCCCTTCTGGTCTACGATAAAGTCTTTGTCTGCTATTACATTTTTGTTTTTAATGGATAAACCAAACATTAGGATAATACTTTTGTGTCTTTTTCATGTTTTTGTGCTCAAGAAATAAGAAAGGCCTGCAACTAATGATTATTTTATTTATTGATTGATTGCTGATTATTAGTGTGAATCATTACTTGCCTTGTAAAAAGTCAGAAAACAGTGAAGAAAATCAGTTTGTTAGTTATTATATTCTGTAAATAGACACACAGGACCTTTAATTTCCAACTGATACTATAAAAGCAATTTATTTCATATTTACATTCTTTGTATGCTGTTACAATTTGTTTTCGATAATAAATAACATTTCCAACTAATGACATAATATATGCCATTTTTACTTGTGTTGGTGATCAAGAAATTGTTTTTTAACACGTTGATACTCGGATGTCCGAGCTTACGTTCGGTCCCGTGAAGGCGGCATTAGTTCCCACGGTGATGTCATCGGGCTGGGCTAGGAAAAACATGTAACGGTGCGAGCAGCGAGGTCCGCTACACCGACCAAACCTGACCTGACCCACAGCATCCCTTTACCGAGACCCAGTTCACCGAGAGAGACAAAGTAAGCTTCCACAACAACTCTTCCCGCACCTGTCTGTCTTTATTCGCCTTAAATAACACCTCGGCGGGGTTTTTTTCAAGCTAGCCTGGCTAACGTTGGCAGTTGGAGCGCATTCCAGCAGGGACCGAGCCTCTTAGCTACACAAATATAACCTAAATTAATATGTTTAAGCACTAGTGAGCAACATATTTAATCAAATTATACTGGCTTTGTGTTATTAAATGTGTAAGAGGCTGAGGAAAAAAGTGTTACACCCAAGTTATTCCAGAGATGCAGCAAGCAAGAGCCCAGCCCAGACACAAACAAACAACCGCCGGGGCCGGTCTCATCATCATCCGTCTGTCAGCTGTGATTTCTACATTCGTGGTTCATATATTTAAACCGAAAGAGGCTCAAGGTGTGCTTGTTGTTTTGGTCTGGCAGCACCGGCTTGGGCGGGAGGAGCAGCCGTGTTGAGGTGATGTTACAGCGGACACAAGGCTGCTCCTGTTTACCTGGTTAGTAGTGATGGGAAGTTCGGTTCTTTTTAGGGAGTCGGATCATTTGACTCAGCTCATCAAGAAGAGCCGACTCTTTCGGCTGCTTGTTGTTTTGGTCTGGCAGCACCGGCTTGGGCGGGAGGGAGCAGCCGTGTTGAGGTGATGTTACAGCGGACACAAGGCTACTCCTGTTACCTGGTTATCATCGTGAGGCATACAGTTAGTGATGGGAAGTTCGGTTCTTTTTAGGGAGTCAGATCATTTGACTCAGCTCACCAAGAAGAGCCGGCTCTTTGGCTCCCAAACGGCTCTACATGTTACCACTTAATAATTCGGTCAAATTTAGCTGATTTGACTTATGATTTGTTTGTGTACACATATATCATGTATATATTCAATACATCCTTTGTACTGAAACATTCAAAAGTAAAAATGACATCTTCTAATATCAATAAATTGCTGTAGCCAGTTGTTTTCATTGCGTTTACAGACCCCTTGTAACTCACTGAAACCGCCCAATGAATGCACTAACTTGCTTGTAGAACCACTCTGCTACACAAAGCAGATAATAATAATAATCACTGCTTACTGCAGGGCTATTGAGGCCACGCCCTCTACCTGCACAGGTGATTTCTGTACCTGGACCACACTTTAGAGCCACACATTTGAGCTCGTGGACTACATAATATTGTTCAATAAAATAATTCAAACTTGATAAAGTTCTACTTTATTTTTTTACTTTAAATTGTTGGATGCTGAATCGGTGGTGTGAGTGCAGAGTGTGAAACATAACGTCTGTCCTGACCTGGCCTCTTTCTCTCAGTGAATCATCTGTTTTCTGAATAAAAAGGGAGCACAGTCAGACCAAACACCTACAGATGATCTTTGAGACGGAGGAATGTCTCAGTTTGGTGTCTGAGGTGGAAAATCAGCATCAGTTTTCGCTGAGTCGTGAAGACACGAGTCCAGCTGGACGTCACATTTATTACACGGGTGAAAATAAATAGTTTGGTCATAAACAGTGAGCTGTGACTCGTCCATTATACCAGGGTGTAATGTTTGAACGCAGTGGAAGTTTTAATGTTGAATCAAAATATAATTTCATTAATCGACTAGTCAGCTGTTTTAATAGTTGAATAATTGTTTATTTTTTCAAACAAAAGTGCTTTACATTCACAAGTATTAGCTTCTCTGTTTTATAAACTCATGGTACCAGTTGCTATCACTCCATCTTCATCGTGTTTCATCAAAATGTTGTTTCATACTTTGAGTTGACTCATGGTGACGTTGTTTTTTGGTCTTTTCCAGCTCCCTTCCATCACATTGGGACTTTGTGGGGTGGTGGGGAAGGCCTAGTCCTCCCTACCCATCATGGACAAACAAGGAACCATGAGTACACCAGGCAAGGTCAGCGGGCTCAAACCCCCGAGTAAAATCAGCCGTCCATCCGGGGTCCCAACAAAGACGTCTCCATCGTCTGGTATGAACATTTGTGAGTAAAACATGAATATGAGTGAAGGTAATATCACGCAGCTTTGAAGACAGGACGGTTTGTTTTGCTGTTTGCTCTGAGTGATCTGTTAAACCTTTAAGTCCATCCTTTAATCAGCTTCACTGACTGACTCTCATTTCAAAACTTGTCACATGTAAATATTTTCTGGTTTTCACCTCCTACGATAAATATTTTTGGGATTTGTTTGTCAGACAAAACAAGACATAAAAACTTGTGATGGACATTTTCTACAAGACATGATGAGCAGATAATGAAAATAATCATCAGTTGAACTTGAAAAAATTACTGCTACAATGATAATATAAAAACTTTATTTATATCACACGTGTCTTTTAGTTCTGAAGCTCATCAGAAGCAGATTAGATCAAATATAGGAGGAGCATCTCTGTGAAAACAGACCTCTCATAACTGTGACTGCAGGCTCTCCAAAGCCAGTTCCTCCTGAGAAGTCCCCCGGCAGTGTGACGTCCCCGACCCAGGAGGGAAGTGCGGACTTCCAGATCGGAGAGAGAGTCTGGGTCAACGGCAACAAGCCCGGCTACGTGCAGTTCATCGGGGGCACGCAGTTCGCTCCCGGGCAGTGGGCGGGCATCGTGCTGGACGAGCCTATCGGGAAGAATGACGGGTCCGTGGCGGGAGTCCGGTACTTCCAGTGCGAGGATGGTAAAGGGATTTTCACACGGCCTTCGAAGCTCTCCAAGACTGCACTGCCAGAGAAGGAGGCGAACGGGAGGCAGGCCAGTCCAGCACCAGGAGCAACGGCACCGAGCGAGCCCGCACCTGCTGGCACTACCTCAACAGGTAACACATTTCTCAGTGGAAACACAGAAAACAACGTTCTGCTGTTTGCTTGATCATCTACGACTAAAACTAAAATCTCTGTTCAGTTCAGGGCACCAGCATAAAGACGAGCGCTGCACTTAACCGAATGCTCACGTCCAGCGAGTCGGTGTCGAACATCTCAGACCCTGACTCCACCAAGAAGATCAAGAGGGAGCTGAGGCTGGGAGACCGAGTGCTGGTAAGAAGCTCCGTGTTCACCTGGTTTGGATGCATTTGCATGTGTTTCTTTGATACTTTAGATTATACTGTAGATTGGCGTTAAAATTTACATGTCTGGGGCGTCGATTAGCTCAGTTGGTAGAGCATCCGCCCCATGTACAAAGGCCCAGGGTTTGAATCTGACCTGCAGCCCTTTGCTACATGTCATTGCCCATCTCTCTCTCCCCACGTTCCTTCAGCTGTCTCTATCCAATAAACTAAAAGGCCAAAAAAATATCTTTAAAAAGAGAGATAGAAGAAATCAGACAGTGGAAATCATTTCAGTAAACAAAAAACTACATCTGTGAGACCAACGTGTCACAACAATGACAAGATCCAACGATATTAAATGACCTTTCTCCGAGCCTCGGCCACACACAGTCATCCATCACAACTTTCTCTGGCAGATATTAGAAGCAAAATTCCAGCTTTTGATCCGAGTGTTAACCTTTCCCGCTCGGCTGACGGACTGTGGCTGGGCAGCACGGCGCAGGGCAGATGGTGTCCTCCTGGGTCGACTTTTACCTCCCACAGCGGTTGAATGACGCATACAGGAGCTCTGGGGTTAACTTTGAGACACAGCAGCCTTTTATTTAATCGTAAACTGCAACCTACACTGTTTTTCTTTCTAACCGAGCTCCTACCGCTAACCTACTGCTCTTATAACAGTAGTACCTATTTTATTTTCTAAAATATAAAAGCCAGAAATGCAGGTGGAGCCAAAATGTTTACCGCTGTGTGAGAGAGGCACGGCGTGTCGCCTGTACATCACAGCCTGCAAAGCATTTCTGAGTTATACTGTGATGTAGTTATCGGTGTAGAAAATGCTGCGTCAACATAAACCTGACTCCACTTAAGTCAAGTATCAAATATGCTTACTCAAACTGTGTTAAGTGTTGGTCAGAGGAGTTCAGCTATAAATATTGGATGAGGGGTAAGTCAGTCGGCCACAGGACACCATGAGTGCACAGCGAAGACCTTAATTGTGAATACATTTTAAAAAGAGCGCGGTAAACTGAACTTTTTTTTGCGTGTAGGTCGGTGGTACAAAGGCAGGAGTGGTCCGGTTTCTGGGAGAGACCGACTTTGCCAAAGGAGACTGGTGTGGAGTGGAACTAGACGAACCGCTCGGCAAGAATGACGGAGCTGTCGCGGGGACGAGGTAAAGCCGCGATCTGTTTTTAACAATCATCCATGAACGTACACAGAAGCTGCTCCTAAACCAGCTGCTCTCCTCTCAGGTACTTCCAGTGCATGCCCAGGTACGGCCTGTTCGCTCCCGTCCACAAGGTGACACGAATCGGCTTCCCCTGCACCACGCCCACCAAGGCCAAGAGCTCACGGAGGAGGTCCACCCTGAAGAAGAGCCCGAGCGCTTCCTCCATCAGCTCGCTCAGCTCTGCCACCTCCTCGATCGGCGGCAAGCCCAGCCGAGCAGGACTGGTAAGTACGACTGCGCTGCGGTATTTTCTGTCAAAGAACAGAGCAGAAATATAAACACGAGAGGTCCAAACTGTTCCTTTAAACACTTCAAACACAACGTGAGGCAGGAAACAGAAACTTTAACCTGCGGCACAGAAAACAAATCAAGACATTGTGCCGATGTCGAATGTTGTGACAACAGAACAAAGACTTCAGGTCACACAGGTGACCTTTTCTTTCCTCCTCTTGAATCGCATTTCCACCTCCAAGCCTCCCACGCCGAGCACAAACAGACCTCTGTGCTCTGGACAGGTTAGCGGTGACGCGGTGCTGATTTGTTACATCAAATATGTTTTCAGAGGGCGTGATACTTCCTGATTTTTTTTTTTTATTAGCAGGAAATATTTTGAATAAACGTATTTGTCAAGTCATAAAATGTTTGAATTGAACATATCCGCGTCCACGTGCTGGATTTTATTTGTTTCCTGTCTGCTCGCTTGATGTCAGTCAAATTTCAACAAACTCTCTGTAGTGTGAATATGAAGAGTAGCTCGTGTGGTTCTTGCATCCTAACCTCGATGTGTTACTTCATATTTTCTTCTATCAATATCAAATAACAAGCAAAATGTTAAATGTGAATCTCCTCCAGCTGACGGAGACGTCTGCTCGCTACGCTCGTAAGATCTCCGGCACCACGGCGCTGCAGGAGGCTCTGAAGGAGAAGCAGCAGCACATCGAACAGCTGCTGGCCGAGAGAGACCTGGAGAGGTGCGAGGTGGCGAAGGCGACGAGCCACGCCGGAGAAGTCCAGCAGGAGCTGACGCTGCTGAGGAAAGGACAGGATCAGGTCGGACACGTGCACACAAAAAAAAGAAACAAACTTATAAATCGTAAAGACAGAATTCTGTGCGTAGGATTTAGCGACACCTAGCTGTGTATTTGCTGCATTACAGCTCCCTCGCCTCACCCTTACGGTCTAGATGTCTCTGACTGGATCTAAATTAGATGTGACAACACTTTTGGTTTGCATTCACCGTCTCACGCTGAGTTCTTCACTCCGTGTCTTACAGTACGCGGTGGAGATGGAGGCAAAGTTGGATCAGCTGCGTTCGCTGGTGGAGGCAGCAGATCGAGACAAGGTGGAGCTGCTCAACCAGCTGGAGGAGGAGAAGAGGTGGGTGGTCTGACCTTACCTGACGTGACACAGTCCAGTTTCGTGTTTCTGTCTGAAATGTTCTGATCGTTCCTGTTTGACAGAAAAGTGGAAGATCTGCAGTTTCGTGTGGAGGAAGCGTGCATCACCAAAGGAGACCTGGAGGTAACTCGTGCTTCTGTAACCAACATTTTCTCTCTCACTCACTCCAGCTTTAAACTCGTCAGGCTCTTTATGAAATATTGACACACTACGATGATGTGATCACGCTCGTAAGTTCAAAATGTCGACCTCGCGCTCTCCTGCGTACGAGTGTCAGGATCTCTTTTGTTTCTACTTGCTCTGTTCATATGTTGCTGAATACCACATTAAAGGGACAGTTCACCCCAAAATCTGATCTTTTTCCTCACCTGTGTATCAGCTGTAGAGATGTCTGCCTCCTCTTGAATATAATGAAACTAGACGGCACTCAAATACACAAAATATATTTCTCTTTCCAGAAATCGTGACCCGTTTACTCAAGATAATGTTTTCGTGTAAGTTACACCCACCAACCGTGTCACCGCACAGAAGGAAACGTTCGTCTTCTCATGGACGAGAGGCTCGTGCTGAGCTAATCAAACATCAATAATGGGTCAGCACTTTGACCCGATATTACCATCTTCTGTTGTTCATGAGGCGTCCTGGTAGCTCACCTGGTAGAGTGCCCCATGTACAAAGGCCCAGGGTTTGATTCTGACTCCCTACCTTCCTGTCACTATCAAAATAAAAGTTCAAAAAGCCCCCAGAATAATCTTTAATCCATATTCTATCCCCAACAGGATGAAATAGTTCCCGTTTCTGTCTACGGTTGGTGGGTGTAGTTCGGTAGAAAGAAAATAGTTCCTACATGAAACCGCTCACAACATCTTCTGTGGATTATCTCGAGTCATAATTTCTGGAAAGACACGTTGCTGTTGCCGTTTTGGCGCTTCGAGCACCACAAACCGACAAACCAGCGAAGGCAGACATGTCTGCGGTCGATATATCTCCAAACTTCAACTCACACCAAGTCAATCTGGACCACAGGTGAGAGGATGATTTTGAGGACTGTCCCTTTAAACATCTTTAAAATGTTCAAATATTCTGCACTAACTCGCATTCCCGCTTTGAGTTTTGAGATCTGATGATTAAATCAGTCATTCTGTCTAAGGTTCTTCCTTCTCCCGCACTCTTTGAATCATTCATCTGCTCTCCTGTTCAGACACGTCTTTTCCTCCCGCTCATTTGATTTATTCATTCATGCTTAATTCACTCACCCTTCCTCTCAGATTTTTCCACCCATCTGCGGCACTTTGAATCACCATCCTTCCTTCTCGTCATCTTTTCCGTCCACATGCCCGTTTCTTGTCTTGCCTCGCCGTCACGCTTTCATCTTCCTCTCTCGTCTGCATCTCCTTCACTCATCAGAGGATTCACAGCAAACAAGCGGCAATAGAGGAGAAATAAATCTGAGAGTCAGAATGAGATGATTGAAATAATTAACCCCTGATGTTCCTCAGAGCAGAACGAGCAGATAATCTTTTCCTTTGTTCGCGACGACTGATGTAATTGAAATGCTGGAAACCGTCAGTGCTCTTCTTACTTCCTGGCCTTCTCTTTAAAGTCCTGTCTTCTCTCTGTCCGTTGGCACAAAGCTGGCATGTCAGTGTTGCATTGGTGTGTGTTCTCCTTCTCTTCCTGCTCTCTCTTACTAACAGACGCAGACCAGACTGGAGCATGCCCACATAAAGGAGCTTGAGCAGAGCCTGCTCTTTGAAAAGACCAAAGCTGAAAAACTCCAGAGGGATTTAGAGGACACTAGGGTAATGCTGGCAGTCCCAGTCCCACAGCCGGACTGAGTGACGTACTTTCCCTCTCCTCCTCCACTAGGTTTAATAATGATGCACAGAATATATCGAAGGAACCGCAGCGTGCAAACATGATGCAAATTGTCAGATTAATCACAAGTTTCTTCCCCCCGTGGCCTAGCTGACGATTAGCTCGGGCGTAGGGACATTAACATCTCATCGGCCTTGAGCTTCTCTAATAACCAGGTCTATCATACTCAAAGTTATGCATGCATGCATGCATGAGTTTTTTTTTCAAATGATAGAGTTTGGAAATGCCTGTGCTTCTGACGATGTCGGCCTTCGTTTTTCTTCTTCAGCAAATCCCATGAAAAACTCAAAACCAACAATGTGTTAGCCTCTTTACTGAACTAAACTTTACAGCTTCCTGCACCCCAAATCCACAGGTTTCCACTGAAGACATACAACTTAAAAAAACTATTCATGAATATGTAGTTTAATTTTTAAAGCGGCTCAATCATGTTACTAAAACTGTAGTTTTTAAAAACCAACAGGAGGAAACTGTGCATTCGTTGGGGACTATTTTCAGCGGTGGATTGATACACATTTGGTGCTCTAGAGCAGTGTTTTCCAACCCTGGTCCTGCATGTTTTAGATGTTTCCTCCTCCACCACACCTGATTCAAACGATCAGCTCGTCATCAAGCTCTGCAGTGGCCTGATAACGAGCCACTCATTTGAATCAGGTGTGTTGGAGCAGAAAACATGCAGGGCAGTGTTCCCCGAGGACCAGCACTGAAAAACACTGCTCTAGTGCACTGGTTCCCAACTTGGAGATACCAACCACCTCTAGGGGTCGCCAAAGCTTTGTGGGACACAGTTAAAACAACCTAAAAAGACATAAAAGTCATAGAAAAGTGAGAAGAAAACACTAAATCTGTCAGAGAAGAAGCATGATTGTTAAAAAGTAAGTAAATAAATAGATAATACAGACAGAGTATTGTATAAAAAGTTCCTGAAATATGAAGAAAACTTCATCTCTGATGAAATATTTAAATAATAAATGAATCTTCCTGCAGTTATTGCGTTCATTATTTAGGATAACTGTACAGTTTATCAGTTTGTCTGTTCTGTTATTGTTACATCAAATATAACAAAATATGTTACACATTTATACACACACACACATTCGCTGTTGATTTTGGTCTTTTCATGGGATTCATTGACAGACAGAAAAATGTACAACACTGCCATCCTTTTACTCTTTAACCAGAAATCTGAGCTTTGACCTGTTTGATGAGTCAAAGTCTCAGCCTGCAGTAAGACGGTGAATCGCTGCCTGCACCAGATTCTCTGTTGGTGGTTCAGACGACGCTCTGGTCCTCCTGATGAAGCAAACATATCCAAAAAAAAAAAAAGATGTTCCTGAAGGTTTTATTCAGTAGAAAACTGGAAGTGTTTGTTCTTGTTGTGCTGTTTATTGTATTATACTGAAACGTCGGGGAGTCAGAGATAGATGGTTTTATTCTAATATAGTAACTCTTTAAACATCCAAACTGCTAAAGTGAAAATAGTACAGTGAAAACTTAAACTCTTAAAGTTAAACACTTTATTTGGATGTTTTATTACATAGTAACTGTAGTTTTTACGACGCCTTCTCCGGGATAACGAGGAATAGAAGTGAATAACTGCAGGTGAATTAATGAATTAGTGATTACTTCAGTAAGGCAGGATAAAAATATGAAAGAGACACATGAGGAAATAAAATTAGCAAAATGTTGTTAATTGAATCATCAGACATTCGTCGATTTTTGATAACGGATTACTCGTTTAAGTAATTTATTGAACAGTTGTATACAAGTTGGCAGACGCTGGCGTGCACTGGCCAGAAGTTTTTGTCTCTCGATCTACGCCTGAACGCATTAAACTGGCCGCTGTAATACTCTTCTACTCATGGTCCATACATTTATAACAAACTAGATCGTTGTTAACGTTTCTTTTTACGATTTTCTGATGTTTTACAGACAAAAAAGTATCAAGAAATAATCAATATATAGTCAGCTTTCATTGCTAAATTAATATAGAGTGGTGTAATCCGGTTAAAGCAGTCACACTTTGTTCACACCACACAGCCCAGGTTTCCTCTGTCCTCTCCTCTGCCTCCTCGTTGCCTTCATGCCTCCTTTCTTACATCTTCCGCCGTAGGTGGCCACGGTGTCTGAGCGCTCCAGGATCATGGAGCTGGAAAGGGAGGTGGCGGACCTCCAGCTCAGGCTCCGGGCGTCGCAGCAGAAGGAGGACGCCGCGTCTCTGTCCCAGCAGCAGATCAGCAGCCTGAAGGCCCAGGCACAGTCTCAGGAGAAGAAGGTCTGTGGAGAGCGTCAGGTGGTTCGTTCAGCAGCAGCTGCTTGTAAAATAGATTATTCGTCACTGTCATGATCGTAGAATTTATGGCATGATGTAAAACGGGTGTCATTTCTATTTACAACCCTACTTTTATCCCCTAATGTAAATATGAATACGTCCTCTTTATGTTTGGTTTGTTAAAGCCACTGTGGAGATGAATAATTTACGGCTCCGCTCATGCACGTGTGTAATACTGTACGTTCTATACTGTGTGTCCTCAACAGATCAGCGAGCTGAGTGTCGACGTGGAGAGCAAACAGAAAGAGCTTCAGTCTCTACAGCAAGATAAGAGCTCTGTGGAACAACAGCTGACCAGCCTGGTAAGAAAGGAAGAGACTCGTAACGATCACAAGCGAACAGACGGAAGATAGCGCTGAATTAGAAGAACAAAACAAACGGGAGGACGTGCATTCGTCGGGGACTATTTTATGTGTTGGATTAATACACATTTGGTGCTGTAGTGCGCTGGTTCCAAACCTGAGGGTCCTGACCCGTCCTAGGGGTCACGAAAGCTTCACGTGGGGTCACAAAACTGTATTTTTTTATATTGTAGATATAACCTCACCTGTGCTAAACAGCTTTGTCCTGCATTCAAACTTGGAAACTTTCCATGGGAATTAACAGGAATTTATGGAACTAAACGGGAACAAACTGGGAAGGTCGGCCCTTTAACAGGGAACTCAAATATAGTTGTTGGTGAAAATATATTTTATCATAATCTTGACTAAAACAACCAGATTTCATGCAGGTACACTCGAATATCTGCTATTCCTCAATCACATGCACATAGCACACTGCTTACTGCAGGCAGGGCTATTGAGGCCACGCCCCCTACCTGCACAGGTGATTTCTGTACCTGGACTATTGAAGACACACATTTGAGCTGTCTGCTTATGACAAAACAAAATATTTATATTTATGTTTGGATATGATGCAGTTTGTTTGAATTACCCCCAGTTTACACTTAATTACCGTAAATTTCCATAACTCCCATGGAGTTTCCGAATTGGAATATTTCTAAAATACTTCCCATGGAAAGTTTCCAGAAAGTGGATCAGGTTTAAAATAGTTGATTGATGTTCAGTTGATCAACATCTGCACTAACTGTTTTCATTCTAACAGCTGTGATTATGTCTGACTTAATAATAACGGTAATACTGACTCACTAGGCCGACAGTCTGCGAGGGTCCACTCTGTAACTGTACACGTGTTTATTTTTCACTGTGACGTGTTCTTGCTCGTGGGCATCGTAAAGAAGTGGCCTCATTAAGAGAAGCATTTTATCCACAAACCTCGCATGTTTTCTGCGTCCGCTCATTATCCTCCGGTTAGCTCAAGCTACAAGAATGTTACTACGTGAGCGATTAGCTCGAAGTCAAGCCCGACGTTTTCTCCATTTCAGAGAGAGAAGCTCGAGACGGACGAGGAGGAGAAGAGGAGGACGGCAAAGACCATGCAAGGTGAGCACGTCAGACGCGTCTTCACTGTGTTTGATTTATTTTTCTGTTGTTACAGTCGATGTTTTGCTTCCTGTCAGAACTGGAGCAGAGTGTGGAGCAGTCCAAGAAAGACTATCAGACCCTGAAGGAGGAGGGCGAGCGCAGAGAGAAGGAGCTGACACAGGTCGGTGTCTATGTAACTTTATACTTTAGATACTGATGTTGTTACTTTTCAGATTAATATTTAACACAGTTGTATTTAAGTTGGGATGTTTTGTGTCTCTTGGGTGTTACTTTAACGTGTGGTGATAAATGTTTTAGTGCCACTCAGCCACATTACATAAAACACGAGGTCATAAACTGCAACACATTGTTAAAGACTGAGAGTACGTTCGGACAGGATCAGGCGCCGTGGCAAAGGGGGGCTGCTGGGAGTGTGTCTATATGTGAAACAATCAGGAAATAACCTTTGATTTCTGCGATTAACCGGCTTTATCGAGGCCAGCGCTCGCTCACTCTCATTCACCGTCTGTGTCACTGAGCCACTGTTGTGGAAAGGAAATTTAAACTTCTTTGTGTTTCTGTTTGGCAGCGTAAATTTCAGTCAGACTCAGATTTAGAAGCTGCTTCATGAAAGAAACAACACAACTAGGGTTGCAAAATTCTGGAAATTTTCAAAGTTGGAAACTTTCCATGGGAATTTGTGGGAATTAATGGGAATTTATGGGACTAAATGGGAAAAAACAGGACTTTACAAAATTGAAGGTTGGCCCTTAACAGGGAACTTATATATAAATATATTTTAGCACAATCTTGACTAAAACAACCAGATTACACGACCACAGCATTTTTTTTCCAAAAGTTCGGTCCGACTCTCGGCAGGTCGCTGTGTTTTCTGGCGGACAAAACGCTCTACCACCGCTCAAATGAATGGAAAAACCTGCGTGATCGCTGTAGCGCCGGATCCTGTCTGAATGTACCGTCAACCAGAGGACCCCAACGCGTTAGCTTGCCTTGTCACCCCTCAGAACAAAAAAAGCTGTTTCTTGTTGGTGTCCGTTGTAAATTATCTAAAACTAAGCAACAAATTTGTGCATCAGGACTTTGTGTTTTCTTCCTTCCTTTCCCATTAATCATCACAACCCCTCAGATTCATTTTTAACCGATGAAACGTGTACTTTCACTTGAACCTGCAGATTTTTTTTGGCCACTTGTGGGCAGCAGAAAGAAGTCATGAACATCAACACTGACATATCATCACCTTTAAAGTTGATAAGGCGTTGTTGGAGTCGTTTATTTACATTCACAGCTCATTTAGCTGTGGCGAGGTAGAGCGGGTCGTCCACTAATCAGAACATCGGTGGTTCGATCCCCTCCAGTCTGCATGTTGAAGTGTCCTTGGGCAAGACACTGAACCCCAAATTGCCCCTGAAGGCTGTGCCATCGGTGTGTGATGTGTATGAATGGTTAGCTCCTCAAACTGATGAGCAGTTGGCACCTTGCATGGGTGTGTATGAATGTGTGTGAATGAGATGTAAAGTGCTTTGAGTGGTCAGAAGACTAGAAAGGCGCTATATAAGTACAGTCCATTTGCCATTTATTGAGCTGTGTTTGTGTAACCTGATGAGTATAAGTACCATATTCACTCACTTTGAGCTCCGTCTGAATCTTTAGCAGCTTAAATCCTCCACTATGTATGCAGGTCGTGCACCGTGGGGTTTTTAGAGCTTTGTCTCTGAACACAGTTTGCTGCTGCTGCTGACATCACTTCTTAAGGATGTCAACAGTCTCTGTATTGTTGTGTTGACACGGCACACAAAAGAGCCAGAGAACTGCTGTCTCTCTGAACAGAGTCGAAGTCACGGCTCTGACTGCAGCTAACGGTCGGATAACGTTTGTAGACGATGAATCAGCGTGTTGGCATTTGCTGATTCTCACCAAGATAGCTCAGTCTGCTCGTGGCTGTTAACAGACTTCAACAAGTTGTTTGTGGTGCTCTTTGGAAGGAAACGCTGAAAATGCCACAACCAAATCGTTCTTGGGACGTTGAAGTAGCCTTTCCTTTAAACCAAGCTTCATTTCATTCCTTTCATTCAGAGTTACTCGAGAGCTGACTACGTCCTCGGGCCGTGTTGATGTTGTTAAAAACATCAAACTCTCATGAATCTACTCAGTCTGTCAGCTGCTCGTCATCGTGATTTGTTCAAGTGTGAAATGAAACACTCATTAAACAAAGATAAGCAGTAATTTATAATAATAAACTAAACTCAGAAGAATCTGCGAGCCAACGTAAACAATGCAGCTTCTCAAACATTTTAATAAAATGTTTTGCAAATGTTTGATGGAATCACACTGACGGTATAAAAAGTGCACAGCGTACCCGTGACGTCACCCAGAATATCTGGCCGCCGCCATATTGGTAATCCTCGTCTTCGCCTCCTGGAAAACCTGTCAATCAAGCGTCCACGACTCCTGCATAACTTTAAGCCTTAATATAATCTGAACAGGTGAGTTGTATATAAATTCACTCAGTACAGTTGTCATGACGGAAATTAGCTGGAGACCAAAACTGTTTTTGTACCAGGCTGTAAACATGTTTATTTCTGCTGTGAAACATGGGGACTTATGGAGACTGACTTGCCAGCCTCAAGTGGACGTTTGAGGAACTGCAGTTTTTCTAAGCTTTGGACGTTGCTGCTTTAAACCTGTACTGTATATTTTTCTTTAGACTTAAAACACAAACAATGTGTTTTAAATACTGTTTATTAATATGTGAACATTCTGTGTTCTTATGTGCCTTCTTTGTGTAACTCTAAAGAAACTCTGTGGTGTGTTTGAAGCTACAGAAACACTCTGCTCATTCAGTATTTATGCACTTGTGTTTTAGCAGACGTGACACATCTGAGCAGTTTTAAGAGTATTTTGTTCTCTTCGTCTAAAGTCAGAGTGTTCATACTTCAGCTCTCACTTCATGGAGCTCTGTACAAATGGATTGAAACGAGAACCAGCTGAACAAGCTTGATGGCTGACTCAGTAAAGAGCCGTCTTTCCTTTTTTTTTTTTTAACCAAGATTTCTAATGACCTCTGATCTCTCCGCTCTATTAATGGAACAATGTTTTTTTTTAAAGCGCTAATGTCCGATTAGACTCGAGCATTTTGTGCCTTTGTACCACACATCAGGAAATGACATTTCTACATTTACAGACTACTTTTTGCAGTGTGACAAACCCTCAGAGAACCAACACACAACCCTACTGATAGACATTTTAGCATCTTTCAGCTTTTTGTTTTAGCTCACCAGACCAAAAATAGAGCTGAAAGACTCTAAATGAATGATAACTGCTGGATGTCTAAAGAAACAACTGTTTGCTAACAAAGTTCAACATATCAGCTTTATAAGGTGATAATATGTCAATGTTGTGTTTAAAGCTTGAGTCTGCTGCCCCCAAGTGGCCAAAAATGTTACATAAATGTAAAAATGCTGCTACGGGATCGTAAATCAGTAGATATCAGTCCGTCTGTTTACTGTCAGAACAGATGACAGGATGAGACAGTTCACAACATACTGAAATTACCCTAAAAACATATACGTTCTAAAAAAAACGTGCATGTTATCGTACCACGTGGAGATAAATATTATCAATATGTTTGTTTCCCAGGCCACTGAGAAGTCGGAGAGGACAGCGCTGTCGCTTGAACACCTGACCAATGAGAAGAAGACGCTGGAGACACAGGTGAGCAGACGCCCTCATGGGAAATAGCTTTTGGCAATGATCTGACATGTATGAAGCATCGTTGCAGAGCGTGTACGCCCTCTCATGGAAACGTCATTCCCAGATGGCGTTGGCCTCTGCCACATGTAGCTGACATTACAGTTGACAAAGACTTTATTAAAGCAGTGCACACTGCTTTATCCAATCCAAAGCTTGATGTACGTCTGTGCGTTCACGTGTGCACAGCCCTGTGAAAGGATTCGCACATGCATTAGTTTAAGCATTTGTAGCCTGCAGAGTTTTTCATTACGTATTCACATCAGGATCCTGCACTGACCACATGTGACTGTCCCAGTCATCGCATTTAATCAGCCACACATGAAGCGCCGTGAACTCATCCCTCTCTCTCCTCTCACGTCCACGTGTCACCACCACCGTCTGTACCTTTTTATTTGTTTTGATCCGTTCACACTCGTAAACTCGAAAACCGCGCCTCCACCTGCCGTCTGCAGCTCTCTGGCGCCCCCTTGCCTCGCCTGCGTTCATCTCCACTCGGTGAGCTCAGTCGGCCTCCAGCTGCCTGTGAGCTCCAGATGGTCGGCCTCATGACAGCCAGAGAAGAGAGAGCAGATCAGAGCGGGAGACGGAGGCCGAACGTAAACATGCTTTCTGTTTGGTGGTGTTTGTTTTAGTCGCCTCAGGTCTGAGCCTTTTTAAGGCAGCGTATGTCAGCGCTGGAACACATCACAGCCTGTATGTGCTGTTCTTGGTGATTTAAGCAG
The DNA here is from genome assembly GCA_036365135.1 of Miichthys miiuy. Taxonomy (NCBI): domain Eukaryota; kingdom Metazoa; phylum Chordata; class Actinopteri; family Sciaenidae; genus Miichthys; species Miichthys miiuy. The sequence goes on along the minus strand of CM071619.1, from coordinate 21,186,323 downwards.
AATATCAGGATTTAAATAGTTTGTTTTCCTGTTTGGGACATTCAGACAGAACCAATCGAATCAGCAGTACAAAGTGCAGTATTTGTCTCTGAAGTATAACGTAGCAGAAAATGGAAATACTCAAGTAAAGTATTTAAAAATTGTACTTGAGTAAAAGTACTTAATTACTTTCCACCACTGATTTGTCAGTCTATAAACAGTAGATTCATGTACGTGAAGGCAGATTATATAATGTTATATACTATAATTATAAAATATAATAAATGTCTTATCCTCCACAGCTTTCAGCTGAATTTGTATGAGGAGTGAAACATTAACAGATTAATAAAAAGTCATGTTACAAACTTTATTGATCATATTTATCACATGAATTATAAATATACAGCAGTTACAGACGTTTCATCACGCGTGTCCTCACATCTGCTTACAACCTCAGCACAGTGTGGCATACTGTAGAAGTTTGGTGTTTTAGATAAATAAAGATAATTAGGTATTCATTTCTTTAGTGTTAGTCATTTTGAGTTACTGTTATTGTGCAGATAAAAATAAGTAAAGCAGCGTTCACAGAGCGAGGTCACGGAGTGTTTTACACGAGCGAATTGTTAAAAACAAACATAAAGAACTGAACATGAAAAAAAAACAAGTTTGAAAAACTTTGAGCTGCTTTTAAAGGATTAAAATTAAAAATGAAATTCCTGCTGTACAAACATGTAAAAGTGTCAGAACAAACAGAACATTTGACCCTTCTCTCTCTCCGTCACAGTGAGTTTCATCTCATTTAACATGAAACAAACAGACAGCAGACTCTGTACTTTAAATATTCTGTACATGGACAGACACAAACACGTCATTTATTTATTTATTATTTATTTATCACATCTGTCTCCACTCAGCCATGTTACTGTAGGTTGTGATGTAATACTGCACATGTCAGCGTGTGTGTGTGTGTGTGTGTGTGTGAGATGCCTGGCTGGACAGAACATTGCTGTAGTTAATGAACGGCTGACTTGAGATCGGCCTCTCTCGTCTCGTGCTGTCACACGTCTGTTTGATCCACGGCTGAAACGATTTGATGATTAATTGATTGAACATTAATCAGCGACAGACTTGATAATTGATGAATTGTTTGTGTCTTTTTACCACCGGCCCGTTACTTCAGTTAAAGTACTTATACCACAACAAGTAAAAGTCCTGCATTCAAAATCTTATTGATGAAGTTCAATACTGGCCTCCAAAATGTAGTGAAGTAGAAGTACTGTACTTTAAGTACAACTCTGAGATACTTACTTTACTTGAGTAAATGTACTTAGTTACTTTCCATCTTTGTTTTTTGTCTTTTTTAAGCTTTTATAAGAGGAAGATGTAACGAAAGTCTCCAACTGGTCTTTGCAGTCTTTGCGGTCTTTGTGGTCGCTGCAGTTGTTGCAGTCTTTGCAGTCTTTGTGGTCTTTGCAGTCTTTGTGGTCTTTGCAGTCTTTGCGGTCGTTGCAGTCTTTGCAGTCGTTGCAGTCTTTGTGGTCGTTGCAGTCTTTGTGGTCTTTGCAGTCTTTGCAGTCGTTTGCAGTCGTTGCAGTCTTTGCAGTCTTTGTGGTCTTTGCAGTCTTTGTGGTCTTTGCAGTCTTTGCGGTCGTTGCAGTCGTTGCAGTCTTTGCAGTCTTTGTGGTCTTTGCAGTCTTTGTGGCGTTGCGGTCTTTGCAGTCTTTTGGTCTTTGTAGTCTTTGCAGTCTTTGTGGTCGTTGCAGTCTTTGTGGTCTTTGCAGTCTTTGTGGTCTTTGCAGTCTTTGTGGTCTTTGCAGTCTTTGTGGTCGTTGCAGTCTTTGCAGTCGTTGCAGTCTTTGTGGTCGTTGCAGTCTTTGCAGTCTTTGTGGTCGTTGCAGTCTTTGCAGTCTTTGTGGTCTTTGCAGTCTTTGCGGTCGTTGCAGTCTTTGTGGTCGTTGCAGTCTTTGCAGTCTTTGTGGTCTTTGCAGTCTTTGCAGTCTTTGTGGTCGTTGCAGTCTTTGTGGTCGTTGCAGTCTTTGTGGTCGTTGCAGTCTTTGCAGTCGTTGCAGTCTTTGTGGTCGTTGCGGTCTTTGCAGTCTTTGTGGTCTTTACAGTCTTTGCAGTCGTTGCAGTCTTTGTGGTCGTTGCGGTCTTTGCAGTCTTTGCGGTCGTTGCAGTCTTTGTGGTCGTTGCGGTCTTTGCAGTCTTTGTGGTCGTTGCAGTCTTTGCAGTCTTTGTGGTCTTTGCAGTCTTTGTGGTCTTTGCAGTCGTTGCAGTCTTTGCAGTCTTTGCGGTCTTTGCAGTCTTTGCGGTCTTTGCAGTCTTTGTGGTCGTTGCAGTCTTTGTGGTCTTTGCAGTCGTTGCAGTCTTTGCAGTCTTTGCAGTCTTTGTGGTCGTTGCAGTCTTTGCAGTCTTTGCGGTCGTTGCAGTCTTTGTGGTCGTTGCAGTCGTAGCGGTCTTTGCAGTCTTTGTGGTCGTTGCAGTCTTTGCAGTCTTTGCAGTCTTTGCGGTCTTTGCAGTCGTTGCAGTCTTTGCGGTCGTTGCAGTCTTTGTGGTCGTTGCAGTCTTTGCAGTCTTTGCAGTCGTTGCAGTCTTTGCAGTCTTTGCAGTCTTTGCAGTTCCTGTTTGCAGGTGTCGGCTCTTCACTTTTTTGTCTTCTTGTTAGTGAACTGAACATTTTTGGGTCATACAAACATAAACGTGTTTTGTGTTGCAGTGCTTATATTCATCGTTCCACGAACATTTCTCGATGGATGTTTTTGGTCTGTTGGCTTCTCAGTTGTGGAAATTTGCTGGTTTTATGACAGTAAACTGAATGTGATTGGGTTTTGGAGTAATAATCGGCTAAAAGAAGCTGTTTAAATGCATCACATCGGGACATTTTTTAGCCCATTAATCGAGGAAATAACAGATTAATTGCTAACGAGCTGCACTCGGTTGCATTCAGGTCGTCTGGCGCTTCAACACATCATCAGTCCAGCAGCGTAAGAAACAAACGAGACGAATCTCTGCTTGTTTTTATCATCGCGTGTTTGCTGTGATTCACGTTAAACTCTGAATGAAGGTGAATCTTCAGAGTGTGTGTGTGTGTGTGTGTGTGTGTGTGTGTGTGCACATATGTTGTTAGAGAGGCAGAGAGGAGGGGAGGAGCTTACTCGGGCTTACATAATGGAAGTGCTCAGCTTCTTTAACCCAACTGAGAGAGAGAGAGGGAGGGAGGGAGGAAGCCCAGGCGACGCTCTCTCCATTTCCCTCTCGCAGCCGTGCAGGCGGGGGGCGAGAGCTGATGGTTTATTGATGCCCGGCTTGTGTTAGTCTGTGTGTGTTGCTGTAGATAGAAGGTGAACGCTGGCACAGCAACAACAACGCTGCTGCTGTTTAGCGGGTGAACGTGGCGTTGAGATCCAGCAGCGGCGAGCTGTGCAGGTATGGACATAGCTGCTCTGCATCAGGGTTACTCCAGCAGCATCTACTCGCCTCGCTACCAGGTACTGTAGGATTCTGGGAGTGTTTGTGCAGCAGTCTTTTCCCAACTCAAGGACATTTTCTGTCACTGAAGCAGGAAGCGGTGTGTTGTTTTCTCTCAGACCGGCTCTCACAGATGATTGTTTTTCTCTGTGTGGATGTATCCTGCGACCCAGCAGATAACCCGTGTACATTCTGCATGTTTGCATGTATTTGTGCATGATTGTGTGTGTGTGTGTGTGTGTGTGTGTGTGTGAGCACGCTCCGTAGGTTAGATCTCACTTCGGAGGTGCAGATAAACACCGAGGTGTTTTTAAAAAGTCAGGAACTCCCGTGCAAGGCACCCAGAGCACAGCTTGGTGTGTGAAGCTATACGTTAGTTTTATTTTGTTAATCTGAAGCCTGTTGCAGCTAAAGCATTGATTTAAAAGTCATACGTGTTAATGAATTATTGATCATTGCTATTTTAAAGCCGCACGTGCCTGACACGCAGTTTGAATCGATGATTTCTGAGACGTGAAAGAAAAAGTTTGCATGAGGTGAAGTTGTCGGGCTTTTATTTTTAGTTTCACGTGGACCGAATGCGTCCTGCCGTCTGCTGACTCATCAGGAATATCAAAGCGCTGTGTATTTTAGGAGTTAAACTGCTGTGTCACTCTTAATGACCCAGAATTTCTCTTTTCTCTTCCAGCTTTAATCGATGGGTGTGTTTGAAAGGTTTTTATCCCAAACTGACAGAGAGAGACGCAGCAAAGGTCTCTGGACTCAAAGCAGAGTCGTTGTGGCTCATGGTTGCCGTCTTAACCTCTAACCTTGGGGTGTTGCCACAACCAGCAACTTTTTAAAGCAAAATCACAGCAACATTCAATGGTTGCAGCTTCTTTAATGTGAAGATTTCCCGCCTCTCTTCGTCTTATATAACAGTAAACTGAATATCTCTGTCGGTCGGATAAACTACTAAGTGCTGACGAGTGCGCTGACGTTTAAACGTCCATAAATCCACCTGAAACACAGAACTCAGCTGAGAATCGTCACATTTTTACGTTTAGAAAATAATCCGGTGTTAGTCGTCCGTTCATCAGGGGATACGCCGCAAACAGGAAGTGTCTATCAGCTGATTCTGCATCATTTCAATGGATTGGACGAGCTCTTGCTCTCCTGATGGCTTTAAAGGTCCGGTGTTTAACATTTAAGGGGCTGTATTGGCAGAATTAGAATATCATACACATAACTGTGTTTTCATGTGTGTGTATTAACCTCAGTTAGTGAGAATCATTATGTTTTTATTACCTTAGAATGTGACTTTTATATCTACAGAGGGAGGCGAGCGGTATTCAGTCGGTTGCGATCTGCAAACTTCACCTCTAGATGTCACTAAATACACTAAATCCTACGCACTGCACCTGCCATCGTACTGGTTACCAAACAGACCTTAATGCCGGTGTTTCTTTAAACAACAAGGACTCGGTTTAAATCACAGGATGACCTTCAAGTTCGGCAGTTTGTTCAGAGGTAATCGCGGCTGCAATTAGTGCTGAAAAATGACTGCACTCTGGAGAGGATTAAAATTACTGACGAGGGCAGATCATGTCAAACTCAGCTCACCAAGAGAAATAAATCCAGTCCGAATGGGGCCACACTTCAGCCGTGGTGTGCTTGTTTTGTATATCCTTTATGACTCCCTTTCCTCCGCCTGTGTGTGCTCCTCTGCAGCTCGAGGCTTTGAAGCAGCAGAACTCCAAATTCCAGGAAGAGCTGAGCCTGTCGAAGGAGCGCAGCAGCTCAGAGAACCAGCGCATCGGAGTCCTCTGCAAGGAAATGTGAGTGCTGAGGAGAACTGATGTGTTTTTTCCTGCCGTGGGTCTCCGCTTAAGGCTAACCCCCAGCCGGCCGGTTGGGGGTTAGCCTCATCACTGATGATGAACACTCCAGTCTGCATGTTCAAGCTCTTAATTCAGCACAGACATGTGAAGACTGTCTGCAGTGGTCTCACACTGAAATGTCAAATGTGTTATTAACGTGGCTCCGTCTGTCACTCTCCAGGGAGACGCTTCCACTTGTAAATATGCTTTAAAATTGACGTTTAAAACCCATAATTAGCCAGAGGGTGCTATTATGTGATTATGCATATGATGGTTGGAGTGGAGTACAATGCACAATACTCATAATCACAGTAAGAAAACTCCCTCGGGTGCTCCGGCTTCCACGTTAACATTTTTAAAGCGTGAGTCCTCGCTGTAAATCCTTTTTCTGAGCGGCTTTAAATGCACGTTTTAGTTTTTAGATTTCCGGATGAGCCGCTGGTTCCCACGAGCGCTCGGAAAGTCTGTGACCTCGATGAAAGTTTTTAAAAACTCAGTATGAGTCACTGAAAGTGCGACGTTCTGCCGTCTGATTTAACCACAAGCTGTGTCTCAAAACGATGCCACGTCGGGTCCTTTTGAATCTGTTGGAATAAGGCATTGAAAGTCCTTGAAAAGTCCTTGAAGTTGATGTTGACTGTAAAACTGTAATCAGGCTCAACTTTGGACTCACATTTCTTCTATCAACAGACAGACTTCACTGTGATACCCGGAAACAATAACTCTGTCATGACGGTGATACTCGGAGGCGTTTGTGACGTTGCATCGCTTCTTTTAATTCAGTTTACTAACGAACCACGATCTGATGCAGCGTCGGGTCTTTTTCCCCTCTGAATTTGAGGGAATCGGGCATTGAAAGTCCTTGACAAGTCCTTGAATTTGACGCTAAAGAAGGTGTGGAAGTGGAAGTCGTACAGATACCGTGAGCAATGCATCGGTGGAAAATTGTTAGCTGTGACATGAGTGCAGAAAATTAAAAACGGTTGGCACGGTCCGTTAAACAGACTACTTGGCGTTGGCATAGCAACAAATTCATTAAAATTATAATTAGAGCTTTGATTGATCAGCTGAGAGTAAAAATACTCGCTCCTTTAACGGCGTCTTTTTTCACCTGACTTTGCGTTTGTGGTGAATCTCCAGCCTCATGCCGACGTCTATTTATAAGTCGTGTTTGTGTGTGTGTGTGTGTGTGTGTGTGTGTGTGTGTGTGTGTGTGTGTGTGTGTGCGCATGCATGTGGAAGCATGTTATGTTTGCACGTGTGTGTTTTGGAGTCTTTACATCATCCTGACACACCTCCCTCGAGTCATCAGACCCCGAGCTGTGGCGTCACGGCTCCAGATGGATGTAACTGGCTGAATTATAGTCATCAACATGTAGCATCCTGCAGGAGGAGGAGGAGGAGGAGGAGGAGGAGGAGGAGGAGCAGATGGAGACGGAAAATGTCAACAAACACCCCCCGAGCAGCCGTCCTCCTACATTTGAAACTCAAACATCCATATAAAGAGGAGTCATGTCAAACATCTTCAAGCTTTACTACGTTTCCTTCCCTCCATCCTCATCCTGTCTCCTGTCTCCTGTCTCCTCCCAACAATGTGCTCCTCCATCCTTCCTCGGTCTGCTGCTGTTATGTAATCGCTCCGTCTCTCCTCCTAGCTTGGACCGCCTGGCTCCAACATGGCCGCTACTGTCACTCTGACATCAGAGTGTGTGTGTGTGTGTGTGTGTGTGTGTGTGTGTGTGTGTGTGTGTGTGTGTGTGTGTGGAATCAATGTGGCTTTTGTGGCATCTGAGAGAGAGCAGCTGTCAGCACCGCAGCCCAGATGTGTGGGCTGTTTCTGGTGTTACTGTAGGTCAAATCTTGATTGGTTTATCCGGTAAATGCAGCCGTTAAACATATTTTATGTTCATTAATAATTTGTGTACATGTAATGTGTTTAACGGTGTGTAAAGTGTTCTGGTTTCTGTTTGTAGAATCATGTTTGAGCGCGCTTTGGTCGCATGGAGGCGAACAGACCCAAAACTCTCTGTGTGCTGCCCCCCAGAGGTTAAACCATCGACACATGATAGCTAACGAGTTGTGAGCTCGGTGTACATAGACCTCGTTTACGAATGATGCGCTCAAAACAAACTAAATATTACAGGAAACGTTGATTTCCTAACGGTTCATTTAATAATTCTTATCAGCTTATTTTAAATGTAGCATTTTGACGGTGTATGGATGTTTTAAGTTCATTTATTTTATTTTATTTTAAAATAGTTCAGCGTTTCCTCCACGTACCACCAGAGGGAGGTCATGTTCCACCGGTGGTACCATAGAGGAAGAAATCAGGATCACTGAAGTCATCAGGAGTCATGGAAATGTAATAATTGTTCTGAAAGTGTGCAGGACCGTTTCAGATGATCAGAACATTAATAAATGTTCCTGACAAACGTTTATGGTAAACTTTAAAAACAAGGTGACATAAAAACTCTCCACCAACCCAAAACAAACAAAAAAATTAATAACTTAACTTACTTAAATGAGTAAAAATACAATGGAGCAACCTCCATATTCATGTGCAACCAATAAAAACTAGTAAGAATAATAACCTGATGTTTCAGGTAGTTAGAAACTTTCACATGTAACACTGTGATTGTGTCACAACATCAACAGAGATCAGCAAAAGCTATTAACATGAATACAAATACAGCAAACATGCAGCAAGATAAATAAGATAAAAACAGGCACTTCTAATTCTTCCAAAACATACTGAGAGGCTGAACTTCAGCTTGAGGGCGCCTCCTGGTGGCTGCGGGGCCCTCTGCGTCCTGTTAGTGTGGACCTTTAAAACGCTAAATCCCAAACTGAACATTTCTTTCAGTGTGTTTAAGCGTGTAGAAGTTTGGTGTTTGGATCATAACCCAGCAGTAATAAACGGTCACATTTGAGCCTCAGCTGCTGCTTCGCTCTCTGCAACATCTGCAGTTTGTTCATGATCCCCTCCTGGTAGAGTGTGCAGGTGTCAGAGTGTGTGTTTTTATGGTGCACTTTCTCTTGAACTCCTCCTTGGTGCCGTCGGAGGCATGGCCAATGTAATTATACAGCAGGCAGCGAAAATATTCCATCCAGATGGCGCTCAGACCGGGCCCATTCGTCACACACAGCTTCAGAGCACTTCCTCTGACACCAACCGTAAGACCGACCCACATGGAGGTAATTCCAATTTCTCGGCTCCGCCGTCCAAAAATATCCAGATTCATAAATTCCCAGACAACAACAACAACAACAACACACACGTCTATGCCGCTGACTTTGAGTACATGCACAGATTACAGGCTCAGTCTTCTAACATCCTGACGCTGCGTGCTGTAACACTGCCGTGTGTTTGAACTGCATCTGTCGGTGTTGTTAGTGAGTAAAGTTTTTACAGCATGTGTGACACCTCTTCTCTCTTTCTTTGTTTCCCCTCTCAGCGAGGAGCTGAAGCTGGCCTCCCAGAAGTCTCAGCGTCTCGAGGAGGTACTGACCTTTACAAAATCTTTATTATACAAACAGTCTCCTTCGTCCTGTTATCGATCGGGGCTCCTGAAGTCAGAAACAGTGATTTGATTAACAGGTTGTGGCATCGTGAGGATTTATGTCCTGCTCTGACTGAAGCTCAGACGGGTTTAGCTTCTATTTAAACGCCTCTATATGTGTGTGTGTGTGTGTGTGTGTGTTTGTCTCTCAGCACAATGAGGAGCGCAACAGTGAACAGACAGACATGAAGACCAGGTAAGAAACTAAGAAAGTACTCTTTATTTATTTTCTGACTTTTAATGCGCTCTGATGCAGCCTGACTTTGGTGTAATCTGAGGAAAGTGACTTTAAGGAAGCTTTTTTTAAATATTCTTTTGTAATTTAGTTGATAAACATAGATTAATATTAATTTACAGTAGCCGTCACATGTATTTCTAATGTTTATTTTGTTTTTTTAACAATTGTGGTGGTGTGATATTGCAAAAATAGGTAATTTATAAGTATAAACAGTACGTACGCAGTTAATAAATCAGTTATAACACATTATAATGCAGTTACATGAACATTTAAGGATATTTATTGTGTTTATCAAAACGTTTCTCAGTACTTTAAAACTTATAACTGGTCTACACTCACAGGTTTGCATCAAATTATCAGTTTTCTGTGTCCAGTGTTGGAATAAATCTCAGCACATTTACTCAAGTACTGTACTCAGGTACGACTTTGACGTACTTTTTCATTTTATACTGCTTTAGACCTCTCAGAGGGAAGTACTTTTTACTGCGTTACATGTAGTACCATACGACTAACCTTCCCAGCAGTGTTTTAGTCGAGACCATCGAAGCCGAGTCATGACCAGAGCTCGATACTTCTATTAGTAGTCAGTATTAACTTAGTATCTTTTAGCAGCATCCGGGTACTGAGACACGGCAGAGGATCCGGGTCAAGACCAGGACCATCACATACTCAAGTCAGACAATGCACAAGCAATTTAGTGACATCCCTGCAGTCGTGCTCTTGAAATAAAATCCTCTTTGTCAGATGAGACCTTCAAAAAATGGTCTTCAGACAGATCTGTGTACTACAACACTGATCCAAAGCTTTGAAACGCTGTGAAACGAGCCATTCTGCATACTGTTAACACGAGTAAGATTACTTGTAATAGTAGTAGTAGTGAAGGATCTGAGTACTTCTTCCACCTCTGTCTGTGTCTGAACAACAAGACTTTTTAAATGTGGTTTGAGGATCCGTTCACCGTCTTTGTTTAATCCGTTCCTCTGAACAGAAACTTTGTGTCACCTCAGTTCAGTAATCAGAGGATTAAAACATCTCACGGCTGCCTCAGAGCAGCGACTTGAGTTGAGAGTGAATGTTTAATAAAGTGGAGATGACAGACGACCGAGGCAGGGCGACAGTCGTGGATCAAAGCCGTGAATGTGATGCAAGATCTGAGCAGTAAAGTGAAGGAAGAAGAGGGCGGCGAGGAGCAGCTGACAGCTCTGCGGCGGTGGCCGGAGGGAAATGAAGGGCTGATGTACAATTAGAGCAGAAATAATAGGTTTGGAGGGAGAGGGGAGTGTTCTCAGGTAAATATGAGACAGACAGGAGACGTGATTCAGAGAAACGACCTGCTTCACATCCAGCTTCATTTATCAAGAGCAGAGACGACGTCGGGGCGTCAGCTGGCTGCTGATACAATTGATTTTCAAGGCAGATGGTAAAAATTCACAACTCTATTAATCCACTGAGCCACAAGATGAGATCTGAATTTATACTGAAGTCATGGTTTCTGACTTTATTCCTTCTTTTTTTGGAGTTATAAAATCCAGCGTCATCTGCGTATTAAAGCAACATTAGCTTCAGAGTGTCATACCAACCAGTCGACAACTTTGCTAACAGCCAAACATCAACCAGGTCACCAACAGCAGACACAGCAGCAGCTAATATTACTGACTAGTCCAACAGCAGTCAGCCCAGCTCGGCGTCTGTCTTTCAGCCTTTTATTTCACCAAGCTCTCACCAACCACTAAAAGTCAGTCCCAGATTTACTCTTGTCCGGCGGCTTCTTGCTCGCTCACTCTCTCCTTTTCTCTTCTTAGCTTCCTCCGTCAGCGTCCTCTTCGCTCTCTTCTCCTCTGCCATTATGTCCATAGAGGCTGCTGAGCCCAGCTCCGGTTCTGGCACGACACTGGCTCCAGTCCTCGTCAGCATTTGTATTTAAATCTATTATTTTAAGACAGAAAGTTTACTACTTTTTCAACAAAAGTAAATAAAGAATACAAAGAGGTCATGACAGAAATATTGTGAGTTTTTCAGCTCACCCAACAAGCTCCACCAATCATGAGCTGTGACCCAATTCCTTATCAGATACTAATTATACATAGTCGTCTTCATTTCATCAAACTGTTTTGCAGTTTGTGTTCAAGAAATCAAGATTCTTAACTTTTAAAAGACCCAGTACAGTGTCAGGTGTCAACCAAACTGCGACTTTAAAGTGTCACTTTAAATTTTAAAATGAGATGCGGCAGGTGAAATGCTGATCTATGTCGCTGATTTCACTTGGTAAACATTTGATTTAGTTCTCAGCTCTGTAAATGAAGATGACGTCACGTTTGATTGTATTTCTGCAGAGAAACTGTCTCAAATCAGGAAATGGAGGGCGACACAAACTTCCAGAAATCCACTGCAGGTTTAATCTCAGACAAAGACCGGGAGCTGGAAACTCTGAGGAACGAGGTGCTCACACACGACTGTCTCATGTTGTCTTCAAATCGTCGCTCTGTGTTATTCGAGGGTTTCACGTTTGCTCCGTCGCCGCAGATCGCCGTGCTACGAGGAGAAAATGCCGTGGCCAAGACGCTGCAGTCGGCCGTGGAGACGCTGGAGAGAGACAAAGCTCAGCTGCAGAGCCGCGTTCACAGTCTGGAGCAAAGGCTCATGGGAACGCAGGCCTCAGAGGGAGAAGACATCGAAGCTCCACCCTCAGGTGAGGCGGCGATGATTCGACCAATCAAACAGCCCTGGGCGTCTTCTCTTTTTGTCAACCTGTTCTCTGATTTGCGTCTGCAGGCGACGGCGCTCTGGAGCAGCTGAGGGAGGAGAAGGAGTTCGCTGAAGGACAAGTAAAGACTGTCAGGACGCTTCTTACAATATATTTTATCAAATCACTTCCTGTTTGTTTGGTTTTTTTATCTGCGTCCTGTTTGTCTCTTTTAGATCAACTTCCTGAACAGCGTGATCGTGGACCTGCAGCGGAAGAACGAGGAGCTGAAGATCAAGCTGAAGAAGCTCGCACTGGCTGAATTCAACGGCAACGACGGGACTGACGGGTAAGAAACATGAGCAGTAACCGAAGTGTGTAATATTGCTGCTTTTTGTTTGATTTATATTCTTATAAACTGTGAAAACTGCGATCCACGGCACAGAAGAATAACATCAGATCTCAATCCTTCAAACAAACTGTCCTCGTCGCTCTTTTCTCTTCAGGTTTGTCGAAGGCGTGTCCAAGCGGGAGAAGAAGGCGACTCCACGTCTGTTCTGCGACATCTGCGACTGCTTCGACCTCCACGACACGGAGGACTGTCCCACTCAAGCGCAGAGCCCGGACTCCGTACCTCACACCACTTATCACGGCAACCCGGCCGACGAGAGGCCCTACTGCGACATCTGCGAGGCCTTCGGACACGCCACGGAGTCCTGCAACGATGATCAGACCTTCTAGAGGCTCCAAAAAAACCTTTTACCCTCCCACTACATTTCCCACAATGCAGCCCGACTAAGATTTTTCCATATTGTATTTTTATACTGTATTTATGCATATCACTGGTAGCCACTGTCCTGATCTAAATCATCTCTGTCTAAAGATAAACTCCTCTGACTGTAATGCAGAATGCTCGTCCAAATATGCTGCTTTGGTGCAATATTGATGTTTTTAACGAGAGGACCCGTCCGTCCTCTGCGCTCGTTGTTTTTAACGTGTTGTTGTTTTGTTTCTAAATTAAGCATGATGTTTCACGTGTTCTTTTGGGGGCTTTAAAAAAAAAAAAACGATGCAACACATTTAAGCACAGATCAAACTGAAGAAGCACCTCGTAAGATTTTTACATTCCTCAGCGTGTGCGGCTCCGAACCAATCAGAGAGCGATACTGCCATGTTACGTATATATATATATATAATGTTTTACTAATTTTATATGTTTAACGAAGCCCTTCTGTCAACCCACAATGGAGTGTTAGAGCCACCTGTCAATCAAAGCGTCCACGCTCTTAATCCTGCATAACTTTAAGCCTTAATATAATCTGAACAGGTGAGTTGTATATAAATTCACCCTCAGTACAGTTGTCATGAACGGGGAAATTAGCTACAGAGACCAAAACTGTTTTTTGTACCAGGCTGTAAACATGTTTATTTCTGCTGTGAAGTTGGACATTTGAACATGGGGACTTATGGAGACTGACTCACTTCTGGAGCCAGCCTCAAGTGGACGTTTGAGGAACTGCAGTTTTATTGGCACTTTCACGCTTTACAGCCACGGAAAAAAGTTTCTTGCCGTCTCAAAATATAACGACTCTATTCTTTAAACTTTACCGCACTTTTTTCTCAAATTATTCCGACTTTTCTTCATCGTAATATTCCGACAAAATATTCCGACTTTCTCTAAAGAATATGACTATTTTTAAAAATATTGTGATGTGTTCTCGGAATATTACGACTTGATTCAACTGATTGGTATTCAGTTTGTTCGTGGCCCTAACACTCCGTTGTCAACAGCATGAATGTTAACCTGTGGAAAAACCAATGATGCTTCATGACACGAGTGAAGTCTTCACATCTGAAACTGTAATTTCCAAAGTCACTAACTTTTTTTTTCCCAGACCTTTCAGCTGCATCTCAAACTGTGTTTATCAGCCGAAGAAGACCATGAGATGTACATGAAGACTGCAGGAAAAGCTAGTAGGTGGACCTTGACTCCACATATTTACACACAGAGGTCGGTTTACTTGTGTGTGTTTTTTTGTATAAAGTGTCTTTACAATATTTTTGCTTTTGTCAAAATAATCTCACTACAAAGTCCATTTAGTACCAGCTCTGGAGCTTTCGTCACAATCACAGTATCTTCATGGGCAGTTGAAGTTTCATGTCTTTTCTGAGCACTTTAAGGACTTCTCTCTACGTTGTCTTATAATTTGAGATTATTAGTTCATCTACATTTGATCAAAAAGACGAACAGCTACCGGACGGACGTTGCGATGGGATTATTTTGTCAGCCCGCAGGTTAACGCCACTGAGGATTTGTTGTAGTCGATGAAGAAGTTGTTGCATTTTGTTATTTATTGTCTGATGTTTCACTAACCGGTGATGTTCCTACAGGGAAATAAGCTAGCACTGATTAAAGGTGTATAGTCTTGTACTAGGACTACTGTAGTATAGGTGTAGTACAGGAAGGAAGCACAGGAACTCACCCAGAGGAAACGAGAGAAGCCTCTGCTAACGTAGTTTTGCACCGTCCACTTTAAAGATTCAGCGGAAACATTCAGCGCTTTTAACTTTGTGATTTTAAGCGAGAGGTCGACGCGCTGCCTCGTTTCGTGACGCCCACTTTAAAGCAAATGTTTCGACAGTTTGGGAAACGCGTTTGTTCGCTTCCTGTCGCAGAGTTAGATGAAAAGATTGACATGCGTCTGTGAGGAACGCCACAAAATCGCCTCAAGTGATGTCACTTGAGTCTGATAGATCACTAAAAGTGATGTCACTTGAGTCAGCGTTAAGTCAGAGAATGAAACTTAGCTCATCAGTACCTGTTCTTCATCTCTACCTGAGGCTAGTAGCTCATAGCTACCTTAGCCACTAACTAAGATAACACGCCCGAATCTCCACCTGAGCTGTTGAGTGGCATTGTGGGTAATGTAGTCTCCAGATTTTGACAAGGAAGAGAAATGCAGTGAGTCAAAAAAACTGACTGAATTTCAGTTTCTGCTGCATCATTTTTATCTTTTTATTGTTTTTAATTGTCCACCGTGAGTCCGATGACGTCGTCAGATACTTTTAATAAACAGACATGAAAGCAGAGTTCATCTTTTCATCTGTTTTGAAGGCGAACAAGCGAATTTCCTCAAACTGTCGACCCGTTCCTTTTAGATTTTTTAGCCTGTACAGCGACGTGTATTTGACTTATCTTGTTCTTGAGCACAATTTTGGATCATATTGAATCTTCTAGTGTAACAGTGTATAATAATAATAATAACACACGATGTGACTAACCATTGACACTTTGTAAATACTAATCAGAGGCTTCCTTCTGATAAACGTGCACACGGTGCCATGACCAAAAGAAAAGCTTTTACGTGTACTACATTTTATTTTTCTGCCCTGTTGATAAGATTGACATTGTATAAGGAGGTTTGCCCGTTTGTATAGACTTTAAAACATTGTGTACTTTATAAGTGATGCGTCTAATTATCAGTGTAATGTTTTATATGTAACAACTTCAGGCGGCATCGAGAAAATGGGTTTGAAACCGTTTCACGGATGTTGACGTGGTGTAAAATGTCACTGTTTTCTATGTACTGTATACTCCTGAACAGTCCAATAGAAATACTAAGAAAACAAATCCTGCGTGCACGTCTTGTTTTTCTTTAAACTCCAGCATGAACTCAGGTTTTTTCACCTCGCAGCCTCTCAGAGAGCATTAAACCCACTTTCTAGCTCACAGGACAGCGTAGATTAGCTGCTGCGCCGCTCATTATAGTTTCATCCCCAGATCCATTTACTCCTGAGAGGTTCGGCCAGCACAAAGAGTCTGCTCCATTTTTCATGCTCTCATGGGGGACTCTTTAATAAATGAAGATTACCTGTTAAACCAGGCTTACTTCAGTAATTCAGGCTTATTATGTCAGTCGAGGTGTCCCTCTTTCCTGCTGCTCTGCGCCGTCTGACGAATGTAACACCACTATTCGCTGTTTTTTGTAAATATACTCATCCTGAATTTAAAGCCTGCAACATGTTCCAACAGAGTTTAGACAGGAGCAACAAAAGGTCATTGCACAGGTGAACAGGTTCATCTGTGACAGGTGATAGCATCATGGTCGGGTATGAAAGGCTCAGTTCACAGCTTTGTAGTAGTTTTAAGAACATTTGTCAGCACGCAGTTTGAACAATTTCTGGATTTCACCATCAGTCCAGAAAATCATTCAAAGATTCAGAGAAATCTCTGAATGTCTGTGACCTTCGATGCCTCAGGCAGCGATGCATTAAAAACCCACAATTGTATAAATGATATTACTACATCGGGGCTCAGGAACACTTCAGAAAACAACAGTTCATCTCTGTTAAGACTCGACAATGCAAAGAATAATAACGGCAGAGGAGAAGAGAGCGAAGAGGACGCTGACGGAGGAAGCTAAGAAGAGAAACGGAGAGAGCGAGCGAGCAAGAAGCCGCCTGGGACTGACTTTTAGTGGTTGGTGAGAGCTTGGTGAAATAAAGTCAGTAATATTAGCCGCTGCTTCGTCTGCTGTTGGTGACCTTGTTGATGTTTGGCGACTCGCTAGTTTTTGATCAGAAGTAATGTAATCAGAACAAATACTCGAGTACAGCTGAACATATTTACCACAGTGGGATTACACTCTGAAACAATAAATACCGTCCACGTAACAAACACTTGGAACAGAAAGGCTAAAAAATTTTTTGTGAATTTTATTAAGAAAACAAAACCATTGGACATGATAAAAACCAAGCACTACTGATGGAATAAATAAGTCAAACCAAACCATAAATCTGTACAAGATCTAAAGTGAAACAAAAAAATGGTCCCAAGAAAAAAACAAAAAAAAACAAGATTTTATATCTCACAGCTCTTTTTTCTGTTTTTTTTTTTAAAAACACAGTTATGAGCAAACTATAAGCAATCGGCTCAATCAGGTGAAAGCTACAACATAAGTGAGATTTTTTTTTTTTTTTAAACTGAGTGTACATAATGCTGTTTATAACTGTTAATGTCAATACAATAGCATTTTAAGTTCCAGCGCTGCTGGACTGGGAATGAGGTATATGCTAATCCATCCTCTAAACTGAGACAATTGTTTTATTTTTTTATTATTTCTTTTCTCTCCATCCATGTGAATGCTGATTTGTTGAAATCTGATCAAGTAATTCTGCGTCATAAAGTGTTACTACAGCCCCTTGTGATGTCGTGAAGTCATTGGTTTGTGATTCTATTGATTCCAATCCATTATTCACAAGTAAATATATATCGATCAATGAAACTAAATCTTAACATGTGTGAGGTTGAACATTTAGAGGTCATAGGTCTGAATCCGTACTTATAAAGTTCAAGTAAATTGCACAAATCTGCACAAAAACCCAAGATCTGGATGCCACCCGTGTATGGATTCAGCCAACAGACAGCACCTTGAAGGAGGATTAGAACCAATGTTTGAGCTAAAAAGACTGGACCCTTTCTGTCGTAGGTCGTAGATAAGTAGTGATACACAGAACAGACATGAGAAGTGATTAAATACGAGTCGTGATGGTGGATCACATGGGGTAAAAAAAAAACAAAAAACAGCCCAACCCAGCAACCGGTCTGTTTCTGCTTTCAAAAGGCGGTCGGGGGGGAAAAAAGATCCACCTGAAGAAGATACAGACCGGCGTCGAGGAGTTCTGATTCATGAGGTTTGGAGATGTTACGTTTTTAAAAATTTTTTAGAAGACGTGATCGTGACGACCATCTTGTGTGGAAATAAAAATAAAAAAAAAATCCCAGAAGACAAAACTAAAAGTACTTCTGGGTAGTGTTCAAATTCCAGTCGCCAACTGTTTTAAAGGAATAGTTCCACATTTTGGGGGAGTTGGGTGAGAGGATTGACGCCACTTTCACGTTTATACAGTAACAATAAAGCAGAGCAAGAAGCCGCTTAGCTTAGCTTAGCATAAAGACTTGAAATGGGGGGAAACTGCTAGCCTGGTATCGGGGACTATTTCTTGTCTGGAAGCAGTGACTTCCCGGAAGAAATCATCTGTTTTTGTTTTTTATTAATTAAACAAATAAAATATTGTGTTAATTAGTGATCTTTAGAGGTGTCGGTAGAACAGAACCAGGCTAGCAGTTTCCCCCTGTATCCAGTCTTTATGCTAAGCTACGCTAAGTGCCTCCTGGCTCTGGCTTAAAGCTGCAACATGTATACTTTTATGTATAAATGAAAAATTCAAGCCCTTGCCAAACAAGTTCACCGCCAGGTAAATTAGCAACAGAGTGGCTACAGCAATTGGGACTACGGCGGAGGCACGCATCATAATTATAAAAAGGAACAAGGAGCCGCTTAGCTTAGCTTAGCATTAAGACTGGAAACAGGGGGAAACTGCTAGCCCAGTTCCCCTCTAAAACACCTCTGAGGCTCACTTGTATCTGATTTGTTTAATCCGCATAAAGACTTAAGTCTAAAACTAAAAGTCGAGGTTTTAGTGGGACTATTTCTTGGCAGGAAGCAGTGACTTCCCGGAAGAAATCTTTTTTTTTTTTTTTACACAGTAATTAAACAAACAAGCTATCTTGTACGACAGAACCAGGCTAGCTTTTCCCCCCGTATCCAGTCTTTATGCTAAGCTAAGCTTAGTGCCTCCGGGCTCTATCTTACATACAAATGAACGTCCATTACAAATCAAGCCCTTGCCAGATGAGTTCACACAAAGCTGATTAAGCCTATCGACGCCGGGCAAATCGTCCAGGCCACAGCAGCTGGAAATACGGCGGAAACCGGTATCAATCCTCTTAACTCTCAACAAAACATCCCAAAATGTTCCCAAAACTACTCCTTCAAGTTAAAACAAGACGTTGAATGTAAATATTGAATATTAATTAGTGATGATTATAAGGCAAAAACCAAAACAAACAAAAAAAAACATGGCACCAAACTTGTAATTCAAAACCTGTTTGACCTAAAAACAAACCAAACAAACGTGTATTTAATCGTAGCAACTCAAGGCACACCTTCAGGACCTACGCTACCCTATGCCTGTCCTCACTACTCATCAGTTTAATCTTGACCTGTACCGTCGTCTTCTTCGTCTACGAAACCACAAACTAACTCACTTTTTTTTTTTTTTAAAAACATGTGAATGGAGAACTTTTCATGGATAGAGAAAAAAGACTTCCACTACAGCAGCAAATCTATCTGTGATCGATTGTGACATACCATAACAGTGCATTGACCCTCCTGAGAAAAAAACCCTAAACATTTCCTAAACAAATATAGAACATTAGTCTAACAGGAGGCGAATCGGGAGGATTTGACGTGACGTGTGGTCTTAGGGTGGAGGTTCCCCCCGGTGGACGCTGATCTGAGACCAGGTTAGCCTCTTGAGTATCCTGAGCTAAACCGTTAGCAGTAAAATGTTTTAAAAACGGTCTCAGAGCAGCGTCCGGGATCAACCTCGTCCTAATCTCAGATCCCCAGTGTTAACTCTTTTAGTCACAGATGCAGGTCAGTGTTTGTGTGTTCTGGCCTGGCGGTGGCTGGGCTTCCGGCTGACAGCGCCGTCCCCCCTCCACCTGGTCGCGGAGGAGGAGGAGGAGGAATAGGAGGAGCAGGAGGAGGAGGAGGAGGGGATTGCAGCCCCGGGTTCAGAGCTTCTCTTGGCATTAGTGAAAAAGTGTGGAGAACTGGAAGGAAGCACGGAGGGGGACCAGTGAATAGAGGTAATATCCATTCTCCCTCTGTGGCAGAGGAGTGTTAGGGCAAAAGGTGGCAAACTGGAGGGGAAACAGCCGTCAGGAGGGGAGGAGGAGGAGGAGAGAAGAAGGGGGAGGGAAGGAGGGAGGAAGAGAGACGTCCATTCTCCCTTTGGTATAGTTTGGGTAGAGAAGAGGAGGTGAGGGTAGTAAGAGGAGGAGTGGGAGGAGAGCTGGTGTATCCATTAGCCCTAAATTATCTAGAGTTAATGGAGGGAGGTGCAGAGGGAGGGAGGAGGAGGAGGAGGAAGAGGAGGAGGAGGGTGAAGGAGAGAAATGACTCAGCCCCAAACATTTAACTCTCCTCAAAGTCCTGAGATGAGGACTCCTGTTTGCTTTTCTTGCTGGGCGGGGCCTCCTCGTCTAGATCCTACAAGACAAAACACAAAACACACACATGAGAATAACACACACACACACACACACACACACACTATGTTACGGCACTAAGTCACACACCACCAACTATTTCACTGATTTCGGTGAAACTGGATCATATTTTATGGAGAAAATGTTTTCTGGTTTTCCCTCTGATGTCCTCATCAACAGAGCTAGTGTCGTGCCAGAACAGGAGCTGGGCAAGTGGGCAACGTAACCGGGCTCATCTTCCTCTATCAGTTAGCAATATGGCGATGTGGTGATCAGCTCCAGCTGTAGATCTACGTCAACGATCGACGTGACAAACTCCTGCGAGCAAACGCTGTGTCGAGGTCGCCAGGAAGGATTCGTCTGTCACCGTTAATTAGTCAAAATAACAGCTCCACCTCCAAACCTGCACACAGCTTCACAAACGGGACGTCAGGCTGAATAATAAACGCCACGATTCAGTCCGATTATCACGTTATCATGTGCTGCATCCTCAAAGAAACCACACGAGGAGAGCCGCCGCTCATTCACGTGGGTTTTTTTTGTGTGTGTGTGTGTAGAGATATTCTTTGTCGTGTCACATGCTCCAAGGACGGCAGCACCCTGCGGTCACTCGTGTCGTTATTAAAAGGCCCCGCTGTACCCGTGTTACTATAAATATCCATTCAGCATTCACCGAGCGCCTCGGGGCCACATGCGTTACGGCTGCAGTCGTAGAAGTGAAGTCGACGTGGGAGCAGTTAAGAGAGAGACGTGAAACAAACGATGATAAATTGGACTTTGTGTTTTGTTTGGTGTGTCCTGTTTTTTTTAGATTTCTGCCTCCACGCGGATGTAAGAAAAAAAAAAAAAAAAAGGAGAAAGGACGTTTTGTTTGCGGCGCTCGCGGCGTTTGAACAATGTCCTGATTATCGCTGTCTCACAGACCTCTCGGTCAGGTTCTTTCTGCAGAGCAGCTGAACCGTTTTTAAAGATTTTGATCTTAAATTTAAGAGAAATCAGCTGATCGATGAGTCAAATGATGATCAGTTTGGGGTGTTTCGTACCTGAGTGGCTTTGCTGTCTGAAGAGTCCTTCTCCCCTGAGGACAGACTGTCTCTCTTGGCACTTTGTGCTCTCTCTGAGGTCTCTGATGACGGGGTGCTCTTACCTGAGGACCAGAAACAAAGTGGACACATGAGGCCAGGCGCACAGTTCTTCATCACGTGGCGGTAAATGCAGAGAAAAGACTACACACAGGTTTCTGACACTTTAATGACACGCTGTGGTCGTGTAAAGTAACTGCACAGCAACATGGAGGACTCAACTGATGATCAAACAACAAGTCAGATTTGTGTTGGAGGGATTGATTCATGCAGAGATACTTCCTGTTTTGAATATTAAATTTATCACTTGACTGGAGAAGAGAACGATTCACTCGTTGTGCGTCCTCGAGACCAGAATGAATCAGATCAACGTAAACCAGCGTGACGGAAGCAAGTGGAAGGCAGAGAAAGCTAAAGGGAGGTTGTCGGTTGAAGTCTCGAGGGCGGACGACGTGGCCACAGCTGTGCTGCATCTGCGTCCCTCAGCGTGATGTCGTTACAGGAAGTGGCTCATCATCCGTCTGAGCAGCCGCCGGGCTACGTTAACACCTGCTAGCAGTCTGTTTGGTGGATACAACCATTGTTTACAAAGCTGTGTGTGTGTGTGTGTGTGTGTGTGAGCGACTGACCCCTCTTGCTGTCCGGGCTCTGGTCAGTCTTGGCCTCGCTGTTCTCGCGGTGGGACACGTTGGTGGGCTCTGGGGTGGGGCTGGTGCTACAACTGTTTTCCTGTTTGACTGGGGACGAGTCGGCGATGGAGCTCTGGTTGCTGTTGTCATCTAGTGAAGACAGAGAGACGGAGTGAAGTTCAAACGTTTCCTAGGCACCTGATATCGAGCTATATGACGACGGGACGCGAGCGTCCGGGTCGATGGAACACAAATCAAGGAGCACATTTGAATTCAAGCATGTTCCTCGCCTTGAAAACATTTTCCAAACTTTCAAGGCTTTGTATACGAACCCTGACTTCAGCGTGTCGGTTTTCACAGAAGAAGCCACTTCTGGATGAAACATCTCCGGCTGTGAATGCCTTGGACGTAAACAATGTGGCTGCATTTATAATATAAGACTTCCTCTGACTTCTGATCAGTCCCTGAAGGACTCCTCTCACGGAGCTGCTGTAAAGTCTGGTGGTAAATAAACCAACTGTATGTATCCTATAAACACGTACATATCTTATTCCTCTACGCCGCTGAGCTGAAGATGAAATCATACATTTACAAGATGTTTTTAAAGATTCACGTCTTCTGTAGGAACCGACGGGCTTGAAGAAGTCACGGACGGGAAGTTAGAAAGTTATTAAGAGATGCGAGGTGAACGCTTGTTACATAAACATGCCAGCTGCTTCCACGACATACCGTGCATGTCCATCATCCCCGGAGAGGAGCTGTTCTCTGGAGTCGTCAGCTCTGAGCCGTATTTCTCATCTTTGCCCTTCTTCTTATTCTTGTTCTTCTACAACGAGAGAAAAAAAAACACAGCGTTCAAACACACAATGGCTCCATTCAAGAGCAATGAACATGGAAGAATGTGATGTAAAAATACATGTGGTCCTTGAAACACACACACACACACACACACAAAAAGGCTGACACTG
This sequence comes from Miichthys miiuy, assembly GCA_036365135.1. Taxonomy (NCBI): domain Eukaryota; kingdom Metazoa; phylum Chordata; class Actinopteri; family Sciaenidae; genus Miichthys; species Miichthys miiuy. The sequence goes on along the minus strand of CM071619.1, from coordinate 21,163,738 downwards.
TTAACGAGAATGAACATCAACAAAGCGAGCGAGAACTCACATCATCTGATTTGGGCTCCGTCACTGGCACCCACTTGTAGATGCGAAGGGACGTGTCTCCAACAGTCACCCATTTCTTCTCCCTGTGGACGAGCGAAAAACAAGCTGACTTAAAGACTCTGAGGCAACATGTACGATTACCCCGACACCTCTACACGATTACCCCGACACCTCTACACGATTACCCCGACTCCTCTACATTAAGAATGTAAAGCAAAAAAGTGGAGGCAGCTCCCCGTCACAAAGAAGTGCACTTATATTAAAAAAAACAACAGTTCCTGACGAGCTTTTATAGTCACATAACTCTGAATACAACAAGTTATTATTAGGACCAGAGCGTGTTTAACATTTCTGCTTCATAAATCTGTCTGTGAGTGCAAAACATTGTGATTATGTCATGTTATCATACACAGACTGCTGCATCCCAAAGAGTAATTAACTACTACAGCAGATACGTTCAAATGCATCAACTTTCACCGTTTTTCTGACCATTTTTACACCAAAACGTGTCTTTGAGAAAATGACCCGCAGTGTAATTATCAGCTGTACGTCCTTTGGTCTTTAAAACGGTAAAAATGTTCTTCGCAGTTCACTGAAACCACAACTGACAGATTCAAATGTTTTGTTCTGACCAAACGAGACACCAAAGAAACCAGCAAATATCGACACCGGACAAGCTGAAATCAGACGACTCGCTTTAAAAAATGACTTAAATGATTAATCAGTGAACAAAACGGTTGCCAATTAAATTTTCTGATCAGCTCCAAAATGATGATTTAGATACACAGACACACGAGAATGAACAATACTTAAAGTGATAAAAGAGATGAATATTCTCATTATTGATTCATCGAATGATCATTTAGTCCAAAAACTGTCAGAAATACACATTCAAACGTCCTGTTTTGTTCAATCAACACTCACAAAGTCTATCATCATGAGTAAAATATTCACAGTGGTAAAAAAATCAGTTACTAAAACTGTTCAGCATGTATGAAGAGTAAGTTAGTGTTAGTTAAATAAATGTTGTATAAACCTTTGAAGTGTGGTGGAAAAAAATGAATGTTTTTATATATTAAAAGTGAGTAACTGAAGTTACAGTAGTTGAGTTAATGTACTTAGTTACTTTACATCACTGTCTGTCAGTCAGTAACTTTTGAAGCTAGTAGCATTCTTAAGTTAGAGTAATAAAAACATTTAATTAAACTGAATTTAATCTACCTGTCCACAAAAACTAAAATGATTTAAGTGACATGACCAACAACTTTGTCCTCGTTCAGCAAAATGTATTTAAAAACTTAAAAACTAAGTAAACTTAAACTGTTTTAGATCCTGTCGGGTCCTTCACACACATTGATTTCAATATATTTACACGTTTAGTTTGTATGAAATGTTAAATATTCAATACATTTAAACACTGTTGCCACAAAAGAGAATATTCATGTTAAGTACAGTTAGATTTAAAGTATAAATGGACATCACTGTCTTTGTGTTTATATAATATAACTTTTTAAGCTTTAAAAAGAATTATTGTCACAAAAATAATAATAAATGTTAATTAAACTGAATGTGGTCTGTTTACAGTTGGACAAACTTAAATGATTTAACTGACTTTGACCTGGGGATGTTTGATTAAACCACCTGATAATGAAAAAAAAAAAAAAATAAAATAAATAAAAACCACATACATCCACGCGCCGGGCGGGGTTACACGCGCGCATGACAGAGACAGAAAATGTCAGTTTGAGCCGTCAAACGTTGATTAAAACGTCTTTTTTCAGCGTTAAACGTGAAGACCGAGTCACTACGTGTTCAGCCATGCTCTGTACTGTAGCCTACTTCCCTTCTCCCAACCCCCACCGAGCCTCCTCCACCAAAAGACCTAAAGGGCGACTCAAAGCGCTTAATTTAAAACTCCAGACGGACTAAAAACTACTCCGACTCAAGAGCGCCGTCGTCAAATTGTTTCCAAGTCGAGAGTTATCGGACGTTTCGAGCCTTTAACGCGCGAAGAAAAAAAAAAAAAAAAAAACCCGCCCGCCTCGAGCTCAAACAAGCGGGCAGCAATGGCTTCATGTGACTGCATCGAAATGGCTTCTGGGTTCAACCCTTCGCCGCTAAAATCAGGAGAGGAAGGCAGAGAGAGAGGGAGAGAGCACCGGGGACGTGTTGTATGTTTGCTACGGGGCGAGCCAGACGACGAGAACCGGGGGTGGTGCACCGCGCTACAGTGCGCCCCGGTGCACCTGAGCTGTAAGTACATCTGCCGTGAATCCCGTTCAAAAAAAATGTGTCCTTTTTTCTCTTTCAATTTCATCCCTCACTCTCTCGTCTCGCTCCTTCCCTCTCCTCCCCCAACAAGCAAGCCTTTCTCGTGTTAGATAACGAAGCCCGCTTTTTTTTCTCCCTTCCTTTCTTACCATTTTCGTACTTTCTCAATAGCGGCCATAACCCTCTTGATGTCATCTTTCGCCCTGCTCCGGGTCTCAGCTCGGACCGACCTGCCCGACATTGCCGCGGTGGGTATAATATTTTTAAAGCTCGCCGGCAGTTCAGACACAATGCAAACAGTAGAGCGCACAGAGGAGCGTACTGCGCCTGCGCGCACTGATGTAGCAGAAAAAGAGAAGGAGCCCGGCTGCAGCTGCACTATGAAGAGAGATCTGTCTCCCTGCTGTGTGAGTAGGAGAACAAAGAGGCTGCAAACTGCCTGGATATTCTCACTGCTGGAGGAAGTATTCACAGGCTTCACTTACAGTAAAAGTACAAAAAAAAAAAAAACTCTGTTACAAGTAAAACTCCTACGCTGAAAATGTTACCGAAGCACACAGATTTTTTTTTTTTTTTTAGAGATTTATTGTGAGTACATTGCAGGAACATTTAACTTCTGGTGTGCTCACACACAGTTTACGAACAATTTCAAGACAATAGAAGTAAGATCAAAGCTACGCCGATTTCACAATGTGTGTGTTCACAATAAATAAAGTGAAATATAATTCTAGTAAATGGTAAAAATTGCAAAATTTTACAGAGCACTGTAAAAAAACAGACACATTTCTGGAATGTAACTAACTATTGGGGAACTCAACTAAAAAAAAAAATAAAACATACATTTCTGGGAAAAAACAAAATTTTTACAGTAGTTTTCTGTTTTTTAACATTCTATACAAAGCTCTGTAAAACTACAGACATTATCTGTAAATTAACAAGAAGATTAACTTATTGATTCCTAATAGGGAAGTTCTTTGTTCACTCAAGTTTTACATTAAAAAAAATCATGTATTTCTGGAAAAAAAAAATTTTTTTACAGTAACTTTCTGTTTTTTTTATTTTTTTTTAACATGCTATACAAAAATTACGAACATTATCTGTAAATTAAGAAGATTTACTTTATTGATCCCTCTGTGGGGAAGTTCTTTGTTCACTCAAGTTTTACATACAATGTAAAAAAAGAAAAACATGCTTTTCTGGAAAATAACTACATTTTTACAGTAGTTTCCTGTTTTTTTTAAAATGGTAACAAAACTCATGCAGGAAATGTAACTCTGATTTCTCAGCGTTACACACAGTTTGAGAACAATTTCAAGACAAAAGAAGTAGAACAAAGCTGAACAACAAAGACATGTAAACATTTAAAATCATCTTTGTACCTGATAGTTAAATGTCACCTCTCCTCGTTTAGCTTTGTGCTACTTCTATTGTCAAGTTGAATTTCTAGAATCCCTATCATGTATTGTACATGTTCATGCGTGTGTTCACAATAAATAAAGTAAAATATCATAAGACACATTTTTACGGCAGTTTTCTGTTTTTTTGTAAATTGTGCACAGAACTTTACTGATCGTTTAACAGGGAAATTCTTCACTCAACTTTGACATAAAAGGCCTGAAATAAACAACAAAGGGTTCATAGACTTGCAAATGTGGAGAGATGGTGGAGTGATAGCGGCGCCCTGGGAGCAGTTAGGGGTGTGGTACTTTGCTCAAGGGCATCTCAGCAGTACCCAGGAGATGAACTGGCACCTCTCCAGCTAGTCCACGCCGTTAACAACACACAATGTCTGTAGAGTCATTGTGTTTCTGTCCACTGTAGATAAAAATACAATTGTGCAAAGAGTGCTGGAATAACTGTTGAATGATTAATGTAATAGATTACTTTAGGTACATGAAGTGGGTGTTTACATACAGCATGCACGCCTGTATTCTGCTGATTATCTTCTTGATGTGTATTCAGTATTTTTTGATAAATGACAAATTGATTAATCGACTAATTGTCTTAAGCCCGATTTAGATTTGTTTTGGACTCGTATGTTTTGGCGTTCATGTTTTTCTGTGTGTAGAGAAGATTTTGAAACAGCTCTTAGACCATCATGTTTTCATTTTGACCGTTACCATGACATCACTGTTGCCCAAAGATCTAACAGCGAAACAAACATTCGTGGTTCCCAGAGGATTAACCCTGTCGTTTCTGGTGACTCCTGACCTTTTCTCTAGTGCCAACATGATCCAAACTTTCTAGTTGTGCACAGAAAGTCTTATCTTGTTTAATGTAGTGCAGGAGGAAAGGGGAGCGTGTGAACACTGAGTAAAAATGACCATGTTGTCCTCTGGTGGCCTAATTCAAAACTACAAATACTTTAACAAAAAGAAATAACTCTGAGTTACACTGAGTTTTGTTATTCTCAGTATTTTGTGAATAAAAAGAATTAAAAAAAAAACACATTTATGTTTTCAAACTTTATTTTATACAAGACGTATAACAACAGTCAAACAAACAAAGTGAAAGGTACCTTCAAAGAAGTATTTTATGAAGTCAGTCCACTGATTGAAGTTCATTTTTAAAGTTGAACTCTTAAACTTTAAGATGCTTTAATGAAAGCCGGCTTTGGATCTGGTCCATTTATCCAATGAAATTTGGATTTGTGGATGATACCATGAAAAATCTACAACTAAATTATGTAGATATATTTAACATTTATATGCAGTATGGTTTACAACACATTGTAGAGGTTTGAATTGATTATTAATGTACGGTATCATGTTAGAAATTATAACTTTAATTTTAATAATATTGCACCTTTTGTTTTATAAGATTGCCGTCCATTCTCTGTTTATGCTCCACTCATGTAGCTCTGCAGGAGGAGTTATAGTTGTTGACAAACACACTATTAAACAGTGCAATGGGTTGCCTACAGGCAAAGAAACCTTTAAAAGAGTTCCTTTTATAATGTTTTTAAAATTAATATGGCGTGTATTGTAACCTGTAGAGGCTTTTGAATATTTTATACATGTTTATGAAATAAATGATAAAAACAAAACAACTCTTTTTCACTTTTTACCATTATGATACATTTTTACCATTATGATACAATGTAACGGAGCCCAAAAAACTTACAAAAAATATATAAAATTTCTTTAGATTATTTTATTTTATTAAATCACAAGCAAGATATTATTTTCAGCCTGAATTTTTCCAATTAAATCAACCAAAACTCAAATTTATCTCAATATTTCCGACAGCACGTGAAGAGGGCGCACGTAAAAAAAAAAACGTGCTTACGTCATCTCTTCGCGACACATCAACACGCAGCTGGATTGCTTCGGATGAGCTAATTGAGAGCAACTCGGCGAATAGTGACAACAAAACTCTCCAGACCGACTTCATCCTTTGTTTTGTGGCTTTACATTGAGCAGTGTGACTTAAACTTTTGGTTTGAAACAGTTAATTTGAATATTTAGTGTTTTTAATCCGGTTCAAACGGCGTCAGCAGCTCTGGCAGGTGTCACACAAACTGACTGACTTCAGTTCAGACCGTGAAGACTGTCCGCTGTCAGGCTCTGCTGTCAGGCTCTGCTGTGGCTGTCAGGATGAATGAAGAAGGTGAGTGGGCCTCATGTTTCCACATGTAGCGGCTAGCAGCGCAGATATTAACCGTGTTTCATGTGTGTGTCCCGGGTCAGAGCTGGTGGAGTACTTCAGGGCTCAGATGAGGAAAGATCCGGGCATGGCGTCTGCTGTGGCCGCTATCCGCACTCTGCTAGAGTTCCTCAAGAGAGACAAAGGTGTGTACATGCACAGCATTGTTTTTTATGGTATAAATACACAAATTCACTGTGTCAGTGAACCACAACCTGCTTCCTCTGCAGGTGAAACCCTCCTGGGCCTGAGAGAGAGCCTGAAGTGGGCCACCGACTGCCTGACAGGAGAGGACTCGTCTGTGGCCGTGTCCTCCGGAGGAGAGCTGTTCCTGCGCTTCATCAGTCTCACGTCACTGGAGCACCAGGTTGGTGCCACACCCACGAGTCCAGCTTGGGCGTCTGTCTTTCAGCCTTTTATTTCACCAAGCTCTCACCAATAACTCCCTCGTCAGCATTTCCCTGTAAACTTCCTCCTCCTCTTCCCAGGTGGTGCAAAACGTCTGTGGCACAAACACCAACACTCGCTCGGTGCTCTGAGCTCCACAGTAGTCCAGGGCAGCCAAGCAGGGGGGAGAAAAAAAAGGAGTTGCTGATGTACCGCGGCCTCAGTCTGCAGCATGTAAAGTTAGTTTAGATCCACGCTGAAGTCACGCTAACACACACAGACTGTCTGATGGAGGCAGCGGTGGACCAGCAACTCCTGCTTTCTGCACCGTACTCTGACGTGTTTTGTCAATGAAGTCTGGTGGCTTTGAAGAGAACATTCGCCTTTTTTTAAGTAGCTAAAATTAGGTTGCAAAATTCTGGGAATTTCCAAGTTGGAAACTTTCCATGGGAATTAATGGTAATTTATGGGAACTAACGGGAATAAACTGGGAATTTACCAAATTGAAGGTCGGCCCTTTAACAGGGAACTTAAATATAGTTTAGGGAAAATATATTTTAGCATCATCTTGACTACAACAACCAGATTTCATGCAGCTTGAATATCTGCTATTCCTCAATCACATGCACATAGCACACTGCTTACTGCAGGAGGGCTATTGAGGCCACGCCCCCTACCTGCACAGGTGATTTCTGTACCTGGAGCACACAGACAGAGACTATTGAAGACACACATTTGAGCTGTCTGCTTAGGACAAAACTAAATGTTTAGATTCATGTTTGGATATGATACAGTTTGTTTAAATTACCCACAATTTACAGTTAATTCACATAAATTTCCATAATTCCCATGGAGTTTCTGATTTGGAATATTTCCAAAATTCCTGAGCTAAACGTCTAAACGTTTACGGAAATTTACCATTAAGTTTCCACCCCTAGCTAAAATACATTTCGTTGCTTCGCTTCGAGTGCTGCATGCAGCGTGCAGACCCCGTCTGCTGTAGGTGGAACTATCCATTTAATGGAAGGCATAAAAATAAATAGAGAAAATGTCATTGAACATTTGAATGAATAAATAATAAAGGTGACATTTTGTGTTGTTGTTTTTTAGAGACTCAAAAAATTGGTGAGTATATTTGGTTGGTTATTAGTTAATGTTATTTGACGGTACGCGGGTTCGTTGTGGGGAATTTGGACTCATAACCTCGAAACACATACGTTCTCATTGCTGGTTTAAAGAGAAGTATTTTTGGGGGCTCTTTGCTTGATCGAGTCAGCGGTGGCTCTGCTTACTACTTGCTTTTGACCTAACTCGGCTCCACCCATCTAGAGTTCCTCTAGATGACATGAGAGTATAAATGTCATTACAAGGCTAATTCTAACTTTTGTTTCTCTGTCTGTCAGGATCTGTCTCGCTGTAAGAAGGTGATGGAGGAGAGAGGAGAACTATTTCTAGAGAAGATCTCAATGTCCAGGGCCAAGGTTGCCAAGCTCTGTCACACCTTCATCAAAGATGGTGCTGTAAGTATTTGTTGTGTATGAATGCCACCACTTATTTACTGTTAGTTTAGCTTTACACATTCAGAAACTAAGAGATACCTGAGAACAAATTAAATATATATAACATCACAACATGACGATGACACACACATCCTGGAAACTTAGACATGATGATGACTTCTAGGTATCCCTTGATGACGTGTGATAGATGGCGTCCAGTGGTTTAAGGGAAGTGGATGTATTGTAGGCAGTACAGTGGTTTGTTTAAAGTTTTATTATTATATTATAGCTTGTTTTAGAATTGGTGATATACAATATTGTATCATCGGCATATAAACTGACATCACAATCGAGCTTGACACAATCGTGGCTACAAACAGGAAATATTAGGAACAGAAGTGCCGATTTCCACCAAATTAGTTCTGGTTCTTGAACTGGTTCTGAACAATAAACCTTCCTCCTGCGTAAACTGTCTGTAGCAGTTTGTATCTGAATAGGTTCAGCCTAGCTAGCTGTATTTTAACTGTCTGTCATGGTACTTGAAGAGAACGTCTGAGGTGGTATGTAGTGTAAAAAAGTTTAAGAAACAGTCCTCCAGAGTGAATAACAAAGGGGCCCAATATTAATGCTTGTGGGACACCTTATCAAACATTTGAGAAGTTGATTTGACACAACTCTACCAGGATCCATGGAAAGCAAGTTAAACTTGGACAGATCTACAGAGGTCAGACGGGTTTATGTCGTCGTCCACAGAGCAGTTATTGTACGATGAGCAGGTCTAAAACCTGACTGCTGTGACTGAAGGTCATCATTATCCTCCAGAAAAACACTCAGTTGTGAGTTGTCTAGTGATTCTAGGATTTTACACACAGTCAAACACACAACGCCCTTTATACATACATTATTTAATGACTTCTCCTTTGTGTTCTTAGAAAATCCTGACTCACTCGTACTCCAGAGTCGTCCTCAGGGTGTTGGAAAAAGCTGCAGCTGAGAAGAAACGCTTCTCTGTCTATGTGACCGAATCGCAGCCTGACTCAGCCGGGTGAGTTAACACTGTCCGTAAACTGTGGCCTGCTTTTATTCTGAAGGGGAACGAACACTCATTGAATCTTCTCTGCATTCAGGCGACAGATGGCAGAAGCCCTGAGAAAACTCAATGTTCCAGTAACAGTAGTCCTGGATGCAGCTGTGGGGTAAAAGATAAAGATATTTATTTATTTAAGTTGAAAAGTGTGTCACACGTCGTCAGTGTGAACTCATTTGTTCGTTTTGTTTCTGTCGTTTTTCAGGTACGTCCTGGAGAAAGTCGACCTAGTTATCGTCGGTGCAGAGGGAGTCGTAGAGAGCGGAGGAATCATCAACAAGGTTCGTGTTCAGTGACGAGTCGTGTGTCACAAAAACAAGTCCAACCAAGTCTGGTGACCCGGATAACAAGTATCACAGACCTGGTTATTAACTGACCCAGTTAACGCTTTTATCCTTCATTTTTAGTTGATGAAAAGTTGGTGGTTTGTGGGTCGAGTTTGGGTCGTTGACTAACGGATATCTTTGCAGACTGTTGATCTGTGCATCCCTGTTTTATCGTCTTTATTGGGGGAAATATGATGATTGATTATCTAATAGCTCACCACAAACGTGTTTAGTCTTTTGTGTTTAAGATAAACCTTTAGCTTGTCAGTGTCTAGTCTGTGTCACTTAAAAATCACTGAAACTCACACTGTACTGCATGTGTGGGGGAAAGAAATGTTGTATGCCTCCTGTGATATCACTTGAGTCAGATGGCACCAAAGAAGTTCCCGCTCCTCATCTCTGCTTGAGGCTACATTAGTTTAAAAACACTCGAATCGCAGACCAAACTGACAGCAGTTGAGTTGCACTGTGGGTAATGTAGGCACCAGGTTTTTACGAGGTCGTGTCGAGTCGCTTGACTCTTTAATGTGTTGATATGCCGGGAGCCGCTTTGTCTCGCCAAATCTGAAGTGCATCTGCAGTCACACGAGTTTTAATAAAAACTACAAACTCAGTTATTATGATTTCTTGGTTTCTCATAGATATTGATGTTTCTTAATGTTTCACCTTCGCTCTTGCAGATCGGCACTTATCAGATGGCCGTGTGTTCTAAAGCTCACAACAAGCCCTTCTACGTCGTGGCGGAGAGTTTCAAATTCGTCCGTCTGTATCCGCTCAACCAGCAGGACGTGCCCGATAAATTTAAGGTAGGACGTCGGAGAATTTTACCGTCTAAACTTATTTTTGTATCGAGTATTTCTTCACGTGTGTTCTCGCCTCCACAGTACAAAGCAGATACCCTGAAGACCGTACAGAACCTGTCAGACGAGCATCCGATGATCGACTACACGCCTCCCTCCCTCATCACCCTCCTCTTCACCGACCTGGGAGTCCTCACCCCGTCTGCCGTCAGCGACGAACTCATCAAGCTTTATTTATAACTCAATAAAACTCCATTATTAAAAAGGGTAAACAAAGTGTCAAAGGTTGTTTTAATTGATTTTTTTTACATTCACAAAGTTGAATACAGCTGATCAATTATACATCCTCTCCCCAGCCGTCGTGCGATGCCGTTTTGTGTTTTGACTTTGCTTTGCTTGTTATCCGTTTCTCAAAGTCCTCCTCGCTGATGTGCCCTTTCTTCAGCTTCTTGAGGAGGCGAGTGTCATTTAAAAGCTCTTTCATGTCTTCGTCGTCCACGTCAGAGCCCTGCAGACACACAATAGATAAAAGGAGAGAGCCGTGAATAAATCCAGCCCACTTGGTTTTATCAAAACACAGAGCGGTCACTGAATGGAAATACCTCATCGTGCTTCCTCTTGGCTGCCATCTTTTTCCTGCGGTCCTTCTTGTTCTTCTGTTTAGACCACGCTTTGTTCTTGATGAAGTTCTTTCTGGGGAGGTCGGTCTTTTCTTTCTCTTTCTGCTCCGCCAGCATCTTCTGTCGCAGTTTCTCCCGGTTCTTGTCCTTGTAGCGGATGGTGTCCGTGTCCACCGTCGTCTCTGTGAAATCGGGAAACGTTTTCCCCCTCAGCTCGGGCATCTTCGGCAGGCGAAGGAGAGCAAAGCCGCGAGCTAAGGAGGCAAAGTCCAGATCTGGACAAAGACGTGAAGCACAAAATGTTAGTTTGTCCTTTACACACACAGTACAGAGTTGATTTAAAGCTGTGAAAGTTGCCGCTTTCACCTTTGACCCTGAAGATGAGACTACACTCGTGTTTGGCGTAGGCCTGGACATACGACACGAAGGCTCTCATGCTTCGGTCAAACATGGCGCGGTCAGCCAGAGACATGGCCTTCACTTTGGGCAACACGTCCACAACGTCACTTATGGGGGACATCTTCTGGAGGGGGCACTGAAGAAACGACAAAAAGAGTCACGTGTGAGGGCTGAACTGTGACACAACATTTCGAGACAAATTTGCTAAACGTCAGCGGAGAACTCACCTTCTGGTTGATGGACAAGAAGTTGATGTAGGACTCCTCCATTGGCAGCAGAAAGACGAGGGCGTTGCCCTGATTGCCGATTCGTGCCGTACGTCCACATCGATGCACGAAGGCGCTGAGACAAAGGCAAAATAAATAATTAGGATGCCTGCTGGACGCCTTCCATTGGAGGTGCTCCGTGCACAACATCCAACTGGGACCCTGGGGCAGATCCAGAACCTGCCGGAGGGACTACATAGCCCATCTAGCCTGGGAAACACCTCGGGATCCCCCCAGGAGGAGCTGGAATGTGTTACTGAGGAGAGGGACGTCTGGAACAACCTAACTTAAATTAAATAGATGAAAATTTGTCTTCTCTGCAGTGATGGAGCGTTCAGAAACTCACCTGGCGCTGCTGGGAGGATCGTACTGCAGCACCCAGTTAACATCAGGGATGTCGATGCCTCTGGCCATGACGTCTGTACACACCAAGATCCCACTGCGACAGTACACAGAGGTCAAATAAAGTGCTGATAACACAGGCTGTACACACACACCTTTTTAAAAAGTCTCACCTTTTCAGTGCGCGAAAGTCTGCGAAGATCTTGTTGCGTTTGGTTTTCATCTTGCCGTGGATGCAGTGGACGCTCACCTTCTTCACCAGAGTCTCCAGAGCTCGGCCGTAGTACTCCACACATGCACATGTACTGATGACGAGACAAGTAACAAGAAATAAGTCCTGTCAGTCAGTAACTACAGACCTGACGGCAGACGCTGCATGGATTACGGATGATTTTAACCCTGAACTGGTCGCCCCCCCAACGTATTTTAGGCGTGAGTGACGAGCCAAAATATAACCCCACATGGTCGTGATAGCAGATCGCTACATCGTCACATTAAATCAGATCAAATCAATAAAAACAGACCTGAAGAAGACGAGATTCTTCTCATGTTTGTGTTGCCTCAGAAACGCCACCAGGTTGTTGAACTTGTTGTCCGTTCTACAGATCTGAAATGACAACATACGAAGAATATCACGCCATCGCTACATTTTAAATCCAGAGTGATGTGAGACAGGCATCAGACTGATCTGACTCACGGTGTAGTAGTTAGAGAGTCTCGACGGTGTTTTCTGGACGGCGGTGGCTGCCACGCCTTTCTCTTTGACGGTGATGCGCACCGGGTTCCTGAGGCCGGCCCTCACCAGCTTCTCCAGCTCCTGAGTCTGAGTGGCTGAAAACAAGCCTGTGCGCCTCTGTTTAGGCAGGTAGTCCAAGATGGTGTTCAGACTGGATACACAAACACAGACACACACACACTAATGTTAGCAGCACAAAGACCTAAAATACCTCAAATGAAATTAAATATACCTCACTCTGCAGCTCATTTCTCACCTGGCTTCAAAACCCATATCGAGAAGTCTGTCGGCCTCGTCGAGGACCAGCACGTCGAGACTCTTGACTGAGCAGGCCAGGTCCAGACCGTCAGCCTTCCTCCTGAACATGTCCTCCAAGCGACCCGGTGTCGCGATCACAATGTTTGCTCTGGAACACACACACACGTAACGTCTTGAAGAGAAACACTGTGGGGAGTCCTGGTGGGTCAGCGGTCTGAGATCTCGACCGTGTAAGTGCAACGTCCCCGGTTTGAGTCCGGCTCGGGATTTATTGAGTGTACGATACCACCTGCCTACCACCACCTCTAAAGCTCATGAATTAAATAATTCGATCTGGTGTCCTGAAGTCTTCCACGCCATCACATACCCTTGATCCTTGAACTTCTCCACGTCCTCTATCGGGTTGCTGCCACCAATCAGTAAAATCTGGCTGAAGAACAAACAAACATGAAACATTTTAATGGTAAAAAGGTGTAAAGTAATAAAGTCCAGCTATCAACATACATATTCACACACTTTGGACCAATCAGCTGTGCTGAAATGTGATTGAAAGCTCTGGAAGAAACAAACAAGTGGACCTTGTTTTAAGAGTATTTAACTACTGTTCATAAAAAAACTTGACTTTATACTCACGTAAATTGTGGGAATTTCTGAATAAACTGCCCCATAACTTCGCTGATCTGAAGGGCCAGTTCTCTCGTGGGAGTGATCACCAGAGCTCCAACCTGCAGAAAACACAAATTTAAAGCTCAACACAGCGTCTAAACTCAGACCCTCCTCTCGCAGATGTAACGTGAATGATGAAGTCTCGTCCTCACCTGCATTTTCTTCAGCTTCTCTTCTCTCTTCAGCAGCAGTTCTATGATAGGAATGACAAAAGCGAGCGTCTTCCCGCTCCCGGTCACCTACAATCACATGACGAGTTACTGAGCTTCAAGTAGCAGACACAACGTCACCAACATCAGGTGTTCAGAGGAGTGAATCACACCTTCATGGTCGAATTACTGCAAAGAAACCACGGCCGGTGGACAGGGAATGGACATTAGACCAGTGGAAAACTGGACTTTGGGATGGTATCTACATGTGTGGTTCCCACCCTGAAGCGTGGTGGGCATGCTGGTGACAAAGGCTACCATAGCATTCTGCAGCTACATGCCATCCCGTCTGGTTTGTTCTTAGCGGGGACTATCATTTGTTTTCCAACGTGAGAGTGACCTTAAACGCACCTCCGAGGCTCTGTGAGGACTAATTAACTAATTAAAGAGTGATGCATCACCTGGCCTCCACAATCACCTGACCTAAACTGACCAGCTGAGATGTTTTGGGACGAGCAGAGTGAAGGAAGAGCAGCCAACAAGTGCTCAGCACCAATGGGAACTCCTCCAGGTGACTACCTGTACATGTTTATTATATTAATTATATAAAATACACGTTCTGTGGTCATATACTGGTTTAACTGGACACTTACCGCCTCAGCAGCCACATCTTTGTTGCTCATAAACAGCGGGATACAAGCAGACTGTGAAGAAGAGATCACGCTGAATCAGATGATGCGTTCACTGTCACAGTGTTTACGTGTGTGTGTTAAAGTGTTAAACGCGTTTACCTGTACAGGTGTCATGTGTGTGAACTTCAGTTCGTCGAGCGTTTTTAAAATGTTGTCGTTGAGTTTGACAGACAGACTGTCCCACGTGCCGTCCGTCGTGTTGTCCATGTTTGAGATCCACCATGAGACTGAAGAGTTTGAAGCTAAAGTTTGTTAGCCACCGCTGAGCTAACTCTCTCCACGCTGCCCCTTCTTCCCGGTGCGCTGATGTTTACACGCCGGGTAGGAACTAAAGTTGTTTCACGAGAACCGTTCCGCTCAATTTATTTAATCTAATTTTATTTTATTTAACTTTATTTAATTTAATTCTATTTTAGTTTATTTTCTTCCATTTCATTTGACTAATTGCAATAAATAAATATAGTGACCCAGTCTACAAATGTCTATACTCATGTCCATCTATATCTATATTTATGCAAATATATATACCTTTTTTAAATATAGTTACTTTTTATGTTGTTTATGTCATGTCCCTTGTCTTTTAGACTGCTCTCTGTTCATAACCACAGACAGTTTAGTGGTGCTTGAGTATTCTTATGACTGCATATACTTTATACTTCCATTCCACTACAGTTCAAGGAGTAAAAAGGACAATATTTGTGTGGAATCTAAGTATAAAGTATATGCAGTAATAAGAATACTCAAGCACCATTAAACTGTCTGTGGTTGTGAAGTGTTTGAGTAAAACTCCTGCATTCAAAATCTGACTTATTGTAAATAAAAGTAAAGTATTATTAGAAAAATCAACAAAAGATCTGATTTTTATTCCTGATGCTACAATGTATGAACATTTTACTGTTAGCTGTAACGCTAACTCTGCTACATATTTTGTTTACACTGTTAGTTTAATGTATAGCATACTTCAAACATCTCTGAAGTGTTCAGCACCTGAGGAGCTTCAATGTCATGCAGTCAAACTTTCTTCTTCTTATCAGCGGGTTTAGAAAGACATCCGAGTAATTGTACAGAATATTGGCTTTATTATGAAACCTGGGGCATTTTTCCACAGACAAACCATTCTACATTTGTACAGATCCATATATCAGATTTTTGTTGTAATCACAAAAAGGAGGAGACCAGTGTCCAGAGCAGTTTACCAGCCTGAGCTCACCAAAGATTGTTTTTAATACAAAACTGGAGCACATTCAGAAACGTGTAACACGTGTGGTGCTGTAGCTGTGTGCTAGATGGGAAGCTAACTTTTTTTTTTTTTACCTTGTATAGGGATAGAAAAAGGTAAAGAATATTTGAAAGGCGTCATCCACACGGGTTGCACGTTACAGGATATGCTCCAGGAAGAAAACAAACAGTTCAAAATTGTATACAATCATATAATTTAAAATCCCAGACCCCAACAAAAGAACTATAGTAGAAGCAACTAAAGCACACAGCAGTCATTAGGTTCCCCCTCCATCAACATGTAACATGTATTTCAGTATTCTTCTAGACTTCGCTTTGGAGTCGCACCCCCCCAAGTTAAGTTAAAATCCAACCCTGCCTCAGCTCTTCAAGCTCATACCGCCAAGTGAAAGTTTCATTTAAAGTGTTTGGGAAGTTAAATCATCTTGTGAACTCTTTAGCCAAGAAACCGCTCGCCCGTTTTCTGAACTATGAAGGGAGTTACACAGATTTCCCTCCCTCCCTCCCGTGGCGTGGATCGCTATGATTTGACGGACAAGAGCTAAAAGCTGTGTGTTTCCCTTCAAAGACCAGCTGCAGTGTAAACCCTTCAGATATTCAGACGTATCCCATCAGGAGTGCAATTTGTTGTTTGAGAGCGTTAACACGGTGTGTACAGATATCACATATCTGCCTTAGTCTGACTTAGACACAAGACTTCCTGCATCTAATGCTTCTTTTAAATCATAGGAAAAGGGTCCCATTTATGTCTTAATACGGGCTACATTCTCCACACATGCCTATTCATTTATGTGCATCTCTAAGTCTTTTTCATCTGCCTGTCTTTGCTTCAAATTAAGAGCCTCACAGTCATTCACACAGGCAAAACTGTACGGGCTAGTAACTGGTACTTAACTTGTAATTATCAAACAGTAGTGGACAAAGAAAATCAGTGAAACAATGAACAACAAAAAAAGAAGAACTGATGACATCTATGTCAGAATATTTTGGCCGTTCGTTCCAAACAAACACATTTTTTTTTTCTTAAAGGAGGGAACCAAATAGGTAAAAACGGGGAGAAACAAAAACATCTGAGATCCGATCATATGCAGGCTTTTTTTTTTTTTTCAAAACCGCCAGTCTCATTTTTCCAGAGTGTAAATAACTGTCTTGGTGTTGGAGAGAAAAAACAGTGGAGGACACAGAGGGATCAATGTAATCACGCGTTACACCACTCGCCGTACCAAAAATCTCTTCAGGTAGTAAATCTGTCCAAGTGTCATTGCCACGAGAACCAGAGCTTCGAAGAACGACCACAGCACCACTCTGCTGTTTGTGTTGTCGTTGACTAGAAAGAGAAGAGACAAAAAAACAAGTTGATTAATCAATTAGTTTTTAATTATTAAATTCTCTGATTTCAGCTTCTAAAATGTGAAAATGTTCTAGTTCCCTTCGTCCTCTGACAGTAAACAGAATATGTTCGGGTTGTGGTTGTTGAGGACGTCACCTTGGGCTTCGGGGAACAGCGATCAACACTTTTCACGATTTATGAACCCAAACAACTCCTCGATTAAATCAAGAAAACGACGGTTGTGTGACTCACTTGCTCTGTGTATCCTCTCGCGAACCTCCATGTACTCCTGCTCGTGCTTTACAGCCGTCATGGCAACAGCCAGCTCGTTGATCATCTCCTCCAGCTTGTTTTGATGGGCTGAAACGGGCGGAAAGAGCAGCACATCAGCGACGGATCACGACACAGTTGCTGTCGCACGAGTAAAACAAAACATGCACGAGCTATGCAACACATGCATGATCGTTTTTTTTTTGCAATTGTGACGCATGTCGCGGGTGATGGCACCTCATCACCAGAGACATTCGAGAGATCCTACGTGTGCAAACCATTCACAACTATGTGTAGCAGAAATGCATAATATTAGTTTATGCTATGGCAACAACACTGGTTAGAAAACTCTGGAGGTGCATCACAAACTTTAAAAAAAAAAAAAAGTCTATTTCACAACAGCGGTTTTTGCCATAGCCTGCCCTGTGCCCTACCATCCCAGCTGTCACCACCTACAAAGAGGGAAAAGAAAGAGTGCCCAAAATAAAGTCAAAAAAAAAAGGGGGGAAAGAAAACTATCACAAACAAGATCAACAACAGCAGAACACAGAAAGGAGAAACTAGTTTGCACTCTGCATGATCCACGTGGGAAGTGTGTAGAGATACAGAATATTTAAATGTGCGTGCATTAACACACGGTTTGTGTACCTTCTGTCTCCATGTCCTGGCCTTTAGGGGCCTCTCCGATATCAATCGTGAACATGACGATCTTGGGCGTCATGGTTGACATCTTGTTGCTGAAGCAGAACTTGTAGGTTCCGTCCATGTGTGCCGCGACAGAGTATTTCCCACTGGACTCTCTGTCGCCTTTGTAAATCTGCTTACCATCAGGCCCTGTTATCTATAAATACATAAATAAATAAAGGCCATTGTTAGTATTGACCACTGTTGCATGAGGCTGTAACATATGGCAGCAACATCTGTGCACACACAGACTCTCAGTTACACTTTAAACCTGCCCTACAAAACAAGTCCAACCTGCACTAGCGACATCAAACACCACAATATAACAGCTGTAACTATAGAGGCCGTATTATGCTGTGGTTCAGGAGGTCGTGGGTTCGATACCCGGCTCCTCCAGTCTGCATGTCGAAGTGTCCTTGGGCAAACAGTACTTGAACCCCAGATTGCTCCCTGTAAGCCGCTTTGGATAAAAGCGTCAGCTAAATGACTAAAAATGTAAAAATATATTTAAAAAAATATTTATTAGCTTAGCGCAACTTAGCCGGATAATGCTAATGCTGCACTTCCTGTATCGTTATTCATTATTTAATC
This sequence comes from Miichthys miiuy, assembly GCA_036365135.1. Lineage (NCBI taxonomy): Eukaryota > Metazoa > Chordata > Actinopteri > Sciaenidae > Miichthys > Miichthys miiuy. The sequence goes on along the minus strand of CM071619.1, from coordinate 21,145,442 downwards.
GTCACTGTCGCTCCTTTCATAACAAAAACATGCCAGAAAAACGCATTTAAAGCTGTTAAATCGTAAATTAAATCGTTTTTTCAGTCGGTTATCTGATAGGAGCTAGTTTAAGTTGACGTTACGCAGACGGGGCGAGCTAACGTTAGCACAGGCCTAACGCATCATCTCATTTCGCGGGTCAAGTTTAATTAATTAAAAACGTTAATTCCCTCGTGTTAGGTTGTTGGTTTATCATCTTGGTTAAGTTTCTCACCTCGACGTCGATGTCCAGGAAGCCGCCCTCGGCCACCTCAAACATGAGGCCCATCTTTGTGCCGGAGTTAACCCGCTCGTAGAAGCACTCCTCGGCATGGGCGTCTATGCTAACGAAGTAGCCGGACGCAGTGGCAGACAGGACGGCCAGCAAGACGACCAGCTCCGACAGGGTGAACATGGCTGAAGTGTTTTATGTTAACACCAAGTCTGACGATGTTAAAGAGTCTCCTTGCCTTCAGTGTGTCCTCTGTGGACGCCGGGATGGATGTTTGTATTGAGTGAGTTGCTGCAGGTGAGGAGCCGCATCAGCCTCAGCTGCTGTGTGCTGCTCTCTGACTGCCACGTACGGGCTTAACAACGGAGAACGGCGAGGGTCAAACTGAACGGAGTGCGCAACATGCTGTCAAAAATAATATAAGGCCTCCTCGTCAACTCCTGCTGCAAACACACTGCGGGAAGTTCATACTTTTATTCTTATAGTTTGTGTCCTGAGAGCTTAAATATATAAATATATAAAAATATAAAAATATTTATAGCCTAAAAGAAAAACTTCATACTTAAATATATCAGTCCTTTTAATTTATTAGACAGTCAACAGAAAATCAAAAGTAACTCTGGAAGTAATATTTCATGCAAAAATGTGGCTCATCCTGTGTTTCCGGTGAGAGGAAAATCTGCTTTTCTCTGTTTCATATTTCATATTTTTGGGTTTTTTTAATTTGTTAGTTGGACAATAAAGACGCACGTGAAGGTGCCAATCAAGATGGACATTTTACACTATTAATTCAGTAAATAATCATCAGATTAATTAGTTGTAAATAAGCACAGTTTAAGACCAAATGCAGCAATGTACATCAGCTAGTTTCTATTATGCTTATACTGAGAGAGTGTTTTTAAAGGAACAGTCTGTGCCTCATTGTCATGTCTGTAATGTCTAAAGAGCAGGCTTGTTTATATATTTCTGTGTGGGTGTATTACTTGTTCGTTAGCTCTTATAATTGTTTATTTCCTGTATTATGTGTGTCTTCTAAGTCCACGTGTGCATGAAAAATAAATGTGCTTGCTTACATACTATAGGTTTGTGTCATACTGAACATGCATGCATAGTGCAGTTAGGGTTTCTTTTTTTTTTTTTTGCCTTTGTCATGTATGTGTTTGGAGCACCTGGAAGAATCTCATGCATCGGGGAGGACATGCAAAGTGCAAACAGTGTGGCAAACATTCAGCACTTAAACCATGGACTTTGATGATATGAGGTTTTTCTCCATAAGCTGTGGCCGGTGAGCAGCATTTGTTCTTTGCTGCACTTGTTGGCTTAATTTAAAGTGTCTAACTGACAGAAGAAGCTCCCAGTTTTGATCGTACCCTCCTGACATACTGAGTTATCTCATGCAAACATTTGATATTCCATGTTGATAGTTGTAGCTACCTGAGAGCATTTTTTAGAATACCTGCAGCAGGTGACAAGCACCACCATGTCACATCTTTTTTTTTTTCTGCTCTGCCTTCTTGCATTAGTGAATCCTCACACTGTGGCAGCTGTCAGGCAGCGACACCGCTGAAAGTGCCACAGCAACATGTCACAAGTGCTTAGCGCCGTCTGCATTATCAGATGGCATCCTCAGAAAGTGTGGCAGCTAACCTGACATCCACGGCAACCGCCACCAGCTGTGGAGTCTGTCATTTTAGGATGGCTGTCATCTGAGTGACTTAGTTCCTCATTTTGTGAGTGCAACATAAACGCCTTTTTGTATTTTCTTCCCGGTGTTTGTTAATCTGTTCATGGATTTATATAGTTTCAGTCATATTCACAATGCTTTAAATGTACAGTTAAAGAACCAGGACACTGGATTTAATGGGTTTTTTATATATATATATATATATATATATATATATATATATATATATATATATATATATATATATATATATATATATATATATAAATATTATTTTCCACAATTGTCTCCACAGATATGCAAATTTCAGTTTTTATGAATACTGAAGACTGAACTTATGATCTATGACCTACATATTTAAAAAAAAAAAAAAAAGTTTGCACATCCAGCAACAAACCAGTTTATCATGTCTACACAATAGTAAAAAAAACTAAATTATGATAAAATAATATTGTTTTATTTAAACATTTTCTACTTTTTGTTAAAAAAATAGATTAATTAAATTAAAAAATAATATTTAATAAGAAGTTTTGCTTAAGTATTTCCACAGGTTTTATCCTCTTTTGCTTTTTGTTAAAAAATAATTAAATAAATAAAAAAATAAAAGATTTATTAAGATAATAAAGTATTTTCGCGGGTTTTATGCTGATAAATAAATAAAATAAAACAAAGTAAACAAAAATAAAATATGGTTGTGATCACGTGACATGTGCGGTTTCCGCGGTGGACTCCGGGAATGCTTCGTTTTGACGCTGGCGCGGTGCGGTGCGGCGCGGCGCGGTGCGGCGCGGGGCGGCGCGGTGCGGCGCGGCGCGGCGCGGTGCGGCGGGGCGCTCCCCTCTTTCCGCGCGCGAAGGAGCTTCGACGAACTTTTTTTTTTTTCGCTTCGCCGCTCGCGCCGCTGTAATCATCAAAATAAAGCTTGCTAATGAGCATGCGCAGAAGTGAAAGTGACAGGACTCGCACTGTTTGCCGGACGGAGCTCGGTACGCTTTATTTAAAGGAGGGGCGGTGGGCGAAGCGTCGAGCGAACAAACTGCCGCCCAGGCTGAAAAAAATCCGCGCACCCTCTATCTATTTTGTCGCATGTTTGGTGACGTCCAATAATCGACTTGCTGTGAAGTCTCCGGGGCCGAGGCCTAGAGACTTTTTTTTTTAAGTAACAGCTCAGCTCGATACATTTCTAGGTTCGATGCCCAGATTCCGGTGCCCGTTCTGACCCGGTGTGAGGCCGATGAAGCACTTTATCCTGTGATCCAAGCAGACACGGTCGGAAACGTTAGCTAGCTAATCGTAGCTGCTGCTAACTGCCAGCGAGGAAGTGAGGAACGAAAAAAAAGATGACATCTAGGAGGTAAGGAAACAAAGTCTGCTCTTTACGTTAGCTGAGCCTCCTAACTCTAACCGAACTCAGCTGTGTGTCCGTAAACAAGCCCCGACAGAACCGACGGTTCTGGTGTGGGGGCTAAGCTAAGAACCGCTTCATTTAGGTAGCACACACCGGCAACTTAACGTCAGGAGTCCGGTCCAGATGTTTAGTAAACACCGTTAACGCTGCAACAATGCTGCCGAACTTAACGGGTCAGAACACAGAGCAGGGAGCAGCTGGAGACACGGTGTGACGGTTAAATGAAGGTTTGTCACAGTGACTTAAAGACCACAAAGCTTCCTCAGTACTACTTGTGCACACACAATGCTGTATTCACTTCCATGTCGTGTAGAGATGGGCATGAACAAACACTGGCTGAGTCTCTGAGGACACAAAGGAGGCTGAAAAACAGCTGGCACTCATTATGTGTTGTTATGTTTCTGCTCAGGTCTGTGTGTGCTCAAGACAGGACTAACTAACTGTTTTTATTATTGATTAATCTGTCTGTTATTGTGTCGATCAGCGGTGTATGAGGTACCACACTGGACCTAAGGCTGATTATTGTCATTACTGATGAATCTGTCTGTGATTTTACTCGATTAATCGATTTGTTGTTCAGTCCGAGGCGACGTCCTCAAAAGATATTCAGTTTGATATGACAGAGGACGAAAGAAACAAAGAAAATATTCAGACCTGAGAAGCTGGAATCAGAAAGTCGGTTATTATAAAATCGTTGCCGATAATCCAGATCAACTTGTTTAATCAGTAGATGTGATCATAAAGTATAATTTTGGACGTAGGGCTGCAGCTAAGCTTAATCTGTTGACTGTTCAAGTCCAGAAAATGTCAGAAAATCGCAGATTGCGACGTCCTTAAATGTCTTATTTTGTCCACGACTCAAAGAAATTCAGTTTAATATCAGAGAGGATGAAAGAAACTAGAAAATATTTAAACACTGAAGCTGAAATCGGAAAGTTTGGACATTTAAAATAAAAATAAAAAAGACTCCAAACGATCAATAGATTATGAGAATAGTTGCAGATTTATAATGTATCTGCACTGTGGCCAGATTTGATTGACAGTTCCCTGATAACTAAAGTAAACACTCGTCATTGAGTAAAAAAAGAGAATTGAAGTTGAAGGAAGTAGTTTCGTGTATCAGATGAATTACTGACACTTGTCGCCACACTTTACAGCAAACATCGGTTGCGTCGCTCGCACTCCTCACTGAGGCTCATCATCGCTCTTCTCTCCCGTTTCAGGTGGTTTCACCCCAACATCACAGGTGTGGAGGCCGAAAACCTCCTGCTGACTCGTGGCGTGGACGGGAGCTTCTTAGCCAGACCCAGTAAGAGTAATCCAGGAGACTTCACCCTCTCAGTACGGTGAGTGAACAGTTTGAAGCCTCCAGATAAACGCTCTGACGCTCTCCACTGCTGTACGTGAGGGTGAACGAAACAAACGTTCCCTGAGCAGTGCTGGCTTCATTGACTTTCTTGTTGTTTTTTTTTTTAGTCGCTGTACGCGTATGAACGGCCGTCATGGCGTCTTAGATGGAGTAGCCTCCATCGAGTGACGATCATAAACCATGTCGGGGGGTTTAAAGGTGTGATTGGTGACGCGGATGTAAACAGAAGGGTAACGTCGGAAGATTAGAGGCTGCAATCAGTGCTAAACTGATTCTAGACAAAAAGTAAACGTTCCCTCGCGTCATTAAATGTTTGCTCACATCAATTACGCTCGTTAAACATCAGCAGTAAAAATGGCTGCTGTGATAAGACGAGTTATTACTATTCAGACTTGACGACTTCCTTCTTAATTGCGTGTTGAATCATACTTCAGTGTCAGGAGACCTGACTCTGAAGTTTCCCCTCAGCTCTGCGGAGTTTTTGAGTCTATTTTGGATCCTTGTTTTGGTTTTCCAGCGTGACGCTCTCGTCAGTTTTTGTTTCCAGCAGAAGCAGGGAGCTGTTTTCAGGAGGAAAAAGTCGCCGTGCACGACCTGAACTTAACAAACGCACATAGTTAGTGACTTAAGAGGCAGATTTGTCTCTCAGGAGTTGATGGAGATGAAACCAGAGCTGGAATGAAAGTAAATATTGAAATTTGCATGGACAGGCGGACACAGACACGAATTATGTTTGTGCTGGATGTGTGAAAAGGAAACTTTGAAATAACAACTTAGAAATCTGACGTGATGCCTGCCGCGCTCTAATATTCATGTTATTAATCGATGCTGGAGTAATAACTCGTGTTGAATTCTCCATCATCTGTGTCGGAGTGAAGGAACTTTTTACTAATAAGAAAACACTTTGTGGTTTTTATCTGCGAGCCTGTCGAGTCATAAATTTTTCAGATGAAGTATCATTAACTCCGTTCGGCTGATGTAGCCGATGTTATTTTTGTAACGCTCTCATATTTGAGCTGTGCAGTCTCTCATCTCGCAGCGTATTTACTTCCTATGGAAACAAAACAAGTCACGCTGCTCTTGTTGGAAACGGAGACATTTCCACTGGGAGACTCGTCCCTGCTGGTTCAAACCAGCGGCACGTCTGCCTCTCTTCTTTTTTTTGTGTGTGTGTGTGTGTGTGTTCACATTCTGCCAGACTTTAACTGTAAGTCATTCAAAGCTTCTCGCCGCTTGCTGCTTCAGATCTGCCACAAGTTCTCCTTTTTTTTTTTTTTTCCGATATAATGGCGGTCACCTTCAGTGACTCAACAACAGTTTATGGCGTCTATCTGGTTCGTGTCACACACAAAAAAAAAGGCGGTGTTTCCCGTTTGAGGTTTGTCATCGCTCTGCCTGTTTGAACATTTTCACAGTTTTGCAGTACGAGGTGGCCCGGCGCTGAACTGTTTATCACTCTGCCTATTTTAATCCTAACACGTGAGCTCTGTCAGAATGCAGGAGTGACTGCAGCTAAGGTTTGTCTTCATTATTTAAACATCAAGTTGTCTGACTAACTGTCCAAAACACACCAAGATATTCAGTTTTAAATCCTCCCATACTGCAACATCACTTATTAAAATAGTTGCAAATAATCTCAATCAACTAATCGTTTAGTTGAGATTCTTGGAAAAAAACGCAGCCTGACGTCACGCTGCAGCCGCCAATCAGACGCTCAGACCGGTCAAGCCTCCGCAGTCTGAGCCTGAAACGTCTCTGAGACTGTCTGTCTGAACTCTGAGACTCGACCTGTTGTTGTTCTGACTTTGTTTATTTCATGAAGCAGCTTCTAAATCTGAGTCTGACTGAAATCTGCAGAGACACGAAGAAGAAGTTTAATTCGGTTTGTGAGAGCGAGCAGTGGTCGAGCGACGCAGACGGTGAATGAGAGTGAGCGGGTGCAGGCATCGATGACGTCGTTAATCAGAGAAATAAAAAGTGATTTCCTGATTGTTTATAGATATTCACATAGACACACCGGTGGAGTGATTCGCTGCAGCACCTGATCCTGTCTGAACGTACCCTCAGTCTCTTGATGCAGTTATAAAGTGCCACATTGGACCTAACGATTATTTTCATTATTGATTAATCTGTCTGTGATTTCCTCGATTAATCAGTTATTTGCTCAGTCCATAAAATGTCATAAAATTATGAAAGATGTTCCTCAAATGTCTTGTTTTGTCCACAACTCAAAGATATTCAGTTTCCTGTTGCAGAGGACGAAAGAAACAAAGAAAATATTCAAACTTTTGAGAAGCTGAAATCAGAATTCGGACTCAAATCACTCAAAACGATTCATTGATTATCAAAGGTAGTTAGTGATTCGTTTAAAAGTTTAAAAGCTCATCAATAAACTCATAATCGCAGTTCTTGTTGGAGCAACATATTGAGACATTTTAGTCACTTTATGTCAGAATATGAACTCATTATGAATCTGCAGCAGTGATAAATGTCTGAAAAACCATCAGCTGACCTAATTTATTAATAATCCTACGCTGAGTTCTTATGATTAAGTGAAGACACTTCACACGGTGGTTTGATTTTTACTCTTGAACTGAATTCCTCTAAACGTTTTGTGCTCTCTCTCTCTCTGCAGGCGAAATGGAGCCGTCACCCACATTAAGATCCAGAACACGGGAGACTACTATGACCTCTACGGCGGGGAGAAGTTTGCCACTCTGGCAGAGCTGGTGCAGTATTACATGGAGCATCACGGGCAGCTGAAAGAGAAAAACGGAGACGTTATCGAGCTCAAGTATCCGCTCAACTGTGCGGACCCCACCTCAGAGAGGTGAGTCATGTTCGATGGTGGGCTTGAATTTCTGCATTTGTCTGAGCACTTTGATGTCAGTTGGTTAAATGTTCTTTTGGATTTTGTTGAAGGTTAAAAACTCGTCATTTAGTTCAGGACTTTGTGACTAAATATGACTCGTTTAACATTTTACAACTCCCAGAAATGAACTTTTGGTTTCCACCAGCGTTAGAAGAAATAATTGTATTTTTGTGAAATAGAAAATTTATTTTATGAAGCTTCTGGAAAGGCGAGCAGAGGCGCTACATCGCAGCTCAAATCTGACAGAACGCTGCCGTTCAGGTCCAACAAACGTTGCTGTTTAACACCTCGACATCCATAAAATAGTTTGATGTGCTTCTCAAAGAAAGTCGCTCAGTGGAGCTGGTAAAGCACGAACACTCGCACCACCTCCGCTCTTTTTTCCACTGAAGGTTAGTGTTACGTTTCATAAAAGTGTATTCACGTTTGGTTACATTAGCAGAGATGGCTCACCTCTGCTGTCAAACACACGGTGTCTCAGCGACGATCCTATTAAATGACACATTGCACCGCTGTTCAGCAACGTCTCGAGAGTCGGGGCAGCTTGAAGTGACACAGCTCGACAGGGACAGCAACACGTGCGCCCCAAAATGAATACATTTAGAATATTTGTTGCATCAGTCATGTTTAAATATTGCAGAACTGGACAATGCTGCATGTTTGTCGGTGCGTTCACGTGCGTTGAGTTCATTTTCGTGGAAGAACGTGCTGCACTGCTGCTGTTTTTACACATTTAAGGGTGGACACGTTAACTTCTAACTGATGACACAAGAATCAGATAAAACACAGACTACTAAATCATTTAAATATTCTTTTTAATTCAAACTCTGACGCCTGGTCACCGCGCTGACAGCCGCTTTTAATTTACTGTCACGTTGTTTCACATGCAGCTTTTTATATTGATCCCACTATGGGGACATTCATTTGTTACAGCAGCTTGTGTACACAAGGTGGATAAGAAATTGGTCTCTAGCATCTAAAATATGTTCAGTTTGTTATCACAGAAGACTAAAAACAACAGGAGACATTCTTATATATTTCAGAAGCTGCAAACCTTTTGTTTTTTGTCGAGTTTCTCTCGTTGTCTCCGCAGCGATCGGTTACTTTGTGTAACTGTCATGCTACATTAAGAGGATTTCATGCTTTTAGCTGCAGCTCCAGCTGTTACCCGAGGATTAAATATATTTGAAAGCATTTTTAATATCGCCCAAATGTTCATTTACAGACAGACAGACGCTTTATTGTGCCTCGACGACCTCCAGTGTCGGCGGCGGCAGCGAGGAGGCCGATTCATCTCACAGCGAAACATTCAAAACATTCTTCCAGCTACATTTTGACATTAAAACCAGCTGCATGCAGATGAGTTATTCTCTGAGGTATTGATCTGCAGCACTGAAGTCAGGCTTTTATATTTACTATGACAAATCTATAACATACACTCCATCTTAACTGTACTTGTTCAGTAAACACAAACGTTGCTTCGGGCTTCATGAAGCGTCTTTAACCTCGCTCGTAAACATCCTGTGCCGACGTCTTGTAAACAAACAGAGCGACGCCATCGGAGTTTAACCCGGCCGCCATTGGAAGCAGGTGTTTCATGTTTTACCATCGTGTGTTTTCCAGATGGTTCCACGGACACTTGTCGGGCAGAGAGGCCGAGAAGCTGCTGACGGAGAAAGGCAAGAACGGCAGCTTCCTGGTGAGAGAGAGCCAGAGCCACCCGGGCGACTTCGTCCTGTCCGTCCGCACGGGAGACGACAAGACGGACAGCAGCGACAGCAAACCCAAAGTGACTCACGTCATGATCCGCTGCCAGGTAAACACACACACACACACACACCTCAGCAGCTCTTTAAACGTGTGTGTAGTGCTGCGATGTTAACACTGACTGATACAGATGTTACGGTGAGGATCCAGATGTTTTTACTGCTGTTTGCAACAGGATGATCAAAGGTTTATCATCAAACGTAAAGAAAACGTATTAACAACACAAACAGAAGGCCGACAGAGATGTACAGTATAAATCTGTGTGTCACAGACACCCCAATAACGTTTTTTTATTAGCCGTATTAAAAAAATCAAGTACTGGAATTCCTTGAGATCCTTTTTCAACCAAGTGCTTGAAAAGTCCTTGAAGTCTAGCTGTAGCGGCCCAGGCTTCAAACCCGACCTGTGGCCCTTTGCTGCACGTCGTCCCCTGCTCTCAGTCCCCGGCTTCCTGTCACTCTTCAGCGTCAAAATAAAAGCCAAAAAAAAAAGAAACTCAAGAAATTCAGACGAACCTTCTTCTTCATCTTGATGAGCTCGTTACTGAAATCTAAATATTCCATGGACGTAAATTTAATCCATCGCAGCTGAATTTTGGTTCTATTCTGACTCCTCGCTCCTCCTAACTAGGAGCTGCTAAAGCCGAGTCTTACCTCATCTGTTGTAGGCCACGTTCTGGTCTCGACTCAAACCAGAGCTCCTGCAGATTAATTACATGTCCGACATGTTGGAGAGGTCGAGATTCTCTAGTAAACGAACACAGTGTTCGTGCAGTGAGCATCTCAAAGACGTGATCGGATGTTTTTACAGACGATCAGTGAGCGGTCGATTTATCTCTGCACACACGAGCAGATCCTTGCAAATGGAAAAACATTTCCGATTTACTACGCTCATCTGATCATTTATCCCGCGTGACTTCATACAGATATCTTAATCCAGGATTTAAGGCTGTTTTCTTTGTGCACACGACAGAGACAAAGTTCTGCCGTGACAGCAGGAGGATCAGATCTAAATAAAGCAAAGCGGCAGTCGGTGTCGCTGATCTGAACGCAGACACAACTCAAGTTTCGGTTTACAGGAACAGAAGGCAGCAGAAAAAACTTCTTATTTCAGAGGATTTATTCTCACCTCCTGAGCCTGAAGGTTTAAATTTAGCTCCAGGAAGTCGTCCCCACAGTGGAAACAAAAGCAGAACCGGTGACAGCGGCTACATTCTTACGTTCTCGTACTGGAAGGGGAAACTGCTGAATTCTCTGAATGCTCTTGCATGTAAACGTTTTAAACGTCTCGTGATGGCGAGACTGATCTCTTGCGCTAACGTGGCTGACGTGGCTTCTCCTTCAGCACGACCTGAAGTACGACGTGGGCGGAGGGGAGAAATTCGACTCCCTCACTGACTTGGTAGAGCACTACAAAAAGAACCCCATGGTGGAGACGCTGGGCACCGTGCTTCAGCTCAAACAGGTACCTCCACGTGTCAAACATCTGTTTTTTTTTTACGGTTAAGCTTAAGGGCTGGGACGTCCGTGCTGACACTCTTCTCCTCGTCCTCAGCCCCTGAACACTACTCGCATTAACGCCGCCGAGATCGAAAGTCGAGTTCGGGAGCTGAGCAAACTAGCGGAGGCCACAGACAAGGTCAAACAGGGCTTCTGGGAAGAATTTGAGGTGAGCGGTTGTGTCGTGTCATCGTGTAGAAAAACAAAAGCTCTCCCAGTTTGGGTGTTTTTGTGGATTCTTTACAGAAAAACAACATGCAGCCAGCGTTGGTTGGAAATAACCTCTCTCTCCCTCTCTCCGTGCAGACCTTGCAGCAACAAGAGTGCAAGCTGCTCTACAGTCGTAAAGAAGGCCAGAGAGCAGAGAACAAAAACAAGAACAGATACAAGAACATTCTGCCTTGTCAGTAACTCCGCCGTTCTTTCATGGCGTCAGCTTGAAGGCTGCAGGATTTCACCTAACTCTTTCTGTTTCTGCCTCTCCAGTCGACCACACTCGTGTGGTGCTGAATGACAGGGACCCAAATGAGCCAGGCTCTGACTACATCAACGCCAATATCATCATGGTAGTATCTGCTGTCATGGTAAACTCACTTCATCCTCAGGGAAACACACACACACACATCATTTATTCTGTACGCTTTGACTCCACGTGTTGTGTTCTCAGCCGATCGTCATGTTCCTGTGTGTGTTTGTGTTTGTGCGTTGTGCGCGAGCAGCCGGAGCTGGACTCTAAGTGTAACAGCACCAAGGTGAAGAAGAGCTACATCGCCACTCAGGGCTGCCTGCAGAACACCATCAGTGACTTCTGGAGGATGGTGTTTCAGGAGAACTCTCGAGTCATCGTCATGACCACCAAAGAGGTGGAGAGAGGAAAGGTAAGCCGAGCGGACGAGACGCTGAGCTGTGCCCCCGAAAAGTTCCACCGGGCACGTTCCAGACAAAGTTTGTGGTTCCTCTGAACGTGCTGCAGAAGCAGCTCGGACGGATGCCGCGTCGATCAGCACAGAGCAGCTCGAACTGACCAGAAGACAGACGCAGAAATAAAACACCCTGTGCACTCCAGATTTAACCCCGGAGCATATTTACTCATAAACCAGGAAAAATGATTCTGAAACGACGTCACAGAGCCGTGCCCGGTGGAGTCCAGGGCTGACTCCAGCTGACTGAACGTTATCGTGTCTCCACAGAGTAAGTGTGTGAAGTATTGGCCGGACATGTCGGCTCTGAAGGAATACGGTGCGATGCGCGTTCGTAACGTCAGAGAGACGGCTGCGCACGACTACATCCTACGAGAACTCAAGCTGTCCAAAGTCGGGCAGGTAAGTCCAGACAAACCAAGCTTAGTCAAACTACTGAAGCTTTCACTGTGTGATTAAACTTCTTCTTTGTCTTCAGGGTAACACAGAACGTACAGTTTGGCAGTACCACTTCAGGGCCTGGCCGGACCACGGAGTCCCCACCGACCCCGGCGGTGTACTCGACTTCTTAGAGGAGGTCAACCTGAAGCAGGAGAGCATTCTGGACGCTGGACCTATAGCGGTACACTGCAGGTACACACACACACACACACACGAGTCAAACAGTGAAACAGACCATAAACCTCTCTGCAGACACACTCAAAGACTTCCTGTTCTGTCCTTCAGTGCAGGGATCGGGCGGACAGGAACGTTTATAGTGATCGACATCCTGATAGATGTGATCAGAGAAAAAGGTGAGTCCACACGTCCCCGATTACGCTTTTCAAGTGTTTACTTCAAGTGTCTCCTGTAAAATCTAGTATCCGTCCCGAGGATGCATCGACATAAACTTTTGCTTTCACGCTGCAGGGGTGGACTGCGACATCGACGTGCCAAAGACCATCCAGATGGTTCGATCTCAGCGCTCTGGGATGGTGCAGACCGAGGCGCAGTACAGATTCATCTACATGGCTGTACAGCACTACATAGAAACACTGCAGAGACGCATCGAGGAGGAACAGGTGTGCGCCTGTGCAGTCTCGCACCAATAAATGAGCTGCAGTATCGCCCAGATAGATTGTAGTGAAGGAGCAGTCAGCTTCTTTATCGCTCGCATGACCCCCTGCCAGTATCTGTTCGCTACATTTCCTCCGACATCGACCCCTCTCCATCTGACCTCCGTCTGCCTGCACACATTTGAAGTTGTGGGTTACGAAGTCTTTAGCCGAGTACCGCCAGCAGAATTCTCTCCAAAGACCTCGTCTCATTTTTTTTTGTGTCCGAAAGCGTCTTTCCTCTAAACCCTCGTCTGTTCTCTCCTCTGCAGAAAAGTAAGATTAAAGGGCGCGAGTACACCAACATTAAGTACTCTTTGTCCGACCTGACCGGAGGAGAGCAGAGCCCTTTGCCTCCTTGCACTCCTATTCCTACTCCCACCTGCACAGAGTAAGTGAAGCCGTCCAGGAAACAGTTTGTCGTCTTTGTTAAGGACGTTTCTCATCAAAGTGCGTGTGTGTGTGTGTGTGTGTCGGCAGGATGAGGGAGGACAGCTCCAGAGTGTATGAGAACGTGGGCCTGATGCCGCAGCAGAAGAGCTACAGATGAGATTCACCTTCGACCCCTGTGCTCTATCAGTTCCAGGTAAACGATGCTGTGAATTCACAGCGAGGAGGTTGGAATGATCTGTGCGATGACGGCTCAGGAGCCGTCTTCACGCTCGTCTAACACTGACGGAGAGATCCTGAGATGTTGAGGCGACAAAATGCAACCACAGTTTATCTTTATAGATTATATATTGATGCCGAATACGACGTCCTTTACCTCGTGTTACGGACCTGTAAGAAATTATATGTATATATCTAAATCTTGTAACACCTGCTGAGTCGGGTCCTTGAATTTGAGGTAATTGTGCCTGGAAATTTCATTTTAAAATCCTTGAATTTAAACCCTGGTTGTTGCAATGATGGAATAAATGTTGTGAAAATGTTTTATTAAAGACGAACGCGGAGGAAGTGTTGAGTTTATAACCGCAGACACAGCTTGATAATTTACGGTAAAGCGCGCTCATAAAAGCGAGTAAATGAAAGATTGAGGCTTGTCTTTAAGGTAAATCATTCATATGATAAAAGCTTTGTTCTTCCTGCAGGTGAGATTTTAATATTTTTAAGTATTAATCGTGTGTTCAAGTGTAAATATTTCTCTTTCTGTCTCCTCCAGGATCTCGATACCTGACAGTTTTTTCGCCAGCCACACCTTGACGCCTGAGACTTGACCGTGATGACATGGAACAATGGAAATAAAACACACACACACAACACACACATATATATATATATATATACAAAACAACAAAGAAAAAACGTGAGAGAGACCAGACACCGGGGTCCTCCCTGATCTCGCTCATCTTACATGAACATTTGCCCTCTAGTTGAATTCTTAAACCACTGTGATCATCAGAAGAGCCTTTGAGAAAGCCTAACACGACTTCAACCACAGTCTGGGTTTAGCCTTTGTAAGTCTCACCTCCCCGACAAGGGCTGCAAACAGCGAGCGCTCTCTTCAGAGGGGAAGGGGGGGGGGAGGAAAAAAGAAACTAGCTAACCTTTGCTCATCTCTTTTTGTTTCTATGTATTTTTTTTTTTTATTAACCAAAGGAAGATTATGTAGATTGTCTGTAGACGAGGAAGCGAGGCCTGTGCCAAAACCACGAATGAGTTTTTTTTATCCACATTTCTCAGCCAATTAAAAGTCTCTATTGGGCAGTGGGAGACGAGACCTTATCTGTGGACGAAAGCGGGGCAAATTTTCCAGTGATCATTATTATTATTGTCTAGTTTTCACTGTGTTATATATAGAGAGTAATGTTTCTGAATGAAGAACTATTGGCATTGTAGTGTAATACCATATTTACTGTTGATTTGTAATCCACTAAACATGAATTCCTTTTTGTTTGCGCCAGAACTGCCTCGAAAACAAACTTAAATTCAGGCTTTTCGGAGTGTGAATTAACTTTTTTTGTTGTTGTTGTTGGGTTTAAATGTGTTTTCGTCGGGATACACAGTGTCTGTCTGTTAGTTAACCATTCCTGAGCTCAAGCCGAATGCCCTTACTGCTGCACTTTTATTTAGCAGCGTTAACAGTTACAGTAAAAGCCTTCAAGATTCACCTGGTGGATTTATAATAAAAAAAAATAAATCTAATCTCGGGTTGGGTTGGGGAGGGAGGGAGGGTTAAGAGAGGAGTTTGTTTTCATGCCTGCACTTCTAATGTCAAAGTCGGTGTGACGACATATTAAGATTTCAGGGGAGTCTGTTGTGTATCTCAGTCGCAGGCATCGCCACACACACACGGCTGCCAAAAAAAACTTGTTTTTTAAGTTTTGCATATTTTTTTTTTTGTTTGTTTGTTTGTTTGTTTTTTAAAGATAAATGCCTTTTTGTGTACCATTGCCTATTTTGAGCACCACATGTACTTAATTTTAAGAGTCACTGTTTTAAGAAGCAATCACACATTTCTCAGCTTTGGCACTATAGATAGTCATTGTTGTGGTTATAGATTGTTGGCCCTGTGATAGTCAGCTGGATTCAGTAGTTTATACACACACACACACTCTCACACACACACACATAAATATATATATAAATATATATACAGGTTTCTATAGGAGAATATTTTCTTGTCTTTCTGTTATCGTTAAACCGTTTAAAGGAATAGTTTGAGATTTTGCAGATTCACTTTTTTTTTTTTTTTTTTTTTGCAGAGTTAGATGAGAAGATCGACGCCACTCTCATGTCTGAAGGCTAAATATGACGCTACAGCCGGTAGCCGATTAGCTTAGCTTAGCATAAAGGGGATGGAAGCTAGCCAGTTAGTCACTGCTCCAGGTCCAAGAAATAGTCCCAGCGTGTAACTACCAGACATTTTTACATCGATGTGTTGTTGTAAAAAGAAAAGGCTTGTCTGCATGCTAAATATGACGCAACAGCTTATTAGCTTAGCTTAGCATAACGACAGGAAGCAGAAAGAGGAAGCTTCTCAGCTTGTCACAGCTCCTGGCCAAGAAAGTGTTATAAATCATACCACTCTCATGTTGGCATGTTAAGTATGACGCTACTGCTGTTTAGTTATCTTAGCATAACGACTGGAAACAAGAGGAAGCTAGTCACTGCTCCCGGCCAGGAAATACTTCCAGCTAGCATGTAACTACCAGACATTTTTACATTGATCAGCTGCTGTAAAAACAAATATCTGCCTTTCAATGAGAGGTTTTTATACCACTCACATGTTTGTATGCTAAATGTGACGCTACTTCTGATTAGCCTAGCTTAGCATAAAAACTGGGTTGCCAGTTAGTCACTGCTCCCGGCCAAGAAATGTTTCTAGCATGTAACTACGAGATATTTCTACATCGATATGTTGTTGTAAAAAGAAAACTCTGCCTTTTCGATGAGAAGACTGATACCACTCTTGTGTTTGTATGCTAAATATCATGCCACTGCTGATTAGCTTAGCTTAGCAGAAAGACTAGAAACGGGTAGAAATAGCAAACCAACCTACCAGCAAACCTAAAGCTAATGTGTAAAAACAGAAACGTAAAGATGACGAGTCGGTCACAAGTTGTGGTCCAAAGGTTTTGTCACCTTCAGACAGAGCCAGGCTAGCTGTTTCCCTTCGCTTACAGTCTTTATGCTAAGCTAAGCTAATCGCCTGCTCGTCTTTAGCATACAGAGATAAGAGTGGAATCAAATGTCAAACTATTCCTTTAACTTCATCTTCACAATCAGCTGCAGTATTTAGGGAAGTCTGATGTTTTTGGATCTGCATTATTGTTCTTAGCGAGAATCCACAACACTCATTTCAAAAGCGTGGCCTAAAGTATTTTCTTTCTTTCTTTTTTTGTCAAGCCTTCCCGAGCTTCTGCACATTTGCTTACCATCACTACGCCTTGAGAAACTGCAGTCTTTGCTTTGATTGAACTTTAACTGTAACAGCGCTGACTCAGAGTCTCTCAGTGGAGAATTTAAAAAAAAAAGACGGAGCGGCTCTCCTCTTTTTGCCTTTTGAGGGACAGTTCTCAACAACCACTGATCCAGGATTTGAACAGCTTCTTTTTGTGTAACGATTCGAAAAAAAGAAATCATGAAATCAGTGTTTTGTTTTGTGTTTTTTCGGAGGCTGCTTCCTCCCCCCGACCGGTGGACTCCTTTTGCTGCTTTCACAGCAAGTGTTCTTTGAAAATTCTCCTCCTCTCCGGGTGAACGCCATCCACCGGCTGAGTTACGAGATCTTCTGTAGTGTGGTGTACTGTATGCAGTTTTATCTTCACACGGATGAGTTTGTCTTAATGTTTCGTGGAGTGCTTGCTTGTGGCGTTTTTTTTTTTTCGTGTCCTGTGTGTTTGGGGATGTGTGTGTTGTGAGAATGTTCTTTAAAAACTTACTTTTGTTTAGTTTTTTTTCCTTCCCTGATGGTAAAACTGCTTTCCATTTATCATGTAAGCAATTTAGATGCATAGACGTGCCTTCTATGCATATGCCTATGTGTATGTGATAGCTATTAAAAAAAAACAAAAACAAAACAGTGCTCTTTAGTTCCACCGCCATTCAAGAACCTGTAACACTTAAATGTGAATTATTTCATCCTGAACAAACAAAAAAAAGGAAAAAAAAAAAAAACGGTGATCGCAATGCAAACAAACTATATTTTTTAACATGTATATTGTACATGAGTACCTGGTAGAGGAGAATGTACTTACTAAAAACATATCTACTTGCCAATAAGATATACTGTATGTATATTCCTACAGCTTTCTCTCTGTGACACAGGGAGGGACCTCTCACAAAGCTTAAGAGGTTTATTGTATGACTTTCAATGCAGTTAACCATGTTAACTTCCTCAATAACAATAAATGGCAGGCTCATGCCACATTAACATTTGTCTTTTTTTTCCTTCTTTGCAAAGAAGTTAGGTCATGAAAGTACCGACTGATTGACTGACTGAAAATGTTGGAACTGAAACGATTCAACAGTGGCAACAAAATCCTGAAAAAGTTGTGAAATGCTCAAAGTCGAACATCTCACGATGAATGAGGTTGGCAACAAGTTAATACGGAAGCCCCGAGTGGCCATACATACGGGTTAATTTAATTTGTTTTCTTGATATCTCGAGTTATTAACGTCATTATGTCGAAATAACAAATGTTATCCCAAGATAACGGACTCATTTTCTCGAGGTCTTGAGATTACGAGACTCTGTTTTCCGGACTCTGTTTTCCCGAGACGAGTGGTGACCCTGGACGCTCCTTTAAGACCCAATCATGTTCCCTACAGGAGCCCTGAGCAGTCATGCATTCATAATTTCATTTGTTTTCTTGAGATCTCAAGTTATTTATGTCATCTCGAGATAACAGGATGATTTTCTGGAGATTATGAGACTCTGTTTTCTCGAGATAACGGCATAATTAATGTGAGATTTCCATCACACATGGCCATGCTGTGCTGACCTGTTGCTGACTGACGGATGCGACACGCTGATCTATATATACTCCTTTGACATTGCTATGATTATGATTAGATTGTTAATTATGTCGTTATATTAAGAAAACAAAGTTTCGCCGTCTGAAGATCTTGAGAAAATTCTCGGGGTGACATAAATAAGTTGAGATCTCAAGAAAACAAATGAAATTATGAACGCATGACTGCTCAGGGCTTCTGTAAGTTAGTAACACGACTGCAAAGAATCTGCATTTCATCGTCTACAGTTCATTATATCATTAATAGATGAAGAAATCTCTGTATGCAGGGCACAAGGCCGAACACTAACACTGTGTGGCTGATCTTCAGGCCCTGCAGACAGCAGTGCATGTTGCTGCTGCTGCTGCTGCTGTTGTAACCTTGACAACCCGGCTGAACATCCGTCCTATAGAGGGTGCTTCAGAGCTGTGCAGGCGTGGTTGGCGATGATGCTGCTGGACCTCCACTTTGTCAACACTCATCTCAAACATCCTCCAAACTCCTACTCGACACTTAGCTGGTTTCTACCTCAGCAGCACTCGTCACTGTTAATTAGTGTCTTGGACAGCGGGTGACTCATAAAGCAGTGACAGTGATGCGGTCTGCCTCATTTGTAGGGTGGCAATGAGGGTTATGAGCTAATTACATACACTGCACAGTGCATACACATAAAATCCTCAACGTCACAAGAAGTCGTTTATTCTTGTACTCGTGTTTTATGGAAGTTCTGTTAGCTAATTTTGGCTCAGTTTGTTAGCCAGGCTGCATGGATTGTGATTGAAGCAGCTCCTCCGATGTATTTCGTCATTATTTTCGGCAGACTTGTTGCAGTTTTTCTTTATGAATTTCCTCTTCCTTCCTTTCTGTCTCTCAGTCCGACGTCACATGAAAACCTCGGGGACAGTCTCAGGCTCGCCGCAGGACTCCCTCTCAGATGGCGAGACTAAAAGTACTGCTCCGTGACTTTGTTTCATGCCAACAACAGAGATACAAGTTGATTGGTTATGACATGTCTGTAGCAGACACACACACACATCACTGACCTTCTGCTCTCAGCAGTGACGGTCATAAATCTGGCATTTATCCGTCATTTGTCATTCATCATGTGTCTCCTGCTCTGTCGTCGCTGGTCTGTGGTCTACCAAATTGTCTAGTGAAAACCGTCGATGTCCAGATTCTTTGATTTGGTGGGTCATCGAAAATGATTTGGACCACTGGGAAGAAGAAGAATAGGAGGTTTACAGGCAAGCTGACAGGGAGTGGGGGCGGTGTCGTGCCAGAACAGGAGCTGGGCAAGTGAAGTAACATAACGAAAGCTCCAGCAGCTTTTCTCGGGCCTGCCATTTTCACACTGCTGGTGGTCCCTCCTCTTCCGCTATGTATCCAAAATTGTGACCATTGAGGGCGAGACGTGTCCGGCGTTGCACCCTCAACTTTTTGACCGTTATGAGTGCACTATCTGGGTCCTCACAGTACACTGCATTTTGATATAATTGGCACTTATGTAACCTCTTTGTTCTTTTACTGCACAGAGAAAATGACTTCTTCTGTTGCCACTTCTAACACGAGGATGGTTTATAAAGCCGTAAGCCTCCCTGACATCTCCTCTCGTTTGGTTAATCTTAAACTGCCAGCTTGTTAGAACTTAATTTACCCCCGTGAGCGCGCTCATTTCTATAATTACACACTCATATCTGTGCAGTGTTCGGGGACGACTCGCTCATGGGCAGCCCTTTGGCCATCCTCTCCGCTAACCAACTGTACAAACACAACTCTGGTTTTCTCCCCGAAGCGCTTCTGCATCATTTGCATCACATCACATCGTGCATCCATCAGCCTCTTCTTACAGCGCAGTGTAAAATCATGCTCAGGTTAGCTGACATACAGGCCTCTTCTTCGGTTTATGTAATTAATGATGTGTTTGCATAATTATGTAAATATGTGAGGCTGGAAAACACCTCGAGCTAATGGTTTAAATTTTATTAACAAACAATCTACAGTGTGTGCCTATTACTTACTAGTCCAACAGCAGTCAGCCCAGCTCGGCGACTAAAAGTCAGTCCCAGATTTACTCTTGTCCGGCGGCTTCTTGCTCGCTCACTCTCTCCTTTTCTCTTCTTAGCTTCCTCCGTCGACGTCCTCTTCACTCTCTACTCCTCTGCCATTATTTCCACAGAGGCTGCTGAGCCCAGCTCCGGTTCTGGCACGACACTGGCTCCGCTCTACATTCACCAGCAGGTCCTGAAAACCTTTCTACTGTCATTTGGTAATCAGTTGATTTTAATTTGTTTGTCATGAAAAATGGATGATGATGATTGTATTTTTTTTTGCTATTTAAAGCGTAGGTAAAAAAGTGCTTTATTTGTTTTATGTTGTTTTATTTTGTTATTCTGCATCACTTCCTGTTTGACAGAGAGAAGGCCACGCTGAAGCCTGATTTTAAATTTTTAAATTTTTAATTATTTAATTAAAACAAACTCAAATCCACGTTCTGCTGCACGACACTGACACTGACACGTTTTGTGGCTCACCAGTTTGTTTTGTCACTTTTTTCAAGGTTGAATTAACTTTAAATTTGTGCAAATCTCCAATCCAGTGAAATGTTTGGCCAATTAAATGTGCAATGTAGCGTAATGACAGAGGAAGAGGAGGAGGAGGAGGTGGAGGAGGAGGCCGGGGGCAAATTATTAAACATTACAATGAAGGAGCCACAAGAGGGCAACATCAGGCCGGCCACTGCTACACATTTAAATGAGTGGCAGTTGTTTAATTTTAGCTGAAGCTTTAAAAGGCAGAAAGTGGTCCTCTGGGAAACTCTAACCACAACTCAATAAATCAAAGTGGCTCCGCAGACACGGAGGTTTATTTTAACACCGTGACATGAAGAAGCATTTTACATGTCAGTGTGGCGCTGCTCGGTCTTTGTTGCTCCAGTGACCGTTCCTTTAAAATGGCTTAAGGTTAACTCTTGGCTATGTTTGCTGAATAATAGAATTACATAATCATTATGGTCTCTAATTGCACAGTGCAGCAGGCCTATTGGATTTGTATTGTATTGCACATAATAAGTGCAGCTGTTTAGCTTGAGGGAAAAATAAAGAACCAAAAATAGATCTATTGGAAAGTGTTCCCATATGGTGCACGAGCACAAGGCCTTTTGTAGCACATAGGGAGGCAGAGTTAAATGGGAAGCAGTGCTTTAATCTATTAAACAATAACAGGAGAGGAAATGAAGTTGTGATTGGAGAAGATTACGATGGTGAAAGAAGAATTCAGGCCATTTATTTTAATAATAATTCATCCAAACTAGGTTTTATTTGTGAAATAGTTTTACAGCTACAGAGGTCTGCAACGCCGCCAACCAACGCTGACTCATGTGACATCACGTGACAATTTATCAGACTTTATGCAGCGGGCTTTATACTTCATAGTGCGTCCATCCGTCCATCCATTTTCCATAACTGCTTATCCTTATCGGGGTCGCTGGAGCTCGATCCCAGCTGACACTGAGGCGGGGTTCATCACAGGGCTGACAACCAACCTGACACCAACATGCAACCATTCACGCCTTAGAGTCGCTTTGGTTGGTTGGTTTGATTGGTTTAATCTGTAATTCTGTATTTTATAAACGTATGAGTTGTTTATGTCGTTCAGATTAAGTTTAATAATCATACAGGTACAATCATAATGAAATATATTTTAATAAGCTGCTACAATTTGTTATTAAAAACAGTGTAAAACAGGACAGTGGTAAGGTGATAAAGAATAGAAAACATAGTACATAATAATTATTATTATTGTGGAGGTAATGTGAGGAATGGAAGTAAATAAATATTAATAATAATCATAATATGGGGTAAGTAAATAAGTAAGTAAGAAGAATATTTACTGTTTTTACAGTAGTTTTCTGTTTTTTAAAATTGTGAAATTACAGACATTATCTGTAAATTAACAACTAAACTGTTGTTTAAAGTATGATGCTAATAATTTCATATTACAGTTATTACTCATTGAACTCTCACAGAACTTTATTGAAGATGTTTTATCGTAATAATTCAGGATAAATCTGTAAAATAACGGACTAAATATTTCAGTAAATTTATAGTTTTTGACATTTATCTGAATTATTTTACTTTATTTTTTTACCATTTTTGCCTGTCGACCATTTTCTTTTTCTTTCTTACAGTGTGCTGCCATGTAGTCGTGCCCTGGCAGGGTCTGATGCTTTGCTCAGGGGCACCTCAACAGTGCCCAGACGGTCCGAGCTGGACTTGACCGGCCCACCAAGAACTGAGCTACAGCTACCCAATGAAGTAATATCTAATATTAATATATAATAGTTATTCAACTAGAATAAAGCAAATAAAGTACCACTAAGTTGTACTTGAATAAATGTGATTTGCCATGACAGTGGATGATATTTAAGCTGTATAGACTGTTTATTTCTTATGCCTTCACTGGCAGCAGTCATGGCATCACCATTTTGTCTTCTGCTGATGAGATGAGAGTGGACAGATTTAGTTAAAGAGAGAGAGAGGAGGAGGGATGGAGGGTGGAGGGATGGAGGGAGGCGGAGCGAGGCTTTTACTACGGTGTGTGTGTCGAGGAGGCTGGCAGTGAGGAGGAGAGTACCGGAGACGATGCTGGATGCTCAGACGGAGCTGCTGGCGTTACACTTTGTGTCACACTGAAGCAAGAAAACAAAAAGAACAACACCACATCTGTCTGAAAGCCTCAGGTAAGACAAGACATTCACGCTTCAGAGACATTAACTTCGAATTATGAAGCCTAAAATCTTCTTTTGATATTGTTTATATAATGAAAAATGTCCTTTTATGGCTCTTAGTTTGAACTTTTTCGGTTGGTATATAAAGCCTGCAAATGTGAATTAATCAGCTGTTTAGTTACAGTAAAACTGATCATGTTTATCTAATGGTTATCAATGAATAAGCTCAATTTAAAGCAACATTTATCGTTTCCTCCTGTAAATAATAAAAAACTATTAAATATTCAAATGTAAAAATCACTTTCGATGACAGAAAATACATTTTTTTTTATTGTTTTCAGACACATTTGACGTTTATGTTTTGTTTATGTCACAGCTGATGTTATTTAAGTTACATAATATAACGCACATTATCAGTTTACCTGAGAAAAAAATGATCTTCATCTCAAAAACATAGCTGAACCTTGAGAAGAGCAAAATCTTTTTGTGTTTTAATTTATTATATTTACAAGTTTTGTACGGATTGAACAAAGGCAGCATGTTAATTTGTGAGTTTTAGAGGTGTTTCCTCCCGCAGTTTGCAGTCTTTATGCTAAGCTATGCTAAGATTACTGGCTCCAGTTACACATTCAGCTCTGTTTTAGCTAACTCCCTACGAAAAACATCAAATAACGTACACAGTCCCATGAAATCACAACTTGTTATCTTTACACTTTGACATTTTGTTACTTTCAGACAGAGCCAGGCTAGCTGTTTCCATCTGTTTCCAGTCATTACGCTAAGCTAAGCTAACAGTCTCCTGGGTGTAGCTTCATATATGTCATTTGAGAGCAAATATTGAAGTATCTCTTTAAATAAAACTGATATTTTTGAAGTGACTCCGTGTTATAATGACTGGTCAGCTCCAGAGAGGCAGCTCACTGCCTAACATGCAGCGAATACAAAGCTGAGGAGAGGGGGATGAAGAAAAGCAATGTGCGATTGATTTGCAATACTATAACACTCATTATTTTATTTTGGTCTATCATCTCTGAGCCACAGTTGCGTTTATCGAGCCCCCTCTTCTTTTCCCATGCTCCCCATAATCTCGCCTGAATGCCCCCCCTTCGACCCCCAATCGGCTGTATTGACTGCAGTGTGTGTGAGGTGGGCGGTGGTGGATTATACAGGCTGCTGAGCGCTCAGGTGCTGACTGATGTGGCTAATGTGCTTGAACAGAAACGGTTCACGCCAGCTCGGCTCCCCCCGCCTGCTGAACTCAGGGGAAATATTTCCTCTCTCTGGGTTTTTTTTTCTCGTGTCGGTGCTTTTTTTTTTTTTTTGGGATGTTAGCATTCAAGACTTAATTGTCTTGAGTACTGCTTTCAGTGGCAAAACAGCCAGTCTGTTAAAGGATAGTGTCACCCAAATGACAAAACCATAAATATTCTTAAGACAGCCCAGAAACCTGTCACAGATCAGCAGATATTTTTAAATAAACACATTTCTTTCTTTAAAGCAAAAAAATTGATATTTTTTGCAATTTAGCGCCTCCAGTTTCAGAGTTTAATCCCACTGTGGTAAATATGGACAGCTGTACACATGCATTTGTCAGAATTATGACAAGACGTAGCAGCCAGCTGATATTACTGACTAGTCCAGCAGCAGTCAGCCCAGCTCGGCGTCTGTCTTTCAGCCTTTTATTTCACCAAGCTCTCACCAACCACTAAAAGTCAGTCCCAGATTTACTCTTGTCCGGCGGCTTCTTGCTCGCTCACTCTCTCATTTTCTCTTCTTAGCTTCCTCCGTCAACGTCCTCTTTGGTTTTTTCACCTTTGTCATTATGCCCATAGAGGCTGCTGAGCCCGGTTACATTGCCTTCTTGTCCAGCTCCTGTTCTGGCACGACACCTGTCCCACCCCTGAAATCCTCTTCTTCTTCTTCTTCTTCTTCTTCTTCTTCTTCTTCTTCTTCTTCTTCTTCTTCTTCTTCTTCTTCTTCTTCTTCTTCTTCTTCTTCTTCTTCTTCAGTGGTCCAAAATTCCTGTGGGACAAACACTAACACTCCCCGTGCTCTAAGCTCACAGGCCAGGCAGCTCCGGCTAACAAACTGAGCTAACATTAGCTAACAGCAGCTACAGCTGTCAGCAGTTTACTTCACTGTCCATCAGGAAACTCTGTAAATCACAGTGAGTTGAGGCGGAGCAGCCGGAGGACATCAGAGGGAAAACCAGAAAACATTTTCTCCATAAAATATGATCCAGTTTCACCAAAATCAGTGAAATAGTTGGTGGTGTGTGACTTAGTGCCGTAAAGCGTTACGTACTTCTCCCGACCCGGAGCCCAAAGTTACATAGTGTGAGAACAGACGTACGAATGACAGAGACACCGTTCACCTGATCACAGGTCAGTGTGGATCAGCAGGAGTTAAACTCTGTTAAAAAGTTACATGATGTTGCTTTAAATTTATAAAACCAGGGCCATAATCACCAATATTGATTTAGACTTTTTATTATGTAACTATTAATTAAGAACATTATCTTATATTTCTGCAATATTCTGTAAATAGACCCCCCTAAATCTGTCAGGCTGCACCTTTAAATGTAACGAAGTGGCTATTATTTAAGGTAATAAAACACAGCGGCTTTATTGTCCCATTCAGAAGGTGAAATCGCCTCCTTGGTCATAAAACATTGTCGAGGGTTGGGGTCAAGTTCTGATCTAATCCATATCAGCAGTCCATTGAAATTCATGAATTTCCCATTACTTCCAGTAAAGACTTTCCTCTCCTACGTTAGCTCATTCATCGGGGCGTTTAGTAATCTGGACGGCTGAGATCTACAGTAATTGAGTTTCCTCCTCCTCAGATCTGCAGCTGAGGCATGATTGTTTTCAGCAGTTGGGATTTCTCTCGGCACAGCAGGAACAACAGATGTGTTGCTCAGATCCACTGTGGCTTCAAGTGTTTGATTGGCTGTATATCACCGCCACACTCGAATTGTTCACAGCCAGGATGGATGATGCGGGTGATGGAGTGAGGAGGGGGTGGAGGCAGATGTGTATTTATGTGTGTGTGTGTCAGAGAAACACAGCTGTAAACAGAAAACCTTTATGGCAATTTTATGTGCTATGCTATGTGTGGATCGCTCCCGCGTGACCCACATATTCTGTCATCGACGCCTCAGGGCAAATATGTCTGACACACACCACCACCAGTGTTGTGAATTCTTCCTGTTAGGTTCAGAGACTTTTATTTTGAAGTCTTATTTTGAAATTACACTGCTGTTGTTACTTCCTTTTTCAATCAGAGCTGGTCTAGACTGTACTCTATAATATTATCTACAGAGACTCAACAAATCAAACCATGAGCAAGCACTTGGCGACAGTGGCGAGGAAAAACTTCCCTTAAAGAGGCAGAAACCTCGCCGGGCTCATGGTGGGCAGCCGTGACAGTATAAGTTATAGTTATTGCTGATGTGGTGAAATGGCTTTGGTCTCTGTACCTAACAAGCAATATGTGGATCAAGCATCATTTGGGTCCCATATTTGCAGGAAAATGTCCCTACATGGCCTCCATAGGTGCCCCATTTGTCGCCATTTAACAAAGAACAGTCACTGATGGTGAAAAAGGCAAATCAGTGCAGCTTTAAAGGTCCAGTGTGTAATATTTAAGGAGGATGTAAAGGCAGAAATGGAATATAATGAGCATAACTGTGTTTATTTGTGTATATTAACCTGAAAATATGGATTCATTCCTTCATTCTTGGAACAGGAGGGTGAGGCGAGTGGTAATCAGTTGGGTGCAGTCTGCAGCTTCACCGCCACATGCCACTAAATCCTACACACTGAACCTTTCAAACGTTTAGATGAGCATGAAAGTTGATTCTTGACCTTGAAAACAGCCGTTGATGAAACAGTCTCACCACAAGTTCATTGTTCTGGAGCTTTCCGTCGTATCACATGATCTTCGTCAGCAGATGGAGTTCGTCTGGATTTGTTCTTCTGAGCTCTTTGAGTTGAGTTTAAAAATGCCCCAGGCTTTTTTGATCGTGCGATATGATCAAAAGCTGCCGAGCTGCTACTAAATGGACCTTGTGGTGAGATTATTTTGATGTTTGCATAAAGTCGACTTTGCATTATTTTATTTTTTTAGGACATTTAAGTATCTGGTTTGTCTGGGACATTTTCTCAGCTGATTTCCCTGCTGGTAGTCCCCCAAACAAATACATGAAAAAGATCATATCTTTAAAGCAAAGACTGTTTTCCTGCCATTGAAAGCTGTATGTTATACGAGCGTTTCATTTAAAGCGACATTGTGTAACTTTTCTCTCATGAACTAACAGAGTTTACCTCCTGTTGATCTACACTGACCTGTGATCAGGTGAACGGTGTCTCTGTCATTCACGTCTGTTCTCACACTATGTAACTTTGACAGGTGTGTTGCAGAACAGGAGCTGGGCAATGTAACCAGGCCGACCTTGCTTGATGTTTGGCTCACTGGACGAATGGTGTTCATCCTCTGAGCAGAGTTCAGAGACACTGAAGCTGTTTTGGAGATGTGTGGTGGAGTAACCTCTCACTCAGAGACTTTATATTGTTTATTAGTGCAGTGAAGTATCAGTCAACGTCACTGACACGGACACTGATGGCGCCGCGACTCTGTTTGAATGAAAGATTGAATGATGACTGACACTCAATCTGTCAGCATCATACCTGATGCCTCCTCTCACAGGACGTGCTGTTGTCCTCATTTCTCCTCATTATTGTACCGCTGTCTTTTCTCCCTCAACTGACCTCCTCATCGCAAAGTCAGGCAGTGTTTGAACCCCGTCCCCCCCTCCGGCCCTGTCACACACAAACAGATACAGACAGTTAGCCTGAGGTTTGCATTTTGTTTGTGCTCAGTTTAGTGGCTTCATTGTTGCCTCTGGTGTATTCACACACGCACACAGAATCTGTGATTTCCACTCATCGCTCACCATATGGGTGTTTGCTCTCGTATTAAACTTTCCATGCAGAGCGCTCCCATCATCCGCACTACACATGCAAATGACCACAAGCTGCTAATTATAACCGCCATCATGTTTATTCATCTGCTTATAACTGTCTACTTTTGGTTTAAAGAAATTCAGCAGAGATGGAGGATCACATGCAACAAAAAAGGTCGCCCCGGCTGGATTTAAGTTCACGGTCGATGCCTTATGTAACGACTGGAGTATTGAGGCAAATGGACTCGAGCTCAGAGACATCAGGAAAACAGTCTTTACTTGCCAAAAAAACAGGTTTGGTAAACGAGAGATCAATTCAGAGAAAGGCAAACAAATAAAAACAGGGCGAAGGGTCAGGAAATTAGCCAAGAACAAAACCTATGAGAGCAGAGGTGAGCAAAACAAAACATGAAATCATGAATGAATAACACGAAATACATAAAACATAACCGTCGGGAGCAGGACAAGATGTTACACCTTCACCCTGAGTCCACCAGGGTGCCTCAAATCTAAACAGACATGCTAACAGATCTGTGAGGCTGCAGATAGCTAGGTGGAATCACCAACTGCAGTACATCCACGCGTTATACCGTCTACGGTCGCATCTGGCCGTGTAGCTGCTGACTGCAACCCCTCGCCTCAACCTCTCCTTCCTAGTCTGTCACGATTTGGGTGAATTTCTCGTTTAGTGTTTGCTGTTTTATTTTGTAGTCCTCCCCCTCTCCTCGTGTCTGTAACTTTACTTCCCGCCTTTGTTGTGTTTTGATCACCTGTTGCATCCTGATTAGTTTCATCCGCGTCTCGTTAGTCTGCCTTCACTTGTGTATTTGATCTGGGAGCTCCTTGGTTTCATCGTCAGTTCATTGTCTTCCTAGATGTCAGCGTTTCGTCCGTGCGCTTTCGGATCTTTGCATTTCTGGACGCTGTAAGTTGGACTGCACAAACGCTGCCTCCTGTTGCATCTGCATTTAGGCCTTTCCTTGGATTATGCACAGTCATGACACAGTGTTTAGAAACTTGGTGGACCCATGGCGTCTGTAGATAGGAATAGAAAGTTAGGTAATCAACATTTGATCGTGAAGGGGATATAAATAAACGTGACAACATCATTTACCCCCTCATCCCTGGACACACTCATGTATGATGCGTTTTGTTTTGTTGTCCTGTCACCTCCTCCACTACACAGGCTAGAAAACTCTCTGACGTCAAAGCTTTGAGCCACCCACGACGGGATCGGAGATCAGATTATTCTTATATCTACGCTTGGCTTTACGCGGGAGTCATCAGAAAGGATGCTTGTGTGCATGTATGTGTATGTATGTTCATGCAAGGGTTAAATATCCCCCAGAGAGTCATCAGACAGGGGATAAAGTAGGTGGTGATGCATCTTTGCAGAACTAAGCTCCATAAGCTGCTTCCTCACTCCGTCTGCAAAGCCTCAGTGGAGGAGGTGAGATAGCAGAGTGCTTGAATGGATGGATGGATGGATGGATGGATGATGGATTGACGAGAGAAGTGACAGCTGTGTGGACAGTGTGAGGAAAGCAGTGGGGGAGTTTGGTCGTGGGTTGGATGAGTGTGTTGAATAGATGAGGGTGTGTGTGTGTGTGTGTGTGTGTTCGTAGGAGTGCTGAAATGTTCCAGTCACATTCAGATGGGAGTGTTTGGACTCCTTGGGGAAATGTTCTGTGTACCGTAAATAACCGGGATGTTGCTGTTGATGAACCTGGTTTTCCGAGATGAGTAACCTCATTTGAAGTTCAACGACTGATCCAATACCCCGCTCTGCACTTCTGAAGCAACATTACGTAGAAATGTGTCATTTCTTTTGCGATTTATCACCTCCAGTTTCAGAGTGTAATCCCACTGTGGTAAATATGTTCAGCTGTACTCGAGTATTTGTTCTGATTACATTACTTATGATCAAAAACTAGCGAGTCGCCAAACATCAACAAGGTCACCAACAGCAGACGTAGCAGCAGCTAATATTACTGACTAGTCCAACAGCAGTCAGCCCAGCTCGGCGTCTGTCTCCTTTTCTCTTCTTAGCTTCCTCCGTCAACGTCCTCTTCGCTCTCTTCTCCTCTGCCATTATGCCCATAGAGGCTGCTGAGCCCTGTTACATTGCCCGCTAGCCCAGCTCCAGTTCTGGCACGACACCGGCTCTGCTTCCTGTCAGCATTTCCCTGAGTCCCGGGCCTGAAAACCTCCTATTACTGGTGGTCCAAAACGCCAACACTAAGCCCTGCTTACAAACTGAGCTAACAGCAGCTACAGTTGTCAGCAGTTTACTTCACTGTCCATCAGGAAACTCTGTAAATCACAGAGAGTTGAGGCGGAGCAGCCGGAGGACATCAGAGGGAAAACCAGAAAACATTTTCTCCATAAAATATGATCCAGTTTCACCCCAAATTGGTCACCTCCCATTAATTTACGATCTGCCTGATTGGTTGTCTGTCATGCTGTTTGAGGGGAGTCACATGACTAATTGCCTCAATTATGAAGTCAAACCCTCGTTGCTGCTGTCATAACTGTGATGGGCTTGTTTTAATATCATTGGTAGGAGTATTTTACATGTTGCAGGACCTCCCTTAAGCAGGCTCATTTCTCCGTAAGACTCAATACAATCATATTTCTTTCTGCAGCCGATGGAGCTGCCCCCTGCTGGCCATTAGAAATAATCGCAGGTTTAAAACAAATTGCATCGGCTTCACTTCAGACACCAGGAAACTCTGTCCGCTAATTACATACTGTCAGTGGTTTAAACAGAGAGGCAGCACAACAGACCGGCCTGTCAAACATAGAGGCTGTATCATGTGCTGCTCTGGTCGTGTCTGTGTTTTTCTTGCGGTCTGGTTTGTTAAACAAACGGCCGGCGGCGGTGCTGATACAGCAGATAGCGAGCTGCAGCCCACATGTGGTGAGGTTTGGACAGTCTGGTTAGTTTCTGTCCTGTCCGCCTGCTCTGATATAAATTTCTATTCCTGTTGTCTGACGACTAAACAACAAAAAAAATAGTTACTGGTGACGGGTTGTTACTGCAAAGCTGCACAAATCACTGAACACAGGTTAATGACGACAACTACAACTGAACAGCCTCTAATCTGTGCAGCTTCATATAGACGAAAGACTAAAACGGAGAAAGGCTCAGTGTGGACAGATTGAGTACTTTATTGAAGGGAAATTCTTCTGCCGTGCAGGCCGGTCGCGATGGTAAACAATGCATTTCGGCTTCAAAACACAGAACATTTATGGGAGCTGCTGCAACAGGCGGCCACTAATGCAGCGACATCTTCTCTGGATCCATAACTGAGGGCAAAAAACTGTCAAAATAATATGTTTCTTGGTTCTACGAGGGATTATTTACATTGTGTGCCATATTTCAATTTTGTTTAGACAATCTGGCTGAAGCGTAGACTTGTTTAATGTCATCTCATCTTTCTTCTAGCGATTGCACCGTGCAATCTCGTGATTATTGAATAAATGAATGCCCAAAACTATGAAAATAAATTGTAATAAACTAGAATTTCCCTCTTCACCTGAGATGAACATGACATACAAAACAGCTTTTTGCATTTCCCTCTGGGATTATCACTACAGAGATGTAAGATAAATGATTTAATTGAACGTACACGGTGTGTTTATTGAGGAAGCACATTTTCTTTCCAGTCAGAAGTAGGGACGCCTCTTGGCGTCACAGGAAACAGGAGGATGACGCAATCTGTCAGTTTTCCGTCCTGCAGCACTTATACACACACTCTCACACACAATGTGTGTTTGCTTGTGTGCTGACATGAATAACTTGTGTGTGTGTGTGTGTGTGTGTGGCCCTGCAGCTCTTAGTCAGCCCACATAGTCTCATGGAGCTATGCCTTGGTTTCCTTTTACTTCACGTCAATTTGCAGTGTTTTTCTCTGGGCCACTGAGCGTGTGTGACAGGTCGACTCTCTGCAAACACAGTCTGTGTGTGTGTGTGTGTGTGTGTGTGAGTGTGGGAAGAGTGTGTGTGTGTGTGTGTGTGTGTGCGTGCACATTTTCTTGAATTTATACTAATGTTAATAGCAGGTTGGTGAAGGTCTTAATTAAAGAAGACCTACTTTACTGCCCTCGCCATCAGCCGAGGAACAGACCGAGTGAACAGGACAAACAAAAAGAGACAGAACCTGAAAGAACAAATATTAAAGATTACTTATCCGACTCCAGCAGCTCTTTAGATTTTTCTGTCACGACTCCCTTCAGAAGTCGAACAAAGGGGCTGCTCGGATTGTGACCTCAGGGCACCAGGGGAGTGTTAGTGTTTGTACCACAGGAGTTTTGGACCACCGGGAAGAAGAGGAGGAGGTTTGAGAGAATGCTAACAGGGAGCGGAGCCGGTGTCGTGCCAGAACAGGAGCTGGGCAAGTGGGAAATGTATCCGGGCTCAGCAGCCTCTATGGACAAAATAAAAAAATGTATACATCTAGAAAACCTGTCATTCCATCCAATATTTGCTGAAACATTTCTGCTGGTGGCCAACATGAAAAGTCAGAGGATTATCAAAGTAAGTAGGGTCCATCCTCTGGGAACCACGAAAGCCTGTACAAAATTTCATGACAATCCATTCAATAGATGTTGAGATATTTCATGCTGCTGCTCGTGTGACTAATAACAACACCTCATCCACATTCTGCACATGCATGCTCAAACATTAAAGATTAGATTATTCATCTCAGATCAGGCGTATTGATCTTTGATGGTGGCGATGAGGTCATGAATCTTTGTTTAATGTGTATGAAAACATCTGAGAGCGTCGATGAAAACTGCTCTCATCATTGTGGAGTGGTTAACACCAGGCTAACCTCACAACAACAATGTGTGTGTCCATCTGAAATTATAGGTCATAAACCTATAATCTGAGATGGACACACACATGCATACACACACGCACATTCATGTAAGTACCCCTTCTCCCTGGAGGTCGTTCCGCCCCTCAGTCCACTGCTGCTATAAAACAGGTGTAAATCAAGTCAGGCCTCATGTGGTGACATGTGTCCTTGGTTTGGCCTTCTCAAGTGGTGCTTGGAAGAAACCACATCATCCCCCCACACCATGAACGTAGTTAGGACAGTAGAGTCTGCTCATGTGTCCGTTTGAAATACAGCAGTACCAGAGTTATAAAGGCTCACGCTCAACAGAAATGCAGTGCAGTATTTTAGGATTTTCTTGTTGGGTGTTTGCTTCTGTTTTTACCGGGTGTCAGGTCGCGGTGGCAGCAGGTTTAGCAGGAGCGCTCCAGACATCCTTCTCCCCCTGCAACACATCCCAGCTCCTCCTGGGAGATCTCGAAGCGTTCCCAGGCTAGATGGGCTATGTAGTCCGTCAAGCAGGTTCTGGGTCTCCTCATTCGTGCCTGGAACACCTCCAAAGGAAGGCGCTCAGGAGGCACCCTAATCAGATGCCCGAACCACCAACCTCCTTTTGACGTGAAGGAGCAGTGGCTTTGCTCCAAGCTCCCTCCTGATGTCCCCACCTGATCTCTGAGCCCAGCCACCCAATGGAAGAAGCTCATTTCAACCTGCTTGTATCTGCAATCTCATTCTTTCGGTCACTACTTCATGACCATAGGTGAGAGCTGGGACGTTGCATAGCCAGACCTATCTCCACATTTTGTTGTATTGCATTGAGTTATTGCTAATCATTGACTTGTTTGTATTTGTTTAAAAGATCACAATCATTTTGGGTGTCGCTAAGCCCAGGATGCAGCGACGGTTGTGGATGGACCCTCGGAAGATAGCGGAAGGGGAAGACGATTCTGATTGAAATATTCAGGCAATAGCAGGCTTATACCCACAGTCTACTTCCTGTGAGCCTGACTAGTTTTGCCCTAACCAATCAGTAGCAAGTGACTAAAACGCAGATGTTATTTTCAGTTGACAGAAACTGTGGTAGCAGTTGCTAGCAGCAGTTAATGTTTTTATTTTGATCAAATAAATTACTGATTTAGGGGCCATCATTTCTGCAGCAACTTTTACAGCTGTGTCAATCTCATCCACGCGTGTTGCCATTTTTTATGCCACTATTTTTCATGGATGGTGCTATGTAGGAAGATGACATGTCCCCATTCTTAACAGAGCTCTGATTGGTCGATTATTTCCCCAACTGGCAGAAACAGTCAGCAGTGAGAACCGGACCAAACAGTGGGCACAACAGTTACTGATAATTATGAATTTAAGTGAGTAGTAGTAGTAGTAGTAGTTGTTGTGGAGAAATTGCTGAAGTCAAAGGTCAATGGTGAGGTCAGGAAGGAAGAAAGTGTTCAGGAGCCTCTGATGTCTTATGCTGTATTATTTATTGACACTTGGCCAAGGAGAATTAGAGACACTTCATCAGAAGTGTCTGAGTCGGTCTCACATTCTGCCCAACTCATCCTGGTGGATAGACTTTAAACCCCAAGATAACACCACAAATACTACACGCCCAGAATCTGCCAAAGAGAATGTTTTTACCCATGGAGGTGTTATTGTCAACACAGATGTCTGTTTACGCAGATTGGAACGTCAACGGCCAGCTATCTATTATGTCTATGAAGGCAGCAATAGGTCTCTTCGACCCTGGCCACCACAGTGTTGAGATAGACTGGCACCCACTGTTCCCAACCAAAGCCAAACAACTAATACTGCCGAGAACCTCAAGGCCCACACATGACCTTGTGTAACCTAAGGACAGAAAAGTCCATAACAGTAGTGGTTAGTATTATGAATTTACTAAAACATAGTGCAACAATAGCACAAGTAGAGTTATAAAGTCAACAAATTGGCGCGGTACTGGGCAGCCCAGCAGCAGCCCGCCCTGCAGACACCCAGTGTGGATACCAGATGAGCCCTGCCTGGAAGATCTGCTCGGGGTCGTGCATTTATAGACGTACAGCCAATCATTATTTGTTAATGTGTCATGGCATTTATAAACAGAGGACGAGTGACCCCCGAGAGGAGCAGCAACAGGTTTTTATCAGGGAAACTGCAGCTGACCGCTGCTGGCTGTTTGTTTTACAAACTAATCACAGGAAAACACAGATACGCACAGCCTCTACGCTTGACTCAAACTGCTCATAGTCCTTCAGAAGTAATGTTTCCAATTACTCGATCTGGCACGATACTGGCTCTGCTCTCTGTCAGCATTTGAGGTCTAAAAACCTCCTCTTCTTCTTCCTGGTGGTCCAAAACAAACACTAACACTCCCCCGGTGCTCTGAGCTCACGGTCCGGGCAGCCCCGGCTAACAAATGGAGCAAACGTCAGCTAACAGCAGCTACAGTTTACTTCACTGTCCATCAGGAAACTCTGTAAGAGTTGAGGCGGAGCGGCCGGAGGACATCACTGAAGTTAATTTGTGGTCTTGCAGAATATCAGCGTTCCTATAGGGTGTCATCATCTGTAGGTGCCTAACCAACTTCTACTTAACCCTTTCAGTACAAATGAATGAAGTATGTTGTCACCTTCCAAATTACTGACCTCCTCACACCTCCTCCTTCACGTGGACTGACACCAGCAGAGGAAAGTCATCTCGGCTGCATAACTTCGATCGCATTCTCTCAGT
Organism: Miichthys miiuy; assembly: GCA_036365135.1. Classification (NCBI taxonomy): domain Eukaryota; kingdom Metazoa; phylum Chordata; class Actinopteri; family Sciaenidae; genus Miichthys; species Miichthys miiuy. Next base: position 21,109,856 of record CM071619.1, on the reverse strand, counting down.
CTCGGCTCTCTTAGCTCAATAAAAAGCCCCGGATTAGTGGAGTCGATGCCTCCAATCATCATGTAATCTCACCATGATCCGTTTTATTGTCGCCCACAAAAAAATACCCCCAGGATACTTAAAAAGAATCGATGGAGAGTGTTTGTAATGCTGGTGGTCCATAATGCATTTGCCTCAGTGATGAGGAGCTGAGCTCTGTTGAAGTGACATCAGTAGTGCTAAGTACTTAAACACAAGAGCGCTTGCACATGAGACTCGCAGAGGGGTCGCAGGGTGAAAGGAGGACTAATATTGATATGCTGTCATGTGTAAGCAGCTTCTGTCCTCTTCCGTGGATGACATTGAGAATCAGAAAGGAGTGTCATGTCCTGCTGCAGAGCTCCACGAGACATTGATCTACTGTAAGGCAGCGACTGCTCCAATCAATAGTCAATTCATGCTGCATGTGTGTTTGTGTGTGTGTGTGCATGTGACTATGAGGCAGAGAAACAACCGAACCGGTCTATAATTCATGGCTAATGTGATATAAATTATATAGCGAGTATAAGTGCTGACCTTCAATTGTCAATTTGTTTTATAGCTTAGAAAATCCTGTTCGTGCATTTGCTTAAGTGCTGAACTTCAGTGCAATTTAAAGGTAGTTTACATGAATATTTCCATTTTCTGCTGCTTTATACTCCTACTTCACTTCATTTGATAGCTTAGCTTAGCACAAATAGTGGAAACGGGGGAATCAGCTAGCTCAGCAGGAAGTTACCGTGCATATAGTACCACATATAACCCCTGTAAAACCACAATGATGACCTAACATGTTAATTAGGCGAAGGTGGCATGTGTCTCTCTTTAACCATCGGACACTAACTAAAGGAAACTTCTTGGTGTCACTATTTTACAGCACAGACTGCAACCATAGACGTGCATGCATTTATAGTGTGTAGTTCTTTATATAACTAAATTATCTCTACGTTTCTGTGGCAACTGATCATTTGATTCATTTTTTTTACGTTCTACCAGTTTGTCATTTTAACATGGTCCAAGCTGTAACTGCAGTGATCTGATGCATAATGACAGTGTGTGTGTGTGTGAATGTGTTTGTGTTGAGTAGTGACTCATAGGCTCTACCATTTCTGAACATGTCCTCGTGTCCTGACCCCACCTTCCTCTATCACTCTGAGCCTCTGTAATGCCAGAACATTACGTTGATTTACATGATTTTCCTGGAGAGTTAGGCTGACCTTAACACAAATCTTCACCCTGAAGTTTAATAATTTACATTATGAGGACTTTTTTTGTCCATTTTTGTCCCCATAAGGAAAACGAGTCCCCACAATGTCTAAACATATTAAGGTCCCCACAACGCCAGTAATACATGTCCACACACACTTAGTCGTGTTTTCTTCATTTCATTGATTTACATTTGTTTCCTGTAGACGACCTAAATCTGACCTTAAACCAAGTCTGCACCCTAAAATCTGAAGATTTACGTTACAGTGTGCCTTTATAAACACATTTAGTTCCCTACAACGTGAGTAATACATGCCCCACACACACACACACACACAGTCACAGGCGTCAATCTGTCAGGTTGTCACATTGCCCACAATGATAGCAACCTCTGACATTTACATGCACTGGGGACTGGACAATTTTTCAGGGATGAAAAGGACAGGATGAGAAAGATGAAGGGCGCTGAGCAGTTAAGTAAGTGAGGCATTAAAATATTCTTACTCAGCAGCTTTTGCCTCATCTTGTGATGTTTAATGCTCGGGCACAGTCACATAACTGCTAGTACCTACACTATTCAGACTACAGGCAAGTTAAGAGTGAAAGGATGACCTGAACAGATAGGGTAGGTGACTGATCCCAATGATAACGTCAGGATTTTTCTTAAATATTTATTTGAGGTTTTCTTACACAGAGAATAAAATGTGCCTATCATGGAGAGAACTTTGTGCATATATTTAATAATATGCACCATTTTCTCTCTTTGTCAGCGAACAGTCTGCAGGATCAGTCAGTCAGGAGGGTCTCATCTGTTTCAGGAGCCTGGTTGGACCTGAGGCGAGAAGTTGAGGTCATGCTTTCCTCTTAACAATGTTCTTGTCAAAAGATAATGAGTACGCTTCTCCGCAGTGAAAATGTCTTCAGGCATGCACATTGCAGACCAGACTTCGATAACACATTACAGCTACACAGTCAGCCGCAATTAACACCCTTTTTTTTAAAAAGCAGATGCACAAGTTGTACACGGTGTTTGTGCATTTAGACGTGACCAGCAGATGTTTGGGAATTTAACGGGGAGAGACGCTGGTACAGCAGTTGGTGTGTTAGAGTAGTAATAAATCATGACTGATCAAATTAGATCCTCTCAGACCTTTTAAAATGAGTGCCTCTCCAGCCGTGGCACAGTGAATGGACAATGAAATCTCTGTCTCATTAAGCAGAATGATGCACAGAACTGCTTGTACAGTTTTATGTTGCGAGTCTTACTCACTGTAAGTTTGCAGATTTGTGAGCAACATGAATGTCTGTATCTAGAAATGATGTGACGTCCAATGTCCTGTTTGTCAAATGTCAAAATTAAGGTTCACCAATCACTTTCACCATCTAGATATTCCAGCCTGGAGTCGTCGACCATCTTACCACCTTGTGCTGATTAAATACAACAATAATTAGACATCCAACACAAGAGAACAGTTGGTCACATCTACATAAAATTGGGTAGTAGCAGCATTTCATGAACTGTGCTCAGGCTGTGCATGTGTCTGACATGCATGGACAGATTAAATCCTTAAAACCACACCAAGGGAGCAAACTTCCATCTGTAGCCTCAAGAGCTGTGGCTCATTAATATGCATGAGCATGTATAATATAGTTCCCTTGAACAAGTCTCTCTATTTCAGGTACACAGACTTCTTTATAGTGTCTCTAAAGACATCAAGAGCCAGGTGCACACAGCAGAACTGTAAATGGGGAAGTTATGGTGATGTAGCACCGAGTGTTTGAAATCAAAGTTTTTTGTTTGGGAAAAATCTCAGATTCCCACAGTTTCCTTTGAATAACTGATACATGAAATCTAAACAGGACGACTGGAGAACTTTGATTATTCAGTGCTGTAAAAAGGCTTAAATAGATTCCTTGATGTTCTGATTTTAGCTGCATTATTGTGGGCATGTGGATGATTTTCATTCATTTTGTTGTATGCAATTTGCTTTGCTTTAAGAGCAACTTAACAGCAACTGAAAAATCATTTTTGCCGACCGTCTCGGTTTAATTTCGTCCACGGTGATGTAAGAGTGTACTCGAGGGAGTGTCAGTACAGAGTGACGTCATTGGTGGGTGTGGTCTGTTCCCAGACAGTATAGCATTGCTTTTTAGCTTCCTGTTAAGTTACTCTTTAAATGTCTGTTATTAACTGATTTTGTGCTCTTGTTAAAGAGGTTTAGTACATTCGCTGAGCTTTATTTTGGTGCGCCTTCCCCCAGCTGGAGCCGCGATCACAGAACAGATCGTTTTTCAGGCTGCCACAAACATTTGACAGTCTCTGCTTGTGCATGCTTCTGCTCGTTTTGCAAGAAGAAATATCATGGGAAGCCACAAGATTATTAAACAGAGGGAAAGAAAAGCAACAACACTTGCCCTCAGTCCACAAACTGACTGCATTTGATTTGCACTGGCAAGAAAATTTGGCCTCTCTTCTGTCAGTTTGCCACAAGTGATTTTAAACCTTAAAGACCATTTCTCTGGAAGCACATCAGTGTTTATGTGTGTGTTTATGTTGACACAGTAAAGGTGAAATAAAAAGTGATTACTTTGAAATAAAATCCTGAGAAATTCGAATCTTAATTTGTGATTCATCATGAAGCGAATGAAATGTTCTGTTCTAATCGGGGGCTGCAGGAAAACCAGACCAAGACTCACAATGTTATATTAAACCAACATTTCTGTTATCAAGTATGATTAGATAACTTTATAACTTTCAACTTTAGATCGACTTGTTATCATTTACAGAACTTATAATCGTGACTTCAGTCTTGAAATGAAATAATGAGTTGGCTTAATGTCTGATAAATCGTTCACATAACTCAAATCAAATTACGTTATTTTGAAACCTCATTAGTTTACTAACAAATACTTCCCAGCTTGCATTGCGTTCAGGTTCAGTTTCTCATGAGATCCTTCTCCTTTTAATATGAAGAAACTTGCATAACGGAGACTGTTCTGTATTTTTTCATACATGTGTGTCACATGGGCGAAAACAATGCAAACCATGATGAAAATGTTCTGCGCCCTTATTGTGAAAGAGCCAGAGGTCACAGGAGTCACATTGTTCCAGAACTCATTATGTCAGAATGGGCATGATAAATGACGAAATTAACAAACAATGGAAACTAAGGTCATTCATAAATTGAACGGAGCAGGCGTGGACAGAATAGATATAACCAGTACACTGAGAAACAAATATACATATGACAGGTAGACCATATTTAGAGCTTTATGTTCACTTTCATATCATGGTTTCCAAAATATTGTGCATGCATTAAATGTATTAAATGTTCTCGAGTGAGCTTTAAATTTAAATATTTCACATAAACAGAATAACTGTATTAAATATCTGAGGACATGTTTTTCATCCAGAACTCTGAACATAATATTTTACAGTTTGTAAATTTGTTATTTGTTTAAGTGGCCGGTTTTTATGTTGTTCAGGTTCAGTTACAGCTCACTTGTTTGCAGTTTCAGTGTTGCTTTAAGCCCAAAATGTTTCCAGCTGTGCTCCTGTCGTCACATCTTAGTGTCTTTTTTGAGTTTCTGGCCTTTTGTCTGAGCTGCACTTTTACTTTAAATGCCATTCATGTGGACCTATGTGAATCTATTTCTGTGTGTGTGTTTGTGTTGTTGTGTTCAGGATTAGGTGGACGATGAACATGTCTGGCGGCCTCCCAGGGGAGGAGCTCACGGATGAGGAGAAGGAGATCATCAACAGTGTACTGGCTCGTGCTGCCATGATGGAGACCATGGAGCAAGAGAGGATTGAGTAAGATGGGAAACTATTGTCTCTGTTACACAGAATCACATGAGTCAAAACACACGCAGATTCTCACTGGCTTGGATGGTCTTTGGTGTTAAACCTGTGCCAAGCTTCCTGTGGTCACATTTATTTGCATGTGTTCTCAGGCGTCTCTCCAGTCGCCTGGATAATATCAAGAAGACGGCGTGTGGTGATGGCCAGTCGCACTGTTTGTTGTGTGGGGCGTCATTTGGACCACAGGGGGTCACAGCTGTCCTTTGTGTGGAGTGCAAGAAGGTAGGTGGACATCTGTATTCTTTCTTCTTCAACAAGGAACAAAAATAGGCACTGTGCTTGTTCCCAGAGGATGTATAGAGAATGTTTGCTATCGTGTTATAGAGGTTTTTACACTGTAAAAGAACGGACAGCAGCAGCTACCAGACAAAGACTGTAAAATAAAGTAAGACATCATAATTAATAAACTTCAAAAACTATAAATGTACTGACATTTTCTGTATTTATTGAATTATTACGATGAAACACCTTTAATTTGTCGTAAAGGGCATGATACTTAAATAACACTTTGGTTGTAAACTTACAGATAATATCTATGATTTTACAGAAAATGACTGTAATACGTTATTTTCTATAAATCCGGTTACAATGTTTGAATGTCATTTTAAGGTAAATGTTATTAGATTTACATGAATGTGTACCTTTACAAAGAAAACACATTACAGATAATTATTGTCATTTTACATAAATGTGTATGTCATTTAAGAAAACAGAAAAATGCATGTAATTTTCTCATACAAACGTAATACAAAATATACAATGTCATTAACAGGATAATACTTAAAATAACAGCTTGGCTGTTAATTTACAGATAATGTCTGTAAAATACAAACAAAACAAAAAAACAGAAAACTACTGTAAAAAAGTTACATTTTTACAGTGCATGGTGCTAAGCACCCAGTGGGCCATACGCTAACTTGTTCTGACATCCACTCTGTATTTCCTGGTCTTATGCATCACATTCTGTTTCCGTTGCTCTCGCTAACTAAGTCGAGAGGTTAATGCTACCTGAACTGTAAAAAATATATGCGCTCCGTGCACCTGCCATCGAGAGCTAAATCCGCGGAGCATTCTGCTTCTGTGCGTGTCTTATGTATGTGTTTTTCCTCTTTGCAGCACATGTGCAGCAAATGTGGGATTTGGAGCAACAGCAGGTCGTGTCCTATGTGGCTGTGCAGAATCTGCAATGAACACAAAGAGGTGAGGGGATGAAGATGAAGAGCAGAGTGTGTTCGATAAAATCATGGAGCCGAATGATGCAATTATGTCACTCTTCAGCCACCAGAGCAGCTTTTCTCATGATATGAACGGTTTTCAAGCTTTTAGTCTCACACAGAATTGCATTTCACTGTCCAGCGACCTGGAAAATTACCTTCCATTGATACTCCTCCAATATCCAAACTGAATATTAGGTAATGATTTATTTAAGGAAATAGTATTTGGATCATTCTAAAAAATTAAGAATGCTTTTATACAATGTTGCTTTGATGATGGCGCTGTGTTTGTTGAGGTCTCTGCCTCGGGGAGCTCAGACTCTTTAAATAAATGCTCCCTCCTGTCAGTCATACTCAGAATAACTACTCTGCAACGCTGCAAATATGAAGTCGTCATGTGTCTGTTCCATGAAAAACACGAATAAAGAAATAAACAAGTTTTCTACAAGTCTACAAGTTAGACTTCTTCCTCACCATGCCTCTCACCCCAGCATGCATTCAACTTCTCAACTTCTTCTTCACAAGCTGTTTTTCAGCGACATATCTGTCTTTTTCCGTCCTGCAGGTACAGAAGCGTTCAGGTGCTTGGTTCTTCAAGGGGAGAGAACAGCAGGGTCTGCCTCCTCCCCTCCCTCTGTCCGGACCTCGACTGTCCAGCGCCGACAACAGGTTGGCTCCAGGAGGCCACGATGGATCGCAGGAACCGACGACACATCCTCAGCAAAACGGTAATTCATTCACAGGGATTAGGTTTCAAACTTGTGCCGAACATGAAAATTTGATATCTGACATGAATGCCTGTAATATTGATAAATACTACACAAGTCCTGAAGTTTAATATGAAATTATGATCATATTCCACTGAAATGCACATGAATAGTTGTATCAGGTAAAAGTAAAGTATGCTATACGTATACTCTAAGTACATCTGAAGTACTTTAACTCAATGGCTTGAGTTAAAGTGCTAGTAGCAGTAGTAGTAATAGTAGTAGTAGTATTGAGCTGCAGACAAAACACACATCCAAATGACAAATGATGGCATTCATGCTTCATTACAACACAATCAGTGACAACTGGCCACAGGACACAAATGTCTAAAGTTATTACAGACCGCAGTGCCAGCATCTGTTAGCTCCTGATACCGAGCCGGCCGCTGGTGTCACTTTTTGGCTTTTATTTTGAAATTTGAAAATCATGTGCTGTTTTTTTTTTTTTTCATAAGAAATCGTGCCAGCATCCGTCCTGTCAGTCAGTGATATGGAGAAAATCATCTGTGCTTTTGTCTCTCTCTGCCGTCTATTTAAACCTGCCTCAGCAGAGCACTTATTACTTCACACTTCCACATACGAATCCTATTCAATGCGACCAAAATGACCTTTAATTAGTCAGAAAGTTCTACTTTTCTACTTAACTTTGCAAGTTGGATCGCACTTTTCTTTAACTAAAAGTTACTAAAAGTTAAAGATGCTTTCACACAATCCCTGGATTGTATTACCTGACCCCATCGACCAGCGTTTCTCAAATGTTTTACACCTCGTAACACCTCAGAAAACACGAGGCTCTCCAAGTACATTATACAGTATGACAGACATTAAAACACAGCAGCGTAGGTCGACCCGTGTGCGCGTGCGATATGTGTATGAACGTGCCTACACAAGAGGCTGATATATTTCAGATATTCCTTCACGTACCGCTAGAGAGAGACCAGTAGTACTCATACCATAGTTTGCCATAGACACTAATAGATAGATAACTAATGTAATATTTTGTCACTTCTATTCGCTGAGCCTCCCCTGAAACTGTTTGCAGCCAAGTTTAGACTTCAGGGTTTATTGCAAGTGATGGAAAAGGATGCACCGAGATGATGTCCTGTAGGAGAGAAGAAGGGAGGAGGGTCGAAGGGATGGGCAGAATTTTTATATTGTAGCTGGTCAAAGAGAAGTGAACAGTAGCTCCAGTAGTGGTTGTTGTGGCAGCGGTGATGTTCTTATGTCGTCTCCTCAGAGCTCAGCGCAGAGTCACAGCAGCAGCACTCCCGTGGATCAGAACAATGGGAGCCGACAGCAAGAACAACAGCTGACAGCTATAATGAGGGTCAGTCCTCTCCAGCAGCTGTAATGAAGACTGAGCGACACGTGTTAGCCTCCAAACCACCTCGGGCAAACGCGCAGCAGGCCGCCCCCACCTCAGGTGAAGTAACGGCGCTCCTTCTAAGAATAATGAACGCCATGGGGGTCACTTTCAAGAGATGTAACGTCAGGATATAAAAAGATGTTTCAGACGGGAATTAATTGGTGATTTTTATATCGTGTCTCCAGCTCCGGCTGCAGATGTGGAAACCAAACGCTCAGAGACAGAAGACTCACCTCCAGCTGTGGAGGTAAAAAGACAGCCTGTTGTCTCCAGCTCACATATTCCCACAACTAAAATGATCCCACCTGTTAATCCACCGCTCAACAACCCTGCTGCTCCACGACCTCCACCAGATCGAACGGAGGATGAGGACATCGACTACGACTCAGATGACGCCAGTAAGACTCAGATCATAGAAGATGAAAGTGTCTGTACCAATCCAAGATGTGCTATGAATTCTGGGAGTAACAGATCAATGTTTATCTGTTTTAGAGGGAAATTGGTTTCTCCACCAGGAGTCATGTCAAAGTTCAGACTCCATTTTTCTCCTGCTGTGTTTTTATTCTCGCAGCCACTCTGGGATCTCTGGAGTTCAGCCTGCTTTACGCGCAGGAGAGCCACGCCCTGCACTGCTGTATTGTTAAAGCAAAGGTAAATACGTTGTACACACACACAAGACGAGACAAGATAAGCTGAGGCAAGACAAAATAAGACAAGATAGGTGGGACCAAATGAGATGAGACAGGACATGAAAAGACAAGACAAAACAAGACAGGACGTGACACAACAAGACAAGATAATATATGACAAGATAATGTAAGATGGGACAAAACCTGGTGATACAGGACAGGAAAAGACAAAATAGGACAACACGAGAATAGACAAGACAAAACAAGACAAGACAAGAGAAGATGAGAGAAGACGTCACGAAAAATAAGATAGGACAATACAAGAAAAGACAAGACAGGATAGGACAAGAAGCATTAGGACAAGACAACACAAAGACAAAATGAGTTGAGAAGAGACAAGAAAAAGGGACAAGACAGACCAGACAAGTCGAGACAAGACAGGAAAAGATGGGACAAACACAGAAAAGAAAAGACGAGACGAGGCTTATTCAATAAGTCTAAATTAGATTTGTGGAAACATTTGCAATCAATAAAACATGCAGAATATTTATTACATCATTTAATGTGTGACCATCGCACGTGTTTTATGTGTCTCAGGGTTTGAAGCCGATGGACTCAAACGGACTCGCTGACCCGTATGTTAAGCTACACCTCTTACCTGGAGCCAGTAAGGTGCGATCACGTTCGCCATAACTCCGAGGAGTTCATTTTTAAAAACTACAAAACTCAGCACACAGCTTGTGAAGGTGTCGGGGCGTGTTTATTCAATTTGGGATGTAAATTACACGATGAAGCAAGAACCCATCAACTCATGCTCATGGCATCAAATATATGAGCCCACGCTGTTGGTGCATGATTTATGACTTGTCATTAATGTCTTATTCTCACAGTGGAATGTCATTTACCTGCTCGAAGCTAAAACAGTGTGATGTTTTGATGAGCACCGGTTCCTCGGTTATTTTGACAAACCTCTTATGTTTGTCTTGTCCTGTTCCTCAGTCCAACAAGCTTCGCACCAAGACCCTCAAAAACACTCTGAACCCCGTCTGGAATGAGACTCTGGTCTACCACGGGATCACCGATGACGAAATGTCGCGCAAAACTCTCCGGTAAGAGCCAACTTTTTATTTCGGTGACCTACCAGTTACATTAAAAAGTAAAATAGTTCGATGAGGATGTTGTGTCGTCCGGCTTCAGGCTTTCGGTGAGTGACGAGGACAAGTTTGGACACAATGAATTCATAGGAGAGACACGAGTCGCCCTGAAGAAACTGAAGTTTGACCAGAAGAAGAACTTCAGCGTTTGTTTAGAGCGAGTGATCCCGGTAAGTCCTGAATGTTACTACCTGGAATCATGGGGAAACACCTATCCTACCAGCAACTCGAAAACCTTCGTGGCTTGGTGCGACCATGAGTTTGCACATTTCGTGTCCATTCCAGTAATTTCAGCCACTCGTATCCACCATCTCTTTCAGTCACTATCCAAAGCTCATGATCGTAGGTGAAGGTTGGAAGATCGAGAGCTTCACCTTCCAGCTCAGCTTCCTTTTCCCCACAACAGTCCGATCAACAATCTGTCGCTCCATTTTCCCGTCAGACCCCAAGATACTCGGCATCTCCAATTGTACAATTTTGCTTTTTTGTGCACTTAAAGTAATGATAATAGAGCTGCTGGTGATAATGATGGTGATGATGATGGTTACTTACTGGTTTACTCTCTCCACAGGTGAAGAAGGCTGTAGGAGGACCAGCCCGTGGCATGGCTCTCTATGAGGATGACGTAAGGCGCTCACACTCCTGTGCATTCATGGCAATTCAGCAATATTCAAAGCCTGATACGTCTTCTTCCTCTGTGCTATAGATACAGGCAGATCGGGTATCAACCGGACATGATTGATCCACATTAAATGTCTTCATCAATATCATTAAAATATTCACTGTTTCCGCTATCAGTTACGTTCATTTAATCATCCGCAGCCATCTCCGGCCTCATGTTACCTCACATTGAAATGTTATCAATGATAATTCACACCGTGAGACATAGTTCCTACATCACAAACACATTTATATTTGTATTTACTTTATTTATTTTGAGTTAATTCCACACTCGCTGTCCCGACGCCAGAAAAACTTCAATGTGTATTAATCCACCGCTGAAAATAGTCCAGAACAAATACGCTATATTTACTCCTGTTTGTACGGTGGCCAGCTGTTTGGGGAGATTATTATTTACTAACTTTGTGACCTGTTTTTAAAAATTCTTCAGTAGGAACCAATCAGCTTTGGATTTAGAGGCAGACTGATGCATTGTTGGTTTTGGTCTTGATGTTAACCCTCTTAATGATATACATGTGGCATGTGTGTGCAGATATTATGAGAATCACTATATAATCCCTCCAGATATGTGCACAGGGTAAAGGAGCATGAAGTATCTGTTATGTGTGCAGTTGAATGAAGGTGAGGATTCAGAGGAGAGGGGTCGCATCCTGGTGTCGCTGATGTACAACAGTCAGCAGAGTCGCCTGATCGTGGGCGTGGTCCGATGCGCTCACCTGGCTGCCATGGACTCCAACGGATACTCGGACCCGTTCGTCAAAGTGTACGTGCTCCGTTAAGATGAATCCTCCTCGTACAAAAAGTCAGACAAAAGATTGATAAATATAAAGATGCAGCCAGGAGATGGTTAGCTTAGCACAAAGACTGGAAACAGAGGGAAACAGCTAGCCTGTCCGATGATAGAAAATCAGTATTTTCATCCTGCCGTCCAGACTGCCACTGTTCATACATGTCTTTAATTATAATATCTTTGGTACCGTAGATGTCTGAAGCCAGATATGGGGAAGAAAGCCAAAAACAAGACACAGATAAAAAAGAAGACCCTCAATCCAGAGTTCAACGAGGTTAGTTCTTGCTAAACTGTTGCTTTTTATTTCCCGCTCACCCAGATCTCAGTCATAGATTTTATAATAAACTCATTTCACTGTGTTTCAGGAGTTCGGTTATGAAATAAAGCATGGCGAGTTAGCCAAGAAAACCCTTGACATCTCGGTCTGGGACTACGACATGGGAAAATCCAATGATTTCATTGGTAAGTGCGGATATTATCTCGCAACCACATTTCCTCATTCATCATTTTTTTTGTCATTTTTAGCACTGCTAGCAGTGTGGCTCTACAGGGACGGCTGGTCCAGACTGAAATATCTCAACAACTAAACTAGAGGACAGATTGTCCTGAAATTTGGTGCAAACATCCATGGTCCCCAGAGGATGAACCACTGATGGTATAATTAGTGGAGAGAGCTGCAACAGGTCTGCAACGAGAAGCCAACATGGAACCGTCTTGAAAGTTTCCTCATGCTTTATGGTCTCAATCTCTAGTTTCAGTCTTGTTCCACACAACATGTTGATGTTTATTTTGTAAGTTATGGTTAGACGATAAAGCAGCGTATGCTGGACTCTTGTTTACATATTAATGCCTTCTTTTCTTTCTGTCTGCCTCCAGGAGGATGTCAGCTGGGCATCCAGGCTAAAGGAGAGTGTTTGAAGCACTGGTACGAATGCCTCAAGAACAAAGACAAGAAGATCGAGCGTTGGCACGTTCTGCTAAATGACAACACTGTCCAGTTTGAGGATTGAACTCGCCTTCCTCTCTATCTATGTATTTTTTCTTTCTCTGTTGTTCTCCCTGTAGAGTATTGTCTTCCAGTGAGCACAGGTAGACACGTATTATCCTCTTGCTTTTAATGTAGTTTGTCCCAAAGTGCAATGTGCGAGCTACACTTCCAACAGTTTTCAAGTGACCAACATGGATGTTGACCTTGGGGGAGGGATCTTTGTAACCCCTAAACAAAATCATACCACTCTCATTTTGCCATGCTCATATCATAAACTGTACCATATAATAAACAAATTGTATCTGACAGGCGGTAATGACTGTAGTTGAGTGATTATCACATTTTATGGAGCAGATAAAACCCTCGTAATCATCATCAGTATGTTGTAAAAGACGTGTGCCTCCATGCTCGGACCCAACAGAGGGGATCTTCCCAGGTTTTATGTCTATGACCTCCTTCCCTCCCATGTTCATCTGTGCTCCTGTCATATGAGATCATGTATCGGCTGATCCGCGTGACCACGTTGCTCGGAGTGCTTGCATCACCACAACATTAACTTCACATGTGTTGGTGTAATAATTACTGTGCATCGTGCATATGTTAAATATTAAATGGGACACTTAAAGATGTTCGGTTGCTAAAATGACGTGTACAAACTCGCTCTTTTGTTGTTGATGTGACATTTTTTTGCCTTTTGATACAGATAACATGACACGTCTCTTTATCATCACTGCATCACCTTCACCTGTGCATGGAGGAAAGGCTTGAAAGAAATGCATGGAGAACAGATTTGGTTATGCAATGCGAGCTAAACTCCCAGAAGATTCATGTAATATTCACCCAGAGATATATTTGATTGCTAAATTTGAATGTCAGGTTATCGGGTCAACATTTTTGCTCTCTGTATTCATGTCGATGCATGTCTGAACTCATGTTGTAGAATACACGTGGCTAATAAATAAAGACATCATGACACTTCCGTTGCTCCTCCTGCCTGCTTGATATGTGTTTGTGACATGGCAGAAAACTTTGTCTGAATCAGGCGAGGTTTGAGCCAATCATTGCAGACAGACACGCAGCAGACACATCTGTGAACTTTGACTTCTATTGATAATACTCGCCTTCTGTCCAAGTAGGTAAAAGTTGATGGACTTGTTACACTCAGAGTCTGTCTTTAAAATTTTTTGAGCTGAGACATAATCTAGTTTTCTCATCAGTAGTGATATCATATGAAGATATTTAAAAAAAACAAAACAAAGACCAATCAATACAGCTGATCGGACTTAACGCAATGACCTCCAGACAGCAGAACAGGAAATAACCATATATGAACAAGATTAGGCATTTGGTTGTAAGACACATATTTACACCTCATTTGGTTAAACTTTAATTTTTCTCTCCTAAACTAACATCCATTAAACCATGTTGATCATGTCTCTGTCATTCGTACGTCTGTTCTCACACTATGTAACTTTGGGCTCCGGGTCGGGAGAAGTACGTAACGCTTTACGGCACTAAGTCACACACCACCAACTATTTCACTGCTTTTGGTGAAACTGGATCATATTTTATGGAGGAAATGTTTTCTGGTTTTCCCTCTGATGTCCTCCGGCTGCTCCGCCTCAACTTTAACTGTGATTTACAGAGTTTCCTGATGGACAGTGAAGTAAACTGCTGCCAACTGTAGCTGCTGTTAGCTCATGTTAGCTCAATTTATTAGCCGAGCTGTGAGCTCAGAGCACCGAGGGAGTCTTAGTGTTTGTACCACAGGCGTTTTGGACCACCGGTAATAGGAGGGAAGGAGGTTTAATAGGAGGTTTTCAGGCCCGGGGCAAGAGGGAATGCTGACGGGGAGCAGAGCCAGTGTGGTGCCAGAACCGGAGCTGGGAATGCAGGGCAATGCTGGTCTCACCAGCCCCTGTGGACATAATGGCAGAGGAGAAGAGAGTGAAGAGGACGTTGACGGAGGAAGCTAAGAAGAGAAAAGGAGAGAGTGAGCGAGCAAGAAGCCGCCGGACAAGAGTAAATCTGGGACTGACTTTTAGTGGTTGGTGAAATAAAAGGCTGAAAGACAGACGCCGAGCTGGGCTGACTGCTGTTGGACTAGTCAGTAATATTAGCTGGCTGCTACGTCTGCTGTTGCTGCACTCACTTGAAAAGTGGATGAGTGAATGTCTTCAGTAGTGGGTCACATCAGAGAATCTGACGAGTTACTGTTATTAGAGAAAATGTTTATTTGTTCTGATTTTGACATTTGTTCTTGTTCATTTCTGGATACTTTCACTTCTTTAGATGGAAAAAAAAAATCACTCTTTGGCTTTGACTGTTCATAAGTCGCGTCCTCATAAGGACCCAACGTGTGATTGGAGGTCATAAGTAGACCGTGTTTAATTATAATCAGTTTTAAAGATTGGGAACCATTAGCCTAAGGCACATGTCTGGAAACAGTACTCCACCATTTAACTTTGAGAACAGACTCAGAATAAACTGTTTTTACATCTTCTCTGTAGCGTCCATGTTGTTTCCATGTGACAGCTTAAAGCTTAAAGAAGTTGGAAGAACAACTTCCCAGCGTGTGAGTGCAACGTTTATCCTTTTGGTGCCTACATTTCCCATAATGCAACTCGACCTCCAACAGTAATGTAGCCTGCAGCAGAGATGAGCAGCAGCCACAAAGGTCCGGTAAAGCTAGCTTCTTACAGAACCAGACCCAACTGATGCGGACTCAAGTGACATCACTTGAGTCAACCTGTCAGATTTGGTACAGCTCTCTCTGGACCTGCAGTGCAGTGGTTTGCATCTCCCCAACATCACATATAAACCTGCTTTATTTAATAAAACCAAAGCAGTTTCTTTAAAAAGTACAAAACACTCCTGGCTTCAAATCTGATGAACGACCTTCACGGCTCGTCACATCACTTTTTCTGTCAATGAATGATTAATATGATCATAGCTGATGTTTTCCTTTAGGGGAGTCATGCCTGAATACAACAAACACAGCACTCTGTGTAAAGTCACCTCAGTCCACCTTAAATGAGCTTGTGGCGCTATTTCTGGTCGAGTTTCAGCTGTTATTTGCGTCATGTGTTCAGACACATTTTTGGAAGAATGATTATATAATGAACCTTGAATGAAAGAACCAAATCATGACCACTGTGTGCTGTTTTCTATTTGTCACATTGACAAACTTCCTTTGTGTTAATCAATATGTCATGGTCACTATCAGGGATGTGGGAGAGAGAGAGTGTTGGTGGTGAGGACTGATGTTTAACCACACTGACAGGTCACATGACTCGTGGATGTTGTTTATTTTAGCTCCCGGGGAAACCCCGGGCGCCTCCTCCCCTTCTCATTTAAAACCGACCTGAAGTCTGTCAATCTGTCATAAAGTCCTCAGAGAGTGGAGCACTCATTAGTTTTGGATCTCAGGTGTGGGTAGGTGTCTTTGCCGCTTTCATTCAGCCGCGCCATCATGACGCACATCGCTCCTCTTCTCACCGTCATTTTAGCATCATCACTCCTGACACGGACGGCTGCACAAGCCTCGATGCTCTGCACCTGGACTAAAACTCTGCCCACCAAAGAAGTCCACTACAGTTTTCTCCGGAGCGACCCCCGGCTGTCCTCTCCATCTCTGCGCCTCTATCACAGCTCCTGGTCCGGGGAGCGCACTCTGCTCAGCTGCGCATGGAGCGATGACACAGCAGTGATCCAGAGCTATTTGTCTCTGTGCCGGGAGCGCACGCACGAGTTTACCGATCATCCACACCAAATGTTCGATGTTGACTCCATGTTTGTGGAAGAAGGTCTGTGCGTGTCCGTGGCTTCTCCAGGGGTCGGTGAGAGCGGGGAGCGCGCAAGGAAGAGGCCGGCGAGGAGCGTTGGTGGTCCCCCGAGAGTCATCAAAGTCGAGGTGGAAGGTCAGAGGTCAGGACCCATCAGCGCGTAAAGAGAGGCTTCATTGTGCCAGGAACTCTGTGGTGCGGCTCTGGCAATAAGGCGCCATCATATGCAGATTTGGGTAAGTTGGCTCCATAATGAACTCTTTTGTATTAATGAACTTGATAATTATGTAAGTAAGTATCTAAGCAAAATCTGAGTGATTGGAAGCCTGAATGATTATATATCATCAATAGATCAAAAAATATATAGATGTTTTGTTTTTTTTAACTTTTCAATAATTTTTAATACACCGTAAAAAGTTAATTTCACAGTAGTTTTCTGTTTTTTTTAATCGTATATAAATGTAAATATAGTATATAAATTATATCAAACTTAAATCACTGTGCCACGAATAACAAATTACTTATTACTTATTTAATTACTTTAGTTATTTCTCATATAACTCTCATAGAACTATTAGTATTGTCATTTTATTGATAGTATTTGATCGTAAAGTTTCTCTGCAAAACCAAGACTGAAAATTGCAGACAATTTATAGTTTTTGACATTTATTTGAATTATTTTACTTTAATTTTACAGTCATTTGACTGTAAATTTTGACGATTTGACTTTTGTTTTGTTTGTTTGTTTGTTACATTTTATTTTTTACAGTGTACTTCAATCTCTTGATTTATGGGCAGTATAAATAAAAGCGACTCAAGTTGACATGACATGAGTTGAAGTTGGAGTTACAACGTCATAGCCGTGGCATTGAAGCTAAAACAGATTAGAATCATGAAATCACGTAAAAGGTTCATGATATTGAAGTTACATCAGGGAAATATCTGACCTATAAATACTTGAAGGGGAACTCAGATATTCAGTATCACTCTTATGACATATCCTCTAGTCGTTAGTGTAGATCACATTTCCCCAAAATGACACCAAGTGTGTACCTACCATGATGTTACCCGTTGGTTTGTGGTTTGAAGGCTTGAATTTGGCATCATGGCCGTGTGGAGCCAGAAGTGACCATGTTTGGACGAGAATGCGACATACTGCGAACTGAGGAAGTTAAATCTTTGGCACGTCACTTCATGGAAACTAGAGACTGAGATCATAAACTGATGAGGAAATTATTTACTGAGCTAATAAATCAAATAAGAAGTAGAGTTATGTTATCATTAGCTTTTTTGTTGGCGCCAATTGTGCTGCAACCTGTTGGCCATTAGAAAGTTGGCCTGAAGTTGGCCTTGAATTTCAATGTATGCATTATTATGTAAGTCTATGTCAACACATCGCCATCAGGTTGTGAATATAAAATTCACGAGTACTGTTTATTTCTTTTGCAGGAGTTTTTTCAGAAACGGACAGCTGTTGCCGTGAACACGACCAGTGCAAACACACCATCCTGTCCTTTCACTCCGAGTTCGGCGTCTTCAACAGCAACATCTTCACCATGTCTCACTGCGACTGTGACAACAAGTAATACAACTTTATCTACCTCCAGTCCAACTTATTTATTGTGATGATTTATTATTTAATTATGGAACTAAAATGATAAACGTTAACAGGTTTCACAGTTGTCTGATGGAGGCCAAAGACAGCATTTCTGACGTCGTGGGTTACACCTTCTTTAACCTGCTGAAGATGCACTGCTTTGAGTTCTCCCACCGACTCCAGTGTACACAGAGGAACTGGTTTGGAATGTAAGTCTGTTTAATAACACTGTCTGTATGTATGCAGGTTTGTATTTTGACCACAAATCAACATGATATCATTTGCAGATATGCAGATTGGTTTATTGGTTATGCTAGCTGCACAGTAGATGGCAATGTTGGCCAGTCCGCCACCATTTCAGTCCAGACTGAAATGTTTCAAAAACTATTGGATTAATTGCCATGAAAGTTTGTACAGACATTCGTAGCCCACAGAAGATGAACCTGACTTTGGCTCACCTTACCTCAAGTCGATAATTTTGGGGCTAAAAGCTAGCTAACTAACTCCTTTACCAGCTGCAGGCTTCATATTGAACTGACAAACATGGGCGTGTTATCGATCTTCTCCTCTAACTTTTGGTCCAAAATATCAAACTAGTATTAATTCAACCTCTGCTGTGACTTACAGGTGTAAAGAGACTAAAATGGCTCTATATGCTGAGGTCCATCCACCGACACTGTACGAATCTCCATATCCAACAGAGAACAGCTCCTTCATAAACTCTACCATACCCACAGAACCTCTGGAGAACATCACCTCCAGCCCCCAGCTCTTCTCCATCACCGCTGCATCCACAGTCCCTACACCTTCAACGAACTCCCCTTCTTCCTCCATCACCCGTGTTACCAATGTTACCACCTCAACGGTCCCAATCGCACCACAGGGACCTACAAGACCAGTACCCGAGAGTGGGAACGATCTGGAGGACACTTTACCCACCAGAAAGAGAGTTCTGCCTGAGCTGGATGCCGACAATGCAGGTATTTGATCTCTCCGGCACGTCGGTTTATTTTTCTACACTGCAGGAACAGAGCTGAACATTTACACTGATGATTCCCGTCCACAGAGAAGCAGCTGTCATGTGCTGTCTACAAGGATCTTGATAAGTGCAGGAATAAGATCCTTCCCCAGCAGACAAGACATGGCCTCCAGAACCAAGAGACCACGACCATGTACCACTGCAACTGTACCACCAGGTAACAAAAGAAAGCAATAATTACCAATCAATATTTACTTCATGGCATGGGAATGAGTCACCATGTCCAGATTACACAAATTTACATAAACCCACAGAGTAAATATTGACAGTACTATTTGCAGAGTACACACTGTGATAATTGTGCACTCACCTTTATTTCTGTGTAGTAAGTAAGATAAGGCACACGTGGTTTGATGTTTTATAACACAAAAAGCAGGCCACAAGCATGTCTGTCGGTCTCTGACGTGTTCGTCTGTCCTGCCAGATTATTCCAGACTCTGGCTAAACGCAGACAGTTGACCGAAGTACAGGCTCTTCTGCTGGGACATGTGTCTCAGTCCTGCTTCCTGCTGCAGGACTGCACAGCAGGCAAAATGTAAGTACACAAATACACAAAGATATGAACACACGGGCTGAAACGTCATATGATTTATCTGCTTTTTGTGCAAGTAAAAGTCCTGCATTCAAAATGCCACTGACAGTACAGACATACTAAACTACAGACTAAACTGCAGAAGTATTATCAGCAAAAATGTGCTTTAAGTATCAAAGTAATAGTACTCGTTCTCCTGTGACTGATATTAGATTGTTCATACTGATGCATCAGTGTTAGAGCAGCATTTAACTGTTGGAGCTGCTTTCAAATACTTAAGATACAGTTAGATAGTGTAGTCCAGTGGGTCCTTCAACGAGTCACCAGATAAATACCACGATATGACACGACACGACACAATAAGATCTAACACGACACGACACAATACGATACGGCACCATATACGACATGATACGATACGACACGATATACGACATGATACGATACGATACGATACGACACGATATACGACATGATACGATCGACACGATATCGACATATCGATCGATCGATACGACACGATATACGACATGATACGATACGACACGACGATATACGGCATACGATACGATCGACCACGATATCGACATGATACGATCACGATATGACACGATATGATCTGATCGATACAACACGACACAATCGATCGCGATACGACGATATCGACACGATCGATCGACCACGACCACGACACAACCACACAATACGATCGACACGATATCGACATGATACAATACGATATGATCTGATACGATATGATACTATACAACACGATACAATACGATACGACACAATACGATACGATACGACACGACACGACACGACACAGCATGATACAGTACGATATGATACGATATGATATGACGATTGGCTTTATTGATTCCTCAGTGGGGAAATTCACTTGTTACAGCAGCTCACAATACATGTTAGTTATATTCACTGTATACACCAGTGATAGAGTGTTACATTAAATCATGATGGTGTTAAAGAGTCTGACAGCTGTTTGAATAAAGAACCTGCTCCTTGAAGTGAAGCAGTCTGTTGCTAAGACACATATTTATTTTCAATGTTTTGTACTTCTCTCAAATATTCGTTTTAATGTGAAATATTCCATCATTTCACCTCTTTGCGCCTCAAACTGTCTGAGAAGTTTAGAGAGGAAATGCGTTATGTGACAAGGGACGACATTAAATACAGTTTATATATGGTTAGTTTAATCTCTAACAATATTGCATTTTTTTTGTTTATTACATTTAAAGATATAAAATTACAGCTGTCAGATAAACTTATTGAGTCAAAAGTACAATATTTCCCTCTGAATGTTAATGGAGTACTCAAGTTTAATACAGTACTCTTGTAAATATACTTGATATACCTTGAGGAAACACACGTAATAATTACAACATCACAAAACTACCTTTTGCTTCATGTTTGTTGAACAGCTGTACAGCCGTTGTGGTGAAAGCAGAGATTCCTGTGCTGGACCAGAGGAGCGGTGCAGACATGGAGGAGCAGCGCCATCTACAGGCAATCAGCGTGAAGGTCAGGAGGCCAAACAGCAGGAGAGCTAAGAGAAAAGACAGAGCTGTCAGGCTTCACAAACTGTGTCTGAGGATGGTCCTACCTGAACTCAACAAGACCAGAAAACACGGTCAGGATGTAAATCAGGCCACTGTAAGACAGGGACAGCTCGTCTGAGTGTGAATATGATGGAGGGTCAAAGGGTTCAATATTGAATAGATGACTAAAACGGCATGAAATCGTATGAATAACTACAGATTAAATAAATAAGATTGAAATAATCCAGCACATTTTCTTCTTTTCAGTTAATTCCAACTCTTTTCTAGTGTCACTTCATCACAAAGTCAAACAAAATAAACAGGGCAGTGTTATATGGACCGGAGGGAGAATTTAAAATTATTTATTTATGGATCATCAAAACACAACATTTCCAAAGGATATGTTAAAGAGTCAGCACTTCAAACCTTGTTTCTTATGATTATTCT
This sequence comes from Miichthys miiuy, assembly GCA_036365135.1. Classification (NCBI taxonomy): domain Eukaryota; kingdom Metazoa; phylum Chordata; class Actinopteri; family Sciaenidae; genus Miichthys; species Miichthys miiuy. Next base: position 21,088,222 of record CM071619.1, on the reverse strand, counting down.
TATTTATTTATTTAATATTGAACACTTTGGGTCCCCATAAAATATTGTAGTGTTATATATTCATACTGTCTATATATTGGATGTGGAGGAACTCTGTTTGACAACTGTTTTTTGGGATAGAAAAGAAAACTTTTAATTGTAACGAACCCTTTTCACAGCAGATGTTTAGAGTAACAGTAACAGGTGTGACTAATAACATTAATGACGACTGTATTTCAGTCACGTGTGCGGGTCAAGAGTCCCACCGGCTCACTGGAATAACTTACTGGGACACTTAATACAACCTGAGGCATCATTAATGTGATTAGTTTCACCTGTGGCTCCAGGAATGGCAGCGTGGAGTCAGTCGGTCCACTGATATATCTCAACAGCTACTGGTTAGACTAGTCATGACATTTTGTACACACACTGTGTGAACGTTGGTGTTCCCTTATTTTTCCAGTTAGCATTTAGCACTCTTTCTTGACCAAAAACCTCCAAAACTGGCATTCATTAGCCACAGATGAGCTTTGTGTTTAGTGCTAATTAGCCAACGTGCCCACCCAAGATGGCAAACGTAGTATATAAACATGTTAGCTTTGTCACTGTGAGCGTATGCACCACTGTGCTTAAGCGCAGCCTCGTAGCAACTAGCATGGTTGTAGTCTTGTTCTGTTAGACGTCAAAATGTCCGCCATGAAAAACTGTCTAGATAGAGTTTCATATCGGCGGCAGTTTTTCTTCTTTATGTGTGTTTGTAAATATTTGTACTGTGTTGACAGATGTGAATTATGTCATTAGCGATTAAAAAGGGAAATATATGTAAATATCTGTACATAGAAACACAAGGAGAAATATTAAATATACAGATTTATGATGGAAATGTACAACTAATTAAATTTAAAGAACTAGTTTGACATTTTGGGAAGTTAGCAACTCTCACGTCTGTCCGTTAAACATGGAGCTAAAAGCCAGGAGACGGTTAGCTTAGCTTAGCAAAAAGACTGGTAAACAAACATGAGATTTACAGGGTATATTTATTTACGTCTGGACAGAGCCAGGCTAGTTAGCAATTTCCAGTCTTTGTGCTAATCTAACTGTCTCCAGGCTGTAACTTCATGTTTACAACACAAACTCAATCCAGGAGCCAGCCATAGCTTTAGCCTAGCTTAGCATAAAGACTGAAAACAGTTGGAAACAGCCAGTCCTAAAGCTTTTTTCTGGAGTCACTCACACATATAAACCCACAAAATGTTATTTTTACACTTTGGTTTTTTTGAACGCAGCAAACAAACAAGATGTTAGCTCGGGAGCTTTAGCTGCTGCTAGATGAGTTTGTAACCTCCAGACAGAGCCAGGCTAACTGTTTCCACCTGTTTCCAGTCTTTATGCTAAGCTAAGCTAATACCTACTGACTCTACCTTCATATTTCTCAGACTAATAGTTGGATGAAAGATTCCCAAAATGTTGAACTATTTATTAAAATTGTTTGGGAGGGCATTTCCTGCTGTTCAGACTACAAATGTTACTGTTTTATTATTTATTGTTTTATTGTTGTTTGTTTGTTTTCGGTAAAGTAATAAAAAAATAATAAAAACATAATAAGCTGTGATCATTCATCCCATATTTAAACATACTACACTAATGTACCACCAGTGCGTAAAAGGCCCGCTGTAATGAATATCTGTCAGGTAACTCAACTCCTCTCTGATGTCATGAAAAGTAATTGAAACCTTGCTGAAGGCTGCAGCCATGGAGCCGACCGGATCCCCGCCTCTCACCGGACAAAAATTCCGCTATGGGGAGAAGATCGGCTGTGGGAACATGGCGCACTTACTCTGGATTAACTCTCCCCAGGAAAAGCTCTGGAGCACCGCAACATAGCGCACAACTCCCCGCATCTTATCGATAAGTTTACGCGCAGTGGACCGTGGATCTCATACAATAATACTGCGTGCGGGGGGCTCGTATTGTTTCGGATGGTGTGTTTTCCTGCTCCTGCCTCACTGCTGCTGCTGCTGTTTGGGATGAAAGTTTGAGAGCTGTCGGATTTTAACAGAGAGCAGGATGGAAAAGCAAAGAACCAGGAAAGAAAAGGTAAGGCTCCAATGGAAACACACTGGTAAATGTTTTATTTAGTGGTTTCAACAAAATGGAAATCCGGCTGTTGTTGCGGGTCTGGGTGGTTCTGGAGTCTGCGGGAGGCTGAGAAAAGAAAGAAAGAAGGAAAGAAAGAAAGTAAGGTCGTTTGCACAAGTTTATAAGAGTGTGACAGTTTATAGACTAACAGGCAACTCCAGCGGTGGAAGAAGTACTTAAAGCTTTGACTTGAGTGAAAGTAACAATACCACAGTGTACAAATACTGCAAGTTAAAGTACAAAAGTATTAAAGTATCAAAAGTATAGATAGATAGATAGATAGATAGATAGATAGATAGATAGATAGATAGATAGATAGATAGATAGATAGATAGATAGATAGATTATATTATTAATGGATTAATGTGTTCAGAACTTTCAGCAGGTAAATGTTGATCTAATTATAGTATATACAGTATATTTATACACTGCTGGGTAACTTGTAGATTTGCCCCTGGGGATCAATAAAATAGTTTATTTTGTATTATTAATCTGAACCTGGAAAGTTGCATATATTGGATAAATGTAGAATAAGTAGTATAGTATAAAGTATAGTAGATATATAAAACCTCATAAAACTTCATTTTTTTTTATGACCAAATACATGTAAAACTAATGACATTCCCACCAGCCACAGCTGAGCTTTGTGTTTAGTACTAATTATCAAATGTTAGCATGTTAGCATAAGTATAAACTGTCATGAAATGGAAATACTCGAGTAAAGTACACCAAAGTTGTACTGAAGTCCAGTATGAACCTACAAATTGTTTTTTTTGTTTTTTTTTACACTTTAGTAGTTTTGAACGCAGCAAACAAACAAAATGAGCGTTAGCTGCTGCTAGGTGAGTTTTGTAACCTTCAGACATCGACAGGCTAGCTGTTTCCCCCTGTTTCCAGTCTTTATGCTAAGCTAAGCTAATGTCTCTTGACCGAGGCTTCATGGCTTCCACCCAAGAAAGTGAATATGATTGCATAACTCTAGTACTTGAGTAAATGTACTTGAAGTAGTGTACCCATGATGTTTACCATCCTGTAGGATTTATTTTGAAACCACTGGTGGGAGTTTAGCTAATTGTTTTCTCTATTAATTGATTCATTAGACAGATGGATGATAAATTGGTTTGTTTACAGGATGAACAGTCTAAAACCTGTAAATGTCCAGTTTATTGTATTGTATGTATGACAGAGAGAGTCAGAATCATCTGTATTGTTTACACATACAAGGGTTAGACTCTGGTTTTAATTTTCTCTAAATGTTGCACACAGAACAAATTACAGGAAGATAAAAATAGAGACACGAAGAAGCTGAACAAAGAGAGTTAAAAATAAAAGAGCAGGCCTATATATGAATATATATTTATAAAACAACAACGTCACATAATGTCTATAGGGAGTGTTTTTTGATCATTGTAAACAAACACCAAAAGCATCAAATAATCACATCTGAGAGGCTGAAACCAGAGAATCAGTGGCATTTTTGACAGCTCCGGTTCTGGCATGACACCAGCTCGTAGAAAACCTCCTCTTTAGCTAACAGCAGCTACAGTTTACTTCACTGTCCATCAGGAAACTCTGTAAATCACAGAGAGTTGAGGCGGAGCAGGAAAACCAGAAAACATTTTCTCCATAAAATATGATCCAGTTTCACCAAAATCAGTGAAATAGTTGGTGGTGTGTGACTTAGTGCCGTAAAGCGTTACGTACTTCTCCCGACCCGGAGCCCAAAGTTACATAGTGTGAGAACAGACGTACGAATGACAGAGACACCGTTCACCTGATCACAGGTCAGTGCGGATCAACATGATGTAACATGTGTTACACAATGTTGCTTTCATGCGTTCATATTGCTGCCGTGCGGCCTCACCTACAGTATGACTTCTATTACCCGATGAAAGGCTCACGTTCAGGGCCCGTTTCCTCTCCTTCAGGTATTCAGACCCCCCCAGGTTCTGTCTGTGTCTCTGTGTTGTGCTTTCAGGAATGTACTCCCTTTGACCTGAACCGAAACAGGGAGTACTAAGACAGGAGACAGGGGAAGTGTGTGTGTGTGTGTGTGTGTGTGTGTGTGTGTAATCTTGGAAGGAGTCTGACAAGGCATTCTTGTTGTGTTCCTGTCTTTTTTTTTTGTCCTTTTCGCATGCATGTATGTGAGTGTGTGTGTGTGTGTGTGTTGTTCCTCCAACTCCTTCCTGTGCATACTCCTGTTCCTGCTCAACAGTTTCCCTCTGCATTTACTCAAGTACTGTACTCCTCCTCCTCTGTATGTCAGATGGAAACTCTTACTAACTTTATCTGATAACTTTCAACATTCAGATTAATAACACAATATATAATCAAGTCCATGAGTTATATTATTCCATCAGCGGTGCATAAAGTACTAAACTGAGTACCACATAGCTGCAACATGAACACATTCGTTCATCAATAATTAGAATCAAGCAATATAACAACTTTTATTCTGAAATTGGGACTTCTGATTGATTGTCAAAGCCCCGGTGTGTAGGGTTTTGTGGCATCTGGCATTGTAGTTGCAACCCCCTCGCCTCACCCTCTGCCTAGCGTATAGGAGTGGTCGAAAAGTGTTTAGTTTGGCTGTTCTCAGCTTCTTCATAGACTGTATAAAACGGCTTATCCAAAAACGGGCTAGATGAAGCCTGGTTGCTCAAACAAGCCATCTGTAACGACACCCACCTGTCAATCAAAGCGTCCACGCTCTTAATCCTGCATAACTTTAAGCCTTAATATAATCTGAACAGGTGAGTTGTATATAAATTCACCCTCAGTACAGTTGTCATGAACGGGGAAATTAGCTACAGAGACCAAAACTGTTTTTTGTACCAGGCTGTAAACATGTTTATTTCTGCTGTGAAGTTGTGACATTTGAACATGGGGACTTATGGAGACTGACTCACTTCTGGAGCCAGCCTCAAGTGGACGACAAGAGGAACTGCAGAAACTGCAGAGAGTCTGACACTTTAGACAGTATTTCTACACTGATCTGAATACTTCTTCCACCGCTGCGTACGTCAGCAGTGACACTTAAAATAAACTCAGTGGAAATGTCCCGCTGAGCGACTTTGTGCTGCTGACAACTTGTCAACTGTTTCACACGAGTGTTTGCATGACTCTGTGTGTGTGTGTGTGCGTGTGCATGTTCTGCTGCTCGACTCAACAAAGTGACAGCACCTTTAATTAGCTGCTAATATCAGACTACACAGTCAGGTGACGGTGCGGATCGCGTCCTGATGAAGCGGATTGCACACGCGTGTCGTTCGTAGCGTCTTGTGCGGTTTTAGTTCATCGAGTTCACAATCCAAATCAACATTTTAAGGACTGAAAGAAGCATTTTACAGTTATAAAGTAAAGAAAATTTAACAACCACAAGTTCTGAGAGCTCAAGGTGACTTCTTGTTCGGTCTGAAAACACGGAAAAGCAGCAAATCCATAAAGCTGGAACCAACAGATCAATATTGTGCTCTACATGTGTTTATTTTTGGATGCATGGATGTGAAATGTTTCCAGTGAGCCTCTGTATGAGGGAGAAGAAGCGCTTCAAGTGCTTTAAATAAGCAATCTAACATGAACAGTGGGTTAAATGACTACTCGTATGCGAAAGGTGCACTTAGTGATGCACACAGTGAATTATCACCTCATTCTGCAGCTCCTCTTCGAACTTTTACTGCATTTCGCCTCATTGTTTTGGTTTCATGGTCAGATACTTTTCTGTTTTTGTCAGTCTCATCTGTGTTGTTTTCGGCAGCAGCAGCAGCAGCAGCAGCAGCAGGAGGCAGCTGTTTTCGGTGAGAAAACTCCACAAAATCCACCATCCACTACCTGTCCAACGACAAAAATAGAGTATCTGGTGAGCACAGTGGAACATTTAGCAGCTGAAGAGTCAGATATTTCCCTCAGGAGTTGGTAGAGACCAAAAACGGAGCTAAAACAAGAGAGAAAAGTGGACTTGTGATTACAAATGAATGCTAACGTTGCTCCATGTCTGCCAAAGGGTTGAGCTGAGCTTCAACAGAACTACTACATGTCGTCTGATCATGCTGGAAATCACACAGGGAGGCAGAGTGAAACTCCAGACATCATAGAGAGGGCGAAGCCACGATATTGATTAAATAGAGATAGAAACTGTTGTAGTAGAAGAAGAAAAGAGAGGTTCAAGCCCTGCTTGCTTTCTCACCTCCACAAAACTGGCCAATCACGGCGTGATGTCATGCGTGGGAATGTGTTTTCCGCACGTGGTGCTGACCTGTTTACATGTGTTTGCCCCACAGCTTACACGTATGTGCATATTATAAAAAACTGACAGGTTACGTCGTAAATTTTCGTTAGTTAAATGTGAAACTTGTGAGGAAACAATATCACAGCACTGCAGCATAACGGTAAGACAGCTGACCACACGGCTGGCCGCAATAAGCCACACACAAAGCATGCAAGAACAGACGCAGACTTTATCACTGTGCTTTATACAAAACTATTGCATTAGACATCTCAGTGGTTTCTGGCACCGTTCTTGGTGTTCTAGACGTCCCCACAGTCGTTTCAATCAAAGTCCAGACAAAGACAACAGTTTGAGTTCGCTGTCTCTTAGAAAAACATCTCTGATTCAGAGCTCTGAGGTCAGAATTATTCTTTAAATCTAGTCCAAGTGTGAAGTTCTAGAAAAGGTTGAACAGGGGAAAGGGGTGCCAAAGCTATTAAACGAGTATACTGGCACCTTGAATGTACTGCAAGGAGCTTTTAATTGGTTATGAAACAGTCTCCATTTAACAAGACCAACACCATCATTGTAGTTATTATTAATGCCTGGCACAGGCTCCATTATGGTTGTATTCCCCCTTGAAATTAAAGAAAAAGGAGCCGAAAGAATCAGCACAAACTGAAGTCTCCTTATAGCTGCTCTAAACAACAAGACTGAACGATTAGTCAAACATGCAATAGGTCTGTTAGAGTTCTGCACACAGAGATACGAACTCAAAAGCATGAGTCAGAGGCAAAGAAACAATCAATGGTTTGCTTGGTATGAAGTTCAAGGCAGCAGGTTATCAGTCAACGGGCAAACAAAGCAGACGAGAAACAAGGAATGAAGGCCGGACTGTTAGGACTGAGTGTACAGGAGATGATCGGGCAAATGACTGGGGTCTTCACAGTCCAAAGACATGTAGCTTAACAGGTTAATTGGTGACTCTAAATTGGCCGTAGGTGTGAATGTGAGTATGGTCAGCTGGCATAGGCTCCACCGTGACTCTGATGAGGATAGATAACAGATAATGGATGGATGTTTTTGGTTACACTTCCAGGTGTTTTCAGGAAGAAGTTTGGTCCAACCATATTTGGATTTCTTTAATTTCCACTTTCACATCTGAAGGGACCTTTTTGGAGTTTTAAATGTGATGAACATCTTTGGTAATTTGACAATCTACCCCTGAGGTTTGATCCAAATGATGCAGAATTTTGGCACCAGGCCGATCTCTGCCTTGAATTTTGAAAAATACCTGGAAAATCCAGCGTTTTATCCAGGTTAAAGGTCGGATGGGATTTACCAAATCTGAATCCAAATCTCCAGATTCAGAAAAATCAGCTCTGAAATACCCAATTTACTTATTAGATCTGAATTTAATCTTGTAAGATGATCTTGAAATACCGGACCCCGGCCCACTGTGATTCATGGGAATCTGGCACAAACAAGTAAATATGTGCTGAGATGACTAACTCTGTGCTGAGACTAGATAAAACTCTGGCTCACACACTCGGACGCAAATTAACCTCTGCACTTACAAACAAATTAAACAGTTTATGCACCCACACAGAAAGAACACACAGCAACACAACAGTGTATACAACCGTCCCCTGTAACATAAACTGTGCAAAAGTCCACGCTGAACTCCTCTCAGTACTTTTTCATCTCGCTCTCTGTTAGCTGTATTCTAGTTAAACAGTAATAGGCTTAGAGGTTTACGTCTTAGTTCCACGCGCATGATGTGTGGCCTTCTTTGTTTATTTCAGCAAACAAAGCCCTGGTTACACGTTAAACAAGCTCTGCTTTACATCACATTAGTCATATTTCAAGCAAAGTGTTTCATAACAACACGCTACATTCATGAAACATGATGGCATACCAGAGAGCGGCTGAAAAATGGGCACCGACAGAGGGCTGTGAATTGTGGGAATTTGCTAAGTGCTTTGAGGATGACTGTGTCGTAACACTCCTCAGGGACACGTCATGTCCTTCATGTTTTTTTCTGTCTGTGAATTTTGTTTTTTTAGCAACAGCAGACGTAGCAGCCAGCTAATATTACTGACTAGTCCAACAGCAGTCAGCCCAGCTCGGCGTCTGTCTTTCAGCCTTTTATTTCACCAAGCTCTCACCAACCACTAAAAGTCAGTCCCAGATTTACTCTTGTCCTCCATCATCGTCCTCTTCAGTCTCTTCTCCTCTGCCATTATGTCCATAGAGGCTGCTGAGCCCGGTTACATTGCCCGCTTGCCCAGCTCCTGTTCTGGCACGACACTGGCTCCGCTCCCTGTCAGCAGAAAATCTCATTTAAAGATCGTATAATAAACAGCGTCGTGTCTTTGTGGTGTTTGAGGACTTAGTCGTTTCCCTGGACTCTTAATTTAAGTGTCAGCGGTTCATCAGTTACCTTCACTGTTACCCAGCAGCATGAAAAACAACGTACAGTCTGCAGCTTGATGAACAAATTAATCACATCGCCGCCTGTCAGTGGTTCATTTAATTAAGACAGCCATAAACTAAATAGTCGAAGTTCAGAACTGAATTTAAATTTTTGTACTGGAGAAGCTTGATACCAAATGTGCAAGAAAAACTTGCAGAGTGTGTTGAAACTTGAGACAGACAAGATGTTAAAGACTCAGCGGAGGGCTGAGGGTGTCAGACCTTGAAGAGTTGTTGAAGTTGGAGGTCGCAGGAGGTCAGATCCAGTTTAGAAGAACTCCTCCTGTCCATTTGGGTCTGAAGAGCAGCTTTCTACTTGAAATGGGACGACACTAGTCCAGAAAAGTGACGTTTTTTTTAGATGTTATAGATGTACTGCTCTTTCAACACCATTCAAACAGTCACTTACATGTTAAAGCATCCATCCATTTTCTTCCTCTTATCCGGGGTCGGGTCATGCTGGCAGCAGGTTTCGCAGGACGTTCCAGAAGTCCCTTTCCTTAGCAACACATTCCAGCTCCTCCTGGGGGATCCCGAGGCGTTCCCAGACTAGAGGGGCTATATAGTCCCTCCAGCAGGTTCTGGGTCTGCCCCGGGGTCTCCTCACAGTTGGACGTGCCCAGTACACCTCCAAAAGGAAAGGTAGGCAGTTCAGATGCCCAGCAGCAGCAGCAGCAGGGACTCTACTCCGAGCTCACTCCGGATGTCCAAGCTCCTCTCTTTATCTCTAAGGCTGAGCCCGGCAACCCAGCAGAGGAAACTCTGCTGGGAATCTCTGCAGCTTGCATTCGTGATCTCATTCTTTCCGTCACTATCCAAAGCTCATGACCATAGGCGAGGGTTGGAACGTAGATGGACTGAAGATTGAGACCCTCACTCTGAACCACAACGGTCCGGTACGCACCAACCCGTCGCTCCATCTCACGCCGACCTCGAGATACTTGAACTCCTTCGCTTGGGGCAACAAGCATCGTTTTGGAGGTGCTGACTCTTTTTTTTTTCTCTCAGGAGAAATGAATGAAGTTTAAAATCACCTCAGCAAACTTTGATGTTTGTGCTTCTTGAATCTATAACAACCTGTCCAGTGTTAGTTTGAACCTGCACAGATAGTCTGGTGTCCTCTGCGTTAAAAACACATCAGACTGCCAAACTCTTTTTTTTTTTCTCCCCCTCTTCTAAAGTCTAAAGTTTTTCTTGCAGTTTATTTCAAGTGAATCATCAGCACAGCTCCAAACAAACTTCATGCCTCTCCTTGCCTCTTTGCTCAAAGCCGTTGGGTTAGGAATCCCTCCAGTCTGCATATTTTAAGTGTGTATCTGAACTATTGTGTGTGTGTGTGTGTGTGTGAGAGAGAGAGAGAGAAAGGGGGGAATAGAGAGAGATAATGAAGGCCTTGGTGTAAGGCTCTGGTGAAAAGACAAATTTGGAAACACCAGATCAGGGAGGCAGGCAGCGTTTCAACGTTAAAGCTGCAGAGAACAAACCTCAGCGAGGACGTTTTACACAAAGTTTGAGCAGCGAATGAGAAGAACAGAAGCTTCATCTGACTGTCTGAGTCTCCGTCTGACTTTCCTCTTTCTCTCTCTCTCTCTCTCTCTCTGTGTCTCTCTGAGGAATTCAAACCGTTACCACCGAGCAGAAAAGAAAAAGTGCATGCAGCAGTTTGGTGTCCCATTTGCCAGAAACTTCAGTATCATGTCATGCAAATGAGGCTGCCGCAGTTTTGGTGTCATACTGGGAAGAATTCTGCTCGCAATGAGGTTTTTTTTTTTATGACTTATGTAACAGCAGCCAAAAGCACATTTCCTCTGTGTCTTTCTAAAATTATGTTTTATTTCCACAACACTGCGGGCACAACGCCTTTTCCCATTTAGTCAATCTTTATGGACTTTGAATGACACAGTTCAAAATATGGAATAATCCGTGTCGTCTGCCTGATACTGATATTTGAGAGTTTAAAATCCTGGTTATGTTTTGCGCATCATAACCTGGATCTGCTACCTGAAGTAAACCAGGACACTGTGGCATGTAAACACCTGATTCTTGTTTCTGAGCATACTTTGATGCTGAGAAATCAAGACACAAACTGCAAGTAGACGATCAGAAACCTGATTGTTATGATGATGATATACGGGGGTATAAAGAGCCAGGTGTATAATGTTTCAAAATATTATCAGAAATATGATGCAGAATATCATAAAACAGGATATAACCATAGACGATGAGGAAAATATAGAAACCAGCTTCATCCTTTAAAGCGAAACTACATAGAAATTGGTATTTTTGTGATTTATTTTTGTTATTTGACATTGCCTGCTCGCCCAGCTCCTGTTCTAGCACGACACCGGCAGCATTACCTCACACCTCGAGGTCTGAAAACCTCCTCGTTTGGTCCAAAACGCCTGTGCTACAAACACTAACACTCCCCCCTGGTGCTCTGAGCTCACCAGTCTGAGCAGCCCGGCTAACAAACTGAGCTAACATTTGCTAACAGCAGCTACAGTTGGCTGCAGTTTACTTCACTGTCCATCAGGAAACTCTGTAAGCAGTTAGTTGCTAAGAGGGCATCGTATACGTGGCTGTCTGATGTCGGTGCTCATTTATAGTTTGATTGACGTATGCATTGTTGTAGCTCTAAATAAAAAAAATAATCAATGTCTTCTCTCCTTGTCCTCCCTCTTCTTCTTCTTCTTCTCCTCAGTTCTCTCTGTTTGGTTCTCGCTCCACCAGCAGGACCACCAACCCTCCCTCCTCATCCTCCTCCTCTTCGTCCCCCGTGATCTCTCCAGCCCAGTCATTAAAAAGGTCGGACCGACCTCCGTGCTCCGGCGCCCCCGGCCTGAGCAAAGCAGAATTCCTGGAGCGAGTGCGCCGCAGTAACCAGGCCTGCCAGCAGGGGGAGTACGCTCTGGCCGTGCGTCTCTACAGCGAGGCCCTCACCGCTGACCCCCAAAACTGCATCTTGTACAGTAACCGCTCCGCCGCCTATCTCAGACTGGGACAGTACAGCACCGCTCTGGACGACGCAATCAAAGCACGTCTCATCAACCCCAAATGGCCCAAGGTAAGAGGTTTGACCTCATGGTGACCCGCAACCGCCGCTCAATCACGCTCTTTAAATGAGAGATGTTGCAGCTGCGAGTGGAGAACGGGTTTTATGTGGCAGAAGAGTGGATGTGTCCATTACTTGAAAGATTAGATGGATGTATGGATGAGCGCCTCACTCGCCAGCCTGAGAATCAGCTCAGTAATCGATTATTTATGTATATACGGAGCAGCTAGTTATTAAACCTCTTTGGAAACCAAGTGGCAACCTCCGTAGCTGTGAAATGAAGCCACTCAGAAAGTGCAGTTCCTCAAACGTCCACTTGAGGCTGGCTCCAGAAGTGAGTCAGTCTCCATAAGTCCCCATGTTCAAATGTCCAACTTCACAGCAGAAATAAACATGTTTACATGTTTTGGTCTCTGTAGCTAATTTCCCCGTTCATGACAACTGTACTGAGGGTGAATTTATATACAACTCACCTGTTCAGGTTATATTAAGGCTTAAAGTTATGCAGGATTAAGAGCGTGGACGCTTTGATTGACATCAGAGGTGGTTTGTTTGAGCAACCAGGCGTCATTCAGCTCCACGCTCCACCTCTTTTTAGATTATCCGGAGCCGGAGGAGGCAAGACTGCCCCTTCAGAAACCTTTGGGTGAAGCCACATCCATGTTTTATACAGTCTATGTTGGAGTTCATATTCAGGTCAACATTCTGAAGTATCTCAGATCACCTGTTGCTGCTTCAAATGTTGCCTTTTTTTTTAATTATTATTGTTGGTCAACTTAGTGCCTGACAGACTTTTATTGGCTGCTCAGAAACAACCAGGCGAGTCCATATTTCCCCCTCGTCCTCTCCATCATCCTGTCAGACAGCTTGTTTTTGCTTGTAGTTTTGATTGTGTACCGGTGTACGGCAGCTGAACACAAGCCTGCTATTTAGATGCCGCAGTCCACATGTTGTGCTTTTATAGCGTAATGTTAAGCTTGTGCTGAATAGTCTTTCTTTGTTTGACGAGTGTATTTGAAAAGCACAGCACCGACACACACACACACACACACACATAACTCAGCATAATGAGATATGCCTGTAAATATGCTGGCGTTAGGAGATCCAGTGTGATGACAGCGACGATGATAGAGGAGGCAGACCGTGTATGATGTTTCTGATGCATCAGTGCTTTTTCTAACTGTACATCATTAGAGGAAGGCAAATACGGTAGCTGTTTACTGTGAAGAAGCTCATTTTATCTGACGTTTAAAGCAACATTGTGTCACTTTTCTACCATAAAATAACAGATTTTAAATCATTTACAGAGTTTCCTGAGGAAACTAAAGTAAACTACTGCCTACTGTAGCTGCTGTTAGCTCAGTTTGTTAGCCGGGCCGCCCAGACTGTGAGCTCAGAGCACCGGGGGGAGTGTTAGTGTTTGTACCACAGCTGTTTTGGACCAACAGGAAGAAGAGAGCAGGGCTGGTGTCGTGCCAGAACAGGAGCTGGGCGAGCGGGCAATGTAACCGGGCGAAGCAGCCTCTATGGACATAATCACAGGACTATTTACAAGACTATAACTAGGTTAATTTCCCATCCTGCACCTGGTGGGAATTCACAACAAGAAAAACAGTCGAACAATGGAGCAGAAACAAAAACAGCTTTCGGCCACAGCTGCAGCGATTTCTGTCCACTTCCTTCTACACTCCACCTGTCAATCAAAGCGTCCACGCTCTTAATCCTGCATAACTTTAAGCCTTAATATAATCTGAACAGGTGAGTTGTATATAAATTCACCCTCAGTACAGTTGTCATGAACGGGGAAATTAGCTACAGAGACCAAAACTGTTTTTTGTACCAGGCTGTAAACATGTTTATTTCTGCTGTGAAGCATTTTAACATGGGGACTTATGGAGACTGACTCACTTCTGGAGCCAGCCTCAAGTGGACGTTTGAGGAACTGCAGTTTTTGGCACTTCGACTTTGGCTGACTTCACAGCCACAGAGGTCTTGGAAGATTTGGCATTTTACTTCTTAACGAAAGAAGAGGAAATATATCGAGGAGATCCTGAGTCAGTATTTGCTTGAGCCGAGACTAAAAACCTCCGATGATATTAAACATGTTTGATTTTATCGGAACGTGAAGATGAGAAAAAGACTTACGACAGCTCGGACTGAGTTTTATATCCGCCTCGAGATGAGAAACAATCGAGATGACGGGAGCGCGCTGCGACTCGAGTGAAACTTTCAGGATTTTATACAGAAATCGGAGATTTGTCTGCGACAGTGGAAACATTTGAAAAGCAGAGAGGCTTTCTGAAGTAAAGATGGGGAGGGTTTCATCTGCAGCGCAACAATTTAAGAATATTAAGAATGTTTCCACATGAAACTACAAAGAATCTGTAGATTTCATCGGGATTGAATAATAAATGACGCATGCTGCGATCGAAGATTTTCTGAAGCTGCGACGTCACACAAACAGCATTATGAGAATGAGCGTTATTAAAATGTGCGGCACATTTGCCACCTTCTTCACACTTGAAGTGGCTCTTTACATCTACCAACAACACATGCAAGGAAGTGGAGGATGGTGAGGGCTCAGGGAGTCTTTTAAAGCCCATTCAGAGGTGGTGGAGGTGGGGGAAGCAGGCAGGAGGCAGGAGGCAGGAGACTCTGAGTTTGCCAGGCTACCTCTGTCTGGACAACTGGGGCCGGTCCAGCTCCGACTCCACTTCCTTTCTCTGTGAGAGAGAATGGACGGAAGTGGTGTTTGGGTGTGTATATGTGTGTGTGTGAGTGGGAGAGCTTTGCACGGCTGTTATTTTGTTTTTCAAACCCTGGCTAGGCCTTGGCCTGAGTTTGGCACTTAAAGACAATAACAGAAGCAGCATTCCTTTGTGTGTGTTTGTGTGTGTGTGTGTGTGTGTGTTTGTATAGTGGCGGTGTCATAGCGGTGGGCTTGCTGCTGCATTCGCCGTGGGTCAAAGGCAAGGTCAAGACTAATGAACTACCAATAAGAGGAGAGTCTTTCTGAGAGGGACGTTTACTTCTGCTTGAATTCTCTCTTTCGGCTCTTCGCCTGCTCGGCTTTTCTTTTCTCCTTTTCTGTTTTTCAGGCCTCCCACAGTTTGTCCCATTGCTGCCCCTGTCGATTTCTTCTGTTGGCACAACACGCTCAAACACACAGCCACTGTATCGTACACACACACACACACACACACACGTGAAAAAAGGGCGACTCGGTCATGGGAACAGAGGGGTGTAACTGGTCAAAAAGTCGCATATGTTTGTGTGCTTATCAGGATAACAACACGGCTCAGAATCAGAAAACTTCTTTGCATTTTAATGTTGTTTTCTTGTCGTTTTCCGCAGCTTTATCTCTTTTTTTTTTTTTTGGTGCATTCATCGCAAAGCTTTGAGAGACGCCTTTTGTTTCTTTGTGATTCAAATGAAGTCACATCAGACGTAAAAACGGCTGCAGGAGCGAAAGCCTTTTCTCTTTGACTCGTTGGAGTGTTTCCCCTCCTAAAGGCTCGTCTGTTTTGTGTATGAATGTTCGCCGTCATCCGCACACTCGCTCTGTGTGTGTTTGTTGGAGTTTGCTTGGTGCTTTCTAAAGAGGCTTTCTTTACAGGTACAGTTATTCAGATCCTTAAGCTCACAGTGGTCTGGGAAACTTTTGCTTCTCCGCACGGACTGCTTGTTCTGTTTGGACTCACAAATAAAGACGTCCGTTTGACCCTCTCGTACATACAGAAGAGATGTATGGCTCTAGCTGAGATGAGACACCCTCAGCTAGAAATGTATGCTTTGGTGAAGGCTTTTTTACACTTCTTACACATCATATTCAGCCTTCAGGAGCAATTTAGGGTTCATCAACTTGCCCAAGGACGCTTCACAGACCGGAGGAGCCAGGCATCGAACCACCTGTCTGCTGCCTTACCACATGCTCCAAGTTCCTAGGCCGCTTAGTCTGCAGAGTGTGTCTTATTTTGACTCGTGTCCATAAACTTACTTCAGTCTTCTTATGAAAACCCGATTCATTTAAATATTAACAACTCACAGTGACAGCGTACTCTATAATCTTTTAGCTCTGTGTCTGGTCTCCACCACCTCCTATGCTCACCAGCTAGTCTCCGAACGTCTGTCTGCTGTTTGCTGCTGGGCAGGTAGCGTACAGCGGTCGCCTGCTGCGGCCTGAAGACAACGCTATGACAGCGGTGAAGTTGTGGCCGGACAGATAAACAGCGAGCTGAAACTATAAAGCTCTGTAAAGCCGAGAGGGGAGCTGCAGACTGACCCTTCTGAAAGCAGTTTTGAATACCTAGAAGGTCTTTTGCTTTTGTATATTTCTAGGTAGCTACCAACGAAGATTAAAGAGTCAGTTCACCAAAGTTACAAAAAAAAAACTCCTCAAACCATGTCACTAGTTTTACGGCTAGAGCTTTTGAGATTTCTGCTACCACTCCAACGCAATTTCTAGAACTGAAACAGTCGATCAACAGAAACAGTTTTTAATAACTGATTCATTATTTTAGTCATGCATTCACATCTGAGCATGAGAGCTGATCCCAGCTGACATTGGGCGAGGCGGGTACGCCACGGACGAGTCGCCGGTTCATCACAGGCGCTGACACACCTGGACATATTGTTTATTTTACATCATTGTAAATTGATTTTCTGGGTTTTGGAAGTCAAAGATGTCACCTCGGGCTTCAGGAAATTCTTTTCTTCCACTGTTTTTACTCTTTTCTGATGTTTTAAACAGAAAATAGTTTTGGCGACTCAAATCCTCCACACACAGGGAGTAAACCGTTTAAAAGCAGCTACTTTCTACAGAAGAAGTCGTCCCTGCATGTGAACAATGTGTTCTTGTGTTAGAAAATATATATTTTGTTTAGTATTTTAGCGGACTGACCCTTTAGTCACGTGTAAGTAAGGCTCCTTAAACTGTTCCTAAATATTCTGCTCCGGGAGTTTGTAGCTGGAATCAGTGCAGATCATCAGTAAGTGTTCAGCTCGCTCTCTCCGCTCTGAAGTGGAAGCCAACCAGATGGCAGCCAGCTACGCCTGTTTAGGCAGAGGGCCGCGGAGCCGCTCAGGCTTCCCCTGTCATTAAGAAACTACTCTCCAACCACACGCTGCAAAAAATATTACCGACATACGTGCAGAGAAAGCAGAGAGTCCCATTTCTTTAAGTAGGACTGTGGGCCTAAAAAGGTTTCCCCACATGATAGAGTTCAGTAGTATGTTATAATCTGATCCAACCGACGCAGGAGATTCAAGTTTCTCATGTCTGGGTTCCTCCCTGGTCGGGTTAACTTTACGGTCCCGTGATTTGACCCCCGGTCTGTGTTGATGTGATGGTAATGTTCTCTGTTGCGTTCGTGCTTTATCCAAAGTTGTGTCATAGAGAACTCTGGGTCAGTAGGCTAATCCAGGACTTAGTGGACACCATGTGAGGCGAGTGATTGAGTCAGTCTCCAACAGGGGAGACCTTTCACTTCTGCGGCTAGACTTTCTGTACACAAAATAACACAAAATATCTGTCTGTATTCTTTCACATTTTCATCCAGAGACACTGAAACGACACAGTCAGACACATCCAATGCGTAAACACTGAAGAAGCAAAGATTTAAAGCTGAAAGAACAGGGTTAAAATTAAGCTTTAAATCATTTTAAAGGCACACTTTACAACTTTTCTCACACCGGAACAAAAGCAAAAGACGTTGTTTGATCGGGATCATGGGAGTCGTTGTCTTCCTTGTTAAACATCCACCTTTGTCGATGCCTACCTAACGCGTTAAAGTTTAAATAATGCTGCGTTTCGTCATGGTTGCTGACTTCATTCCTCACTCTCTGCTGTATCCGTGTTTACCTGGAAGTTGTTGAATAAAATTCCAGATTTTTCCCGGGTTTCAATCCTCCGTGATGTCCCAGATACTACGTGCCGTCTATAGTTTGAACTTTGGTGGAAAATATCAAACATAGGTCTGGTTGTTTTGTAGATATTTTAACGTGGAAATGTTCTATATTATATCTTTAACACAGAAATACCAAATATTGTTGGTACTAGCTTCTTAAACGTGTTTTTATTTACATCATTGTACTTCGTTGAACTGTTGGTCAAACAAAAAAACATGGAGATGATCGCATGAAGTGCGGGGGACCAAGATTGTCCTTTTCTAAAGTATCCATTTATTTATTTATTTAACACAACTTGTCGGGCAAACATATTGTAACACTAACAGGACAAACACCAAATCCTAAATCTTCTGTTGACGATCACTCGATTGACACAAACATCCCAAAGGAAGGAAACCTGAATAAATATCCGTTCATTCTTCATTCACCATTAAAAACACATATATATTTAATATATGTATATAACTGTATATATATAACCTGTACTATGACTAAAACACTCTCTCAGATATGCAGCAGTTTATATATTTATATCAATCTAGCTACAAAATCATGATGGAATTAGTCAGCACTTAAAAGAATATTGTATTTGCTTCTGTACTTTACTGTCTTATATTTAACTAATGTTCAATATATACTGATGATAAATGACAAATTATGATTTCAACATGTCCGCAGTGTTTTTACAGCCCTGAGTTGTGTCTGCAGGTCTTATCACTTGTAAAATGCAAAATTACAGCAGGCGCTAAGAGCGACCGAGATGAACACATGAAAGAGTTTAACTCCTCTCTCTTCTCTTCTGGAGTTTGATTCTGTTGAGAAAGATTTCACTCAGACTGAAAAAACCTTAAAAGCTCAGAGGATCACGTCCTCTTTTCATCCCCAGTGGAAATTACCGAGAGGATAAGGAGGTTAGAATGAATCAATTGGAGGTGGATCGAGTGAACGCTGTGAACTCTGTTTTCACTGAACTCGGCATTCACACAAAGTGCACTTTTCCTCCTTTGCACCGTATAATTGGCTCCCAAATTACATACTTCTTTCCAGCTTTCTTCGGAAGTGAAGGATGAAAGCTAAATAAAGCATAACCAAACCTGCAAAATGCAGGAAGTCAGAGGATGTGACGAGACGTTTGGTTTTCAGCAGCGGCCACTAGAGAGCAGCACTGACGTGCGGCTTCCTCACGACATCAGGGGAGCTCGAACACAACTTTCCCTTTGTTCCAGCCTGTCAGCAGCCCCCTCATGACCCGCATCACATGAGGCTTTGCAGCTCACAAACATGCACCATCCACGTAATCCACCCAGGTCTGATAGACGGCCCAGAGCTTCAGTGATAGTGTTTGCTTTAATAGCTGCTCTGTCACCTGGTGGAAGTGTTAATGGTTCTTTAAGTGGCTTGCTTTAAGTAATTACACTACCTGTTTCTTCTTCTCTTCCTTTGCTAAACCTTATCACTCCCATTAGAAGCAGCAGCAGCAGCGGTGGCGGCAGCAAGGCCAAATGAAGCTCCTTCTCAGCTATAAATGAAGGTGATAACATGTTTGGAGAAAAGTGCACATCAGCAGCAAATAACCTGCTGCTCGCTCTGTCTCACACACCCAGACTTACACCAGCACTCGCCTGCAGAGTATAATGAGTTTTGAAGAAGAGGAAGAGTGGGCTTAATTGTCTGGTATTAATCGGGAGATATGCTCCTGTACTCTGCGTGCAGCGTCGGTTCATACACTTGCTGTAAAACATCTGCTCAGACACAGCCAGACTCGGACAAACTCTGCTGTCTCAGCAGCCGTCCTGAATCTTTGTTACCCGCTCTTTATCCTCCCCTCTGCGTTCATCTCTCACAGCCGGGTGCCTCCACTGTCTGTGCAAAGAGAATTGCAGAGGAAGGAGAAAGATAACAGCGGCGGGAGATAATGAAGGAGTGACTCTCAGATGGACTTGAAGCAACGACTGACCGTAGAAGAAGCAGCTCGTGGTTGAATTTAAAGGGTGGTGAAGCTCATTTTGACCATAATTTCTATCCGTTATGATAATAATCTCACTCACCAAGTCAATTCTGAGATCTGGGAAGGCCGAAGGGGCGAGAAACACAAGACAGCTTCGAGATAAAACAACAGAAACGTAGCCAAACTTTCATTTTCAAGATAAATGAAGTGTGAAGGGAAATCCTCTGAGGAACATGAATGTCTGCACCAAATTTAGTGGCAATCCATGCAACCCAGGAGCAACCTCCATGACTGTGAAGTGAAACCAATGCAGAAGTACCAAAAACTGCAGTTCCTCAAACGCCCACTTGAGGCTGGCTGCAGAAGTGAGTCAGTCTCCATAAGTCCCCATGTTAAAATGTCCAACTTCACAGCTGTTTTAGAAACATGTGGGTAACGTCAAGGAGATACGTCAATGTTTTATACTGCCTATGCTCTGAACCTCCTCTGCTCAACTCTGAAGTCATGGTGGAGTAAGAGGAGAAAAGGGATCACCAAAGTCATTAGGATCCATCCTCTGGAGACTATGAATGCCTTTACAAAATGTTACATCAATTCATCTTGTAGATGTAGAGATGTTTCAGTGGGTAAATGAAAAATGTTTGACCTGCTTGTGGTGCTAGAAAAGCCAGGACGTGAAGTAATTTCCAAAAATTCATCCTCTGGGGACGATGAAATCTGTACAAAATTCATGTTTTTGCAGTCCATTTTAGCGTTGTTGGTGTTTCTCAGTTACCTCGATACGACCGGAGCAGCCTCAGAGTAAAAAGAGCTAAAGAAAAACAGAAAGACGAGTGTAGAGATACAAAGCAGGGAGGATGACTCACTAATAATGGGGTGTATGTTTCTGTTTCCAGGCGGAGGTTGAGGTTAATGAACAATCACATATTTGGGCCTCCTGTGATGTCTGTGGAGGCGGGTGGGGTTTAGTTTGAGCTTCAAAGAAGGTGCTTTTTTAAGAATGTGATGGGAGTGTGTGTAATACAAGCCGGGTTCACATCCGGCCTCCATTTTTATGAGGTATACTTAAAATAATTAAACAGCAGCATAAATCAGATGAGTCGGCCGATCCTGTTAGTCACTGAGTGGACTCTTTATCTCATCATGATGGTGTAAAAACATCAAGAGTATAGTGTTGGACAATTATTTTATAATTCTGGGTGAAGAGTACATTCAAATCAGATCAAATCGAATCAAATTTTATTTGTATAGCCCAAATTCACAAAACACATTTTGACTCTGAGGGCATATTGTACAATTACAATGAATGACAAAATGACAATGAATTACAATGAATGACAAAATGATTACAGTAGCAGTGGAACCTGTGATAGAGATACAGAGACACAGATGCACAGCAGCAGCAAGTCATTAATTAACTATAAACTGTAATGGAGATATGGTAGCAATAATGACAATATATGTAGTGGACGTCGTGCAGGACCACAGCAGCAGCCACGATCCATGAGAACCTGCTGGACGAGAGAGCACAGAGACTCCGGGGAAGAAGTTTAGTTAGTAACATGCATTAACATGCAAGGTTTGAGTAGAGTTTTCAGTAAAGGGAGGTGTGACTACATCTTCAACCAATACCTTGCCTGACTAGGCACAACAATTCAGACTGATGAAGAGGTCATCAGCTGTAATTTAAAAGACGAGTGCAAGTTCTGTTTTTAGAAGTAGTGTAGATCATTATGCAAGTAACAACAAGACACTGTGTCTCAAATCTCATACTTCCATACTTACACTTGTTATTTTGAGTGCATAAGAACATACATACCATTATCACTCATAACAGTCAAAAAGTTGAGTGTGTAACGCTGGACACTTCTCGCCCTCAGTGGTCACCATTCTAGTACGTAGCAGAAAAGGAAGGGACTATCGGCATTGTGAAAATGGTGACTGAGGAAGCCGCTGGAGCTGAAGCATTTGTGGTGAATACAAGAATATGCAAATATATGTTGTACATATGGATGAAGGGATGGAGGTCCAGGGATGAAGGGAAGAAGAGATGAGGATCGAGGGATGAAGGCATGAGGATCGAGGGTCTAGGAATGAAAAAATGATGGTTGAGGGTAAAGGGATGAAGAAATGAGAGTTGAGGGATGAAAGGATGAAAGTCAAGGGATGAAGGGATGATGGTTGAGGGTTGACAGTTGAAGGCATGACGGTTGAGGAATGAAGAGATGAAGGGATGAAGGTCCAGGGATCAAGCGAAGAAGGGATGAGGATTGGGGGATGAAGGGGATGAAGGGATGAGGGTTGAAGGATGAAAGGATGAAGGTCAAGGGATAAAGGGATGAGAGTCAAGGGTTGACGGATGAAGGGATGGTGGTTGAGGTTTGACAGTTGAAGGCATGAGGGTCGAGGGATGAAGGGATGAAGGTCAAGGGTTGAGGGATGAAGGGATGAAGGGATGATGGTCAAGGGATGAAGCAATGATGGTCGAGGGTTGACAGTTGAAGGCATGAGGGTCGAGGGATGAAGGGATGAAGGTCCAGGGATGAAGGGATGAAGGTCAAGGGTTGAGGGATGAAGGGATGAAGGGATGAAGCAATGATGGTCGAGGGTTGACAGTTGAAGGCATGAGGGTCGAGGGATGAAGGGATGAAGGGATGACGGGCATTAATGCTCCGCCCGGCTTACTTTCCACGACTAGCAACTGGATGTTTCTCTTTTTTCTAATGCAGGCGGCGCCTCAAATAAACTCCTCCCACTTCTTCACGACTCTACTGTAACAATAAAAAAACAAAACATCCTCTAAGCAGTGTGTAAAAACTCGGTGCAAGCTCTTCCTTCCATTAAACCAAACACAATTACAGGCTCATCTGTTTGGCAGAGCCTCGGTGACGCGGTGCCAGGCTGCCGGGCATGCCAGCTCCACCAGGCATATGTGCCACCAACTGTCCGCCTCGGCTCTGCGGCTAGCATCCACAAACAGTATCAATAACAACAGCAAAAAAAATAAATAAATCATCACCCGGCCTCGTTTATTATTATTCATCTTAACGTGAAGATATCGAAGCGTTGCACGCTTGCCGAAGGATTAATGAACGCAGCACTCAGCAGTTTCACCATCAGATAGAGTTAATTCACTTCTGTACGTTCCAGCTTATCTTTAACCCCTAAATCATATTCATGAAACTCTTCAAGAGCCGCACGTGGGCAGGGAGAATAATGCGATAAGTCATCAAATATGCGGCTTTTACATGTTCATCATATGCACTGATTACAGAGAATTAACTGGGGAAGATTATTATAGAAGATTATGTTTCTTATATTTAATAATCTAGTTGTATTTGTGTGTTTTTGTGCGGAAGGCGTGCACACACTCTGCGGTCTTAATCCACATTTGTCAAGCCCGATACACAAATAGAAACATTGTGGATTAATCTGCCAATTATTTGTTTGATTAATCACCTCATTCTTCAAGAAACTGAACTGACATGTACAGTACATTGATAAAAAAATAATCCCTCGTTGCAGCCACGTATGAAATGTCACAAACAGAAATTTAGTGTTTGATGCATGACTAACACGGTCCAGGAAACGAGACCACGTCACCTCTATTCTTGCATCCTAACACTGGAGGATTCATTTCAGCCTCCTAATTGTCTATAAATCTCTCCATGGTCTCACCTCTGCATCTATCTATAGACCACCAGACCTGTCAGATCATCCCACCGCGGCCTGTTGGCTGTCCCCCGTTAAGGACAGGGTGTAGGGGCGCTTCAGCTCTGGATGAGCCTCCCGAGGGCCAGTTAGACAGACTGAGTCTGTTTTTAAGACATACCTTAAGACCAACTTCTATTTTCCGGTTTTTAACTGTTTTAAACCACCGGTTCTTAAACCGTGGTGCGTGTACCACTGGTGGCACGCGACCTCCTTGTAGTAGCACTTGGAGGAATCGCTGAAAATAAACTGAGACTGCTGGAATGCAAACAGGTTTTGCATTTTCTGTAATATTTTGTTACAATATCAGCCTCCTACTCAGTCACAATGGCACGATAGTAAACAAAAGTCAAGTTAATCGTTCAAAAACTCCGGTTCTGGTTCTGTTCAGGATTCGACAGCAGCCAACAATAAATAATCTTATTATTAAGAATAAACCGGCAAAGGCAATTTTGAGATTTCTTTCTAAACACGTTAAATATGTTGTAAAATAGTTGCTGAAAACACGTGAAAAGACTTTGAACGATATGTTACTGAAACGTGGAGTTAGAGGTTCAAACAGTTTTTCAGTCTCAGGATTTTGTGGGCGGTCCTTAAAGGGTGGCTCGATGACACGCTGAGGCCACCCTGAGCAGAGAGATAGAGATGAATTCATCTCACAATTCAACTGTAGGACAGGGATCAATCTGCAACCATTTTAAATCAATGAATCCAGTGATTTATCAAACAAAAAAGCCAAACATGATTACAGCTTCTCCAATGTGATGATATTCATCTCACGGTGAACTGAATATCTCTGAGTTTTGGACTCTTCATTGAACAAATCGACATCTAAAGACGTCAAATTCACCTAACGGAACATTTAATATAATTGACTTAAAGCTGACAGACTGATACTCAATAAGAAGAGTCGAGTGTCATAACAGGATTGGATGTTTTGTACCGTCAGTAATCTACTGTTAATTGCCCCAGTAACAACCTTTGTGTGTCGGAGGTGTGAATTTCTCCGACAGCGTTATCGGCGCCTTCTCTGCTCTGACGCTCGGCTCCCGTTTTATCCAGACGAGTGTTATGTCAGCTGGCTAAATGTGACCTTCACCGGCGTCCCAAGAGACCGGAGCAGGTTCAGTGTACAGAACTCCACTAACACACCTGTCAGGTAATACAGTCGAATATCACGAGAGCTGAGTGTGTGTGTGTGTGTGTGTGTGTGTTAAAGAGCATAATATGCACAATTTAATACAACCTTGCCATAAGGCATGAACAGATCAAATTAGCTATTCGTTAGTCGAGGAAGTGTAGCATGGAAACATAAACAGAACAGGCAACACACACATACAGCACACAAGCACACACACACACACACACACACACACACACACACACACGACCTCTCTTATCTTTTCCACTGACTTCATGTTTGTAATTTATTTTCTTGTGGACACATACGAGCGTGGACAGTTTGTTATTTTTAAATGATTTTCAGCCCCTCACAGCGGTGTAATTATTGTGGTGTGTGTGTGTGTGTGTGTGTGTGTGTGTGTGTGTGTGTGTGTGTGTGTGTGTGTGTGTGTGTGTGTGTGTGTGTGTGTGTGTGTTTGGCCACTGGGTGTACAGGATCAATATAATCTGTGCAGGGTGATAATAATGATAGCTCCTGACATTCACATCATCACACACACACACACACACACACACACACACACACACACACACACACACACTATGAACATCTTATACACACACACAATGTGTGTAACAAAAGCTACTTTGAACAAAAACAAACACTCCCTCTCTTTTTCGGGGTATTTATGCACAGCTTAGCACAGATGTATTTCCCCTCATCGATGGGTTACACATGCTAAATACTGTTTGAAATACATATTCTTTATCAGGTGTTTTCTATCTTTGCAGTCAGATCTGATGTGCTGTTGAACATATAGACCTTAAATCTTCAACCTGAGGGGTTTATTAGCCCATCGCTGTTCAATACTGCCCGAGGAGCAGAGGTGTTGGCCTCCACGCTCCCTTCCTGATCCCTCTAACTCTCACCCAATTCTCCAGGGGAAGAGATCAATGTCAAAAGCTTTCGGATCTGATACTAAATCAATACAACAGCACGAGCATGTGCACTCAGATAACACACACACAGTCACACACACACACAGCTGGATAGATCTGATAACCAAACAAACCCTCTTCTTCTTCTTCTTCACCCTGTTTGGTCTCATTGGATTAGCCCCCACTTTGACCCCCCATGTGACCACCTCCTCCAACAGCAACAACCCGGCGTTTGACCTCTGAACTCTTGACTTGCACTTGTGTGATTCACAGCGAGGTGTGTGTGTGTGTGTGTGTGTGTCAAGTTTTAACGGTAACACTGATTTATTTTTCTCCTCTTCAACCTCTTTTATCTCTTTTTCTGTCTTGTTCATATATTTTGTGGAAATGTGACGTAAGAAAAGACACAATGGAGTCTCTGTACTGATAAAAGAATTATATATATATATATATATATATATATATATATATATATATATATATATATATATATATATATATATATACATATATATATATATATATATATATATATATATATACACTTTGAGGACAATAAAACATGTTTCTGCTGATTTAAACTGTCAAATGCTTCGTGGGTTTGAGTTGAGGTCAGCACAAAGTTTTAGTTTTAACATTAGCGGGATCAAACCAGAGTTAATTGATATTTTTGGATACTCAACAAGCTGTAAACAGGTTGTTTAGTTAGCAGTTGCACATTTACGCGGGGCGGCAGTAGCTCAGTCCGTAGGGACTTGACTTGGCTTGGGAACTGGAGGGTGGCCGGTTCAAGTCCAGTATGGGCCAAAGTATGGAAGGTGGGCACCAAACCACCCAACTGCTCTCAGGGTGCCGCTATGTGTGGCTGCCCATCACTCCTTGTGTGTGTGTGTGTTGTATTTCAGGTAAAAATGCATGTAAAAAAGTTGATATCAATAAAGTATTTCTTTTATTCTGTTCTTTTGTGTCCATCTGATGGATGTTAGTCCAGTATTCACTCTCTGTTTCGCTCTGTTTTGGTCCCCACCAAACCTCCAAACCACCAAAATGGCTAATAATTTATGTTTATCATATAAGCTTCACATATTGCCGACTGCCTTGGTTTGAAACGTTTCCAAGTCAGGTCTTTCCGCCGAGTCGCGACACAAACTTGTATTGTACAGTTTAGGATATCGAGAAACATATAATATCAGTTTTTCCTCCATTTTGCCTTCTGACTTTTGACTTCTGGTGCCGGTGGTAAGCTGTGCTTTGCTGAACGCAGTGAAAAAACTCAAAAATAACAGGTTTCAGAGCACTCTTTTGCCACCATTGTTGCATTGTGTCTGAAAAGGGCCATTATGCTTCAAAATATGATGCTGTTGCATGGATAACCCTTGTATAGCTCAGTGGTTTGATGTGCTGATGAAGTCAGGTGACGTCGTAGAGTCCACATGTGGGTGAGGTTGGGGGTCAAACAAACACAGGAGGTGGTGCAGGTTATAGTAGTTTAAGTCAGGTCCAAAGCTGTAATCATTTCTGCACAACCTCCAAATCTAACTCGTCCTCTCTACAGATGCAGCTCTGTTCCCGGTGACTGCCCCTCCCCCACCCGGCTGAACGAGAGCGTTTCTGATTGAGAAAATCTCTCCATCAAGGTTTGCATCGCAGTGCAAGAGTGCTATAAATAGTGCCGTATAGATACAGCGCTATATGGCAAGAGATATACGATTATATAAAAGAACTTTAAAGCTCCCTTATTGAGTGTGCTGGAATAAAACTGGATGCCACACACTCCCACTCCACCGCCACCTCCACCACCACCTCCACCTGCACTATACAATGTGGAAAGGTCAGAGGTACTTCCTCGTATGTGAAGTGAAGAGACGATTTAAGTCTTGTTTTTTTTGGCAGGTATGTGATGCATGTGATGGGATTTTGTGAACAAAGGCTGTGAACGCAGCATGAAACCAACAAGAAGATAAAGGACAGAGGGCTGGTGTATCCAGACAGCAGCATTCTTCTCTCCCAAAAAAGTAGTTTATAGACTTTTAATTTGCAAAGTCCTGCGTCTTCTGCCTCCCAACCAATCTAAAAATCTGCAAAAGTGTGGATAAAAAGGCGCCGAATGACGCCTGGTTGCTCAAATAAGCCATCTGTAATGACACCCACCTGTCAATCAAAGCGTCCACGCTCTTAATCCTGCATAACTTTAAGCCTTAATATAATCTGAACAGGTGAGTTGTATATAAATTCACCCTCAGTACAGTTGTCATGAACGGGGAAATTAGCTACAGAGACCAAAACTGTTTTTTGTACCAGGCTGTAAACATGTTTATTTCTGCTGTGAACATGGGGACTTATGGAGACTGACTCACTTCTGGAGCCAGCCTCAAGTGGACGTTAGAGGAACTGCAGTTTTTGACACTTAGCATTGGCTTAATTTCCCAGGCCGTGTTAGCTTTTGTTTCTTTAAAGCTGCCTTCCTCCAAGGACAGTCAGTCCAAAGGCAGCTCTCTTCTAATTATTGTAACCATGACGACAAAGCTTCCCTAACCTTAACAAAGTAGTCATTTATCTCAAACCGTGATCTTTCCCTGAACCTAACCCAAGCCTGACCAAACACTGTCGTCACATCATAAAACAGAGGCACATAGAGATGTTATCGTCCTGCTGATGGAGGCATCAGACCAGAAAACACCTCTATGTTTCCTTTAATTTGAAGGATTTGTCGCTTTCCTAACAAAACATCTTTGGCAGAGCAGATTAGTTGCACGTAAAGGCGATTTCTAGAAGACACAGTTGCCCTCAAAACCTCAGAAACATTTGAAACCAAAATACTGAAACCAGGACAGAGCGGATAATAAGAGGTGGCTGAGATTGGAGAGCGGATGCTGTCTGAAAAAAGAGAAACAACAGCAGGTATTTCACCTGCTGTGGCTGCAGAGAAGAATGAGAGGATTAGACAACAGCATGTGTGTGTGTGTGTGTGTGTGTGACACAGACAGACAGTGTTAGTGGCCATGTACGGTAGCAAAGATGAATGGTCTCATTTGTGGTGGGCGCCTGGAGGCCACACAGACTGATGTATCCATGCTACTGCAGACTTTATCTCACACTCAGGCCATGTTCACACTAAATGCTGATAAATTTCAGAACACACCTTTGTGTGGAAAGCGTGGTAAGAGTGTAATCCCACTGTGGTAAATATGGACAGATGTACTCGAGTATTTGTTCTAATTACATTACTTATGATCAAAAACTAGCGAGTCAACAGCTTCTGCAAGGTCACCAGCAGCAGACGTAGCAGCCAGCTAATATTACTGACTAGTCCAACAGCAGTCAGCCCAGCTCGGCGTCTGTCTTTCAGCCTTTTATTTCACCAAGCTCTCACCAACCACTAAAAGTCAGTCCCAGATTTACTCTTGTCCGGCGGCTTCTTGCTCGCTCACTCTTCTTCACTTCCTCCATCAACATCCTCTTTGGTCTTTTTGCCTTCTGCCATCATGTGCATAGAGGCTGCAGAGCTCGGTTACATTGCCCACTTGCCCGGCTCCGGTTCTAGCACGACACTGGCTCCACTCTGTCTCAGCCCCGAGCCTGAAAACCTCCTCAGTTAGTTTACGGTAGAAACATTATATAATGATGTTTTAATTTCCTCCTTTTATTGTCTTGTTGTGTCTTTTGTTTGTGTGAGCTTCATCAGGACAGCAGAGGTGATGAAAGGATGGATGCTTTTGATAAAAACAACTCTTTGTCACTGCCATACAGACCTGTAACAAAACGAGCGGCGGTCTCCTGTGGGAAACTCCCTTGTTGATGCTGTTACCTGACTTCCTGGAGGTCTTTGTCACTTGAATATAAACACTCGAGGAAATGACTGATGCTCAGGAGGGAGTCCGTCTCTTCAGGTTTTTTTCAGACACTGGACGATGCCTCATTTTTTAAAGAATCACAAGCAGAAAGCAGAGTGAGGGGAACAATACAGGAGGTGATTTTGCTGGTATCTGAGCTCAGACAGATCAGTGATGAGATAAACAATGCTACAACCCACTTTATTTAGCTGCATGATGATATCATACTGCAGTAGGTGGACAGCAGCAACATATGATGTTCGGTACTGCTGCCGCTATCCCTTCAATCCCAACCGGGCACGGCTACGATGATGCCGATTGTTCTAGACGATGTTTGCAAAGACGTCCCAGAACTGTCTTTCCAACTGCGTTGTCTACTTACTCATGCTAGAAGCAAATACACCAAAGAAAGCAAGTTAACAAAGTCTGGCTTCTGAAATGCTCCAGGTGGGTATGAAGCCACGTTGGGCAGGTCGTTCCAGAGTCGAGGGGTCCTGATGGAGAAGGCAAGGTCACCTCTTGTTTTGAGCCTCGACCCCGGAACAACCAGAAGTGACCCGCCCGAGGATCTAAGACTATGAACTCGTATGGGGTTAGCAGGCAGGCAATATAGTTGGGGGTCAGACCTCGACGAGAGATGCGGAAAGCGGTTAGAAGTTGGAAGTGTGAAAGCAACACGAACCACTAAAGGTAATGATCATTTAGGGACCTCGATCAAGCTTCAATAAACCTTTCAAAATAAGACTTCTTGGACTCCTGTGCACTTCCTCTGATGGATAAAATTCTCCCCAACAATTACGTCGATGTTGAAGTTTTAATTTGTTGTTTTTAATTGCACAGATGGCCGTACATCACGACTACATTAAACTGTGAGATTTAATTCTAAAACGGCAGCAATAAATACATCAATAATGCAGCAGCAACAGAACGGAGACTGTAAACACACACACACACACTAAATCTGTGTATCCCAGTCTAGTGCACACACACATTGAGCCACTACATCCATCACTGCCAAGGTGTGTGTTTAGCAGCCATGTTGGCTGTGGAAAGTGCTCCATCAAATTGACTTTCCTGACACATGGAGTGTGTCCGTGTGTTCATTTGCTGTGTGTTTATCAGCGATGTGTGTACGTGTGTGTGTGTGTGTGCAGAGTGATGATGCCGGTCAGAGAGATGAATAAGACTGATATTTGATTTGATAAAGATATGCAGCCGGGCTCGTCTCTCTCTCTGACAAACGTGTCTCCCAGCCTCTGAAGAAAAGGTCAAAGGTTCAGAGGTCGAGGTTGACTTTATTATCTCATCATACTGTCAGGCAGTTCGGGGTTCATACGTCCTTTGTGGATCGCGTTATTGTGCCTGTGCTGCTGCCAAACACAAACAGATATATAAGGGAGGAATAGTTTCCAAACAGTAATATGCAGTTGAAGTGTATATTAATGACCCCGGCTTCAAACCGCGATGCTATATTTGCATACCTCTGGCGTCTGCGTGCCTCTGTGCTTCCTTTGTTTGCTCCTTGTAACAGGTTGTAAATATGCGGTTTACAGTTTTCATGAAAAAACAATGAGGCCGACAGCAGCCATGAGCATAAACAAATCTCTCTCACACACACAGAGATAAAATACTGCCGTTGCATTATTGATGGCGTCTGAGGGGGGGTTTGTGATTTAAGATCAGCTGTGATTGTCTCAAACAATGGAAGGGCCTCACATATCTGATCATTATGAGTGCAGAAGATTATAAGAAATGTAAAAGTGGGGAAAGGTTAAGTTGTGCTTTCTAATATTTGCAGTCTGCAGGAGAGACGTTGGAAAGGAGGATTGCTTTTTTGGCATCGAGCATCGTGCACAAGTCGTCTGTTGTTGTATTACAAAGTACTGTAGTTAGTCCTCATTTGTCAGCTACAAGATGGAGGCCCTGCAGTGCCGTCATTATATCGTCTTTGTGAAGCTCAGTGTGGTGGCTCTGGCCGCCACCATCTTGGCAGTCCTGCCTCCAAAAATGTCAAAGACGTGGAGCTAAGGCTGACGCCTGGTTGGTCAAGCAAGCCATCTGTAACGGCGCCCACCTGTCAATCAAAGCGTCCACGCTCTTAATCCTGCATAACTTTAAGCCTTAATATAATCTGAACAGGTGAGTTGTATATAAATTCACCCTCAGTACAGTTGTCATGAACGGGAAATTAGCTACAGAGACCAAAACTGTTTTTTGTACCAGGCTGTAAACATGTTTATTTCTGCTGTGAAGTTGGACATTTGAACATGGGGACTTATGGAGACTGACTCACTTCTGGAGCCAGCCTCAAGTGGACGTTTGAGGAACTGCAGTTTTTGGCACTTCCACTTTGGCTGACTTCACAGAGGTCTTGGAAGATTTGGCATTTTACTTCTTAACGAAAGAAGAGGAAATATATCGAGGAGATCCTGTATGTGTTGAAAATATATTCATCCATTCAAAAGCTAAGCTAAGCTAACCATCTTCATATTTTCCATACAGACGTGAGTGTGTTGTGAATCTTCTAGTCTGATTATAATGAAGGCTAGCTGAACAAAACGCAAGCCATCAGTGAAAACAGTTTATCGAAAAAAAGGTGGCTTGAGGTGGGTGTACTGTGACGACAAAGTGTCCAGGGGAGGTGCAGAGTGGGTGGTGGTGGTAAAAATCCAAGAAGCACAGAGGATGACGTGGAAGGCAAAACTCGCGAGTCAGACCAAAAACAAAGTCAGGAACAGGATGATCACAACGAGACAGAGTCCAACAAACACCGAGTTTGGATAGGTAGCGTAGGGGGATGGAGCTATCTGGCGGTCTGGACGGTTGAGCTGGGCTTTTATCAAACAAAGAAACTGTTCCTTCAATAGGATAGTTCCCTAACAGTACAACAAACAGCCTATCAGATGTATTTCATCATATTGCTGCTGTATACGTCAACCGGCCGTAGTAGCAGTGGTGGTACTCCTTTCAGAGTTGAGCAGCGGTGGTGTGTCGTGCTGTCGGCCTTCTTCAACACAGATATGAAGGTTTTCAATATTCTGAAGCAGTCAGTTTGTGTTTGAAGTTCGTATCAACACAGCAGGAGTCAGAGCTCTCCCTGAAGGCTTTCACCACACACAAAAGTCGAACAAGACTCTCCGTAACATGTTACTGACAGTCAACACATTTGTACGCCGAGTAACAGTTTAACTCTGTGACTGGATCTTTTGTTCTGTCGTACATTTACACACTTTTGATGTTGGCTCCTATCATGTGTCCTGTTACACATTATGTATTATTTTTGTATCTTATGGGAGACTTCTCGGATGCAGATGACAGTCAGTCACGTTGTCTGACAAGGACAGGGATGAAGGAACATAATGAAATAAAATCCTCTCACATCCTTCATACTCTGTCATAAACATTCATACATGCACTTACCTGTCACACCTCATATCAGTCAAAAGATATCAGGGTTACTGCCGTAGTCCCTCTATGACGTGTCATGTTTGATTTTAGTAAGGACAACACTGTAACTTTTCTCTCATAAACTAAGAGTTTAAATCATGTTGATGCTACGCTGACTTGTAATCAGGTGAATGGTGTCTCTGTCATTCATACGCCTCAACTCTCTGTGATTTACAGAGGACAGTGAAGTAAACTGCTGCCAACTGTAGCTGCTGCTCAGCAGCCTCTATGGGCATAATGGCAGAGGCAAGACCCGAAGAGGATGTTGATGGAGGAATGAGCGAGCAAGAACAAGAGTAAATCTGGGACTGACTTTTAGTGGTTGGTGAGAGCTTGGTGAAATAAAAGGCTGAAAGACAGACGCCTCGCTTGATGTTTGTCGACTCGCTGGTTTTTGAGCATAAGTAATGTAATCAGAACAAATACACGTGAACATATTTACCACAGTGGGATTACACACTGAAACTGGGGACGCTAAATGTTGCTTTAAGTGCTGAAGATGAATTTCGACTCTGAGAGCTTGATTTAGTATTTTTTTCCGAAAAGAAAGTTCCTCTCAGCATTAATCATTTTCTTTAAGTGCCACTGCTCTCTGCTCTGTTGTGTCTGGAGATGATTTTTTAAGTGATTAACAATAGAGTCTGTTTATCGGTCGGTATCTTATTTCTTTGTACTATCATTTAGGCTCTTCATTGCAATTAACTGATTCTCTGCAGGATTATAAACACCATGTAATATTTTAGAAGTTAGGTTTTGAAGTTAGAACACAGCTTCTGTAGCTACAAAGACCTCTAATGTTACTCAGATGTCGAAAGCGTGTTTGGTCAACCAACACAGCTCTCCACAAAGATACAAAATACATACATTAAACATGAATCTATGAGCTTATTTTGCACTTTCCCAAGGTTAGTATGTGTTTTATTGAGCTTTTCTTCTGTTTCAAAGGTACCTTTTCTGACTTATACAGCTGAGCTGTTCTCAGGTTTTCCCTAGGATAAATCAACAACTCCACAGCCTCATTAACTGCTCTGTGAGGCTCTACTTAGGCACAGTGGTGCTTTGAGCTAATACCATCATCAGCATACTAACATGCTCAGAATGACAATGCAAAGGTGCTCAGTTTGAGCAGGTGTAACGTTTGCCCTGTTCAAATCTTAGTTTAGAAAGTTAGCGTGCTAACATATCTTAATTAGAACTAAACACAAAGTACAGTTGATCTCAGGGATCACTACAGTTATTACAGTTTATCTCGTGGTGGACATGAATGTGTGTATCAAATATCACGGCAATCGATCCAATAATAGTTGAGACATTTCAATTTGATTTAAATCCATTCAATAGTTGTTGAAACATTCCTCTCAGAACCACAAATGTCAATCTCGTGGTCATTCATCAAGTCAGTGGCTCACCAAAGTCATGAGGGTTCATCCACTGGGAACTTTGAACGTCAGAGTCTCCATACTGATTTGTATTTAATTCTACAAGATGTTGACGTCTGTTTTGTTGTTCTGTGTGAAGTCAGAGAGCCATATGCATCACAGGTGTTTGGTTTCGTCAGTCTTTAGAGACATGCATCACCACTGTCAGTGCTAATTAAGCTAACTCATTGCAAACAGAAGCAAGTGTGGATGCTCCTTGAGAATATAAATGTTCTCTCTTCTTCACATTAGCTTCTTTCACAACCCTGATGAGAGAAAAGTGTCCGGTCAGTAAGATTTCATAAGCAGCCAGGAGAGCGACTGTGGGGGGGGCGTCAGGAGAAGGAACAGCTTGTCATCTGCTACCTTATCCCGTCTCTCGAGTTACACCCGGCGAGTTACACCCACATTACATCACCGCCACATGCCTTGATCTTGTTGGCCTGTTGTGTTCATCAGCACAAGCACATCGTGCAGCTGGTGTCTCATTTATTTTAGAACGTGTGATCAATTAAGAGTTATTCTCAGTTCAACAAGAGGAAGTATGATGGTCCTCAGGAGACCACTGGAGCTGTGATGTTACAGGTCATGAACCCACCACATCTGAGACTTGCGAAGAGAGACATAGCTTAGCAACTGAAGCCAGGCCCAGCACGCTATCATACATGTTGAAGTGGGGATACACATAGTTTTTAGTTTGAAGCATGCAGTCTCCATAAGTCTAGCTAAGCAGTAAAGTAACCACGACCTGGTCCGTCCTCCCTACCGACTCTTCGGCGCACTTCCCTGTGAAAACAGCATTCTTCTCTGGCAGTAAGAGCTGAGTAGGTCCCACTGTTTATTGATGATGATCATGTGATTTGGAGCAAAAATGAACTCAAAATGTCTAATATTGTAGGTTGTGTCTTTGGCAACTCATATGAGGAAAGAAAAACAACAAATTTATATGTGGAAACGTCCCTACCGACTCTTCGGCGCACTCCTCCCCAGAAAACTACAAATTTCACATAACTGCTGATTATTTTCAGACATTCAGGTCAGTCATTAGTTTCCATTCAGCTCAGTAAAGTATGAAAAGAAAAAAACTGCAGTTCCTCAAACGTCCACTTGAGGCTGGTGAGTCAGTCTCCATAAGACCCCATGTTCAAATGTCCAGCTTCACAGCAGAAATAAACATGTTTACAGCCTGGTACAAAAAACTGTTTTGGTCTCTATAGCTAATTTCCCGTTTACGACAACTGTACTGAGATGATGCAAATGTTGCAAATGCTACAGCTAATCAATGGTAAACTGCCATCATTGTCAATGTAAACTGCATATTTTATATAGAGTAAGAGGCTCAACAGGCATAGCAACCAAAGACTACTTACGGTGTATCTCCATATATTTACACGCCACTTGTTTTATTTGCAATGAGACCCTGAACAACAGGAGCAGCTGATGTCAGCTGAGAAGTCTTGCAGGTTATCACTCAGCCGATGACCAAATTAAAGCCGCAGTGAGGCGTCACGCAGAGCTCGAAGTGGTAATTCTCCTCTAAAACTAATTCACCCCCGGTCATTTATTTCTGGAGATTAGGTTGTTCTTTAAAAGACTGGCAGCCACACACCTCAGACTGTGTGTATAGGTGTGTGTGTGTGTGTGTGTGTGTTTCTGTTATTGGAAATGAGGTTACTGATCTTCATCCTTCACTACGATTTACCCTCATTGTCACTCTGTGAAGTTCATTTCTGTTATTGATTCGAGGAACCCATCACACTCATGCATAAACACACTTCGCTCCACATTCACCAGCCGTTGCCTTAAACCCTTTTAATGACATGCAGGCCTTGAATTTGACCTTTTGTCAAGAGACCTGCTGGGATTTATTCAAACATTAATAATGATGATGATGACGTTGGAGTGTGAGGAAGACACAAGAAAATCAGCTGTCTGTTCACAAGAATCATCCGAAATGTTGGAAAATATGCTTCTATTCAGTTTTTGCAATAAATATGTAGCTAGAGATAGAAGAGGGTTAGCTTAGCTTAGCTTAGCATAAAGCACATTGAAAGACATAGTTCTATCTATCTATCTATCTATCTATCTATCTATCTATCTATCTATCTATCTATCTATCTATCTATCTATCTATCTATCTATCTATCTCCTGTAACTCCCAGTAAAACCACAGGTTGTCATTTTCACATTTCCATACCATTCTCATGTCAGTATGGTGAATATGTAGCTACAGTCACTTAGCTTAGCTTAGCATAAAGACTGGAAACAAGGGGAAACAGCTAGCCTCGCTCTGTCCAAAGATAACAAAATGGACCCACGGCACCTCTAAAGTTTGCTAACTAAGATTTTTATTTTGAAACGTTAAATAAAGTGTAAAAAAAATAACAAGTTGTGGTCGTACAGTTGGTAAGGGTGTCCTCTATCCAACGTCACTACATCCGGCCAAGAAACACATAACACATAACCAGATGAGATATAGGCATATCTTGTTTACATTGGACAGATTCAGGCTAGCTGTTTCCCTCTGTTTCCAGTCTTTATGCTAAGCTAAGCTAAC
This sequence comes from Miichthys miiuy, assembly GCA_036365135.1. Taxonomy (NCBI): domain Eukaryota; kingdom Metazoa; phylum Chordata; class Actinopteri; family Sciaenidae; genus Miichthys; species Miichthys miiuy. Next base: position 21,051,485 of record CM071619.1, on the reverse strand, counting down.
CGGCTGCTGGCTGTAACTTAAAACTTCCCGTACAGACGTGAAAGTGGTGTCGATCTTCTCATGTCACGCTCAGCGGGAAAGTGAATAATCTCCCAAAATGTTGAACTATTCTTTTTCTATGTGTATGTACTGTATGTGTGTGCACACGTCGAGTACAGATACACTCAGGTGTTGGCATATTCATTATCAGGAGCTCTCTCTCACCATCCTACAGGTACCCGTTACCCCGTGGTGTGACTCTCCTCTCGTCCTCGTGTATATGATGTACATAATCTTCAATCAGATACACTGTAATAAACTATTTCAGAGCTTTTTTTGTCAGACAATAGACTCCACGTGTTTAATTACCCAAGCAGAGTGTCCATTGTGTGTAAGAGAAGCCTTACAGACAAACCGCCAATTATGTGACACCTGTTTCATCCTGTATTGATTTCCCTCAGTCTCTCTACAGGCACCTTCACACTCTTTTATAAACATCTCTGATACTCTCGCCTTAGCTCTGCAGGCTTGTGGGTGTTAGAGCTGCCCTCTGTCTTTGTTTATGGAGGGTAAAGGATCCTTAAGGCTTTTCTCTGAGTCCCAGTGTCCCTGCCCTCTCAACTCGCTTGATCCCCAATAATATTGCCCCTCAGCTCTGATTTCAAACCGGCCTGAGTGCAGAGATGCAGAGAGAGGTGTAGGGTTCTCCTCGTTCCTCCTCTTGTGTTCTCGCAAACATCTTTCACTCTCTGTTGCGAATGTGGCGCTTTGATAGACTGTAGACTGCTGTGTAAAAGCGTGAAAAAACATCACGGTACAACTAGTTTATGTTGCTTGAATGATGTTAAAGACAGCTCCAATCATAAAGGATCCACAGTGAGCACATATAACAATGTGCATTGAAAACAGGGCTCAGGAAGGTCTATTCTGCTTGCTTCTCTTTAAGTTTAAGCCTTTGCTGATTCGTTTGCGGTTTTCTGCTGTCGTGATCTTACCGCCTTCATTATTTTTATAATGCCTTGTGAAATGACAGTATAATAACATTATTCATCTTTTACCGGAGCACAAAACCCTTGATTGTACGAGCTTCAATTCATGCTCTCAAGTAACACCTTTCATGGAACGTGAAGGTCACAAAGTAATTTATGAGAGCAATATGTTAAATAATGAAGAAGCAAACAACAGAACATGAAAACACGAGACAGCGGGCGAGAGCAAAGCCAGTTTGGATGAACGGGTCTTGAGTCTAAAACACTCAAATCCTGCCTTTCATTACTTCACGTTTTCTGTCACTGTGTCCTATGGGCTTTTGCGGAGATGTGAAATATTCATTTGTGACTTTAGAATGACTTTGAGGCTTTTTGGTATCATATCTTTGTGAAATTTACATATATTATTGTTTGTTTTTTTCTTTTTATGGAGTATTTTAGTTTAGGGTTTTCCAATATGTACAACTTATTTCCACTAAAAACTCAAAAATACAACACACAGGCAACAGATAACAAAGAGGTGAAAGAACATGATTAATAGTATTAATAACGAAGAAGAAGAAGAAGAAGAAGAAGAAGAAGAAGAAGAAGAAGAAGAAGAAGAAGAAGAAGAAGATTTCAGGAGTGGAGCTGGTGTTGTGCCAGAACCGGAGGTGGGCAAGTGGCCAATGTAACCAGGCTCGGCAGCCTCTATGGACTAAATGGCAGAGGAGAAGAGACTGAAGAGGACGTTGACGGAGGAAGCTAAGAAGAAAAAACAAGAGAGTGAGCGAGCGAGAAGCCACCAGACAAGAATAAATCTGGGACTGACTTTTTCGGAAGTAACAGACGTAACGGAGCTAACAGAGCTAACTGAGCTATCAGAGCTAACGGAACTAACAGAGCTAACGGAACTAACAGAGCTAACTGAACAAACAGAGCTAACGGAACTAACAAAGCTAGCTGAGCTAACTGAACTGACAGAGCTAACGGAACTAACAGAGCTAACAGAACTATCACTGCTAACTGAACTGACAGAGCTAACGGAACAACGAGCAAACTGAACTATCACTGCTAACTGAACTGACAGAGCTAACCGTGCTAACTGAACTAACAGAGCTAACAGTGCTAACTGAACTAACAGAGCTAACGGAACTATCAGAGCTAAGTGAACTAACAGAGCTAACGGAACTAGCAGAGCTAACTGAGTTAACGGAACTGACAGAGCTAACTGAACTATCAGATCAAACAGAACTATCAGCGCTAACTGAACTGACAGAGCTAACAGTGCTAACTGAACCAACAGAGCTAATGGAAGACTTTGACGAAGGAAGCTAAGAAGAGAAAGCTTTGAGTACTCAAAGTAAAAATACTAATTTTACAGTATATGTACACAGTACAGTATATGATTTTATTTTGGGGTACTGCTGTCAGCCATGACTCCATGCAGCATGGATTAACTAATTGAAAAAGGGGGAGTGTGTGAGAGGGAGAGAGGGAGTGAGGGAGGGAGAGAGAGCATCAGTGTAGTGTTACCGCCTCAGCTCTCGGATCAGTTGAGTCCTCAGAGCCGCTGAAGCTGCCGGAGCGGACGGGTGATGCTCTGCACAAACCGGCGCTTGGGGCTGTGGATGAGGACAGGAGGACAGCAGCAACGCCGCGCTCGGAGCTTTTATTCCACCGTCATTATAACGGGATTATATCTAACTAACTCCTGCACGCACCGGAGCGCGTCTCCTCCTCCACTCACCCCGGCACATACCCGGGCAGAGGCATGCTTTAACCACCGGGGGTCTGAGATGCTTCTGCAGCCGCGTCCACATCACTCCACACCGGCTGTTGTGACACTTTGATGCTGCACATATCTGGCTTACAAATATGATGAAATGGCAGCCCCGAAAGAAGGTGAGTGAAGCTGATCTTTTTTTTTTTTAATTTTTGACTCCAAACTTGTGCAGGAATGTGTCGGATGGCTGACTGGCACCGTTCGGGATCAACAGGGCTATTTAAACCCTCTCAGAGAGCGCAGTCACGGACACTTTATTAAGGATAATCCGCTAATAGCCCGCATTTCACAAAGACACTGCAGCAACATGTCTGTGTAGGATTATTGGAGGATTATACAGGAGATGAAAAATTCCTTAAAGCTGTTTAAAGTCGGTTTAAGCTCACTATTCACCCAGCAGAAACACTGTAAACCAACTGTAGTTATATTATATTATATTATATTAGAGAATTCAAAATCCCATAAAGGAGTTACAGACATGTGAGATACCAAAAAGTGAGTTTCAGCCTTAAAAATAGACTAAACATTTTGTTTGATGTCATGTCAGTAATACAATTTTCAATTAAATTAAATTTTATTTATATAGCATCAAATCATAACAGAAGTTTTCTCATGGTACTTCCCACATAGAGCAGGTCTAGACTGTGCCAGACCCATCAATGCCCACCATGAGCAAGTACTTGGTGACAGCAGCAAAAAACAACAGACATCTGCAGTGATTGGTTGAGTTTAGAGAGGGTGTAAAGATGCACAGCAGCAATAACAATGACTATAACTACAAACTTTAATGGAGACAGGAGTAGTAGTAGTAGTAATAATGATAATAATAGTATTTGTAGTGGACGTCAAGCACGACACAGCAGCAGCAGCAGCAGCAGCAGGCTCAACCACAATCGAGCCATGTGTAACATGCATTGACGGGACATGAATGTGGACAGGTAGAGAAGCAGTCCAGGACTAGAGCAGCTTAACTAAAGGATGGTTCAGGACTCACCTGATTCAACTCTAACTATAGACTCTATCAAAAAGGGTGTCCACATGAGAGGAGCTTTACAGATGAAGGCTGGACCACAAGGTGAACCGTGCATACAGAGAGCGCAGTGTTAAGGCGCTATGAGGTCTTTAGGATCAGTGGTGTCTGACCGTGAAGAGCTTCGTAGGTGTGGATTATGACCTAATAACTGTCAAATTACACAATAAAATAATCATAGAACGGAAAGAAAACCACAACTTTTAAATATTTTAAGACTGTCTTTAAAATTACAATGTGAATTTGTTAGTGTTTATATAAGGAGCCACACATTTAATTACAGATAATTATTGTCATTTTACATACAGTACATTTGCATGTAATTTAAGAAAACAGAAAAATACTGTATAAATAATACAGCAATTTATCTGTACAAATATAAGAAATAACTTAAAACTTAAAATAACAGTTTGGTTTTTAATTTACAGATAATGTCCGTGATTTTACAGTTTCTGTATGCAATTTAAAAAACAAACAAACGGAAAAATACTGTAAAAAATGTAGTTAGTCTCAATTTTTTTCGCAGAGTAAAGGTTACTATTGAATTTTGCATGAGACAAACAGCAGTGACATCTGATCATGCAACATGCTGTTAGTTACATTTTACATTCATCTGCTGTCTTAAGACTGAAACAATTAGTCAGTTATTCAACAGAAAATATTCAACAGTTTTGATATCCGATTAATCATTTAGTCATTAGTTTATCTGTTGGTTGGGAAAGAAAGTTATTTTACTTTAGGTTTCTTTAGTTTTGAATATTTTCTGATATCTTTAAGACTTAATGATCAACAGTTTAATCAACAAGTTACCTGTCAGTCTTGGATTATTTGTTAAGATCATTTTTCACTTCTGATCCGGACCAAATGGACCAAACTACAGGCGTGAAACTACCTTCCACCACTGCTTAGCATGCTGACCTTCACGTTTAGCTCAAAGCATCCAGTTACCTGCGAGCCAGACTCTCAGCTTTGTTTCCACATGAAGTATGCGATCTCACCGTGTCGGAAAACATGTTTGAGAAGGCAGTTGCTGATATTTTAAAACCGCCTTCATCTATCGAGTGGGTAGTGTGAGCTGGAATTTGCCCAACCAAATTTGTTTCTGGCTGAAAGATCACAGGGAGCGACGCTGTTCCTCTGGAAAGAGTCTGAGCCCTGATCTTCAAGTGGTAGATGGAGCTGTAACAAGAGGAGAGCTTCGAGTGGAGTGTGTTAACCGATCGGGCCAGACTGTCAGCTGTTAGAGTGCTAATGGCAACGATGAGAGGAGGAAGAGGAACCATAGGTTTATCCTGTCACAACACCAGTTGTTTGGATGTTTGGGTGCTATTATCTGGTTGATTACACCCATAGACTGCATAAAACATGCACCTTCCCGGCTAATCCAAAAATGGGCAAAGACGTGGAGCGTGGCAGGCGGGCTTGAATGACACCTGACATCTGTAACCACACCCACCTGTCAATCAAAGCGTCCATACTCAATTCTGCATAACTGATTACACCTGGTTAAGTGGTGGTCAAGCTGTTTGTTATCTCTTGGTTTGTTAGACGTATTTGTACAATCGAAGTTAAATAAAAGACTCTCTTTGCTACCTCACAAGTCTTGGCCTACTTGTCAAGGCGGCTGCTATTGTTAGCGTACATTTTCGTGTCTAATAAGTTCAAAATCTGGTGTAGATTTACTTCACCTCTCCAACTGAACACACTGATTGTAGAGATGCCATTGAAATACACTGAATTTCAGTCTTTTAAATGCTGTTTTTACTGAGTTTTATACTAAAACCTGAGGCTGCAACAGCTAATTAAAAAGCCTGATATAAATACCTGAGATAATGACACCATCAGTTGATGAAAGCACCCTTAAAAACAGGACAGATAGGCCCAGAGAAATGATGAAATAGAAAGGATTAACAAAATAAACATGGGAGACAGGTCGGATAATAAGCAGTTCTATCCAAGCTGTCCATAAGGTTGTCTTTAAGGTTATGAAGGTTGGATAAGAGACTTTCATGTTGTGAATTTGTTCCCTGGTCCATGACTGAAACGTTTCATGCATTTCCAAGACACTGACGGCGTGCAGGAATTCAACTTTTCCAACTAAATGTGAGCCTCAAACAGCAGCGTGGTTTCTCTGCAAAGCCTCCATCCTGACCTGACATCTCCCCTCTGGTTGTCACCGCCTCAGGATGCTCACAGGGTGATGAAAGCCTCTGAAAGAGACTCAGCGGACCGCTTGTAGTGTGTGTTTTTGTGGCTACAGATCTAATGTACAGACCTCCCAGGGGGGCTTCAATGTGTGGATTACTTCCTTTCAACACTTGTTGCAAGGATGAATATTTAATGTATAAGCAGACTCGTATAGTGCTTTTATTTTGAAGCCTGGAGAATGAAGAAGAAGCTCTTATTTTGCAGTGAGATGAGGGCAGTCACTGTAATGCATTACTTTGAGTCAGACTGTTATTTAATGATGTAAGATGCCATAAAATCAATATTCTCTTTCTTGCTCAGCGCCATGTACCACAAATGAGAGGCGGCGCACACATAACACACATGAATACACACTCGTGCAGGCGTCTTTTTTTACTCACACAGTTTTGCTTGTGTGTGAGTTTTTCGCTTCTGGGTCATCTTATCTGAAGAACGAAATTCAATTCAATTTAAATCAGGACAGGAGGAGGAAGGATGGAAAGAGAGAAAATGGTGCTAAAGTGTCGAGAAAGTCAGAGAGAATTTGAAGTTAAATGTGAGGATCAGTGATGAATGGGTTCAGCTCTGAACGGGTCTTTCCTCCTTCTTGATCCAGCCAGTGGACCAATCTGACCCAGCACCAGAATCAGCTTATAGAGGAGATGGATGAAGGTGTAGAGAGGTGAAGGAAGAGGAGCAGTGCCTCTTCTGGATATGCTTTGAAACAGGAAGAATACAGTTAGATGGCCTCAATTAGATTTTCATATACTCTGGAGTTTCATCTCTAATGAGCAGATGTGTAATGTATGCTCAAATTTGTCCTCATTAGTACCTGATTTATGACTATTTATCCCTCCTTGACCCATATAGTCCAACGTGGATGCATGAATATTACATATGTAGGTGATGAAGTGTGTTAAAGCACAACTTTAAGTGAATTAACCTTGTAAAGTTTTCTCCTTAAGCTGCTCCAATCAATATTTCTATATATATATATATATATATATATATATATATATATATATATACATAAAGGATATTTTGGTAACACTGTCTCTGACGCCCATTTATAATGCATTATAAACATACTTATATATGTATACGTTATACTGTGCTTATAGCAATGTGCAATTATAGTTATAACCACTCATAAATGATCATAATGCTTTATAACAATAATCATGCCTAGAATACGTTATAATGCATTATAAACATACTTATAATGTGTTATACTGTGCTTATAGCAATGTATAGTTATAGTTATAACCACTCATAAATGATCATAATGCTTTATAACAATAATCATGGCTAGAATACGTTATAATGCATTATAAACATACTTATAATGTGTTATACTGTGCTTATAGCAATGTGCAATTATAGTTATAACCACTCATAAATGATCATAATGCTTTATAACAATAATCATGGCTAGAATACGTTATAATGCATTATAAACATACTTATAATGTGTTATACTGTGCTTATAGCAATGTATAGTTATAGTTATAACCACTCATAAATGATCATAATGCTTTATAACAATAATCATGCCTAGAATATGTTATAATGCATTATAAACATACTTATAATGTGTTATACTGTGCTTATAGTAATGTATAGTTATAGTTATAACCACTCGTAAGGAATCATTGAGGAACTTTTTGGCACGGGCGTTCGCGTTGGCTTTGCCGCTTGGCTCCAACAGTGCTGGATTCTGCATTTCTTATGATGCAACCTCCCTCCAACGAAAACAGCTCTGCCTTCACAAAAACAAATCGTTGCTACTGTGGATAATCCTGGCTGCAGTTATGCTTCCCTCAACAACGTGTGTTCGACTAATTAGAAGTATGTGAAGGTAATTTCTAGGAAGCAGGTGTGTGAGTTTAAGAAGAGCTGACTCACTGTACTGATATTTACGTTTAATCACAATTAAACATAGTTAAATAATGCATTAGGCACCGTGTTGTATCACAGTGTGAGTGTGTATGTGTGTGTGTGTTTAGTGCTGGATTCAATCTCAGTTTCATGAGTTCATTGTTGACAGTCGGTGTAACTCCCCTGAAACCGTGAGTGCACGCTCGGTTTCAGGGACTCTGGAGCGATGCTGCAGGTTGACTCACTTGTTTTTGTGTAAAATGAGAGGTTCCTCTCTCTCTGAGGCATTTACTATTTACCCAGCAGGAGTTCATGAAACATTTCATATTCCACTCTGCACAGTCGGATTGGCAATGCGCAAGGTGTAATGTGTTTACTTACAATGCAGCTAAGCTGCTTAAAGCTACACTCCTGCCTCTGATTTAAGACTCAGCCCTGCTAACTAAAACCCCCTCTTTGCACGAGGCTTCAGTCAGACAGTGTTTGAATGTGTCCACCAAAATAATCGCCACATCCAGCGGGTTATCCAGCAGGCCAGAGTCTGAATGTTGATCATGATAAAAACTCAGAGGAAACAGAAGCTACATGATTTAAACATTATTTCTCCCTCCCTTCATATACCAGGACAAATGTTCTACAGTATTAGTACATTTAGGACAAAACAAGCAATATAGTTCTAATATTGGCCGGTTTTCATCTATATTCTCAAGTCTGATATCATTAGATATCATGTGTAGAAATAGGTCCAACAGCAGTCAGCCCAGCTCGGCGTCTGTCTTTCAGCCTTTTATTTCACCAAGCTCTCACCAACCACTAAAAGTCAGTCCCAGATTTACTCTCGCCCGGCAGCTTCTTGCTCGCTCAATCTCTCCTTTCCTCTTCTTAGTTTCCTCCGTCAACGTCCTCTTCATGTCTCTTTCATTATGCCCACAGAGGCTGCTGAGCCCGGTTACATTGCCCACTCGCCCAGCTCCTGTTCTGGCACGACACTGACTGGCCACTCCGTGTTAGCATTCCCACATCAACCAGACTACCTTGTCCAACTGCCTACTTTTCCCTACGCTTGCCAGAAGCTCATAAAAAACTCCAATAAGATAGCAAGAGTTAGAAGCTCGGATGTATGGCTTATTAGGATTGTTTCAGGAGGATTTTAGGATAATGACAGAACTGGAGCCAGGACATAAAATTCCAAGTTGCAACCACAATTTCAAGACAGCGTGTATGATGCCACACTGGGAAAATAGCTCTGGTCGCCTTATGTCCTTTTTTAAAGATATTTTTTGGCCTTTTCAAGCTTTATTTTTGATAGAGAGAGCTGAAGAGGAATGTGGACATGCAGCAAAGGGCCGCAGGTCGCATTCGAACCCTGGGCCACTGCTGAGCCTTCGTACGTGGGGCGGATGCTCTACCAACTGAGCTAATCAGCACCCCTCTCTTCTGCCTCATAGAGGCTGCTGAGCCAGGTTACATTGCCTGCTTGCCCAGCTCCAGTTCTAGCACGACACCTGCTCCACTCCCACACACCTAGCGCAACACTGGTTAGCCTGGAAATGAAGTCCGTTAACGTCAATAAATGACCGGCACCTGCAAGCATGTCAGATATATTGTCACATTGTGGTTTTAGCTGGTTAATGTTAACTTGCTTGCTAACGTATGAAAATCCTGTCTTGGATGAACATCAGCTAATTCATGCAGACTCCCAGTGTGCTTGCTAAACACTACGAGTGTGTAACTACTGTATTTCTGATGATTTAAAGTCTTAAAATAAATACTTCAGGTCATTAATTCTTGATATTGACTGCATATACAAGATATTTAATTTAAAATAGTCTTTTCAGGCACCTTGTTGAGCGAAGGAGTCTTGAAGTTTGTGTTCAGTGATGAATTGAACTAAAAGTGTCCTTGTTTCTGCAGCTTTTTGAATTTCAGGAGCAGAAAAAAAAAATGGTTATGCATGAAGGAATTCCCTCAGTGGTGACCAAAGCTAGACTTTTTTCTCTCAGCCTCCTTCAGTGCATCTCTTGGCTGAGAGGACAACGCTCCCCCAGGAGCTTGTCATGTTGATAGAGCTGCCTCGCCTCCAATATCCTCGGGACATGTTTTTTTTTCTCCTCTCGGTATACCTCCTTCGTTTATTTCATGCCTATCACCACGTCTGTTCGTGGAGATACCGTCTTTTACCGAACTCTAATCTGTCCCAAGGATGATATTATTCCCCTTTTCTTTCTCTTCTCGTTTCAGCTGCTCCTCCCTTCATCCTTTTACTGCTCTCCGGAGAGGAGGAGCACGAATAAAACAGTTTTCTTTCATGTAAGCAGAATATAGACAAGAGGAGGACCGTGCGTGACTCCACTGCTACTATCACCACCTCCACCTCCTCCTGTACTCTGTGTTTTCTTGCTTTTAGTCTGTGAATGAGACATTACTGTCACACATCAGCACACAGCCTCTCCTCACCGTACTTTACACCCACTGAACCAGAACAGATGTGCAGTAACATCAGCCCAGTCTCACTTCATCTGTCTGTAATGACTCACTTTATCTGTGAATGTGTTTAAAATGTGCGTCCGCCGGGACTTTTCTTTCTTTCATGCAGCACAGGTTTATTCTGCGTAAGTGCGTACTGGCACTGGTACTTCTTTCATGGCCGTTCAGATGTTTCTGTGCTGCTTCAGGAAGATTTAATATACTTTTTAAAAAAAGTCTTTTTCCTTTACGTCAGCAGCACGACAAAAAGTCGCGTACCTGCCACAGAGAATAAGTGACTCTTTTACCTGTGCTGTAGTGTTGGCAGAGCAAACCTCATGTCCCTAAACAGCATTATGCTTGTGTGTGAATATGTGCGTGTGTGTGTGTGTGTGTGTGTGTGTTTTATGGCAAACAAAATGGGATTGAACCATTTTGGGGTGGAGAGAGAACACGTACTCCTTTTAAATGAGCTATGTGGCGCTGGAGTGAAAGATAAGCCGCAGTCATTATTTTGTCGGTGTGACACACTTGTGTGTGTGTGTGTGTGTGTGTGTTTGTGTACATGTTGTTTGCTGTCCTGTTTGCACTTCATTCTATTATTTATGTTTTATGGGTGATTTGTCCGTGATTCCCTTGTACAAAGTTACTGGCAGAGACTCTGACCTAAGAAGTAAAGATGTGAAAGTGCTTTTATTTACTTTTATTTACTGAAAAAATGATGTTTTAATCATTGTGTACCAACTCACCCACCAGCTCCACGTTCTCAGATATGGTCACTTCTGGCTCCAAAAAGCCAAGAGACTTGGCTTCAAACCAACGGGTGACGTCACGGTAGGGTTACACTTGGTGTAAACTCAGATGCTAGTCTGGATCTCAAAACTCAACAGGAAGTCTTGTTTTTTCTCTCATTTCCCTCCACCCTCTCTCCACCTTCCTTCTCCTCTCTGCAAGTCTATGAAGCACAGTCACAAAGCTCCGGGACAAACACAAATTTTCTGCTCAAGCTGAAACGTTTTTGTACGGATGCATCTTCACCTCAGTTGGCGCCACTTCGAGCGTCTACTCATCTTCGACGATCGTGCCTCTTCTAAGATTCGCTCTTGCTCTCTTGCTTCAGTCTGTGATCTCAGCAGAGTCCCTGTTTCCAAAATTATGACACCAGAGTGATGAGTAAAATGTTATATAATGAAAGACACACCCATTTTCCTCTATTTCACCTCTCGTCAGGCTGTCCGCGCTTCAGATTATCTTGTATATTTGCCTGACAGACAGGACACAAAGGACCGGAGTGACGTGAGCACATCTCCAGACGTTTGTACACAAAGAACTGGACAGAGAAATAGCGGAAAGGCGCCTGCAGTCGAGGTCTGTGTTACCTAATCGAGTGAGAGGGGGGAGAGAGAAGAAATAAATAGCAGTGGAGAAGGTGAAAGAGGGAGGAAGGCTGGACTGTGGCATGATGGGAATAACAGATAGAACATAAGTGTGTGTGTGTGTGTGTGCGCATATGTTTGGTGGTAGCTGGACCTATTTATAGTGAGCCGATCATACCTGCTTCGAGTCTCAGTGGAGCTGACCCAACAGTGCTGGGACACACATGTGATATGATACATGCCTCCATTCAGCATTCAGACTACTCTATGAAGCTCTGAAAACACCTTTTTTTTTTTTGACACTCTCGTAGCTGATTTTCTTTTTTTTCTTCATCTTTTTCTGTGAACAACAAAAAAAAATCAAAAAGCTTTGAAGCCGAGGACTTCTCAGATGTGGACGGGGAAGTTTTTTAGAACGTGAAAATGATTCTGAGGATGGAAAACTTTAGAAAGAAGAAGGAGACTTTGGACTGAGACCTTTAAACGGTCTTCTTTTTAATCACCGCTTATCCTTATGAAGGTCGCGAAGGCCTGGAGCCGATCTCGGCTAACATTGGTTTCGAGGTGGGGTACGCCATAAACAGGTCTCACATTCACACCTATTAACCTGCATGACTTTTGACTGTGGAAGGAAGCCCAAGTATCCAGGGAGAACATGCAGACTTGAACTCGGGTTTGAACCATGAACCTTCTTGCTGTGAGGCGAAAGTGCTAGTCTTTACCACTGCACCACTGTGCCACCCTGATAAAGACATTAACAGCAGGTCATTCACTAATCTAAAGATCAGCGGTTCGATCCCCGCCTCTTCCGGTCTGCAGGTCCTTGGGCAAGATACTAAACCCCAAATTGCTCCTGAAGGCTGTGGTGTGAATGTAATGTGTATTGTAAAGTAGGTCAGTGAGGTAGTCTCCATAAGTCCCCATGTTAAATTGTTAAAGTTAGTCGGAAGCTTTGTCGTCATGGTTACAATAATTAGAAGAGACTGTCTTTGGGCTTTTTATAGTAATCCTTGGAGGAAGGCAGCTTTAAAGAAACAACAAACCAATGCCAAAGTGCCAAAAACTGCAGTTCCTCAAACGTCCACTTGAGGCTGGCTCCAGAAGTGAGTCAGTCTCCATAAGTCCCCATGTTAAAATGTCACAACTTCACAGCAGAAATAAACATGTTTACAGCCTGGTACAAAAAACAGTTTTGGTCTCTGTAGCTAATTTCCCGTTCATGACAACTGTACTGAGGGTGAATTTATATACAACTCACCTGTTCAGGTTATATTAAGGCTTAACGGCTGACGTCACTCATGCTCTGTCCGTTCTTTATACTGTCATTGGTTGGCCACTGTGAGCTGCAGGGGTTGCAATGCAGCAATGAAATCCTACACACCGGTCCTTTTAAAATCGCGAAGCCATCACTCATAGTAAGAAGCTGATTCAGAAAATACGTTTTCAGGGCGCTCTGGGCTTTAAGTCGACTCATAACCACCTGATCTGACACGTTGAATTGTGTCTGCGAGTGAGTCTTTCTGACATTCCAGATATAAATGTTCATAGTTTCTGTAAGTCTGTTTTGAGTCTTTATTTAGGACGACGTGACTGTGGAGCAAAGCAACAGAGGCCGGGGAGTGGAGAGGCTGTAAATAATGCAGATAATAAGCTATTGAAAACATGACATATTCACATAAAACGCAGACAGGTTTCCAATGCGTATTATCACACACTCTCTTTCCTCTAAGTCCTGCAGCTAGCCTAGTGTGTTTGTGCATGTGTGCAGCGTGTATAGTGTGTGTGTTTGACGTCTGCTGTATTCATTGCTTCGGCTTAGCGAGGCAGCGGGGAGGTGCAAATGCCACGCCGTCTGAGAAAAAAAAGCTGTGGAAAGTCTCAGGAGAGAGAGAGAGCGGGAGGAGGAAGAAGAACTGGAAGCCACATCAGAATATGAAAGTGCTGAGTGAAAGGTGGAAAACATCACAAATGTGTTCGCTCGCTAAGACTTTCCACACACACTGCGTATATTGCCGATAATCACATTCCAGAGCGTTCCTTCTGCTAAATTGAATTGTAATTGGCAGACAATGGGCGTAACATCACAATTCACTGGCTCGGCTCATATAGAAGCAGCTCATCTAAATTGAGTCTAAAGTGGGCCATGCTTACTGATGAGCCCAGAGCGTTAATGAAAGAATAAAAGAGCAAGGGAGCACGCACATATAGGAAACATGAAGGCAGCAGAGAGGAGAAAGGCAGCTTGTACTAACTCTGAAAATGAATTGCCCTTTGGGACCGATGCCATTAATAATTATTGTGTGTGACAGCAGCACTTCTTCTGCGTATATGCGCAGACACCTGAGTGATCTCCTGTGGGATAATGGAGCTTTTATCCGAGGAAAATAATGTTAATACTGATTCCATCTCCTCCTCTTCTCCTTTTTCTATCCTCGTTTGTCATTCTTGGTTGGATCTCTATTTTTTTATGAGGTCAGATGACACGTTAGGACGTACATCACGCTCATGAATTTACAACATAAATTGCAGACCTGATTTGTTAAGCTCCAACGCCAACAAACCTTATATCAGACTGTTTATCTGACGAGCAACGTAGAAAATACTTTAGCCGGTACTGACCACTGCTTTGATTTCTGTAAAATGAAGCTGTTGTCTGGTCAGTAAGCTCACTACAAGTCAGTGTCTGCAAGGGTTGGGTGGATTGAAACCTCGATCGTTGGTGTATTATCAGGACCCAAACTTACAAAATTAAATCATACATTGTGGGATGCAGGATGCGGCGGTGTGTGTCTATAGATGTTGAACATAATCAGAAAATAACTGATTTTCTTCGGTAAACCTGTGGGTGACGTCACTCATGCTCTGTCCGTTCTTTATACTGTCATTGGTTGGCGAGGAGAAGGAGATGATGAGGCGAGGGGGTTGCAATGCAAAGCAACTAAATCTAACACACTGGTCCTTTAAATCGTGAACCCATCACTCGTTCAAAGCTGTTTAATCGTCTTTTTCAAAGCCGTCGCTCGCTGACTCTCATTCACTGTCTATGTCACTCGACCACCGCTGGCTCTTTCTCTCTCAAAACCGTCGGACACAAACCAAATTTAACTTCTTTGTGTCTCTATTTTGAATCTTAAATTGTGAGTCAGACTCACTAAGACAGATTTAAAAGCTGCTTCATGAAATAAAACACGACAGGTAGAGTATCAGAGACATTTCAGGCTGACTGTGGAGGTCTGACCGGTCTGAGTGTCTGATTGGCGGCTGCGTTTTCTGGGTCAACTTCTTGCCGCAGGTCGCTGCGTTTTTTCGTGGACACCGCTGCAGCTAAAACAGGCGTCCCTACTGGAAAAACCTGCGTTTCCGCTGCACAGCCGGATCCTGTCTGAATGCAGCACACACAGTGGGGGAATACTGTGCAGTGGACGTGCACAAACTAATGTAGCTGTTGAGATGTTGGCCTTGGAAGTATTGTTGGTTTCTGCTCTATGTAAGCGTGGACGTTAGAACAGATGTATCTTTTCTTTACACCTTTGCTCGTGTGTTTTTCTTCAAAAAAGAAATCCAGACCTTGACAGTCCTGCCGTGCCTAGCTACAGTTGCTATGCTTCCGATTGGACGACCACCGTTCTGGCGGAGGTGTTAGCGAGAGGGGTCATCTGGAATTAAGAGTGTATATTTGTACATTAATGCCACGCACGTTACTTTCCCTTCCATGAATATGTGACGCGCTTCTGAACTGATAATCCGTTTACTGGATTAGTCACGCTGAATAAAAGAGCTGTCAATGAATCAATTACACCGGAGGAAGCTACACACACCTGGGATCTGTTTATCTGCATCACGTCGAGCGAAAACGTCTGGGAACAGGAATGTTGAGAAGACCAAAGGCACGGCGGATTAATGATTGAATGGTCTTTGCTAGGTATAGCTGCTCCTCTATGAATTATCACAACCTGTGAGACTGGATGTGAAACAGAGAGAAGGTCTAATTAGCTTTGTAGGGAATCATTAGGAGGAGAGAGGAGCTCTGTCCTCGCCCTGATTCGGTGAGTGGGAACGGCATGCGTGGCGTCTTCCCCCGAGTAATCACTGGTCTCTGTGCTTGCACTGAGCTGTCTCTCCCCTCCTTGTCCTCCACCTCTCTTCATTTCTTCCTGGTTGATTTGCCTCTAATTAAGATGGTGCTCCACCAAGAGAGGGTGTGGAAGAGGAGGAGGTGGAGGTGGAGGAGGAGGTAGTTGACCCTGCTTTCAGTTTAGGCGTCAGAGGTGTAAAAAGTAGAGGAAGAGAATGACACTGAGATGTGAGAGCAGAGCAAAATGAGAATTTTCTCCCTCTTCATGTTGTCTTCGTGCAAACTGAACAATTATTATCATTGGAAAAGACCACAGACTGTATAAAGCATGGATGTAGTCTCTGTGGCGTCACCCACAGGTTTCTGAAGAGCCGTTGTGAAGCTCAGTGTGGAGCTGAATGAAGCCTGACACCACCCACCTGTCAATCAAAGCGTCCACGCTCTTAATCCTGCATAACTTTAAGCCTTAATATAATCTGAACAGGTGAGTTGTATATAAATTCACCCTCAGTACAGTTGTCATGAACGGGGAAATTAGCTACAGAGACCAAAACTGTTTTTTGTACCAGGCTGTAAACATGTTTATTTCTGCTGTGAAGTTGGACATTTTAACATGGGGACTTATGGAGACTGACTCACTTCTGGAGCCAGCCTCAAGTGGACGTTTGAGGAACTGCAGTTTTTTGGTACTTCCACGTTGACTTCACTGCAAAGCCACAGAGGTTGTAGCTTGGAAAAGAGAGTTGAAAGTCAAAGTGGAACATTTAGCCAGATCTCAAGAGTTGGTGGAGACCAAAAGTAGATTAAGAAGAACAAATATTAGACCTGAATTCGTTGGGTGACTCTGGTGGGATGACAAAATGTCTGCCGCTAAACTTTATGAAGTGATGCTAACTCAGACAGGTGTTGTATTGTCGTTGTTCTGCCCCTGGTGGCCAAAAAAATCAATAAACGCAGCTTTAAAGACTTAAATAAAGTAATGAAATGTGTTTTATTTGGAGGGCGAGCGCTGGTTCATTTTCTATTTCGGTCACGTCTGCAGGATCAAAGTTGCGTGTTTAAGTGCGAGTCATTTTTCAATCTCCCTTTGAAATGTGATGTGTGGAGGTCGATGTAAAGAGCCCGCTGACACTTCTTTCTCTTTTTATCTCCTCTTAAAGACCACCTCACTTCACTGCAGCTGTCCAAACACCTGATCCCTCCTATCGGCTTCTATATGCTGGATTTCCACGACGAACACACAGACATACCGCCGCTGTTATTCTGCTCGACGTGTACTTTTATTCACGCGAGTGTCTGTTTGTGTGTGGATAACCTGGAGTGGGACGTCAAATCAGACATTTAACCTTGGCGTAGAGGCTGAATTACTCCTGAGCCGAGAGCTCTAAATTAAAGAAAGCATTTTCTCTGTCTCACACACACACACACACACACAAGTAATCCTAGTTAACCTCAAACACACAAGGTTTATTCCCCGGGTGACTAAAAGCAATTCTCTTCTTCTTCTTCTTCTCCTCTCTGCTCTACTTTATCTGTAGAGACAGACCCTGAGTCATTCCCTCGACCCTTTCATGTATCTCTGGAACAATCTACCTCCTCTCTGTATACTGCACATACAAACACACGCACACACACACACATGCTGCAACACTTACAAGAAAAATATGCATAAAGGCGGAGGGGTGGGGCGTGGAGGGCTGCAGGACAAGTGGCCTTCTGATCCTGTTAACTGCAGTACAGCGGAGGGGTTTGGTTCTCTTACACCGGGTAATTAGGCTGTCACTCAACCGGCGTGTGTGTGTGCATGTGCTGGTGTAGGCAGGCCAGTTGATCGTTTGATTGCCTCTGTGACCTTTGACCCCCCCCCCCTGCTGGGGAAAATGAGTAAGAGGTCAGCGTGAAGAGCCGAGGGAATAAAACTGTAAAACCGAGGCAGGAGAGACGGAATAATTAGACACGTATAGGCTGATATAACGTGAATCTCTGTGCTCATTAGGGGCGCACAACAACGGGGCTGACAATGATTCTGCCATGTTTGTATTAGCGAGGAGATACGCGGCTTCAAACCAAGTGCTCATTACTGCATGAACAAACTGTGCATAGGAAGAGGGAGGCCGGATATCCGTGTGAATAAATCTGTGAGGTAGACAACAGAAATGTGTCAAATTACAGAAACCCAGTGACCTCGGGGGATTAAGGTGCAGGCCATAAACTGCAACCTTCGTCTCGTGTCGTTCTTCGACTCTCTCCTCATTTACTTTTTTATTTTATCCCTCTGCTGTCGGCTATCAAACAGCCTGAGGCGTGAAATGCCTCCCAAAAAAAAAAACTCAAAAAATGTTGCTCTTGTACCCAAAAAAACAGACCAGAGCCATGCCAGTGGTCATATGAATCCATACTGCTTATGTTTAGAGATGTTACTGCAACTGTTGAAGTGGTGTCAGATTTAGGCGGCTCTATTCAGATAAATAAATGTATAATATGTTTTAATTGGTGTATAATCAATGCGTCATTTATTCTGTTCTTACTGCAGTCTTATTTTTCTTGTACACACGTGTTTTTATTTTCTTCCTCCAAAAAACATCCAGTATTTTTCTCAAGAGGCCTTTTTTTATTAGAATAACACCCTGACAACAGTTTTATATAATCCCTGAAATTTAAACCACGACTGAGTCTCCAAACACCGATGTAAAGCTCTGCCGCCCGGCCCGGTCGTGTCCAACCGAACACGGCTGATGATCTGTGTTAATGTGTCGTTAATGTAGGGAGAGCTTAGCTTTGCGCCGCCGGTCCGGTTACATCAGACAGACGGCGACGCCTAATCGTTTGGCTCCAGATAAATTTCGTGGTCCCTCAACGTACGATGCCACGACGCCGTCACTGGTGACCTGACGAATGGTAGCACACGTCTACATGCACTCAGACGGAGAAGCATCCGTGATGAACGAGGCCGTTATGTCAAACAAAACTCCTTTTTTTTTAAATCAAATATTCAACGTTTGGTTTGGTTTGTAACTTTTAAGTTTAACACACTGCAGTGCGCAGACTTATGAAGCCATTAGACTGCGTGAGAGAGAGCCCACAGCTGGTCGTGTAACATCTTTATTGGTCCCAGTGGAAACAGCGGTTATGGCCACTCCAACTCAATTATTGCATCTTAGCTAGTGTCCCAGTGAAACGATGATAAATATTCATGCAGATTAACCAGGGAGCAGTTGGCGAGTGTGTGTGCATATGTCAGTGAATAGGAGCTGTTGGTAGGAATGAACTTTACTCCAGTACTGAACTTAAATAATACTTTAATTGGAAAGATTTGGGGTTGATTAAAGGCCAGGCATGCCGCCGTGTTCTGGATCATCTGAAAGGGTTTGACTGTGCAGGCTGGGAGGCCCGTCAGCAGGGCGTAAATACACATGTACCGTGTACCTGTACATGTATAAGCATGCTAGGTGTGTAGAATAGAAACTATCTAAACTGAAAAAAACCCTAAAAACTGAAAGTAGAAACCTTGATATGTCTATAATTTCTGTTGTATTTATACCTTTAAAGGCACATCCGTTATGGATCACCTCTCAAAAGGTTTTGAAGTTACCAATTTCCACCGGGCCGCCGGAGCCGACTGTGGCTGTTCCAGTCAATGTTTCAAACCCCACAGGACGTACACGGCTCGTTTCAGCAGCGTCCGCTCCACCAAGAATACGCTGTAACTGTTTACCACAAGCAGCCCACGTCAACCTGCACAGATCCGCTCAGAAATGGCACAGAGAAGCTGGTAGATTTTCAAAATAAAACACACCGTAAAAACAGCCAGAGGGGAAACAATTTAACTACCTAGCATATTTACATATTTAGGAATACATAAACCAGAAAAAATGACCAAATCTGAGCAAGTTAACAAAGTCTGGCACTTCTGAAACGCTCCTCCTAAATGCATTTCTTGGGTAAATATATTATAATAATTAGTATCCTGCATTTTTCTTTAGATCTAATTGATAATCAGACATGTTATTCAATAATTAGACGCAAGGGTTTGGGACTGAATTCTGTTTCCAAAACTGATTTTGTGAAGGAAAACTTTTCACAAAATCACATTGTCAGAACAGGTGTGGTGAGTTATCTTTGGAAACTTTATGCATCTTTACAGGAGCCAAGCAGAATTTATGGATGAATTTCCCAGATTTGGCTACTTCTAAAGTACTTCTCGTTGTTGTATTGGTACTTTTACTTATGTAAAGCATCTATGTAATCCCCTTTTGTACACATGGACGTACTGGATCAGTTACCTCACACGCGTCGCTGTTCTTCTCTCCATATTGACTTCGTTTCACACGCTCAAATGAGGTTTTTCACCAAATGGCCTCAGCGGTTGTTTGTTTCTTATTTGTGTTAGATTATGTGTTTCCAGTTTTCTGTGAAGATGCTTACTCAGCATCTCCATTATTTCTCCGCCACAATGCTTTACGGGGGCTGACTGGTCTATTAGAAGAACCAGTTTGAATCACGCCGCCGCCGCCGCCGCCCTGTGAGATGAGAGGGCTGTTAATTCCCAGACTGTGAGTAACTGTGCTCTGCTGTAGAGGTCCGCCGGTTTAAATTCTCTGGGTCTGATCACAGTTTATCCTGATAATAAGCTGCGTTCGGTTCTACAAAGACGGCATCCTCACAATACAGATTGCTGTTTTTAATGACTCCCTCAGACCCTCGCGGGCTCTTAAATAATGATCTCACTCTCTGAGGTTTACGGCACGCAGCTCACAACTCACACAGCATGTCATTATATCACCTACTGTGGGATAAGTGGAGTATTGACATAACAAAATGAACCCTGGTTTTAAGTGATGGAGGCAGCATCAGCACCCCTCCATCCCCCCCCCGTTGTTCCAGAAGGACAATTCGTCCTTTTCTAGTTTGACTCTGAGGACGCTGCCAGAAAACTGCAGATCTTAATTGCTAATTTAATTGATTTAATTACAGTTGCACACACAAAAAAAAAATGTAGCATTAAAATTCCTACTAATTTCTGAACAATGCTTTAATATGACCAGTAGGCCTCAAACCGGTCACTAGCTGTAGTTACCTAACGTAAAGTCCTGTGGTAGCTGCAGCTAATTAGCAAACACTAAACATTTAAGTCTTTCCAGCTAGGTAGCAAGCAGTTAGCTAGACATGCTAATGTTTACAGCCTTATGTTGTGATTGTTTAAAATGCTTATTAAAACACACTTCTCCAGTAGAGCTCTTTCAAAACTCCCACGTAGCCTACACCGTGTCAATACGTGGAGAAAAGCTTAGCTAACAATCAAACTCAGACTTTATTTATATGTCACCTTTCATGCAGACATAAAAGTGACATAGTTCAAGTTTAGACCATACAGTTATAAAATGTAAATATCTCTGCAGCGTGTCTTAAAGACAGGTTGGAGCCAGGCCATTCAGTGATTTAAAAACCAATAAGATAATCTTAAAATCAGTTCTAAAACTGATAGGCAACCAGTGCAAGGATTTTAAAACGGGAGTTATATGTGCCCTCTGTCTGGTCTTTTAGTTCAATCAGTTTCTGAGAACAAAGAGTGCAAGCTTTGACCCACTGTAGCTGCACACAAACAGTCCTTTAAACCTTTATTTAAGCAGGAAAGCTCCCCGTGAGATTGAAAAGATTGTTTTCAAAGGAGTTCATGGCCAAGACAAGCAACAGCACAAATGGAGAACAAATCAAAAAGACAAAACAGACACACAACAGTTCTCCAGGTCTGTTGATTTAAAAGCATTCAGAGAAATCAGATCTTGAACTTGGACTCTGCACCAACATTTGACCGCCCAAATCAAATGGTAGATAATCTGACTTGGCTTGTTTACAACCTGCCTGATCGTCTGACTTCTTTTTAGCACAATTATCTCGGTTCTCACTAATTAACTTCAGAGTTCAATCTCATTACAACCAATGCCAAAACCACAGAAACAAGACGAGCCCGAGCGCTAACTAAGCAGATTTATCCTCTAATGGCAACGCTGAACTATTATCGATGATTCCAAAGGTAGAATCGCAGGACGCCGCGTACTGTACGCTTCATAGTTAGTCTCTTGTGAGAAAATGACTGGCTTCAGGCTGTCAGGTGTGTCAGGAAGCCTCTCCTCTCTTTCCTCTCAGTATCCTCCATCTCTACCAAATTACTCAAGGCCACATGTCTTTCTTCCACATCCTCTGAACACCGTCAAATCTGTTCAGTCACAAGCCACCCGCTGAAAGAAAAATAAGGTTCAATCCACTTTGTGTCCAGATGAAACGGGAGTGAAGGTTTTTCGTCTGTGTGTTTTCAGGCAGATTCTCTTATTTGCAAAGACATCAATCTCTATCATGTCTGGTTTATGTGATTCTCCGTCGCTCGCGCTCACCCTCTCTTTCTCTCTCTCGCCACTTGTGTTGCCATCTGTTCTCGATTAATGTGAGTTACGAGCAGTAATTGAAGCATCTGTTCATCCGGTGTGCATCCTTTGCTCTGACACCGACGTATAACACCCCTCTTCACTCTCTCCTTCATTTTGTCTGCCATTATGTCTCCTTTAAACACTGCTTGGACTCTTCCAAACGTTTTTAGTCGGTCAGTTGGTCCACTGTTTTTGGTTCAGACTGAAATATCTCAACGATTGGATGGATTGCCTTGAAATTTTGTGTAGGCACTCATGTTCCCCAGAAGATGAATCCTAATGACTTTGATGATCCTCTGACTTTGACTGTGGCGCCTCCACGAGGTTCACATTCGAGATTTTGACTGAAATGTCTCAACAACAACTGGATAGATCACCTTGACATTCATATCGATCGATTCATCAGGATAATGGAATCTGCCAATGGAACAACAGTATTTTTGTGATTCAGCGTCCCCAGTTTCAGAGTGTAATCCCACTGTGGTAAATATGGACAGCTGTACTCGAGTATTTGTTCTGATTACATTAAAACTAGCAAGTCAACAACTTTGCTAACAGCCAAACATCAACAACAACAACAGGCCAACAACACAAGACGTAGCCGCCAGCAGTCTTTTCGCTCCTGTTCTGGCACGACACTGGCTCCGCTCCCTGTTAGCATTCTTACTTTTCCCTACACTTGCCAGAAGCTCATAAAAATCACCAGTAAGATAGCAAGAGTTAGAAGCTCGGATCCGAGACTTATTGGCATAGTTTCAGGAGGTTTTATGGGTAACGACAGAACTGGTTGTATGATGCCACACTGGGAAAATAGCTAAAAAATTAGCTGAAACCATTGACAGGATGAAGAATAGATGTTTCCGTGACATCACCCATAGGTTTCTGAAGAGCCATTTTGAAGCTCAGAAAATGGGCAGCGACGTGGATCTTTGGTGGACCTGGGACGGGCTGAATGAAGCCTGGGTGCTCAAACAAACCATCACCTGTCAATCAAAGCGTCCACGCTCTTAATCCTGCATAACTTTAAGCCTTAATATAATCTGAACAGGTGAGTTGTATATAAATTCACCCTCAGTACAGTTGTCATGAACGGGGAAATTAGCTATAGAGACCAAAACTGTTTTTTGTACCAGGCTGTAAACATGTTTATTTCTGCTGTGAAGTTGGACATTTGAACATGGGGACTTATGGAGACTGACTCACTTCTGGAGCCAGCCTCAAGTGGATGTTTGAGGAACTGCAGATTCACATTACAGTTAACACATTGTTTTAAAAATATTGATTACAGCAGCTTTAAAGTAGACCTTTGGTTGTGTTCTCTCCACAAGAGCTCCCACGGCACAAAAATACATGAACACACACCAGTAACAACAATAAATACACACAAACATAAGTACTGTAGGTGCAAATACACACACACATGTACACACACATACCTCAAGTATTAGTGTTGTCCCTTTTATTGATCCCTTCACTTTAACTGACGCAGAGCTGTCGGCTGATGTTGAAGAGGCTGTCTAAGTGCTCGATTGGGAATCAGTGTGAAATACCTGCAAACCAGACAAGCCAGACACAACTGGAGAGACTCTAATCTGACAAGAGATGATAGAAGAACGAGACAGAGAGTGTGTTTGTGTGTGTTTGTGTGTGTCTGTCTGGACTATACCCCCTGTATGTGCTTAGCAGGCAGCGTAGCCAGACTGAGCTAATAGGCAGGATGTGTGTGTGAGCAGAAGGCTGGAGGTGGTGGTGGTGGAGGCAGACTCTTCCTGCTGTCACTTTCTGTCTGGCTCTGGCATGTTTACACCCTTGATGGGGCTGGCACACACACCTGCATGCATCTAAACTAACACACACACACACACACACACTCAGCCTACCTATTGTGCTGTACGTTCACTCACATACAGTCCTGCAGAGATAATGGCCATCTTGCCTTGACTATAATGTCTCCTCCCTTTGATATAATCACACTCATCTGACTGAAATTATCCTCCCCAATCAAAGTAGTCGCCGCATCCTCCATACAACAGACAAATCAGTGCGAAGGCGACAGATTTTTTTTGAGGGGGGAGCGCTAAGTAGAGGTAAGGCAGACAGGTGGGGCGTCCATATGTCACCCCGCTACCAGCCCGGCTCCTCATCCCCGGTCCAGCCCCGCTGCTCTCCTCTCCAGCCTGGATGAGGGTCAGAGGGCAGGCTGCTGTCTCTCTCTCCTCAGCATGGACACTTGGCATCAGTGCCGGGAGCTAAAGCAGAGCCGTCGTCGGCGTATTTCAGCCATTGTTGACTGTCGAATCTGCTCCGAAATGGTTTCACTTAGTGTCGAGTAGAAGGCTCTGTTATCTTCGCTGATTTCACACATCAAAGTTTGTTTACAGGGGAGTCAGCGACAGTCAGGCCTGAAGACTACGAGTAAGGAGATTTAAAATATCTGGGGTTAGAGAGAGGTGAGCCTACCAGACCTCTATAGCACACTCCTCATCCTCTGCTTGAGGCTGCTACTAGCATAACGCACGACGTTCACAGCATCATTTTCAGTCCAAGACGTTTGAGTGAAAAAGATCTAAAAGCTCAAACAGCAGGCAGACATTGTCAGCAACTAGCTGGTGAACATAGTGGAGCATTTAGCAGCTGAAGAGACTGAGATTTTTTCCTCAGGAGATGGTGGAGACCAAAAACGGAGCTAAAAGGCTCATGAGGTGACAGAAACACGACTTCAAATGTTAATGTTGCTCTGTAACTATTGGATGTGTAATTAACCAACTGATAGTTCACCTAGTCAGCTTTTTTCCTCCCACAGCCATGGTTGCTACCGTTTTTGGCAGTTGGACTGGATCTGTGCCTTCGTAACTTTGGAAATTCTTCAGTTATGATGATTCTGTAATTAAGATAAGACCTCTGGTAATTTTCACTGCAGCACAAAGTAACACAGTTGAGCTAGTTGTAAGTTAACAGCCGTAGCTAATGGCCTTTTCCAACACAATGCAGAAATGGCAGCACTTTGCTCTTCGATGGCTTCAATGGTCTGAACGGGCCGTAACTTTGTCATGTTTTAGTGTTTCCTGTTTTCTGTTGAAAGAGTCTTTCCTTGCGTGTCCTTGTGTTACTTTACTTCCTGTCTTTGATTAGATTTCACTCGTTTACTTCAAGGTCAGGTCATCTGCGACTGTTTCTTCGCCTTGTGTTGTTGTGTTTCTCTCGTTGTTGGACTTGTACTAGAGATTTTTCTTGGTTTGTTGGATTAAGTTAGTTTTTCACCTGGACTTTTGTGTTTACCTGCCTGTTCATTAACTTATTACAGTTACCTTTAGTTTACTCTACATACCTGTCACTTTTTGAACTAAACCATAACAAATTTACACCAAAGATTGTCTTTTTAATACAGTATCTGTGGTGGATGTGGTGGTATTAGGCCATATTACCTCCTCAAAAAATTTTGGAACTGGAAATGTATACGGTCAATAAATTAAGATCCATCCATCCAGTTAAGCATGCCCAGAAGACCTCCAAAGGAAGGTGCCCAGGTAGCATCCTAATCAGATGGGAGAACCACCTCAATGGAGCAGTGGCTCTACTCCGAGCTCCTTATCCTATCTCTAAGATTGAGCCCAGCCACCCTACGGCTGCTTGTATCCACAATCGCATTCTGTCGGTCACTACCCAAAGGTCATGATCGTAGGTGAAGGTTGGAACGTAGATAGACTGGAAAATTGAGAGCTTTGCCTTCTGGCTCAGCTCCCTCTGAACCACAACGGTCGGGTCCAACAGTCCGCCGGTCCGTCTCGTGCCCTGAGATACTAAAATTGGAAGTAAATTAATATTATTATACCATCATTGCATCTGTGACTGATTTCAGGCTGTTTTTGTGACGAGTTTGTTTAAAGTATATGGCCCCGGCCTAATTACCCACCATTTATCCCACTTTGTGTTAATCAGCAGTGAAATGACACCGTGCCCTGTTCACATTCTGCTCCGACACCAACACACCGACTGCATTAGATTAGACATGACCCCGGGCTCCATTCGTTTCAATGAAGCTGTCTGTAGGCGAGGACGGGACAAAGACAGTGCAAGTGGCAAGCAGGACACGGAGCTGCCATGTAATCTAATTCCTCTCCTCTTTGTCTTCATTCATCCACTGTCATGACAGATTATGCTTAAATGGGAGGGAGGGAGGTGCAGGATGATAAATGAGGGAGTGAAAAGGGGGAGGAATGAAGGGGGAGAGAGAGAGTGAGAGAGGGAGAGAGAGAGAGGTAGACGGGACAATTGAGTTACAGTCTGGACGGCAGTGAGAAGAGGAGTGGTGTTTGTGTCCTCTCCTCATGAATTCGATGTCATGATTCATTGTCTCTAATCTAGTCGTGAAATGCATGTGGGGTCCTAATGAAGTGTGTGTGTGTGTGTATACAAAAGAAAGAGTGTGTAAGCTGTGTGTACATGCTGTATCAGAGCCGTGCAGGTGTCGGACTCACATTCAAGCACAACGGCTTTTTAATTATGGTGTGCACACCTTCGGGGTTCGACCTGAACGAGATACTTTTAATTCAGTGGAAGTTCTTGACTTTTCCTCCAGCGAGGTTGAGAACTATGAAGATAAATATTTAAATGAAATAGCATGCCAACAGTCCCAAATGTTGTAGTTCACCACATAGATGTTTAAATATTTTATAGAATAAGTTAAAATTTTGTGATGGTAGGATCCATCCTCTGGGGACCATGAATACCAGGCAAATGTGTTTTTACACTCCATATTTGACAGTTAAAATCTGTTGATCTAGGTAGCATTCAGCTTGAACCATGAATGTCTGTCCATTAAATAGATGTTTAAATTTAAATGTTTTACAGAAAAAGTTAAAACTTTTATCTGTTGGTTGTGTGTGATGAAAAGTGAGGATATCACCAAAATCGGTAGGATATATCCTCTGAGGACCACGAATGCCTGAACAAAATGTTTTCAATTTATCCTCTGGGGACCATGAATGCCTGTCTAAATGTTTTACATTTTATTAGATGTCTAAATATTTTAAGTTTTAAGTTAAAACTTTGTGACGAAAAGCAAGGGGATCACCAAAATCATTAGGCTTTATCTTCTGGGGACCATGAATATGTGTACAAAATTTATGGAAATATATCTATTAGTTTGGACTAAAGTGGTGGACCAACATACAGGCTGACATTGCCATCCTTTGAGCCTAGGCTATAAATGAATAACATCATTTTAGCCACCAAAAATACGGAAGTTGATCAAATGTTAATAACGTTTCTTCTTCACGCAGGCCTACTTTCGTCAGGGGGTTGCCCTGCAGTACCTGGGCCGTCATGCCGACGCCCTGGCAGCATTCGCCTCCGGCCTCGCCCAGGATCCCAAGAGTCTCCAGCTGCTCGTTGGCATGGTGGAGGCTGCCATGAAATCTCCCCTCAGAGGTAGGTTTGTCTGACGGCTCGCACACGTCTTCTCTATCTGTCCTCATACCCTACAACAACACGAGGCAGATTTATTTTGTGAGGTTTGTTTGTCGCCTCAACAACAACTTTGTGTTTTGAAAGTTGTAGGAGAGGAGAGCGAGATGTTGGTGCTTTCCTTTTGTTGTTTTATTCAGTAGCCCTCCGCTGGGATCGGGATGTGAAACAGTAAGAAAAGATGCCTCTGATGATTCAGATCTCACAAAGAAATGGATGCACATTTGATGTGACAAAGAGCGAGAGATAAGAATAAAGAGGCACAGAGAAAAGTGACATGGAGAAACTAAATAAAACAAGTAAGTCAGATGACATACAAAATAGTGAACTCGTGATGGAGCGTCAGGGAGATCTGACTTGGATCTACTTGTTGGAGTAAACTCATGACTCGCATCCACTGCTGCCTGAATCCTTAGAGCACCCGTCTACACCGTCAGGTGAATCATCGCCTCGGTGGTTGGTGTCTGAGAAAGACACATTCATCTACATGTACGCTCATACAGGAGCGCGGAGCTGCGTCATCCACAGGGACAGGTTACTATATTAGAGCTGTCTAAGTCAGGATGGCAGAAGAGTCTGAGTCATTCTCTATTCTCAAGCCAGTCTTATAAAAACAAAGTTCTTCAGAGAAAGGAAACTTGATTTTCAGTCGGTATTTACTAATTTAATTAATTTTTGCCACTTAAAAAATGCCACTATCAATAAGGTGAATTGTGTCCTAAAACCTGCAATAATTGATTTTTTTTTTTTTTTGACACTTGTTGTGTTTATGATCCACAAGCCGTAAACACAACAGTTGCATATTATCATCTCATATCATTGTGGCAGTTGCCTTTGCATGACTTGAGATGCAACCCGAGATGATTCAGAAAGGAGACAGCGCACTACACAGGAACTGTGTATTATTAGTGCAGCTCGTAATGCGTCATTTTTTATTCTAGAACATAGTTGACGTCTCAACTCTTGCCAATTAACTGAAGTCACTGCTCCCAGTTTTTGCATACGTAACCAGATACAGCGTGTGGCTGTGTGATTAAAAAGAAAAATATATATATGAGAGAATCACCAAAATAGGCATGAATGTCTGTTCAAAATGGTGTGCCAATCCATGCAACAGATGTTTAAATATTTACAGAATAACTCAAAACTTTGATCTGTTGGCTGTGTTTGATGAAAGGTGAGGGGAAAAATCAGTATGGTTCATCCTCTGGGGACCACAAATGTTTTCAATCCATTAAATAGATGTGTAAGTATTTACAGAATAATAAGATCTGTTTGCTGTGGCAAAAAGTGAGGGGATTACCAAAATCAGTATGATTTATCCTCTGGGGACCATGCTTTTGTACAGTAATCAGCGAGGTCCGGCTCATAGATGACTGTAGCAGCCCTCACAATCACTCATAGACTGGATCAAACTCCGCTCCGAAGAGTGAAAGCGTTTCATTGGATGTAAAATTAGCACACGCCGTACCGCGAGTGCAGGATGACATCATCAACAACTTTTTATGGGTTACCAGGAAACTCTAAAATACCACGAAGAATACCTGAAAACACTGTGAACATGATGATGATGACTGGATGTACAAACTTAAGAGTGACCCTCATGTAATCTAATTTCTGATTGGCTCAATCTTCAAGCACTCTTACTGTAAAGAGCTGAGAACAGTGGTTTGTTTTGCCACCGTGTTTATTAGCATGAATTCGCCTCTCGCAGAGCTCATGATGAAATATTTACAAGGTAGTTTCTTGTGTGTCATTGATCTATCCGCCCCACAGTTTCTCACTGCACTTTTATGTGCAGGTTTGAACATCGTAAGAAGATGAAGGAGGGCTGCATACAATCGCGAATGGTTTGCAGGCTAGAATTGGCACAGGATTATGTTTTTTTTTGTTTTTGCCCTTCAGCTGCATCAGAATGAGGAGCAAGGCTTCTTGGGAATAGCCTTCTACTTGGCAAGCTGCAGCGAACGTCTATGCACATGGAGTTTTGTGTCTGCTCTCACAGTGGAGAGCGAATCTGTTTGAGTATTCATGTTATTTCTCTTTGAGGTCGAGCGTGTTCGATACAGATAGACTGAGCTACAAGGCCAGCGCTAACTGACCAAATGAGCATTTATAAACAAAAAAAGGGCGTCCTGATCGAGATCAGAGCGTGTTGTGATCAGCGTCAGCAGCCGTGACACGCAGCGTGGCTGCAAAGCTTTATTTTGCAGATCTGATGCACTGTGGGAGGCTGTTCGGCTGTCCAGGGCAAAACTCGATCTCCCATAAGCTTCAAAGCAAGCGAGCCTCAAAGCTAAGAGGGCTAGTATCAAGTGCTACCAGGAGTTGTTGGTAAGGTGAGGGGGCGGGGGCTGCAGTATTAACGACGTGGAAGAGGGGGCTCCTCTGGGTGATCTGTCGCCTGTTGGGTTTTCTGATGTCAGAGAAGTTGTGATGGTCGATCCAATTCTTTTCTTGGGATATTTACTGAGCATGCCTCAAATAATCATGAGAGGTGCACAGTTTTTTAAGCATGATATCCCTTTTTTATTATTATACCCATTCCACTGAAGTGGAAACTCCATATATGGTCAGACAGGTGTGAGTGAAGCCAATAAAGCTCACCTGTAAAACACCCGTATGCAGGATGGCATGCAGAAAGGTCGTGCAGTGTTGTTTGCCAGCACGTGGAGGAAATAAACAAAGTTACGTAAGCTGTAATACGACCATGTGATCCTACCTGTGACAGCCTGGAGTGGAAACTCCATATATGGTCAGACAGGTGTGAGTGAAGGTGCTTCTACAACTTCAGCAGTTTGAACTGGAGTGTAGACACAAAGTCTGTTAGACACATAACGCACAGCAGCAGCAGCAGGAGAAGAAGAAGAAGAAGTTAGGCGATGCTGCAGTGGAGAGGACTGATGGATCACAGGTGGGAGAAGAACTGGGTGGTGTTGGTGTTCGTGGATGAGTTTGACCATGGGGTGAGGCTTGACCAAGAAGGAGCAAACTGGGCTTCATGGTGGACATCCAACTCGGACCTCAGCGGGGACGAGATCTATGAGCTGTTTGAGAAAGATAACACATGCACAGTCAGTTTCTATGGATATTAAAATGCTGCTGATGGTGCAACACGTCGAAGAGGATGGTGGTGTCGTGGTACATAAATGGACGTAAACCATGAGGGTGAGTGAACGATCTGGAAGTTGAACCGATCAGTTATCCTGCGCAGGTTGATCTACGTTATAACAAAGACTACAGATGCAAGTGCAGCTGAATTCGACCTGATGTGGGTTTTTTGGCACGCGTTGTCCACGTCTGGAAACCGAACGGAGCATCAAAGAAAACTCTCTCTGCCGCTGAAGTTGGAATATCGACAGAAGAGAAGAACGTTTTTGAACTACAAGCCACAAAACAGAAAGATTTTGAGTTATAAAACATCAGCGTGGGAGAAGATTTTTTTTTGGTCCAGTTTCTTCTGGCTGAAACGGCCACAGATTTTTACACCTGCTTTTTTTTTTTTTCAGATGTTAAATTTCAGATGCAGTTTCCTGTGATCCATCGCTGAGTCAGCAGTGATAAATCAGGTGCAGCAGCTGTTTTTGTGTGTATTTATGTTTATTTTCCACCTCTCGAGAGATAAACCTCGTGTAACTGTTTGCTGAACAGCAGCCGCTATGGCCACAAGTGGGTATTACATGCTAATAAGAAATGCTAAAACGTTAGTTAAGTGCCGTTAGTGCAGATGGCTTGTTTGAGCAACCAGGCTTCATTCAGCCCGCCTCAGATCTGCTGATGATCCACGTAAAAGAGGACAAACGCAATTCTTTAGACTGTTGGAGAGGTGGAGGTCGTCCCATTGAGCTTGACCTCCGCCTCCACTTTCCTTTTCAGACGTGGCATCCAGCACCGGCTCCAACCTTAACTAAATGATCCTCCTCAGTTGAATATGTGGAAAGATTGGACTTGATAAATGTCGAGATGTGACCCTGGTACTGAGAGGCTCACTGGTCCCGTCTGGAGAGACTGGGTGGGTGAAGTATAATATGTGACAGGCTGTAAGTCAGCAGGACGTTACAGAAGCACAGCAGAGGGCAAGTAGGCAGTAAGGCCCCGTTTAATTTCAGATCTGTGGTCCGTCTGTCACACAAGTCAACAAACTACCAGCGTGCTCTGCCAGCGTTCCTCTTGTAGATTGTGATTATTGCATAAATCAGTGACTTGATTCACAAAAGCTTTTACAGTAGAAGCTCCCACAGGAGCACAGATGGTGGTTTTATTTGAGCTCTTCGCTGGGCGACTACAGTTTACGTAAAGTATCGACATCATCGGCTTGAAATTACACAAATGGAAGGTTCATTTGCAAAAACGTGCATCTCCGTTTTATATCCATTTTCCTAGATCATGTTTTTTTATCGTGCACTCAGAGGAATATCGATAAAACAGGTGTTGGTTTGTTCATTCTGAGATTGGTGTTTGAACTCTTCATAATGTTTTTGAATTACAGAAGAGAAGAGCGAGAGTTCAGCTCCCCTAAAAGAGATCCGAGTCCTCCTGAAAACCAAAGTTTGAGTTTTTGGGGGCCCAAAAATAATGTTTTTGACTTGAGCTTAAATTTGTGTGCTTATTCTGACCTTTGTGAATCTGTTTTATAAATATAAAGATACAAAGAGGGGAAACAAAAATAAAGGTTCTGAGTTCAGAGTACTAGTAACGAAGATGATTAAAATCTATTTAAAGTTAACTCCAATGTCCCACTGTTACATGTAGTACAGAAATATGTGGACATAATGTCAGCCAGTGACTGTTTCAGAGATTAACCTCTTCACTGGAATAAAAAGAACATTCACGACATGTTAGTTACAGTCGGGCATGAATTCCTGTTCAAGTGCAGGTATTTTATTCAACAACTCAACAGTTGTTGATCAAACAGCGGGCTGTAAAACACAGTGGAAACATGAACTGTGCATTTGTGCTCATGCCAGACTCTTTGGCTTCAACACACAGACTTTACAGCAGCAGCAGCAGCAGCAGAGACGGTGAAATCCAGAGGTCACAGCTCTGTTCTCTCTCTGCTCTACATCACCGAGACCCTCAGGACCAAACATTAGCACTAATTCTCCCTCCAAACACCCAGAAATGATTTACTGATGGTGCACCGACTGCATGCTTCATCTGCATACCAACAGGTTTAGTAGAAGGATCAAGGCTGCGGTCGATTTTCATTGTGTTGGTACGAGCACTGGAATAACACATTTGTTCTTAACAAATGAAATGAATATGTGTTGACACGTTTTCATCGCATTTAAAAAAATTCACATTCCTAGTTTGAATATTGATACGATCCAGTGAGCACATGAAGTACACAACTTGTAGCAGTATGAAATCTTGTTTTATCAGCCAGTGATGTTGATGCTTCAGTAGTTCCTGGACTAAAAAGTCCTGTCTCAGGAGCTGTTGAGGGGCAGGAACCAGAACCCAAGAACCAAGAACAGTGCCTAAAAAGGCTCCTGGGTTCTTGGAAAAGATCTAATATTGAATCAGTGTCTGATGACGGAAGAGCCGAAGCAGGAGGCCATCCAACCGACTTGTTGTACAGAACAATGAGAATCAAACAAAGCTCGATGTGGTGATATTATTTTAAAGGTTTTCTGTCTGATGACAGCTTTAATGAATGATGATGATGAGTAGGGTTGCCAAGGGGTGGAACATTTCTGGTAAACGTCTGGAAACTTTCTATGGGAAGTTAAGCTCTGGAATTTTGGGAATATTCCAAATTTAGAAACTCCATGGGACTTTTTGCATATTAAAGCATATTATTGGGAATTAACTGTAAATTGGGGGTGATTTAAACAAACTGTATCATATCCAAACATGAATCTAAACATTTTGTTTTGTCATAAGCAGACATGCAAAATAAAAAAACATTTCAACAGATTTATTTGTAAGTAGAACTTTATCAAATTATTTTATTGAACAAAATATTATGTAGTCCACGAGCTCAAATGTGTGTCTTCAACAGTCTCTGTGTGCTCTGGGCTCTAAAGTGTGGTCCAGGTACAGAAATCACCTGTGCAGGTAGAGGGCGTGTGCTGTGTGCATGTGATAGCAGATATATTTAAATCTGGTTGTTTTAGTCAAGATCATGCTAAAATATATTTAAGTTCCCTGTTAAAGGGCCAACATTCAAGTTTGTAAGTTCCTGGTTTATTCCCATAAATTCCTGTTAATTCCCATAAAATCCTGTTAATTCCCATGGAAAGTTTCCAACCCTAATGATGATATATAAAGTGGCTATAATCGATGAATCTGCCGCTGCCATTGGCCGGCTTAATACTGAGTCTGTTATCTGGCCACAGCTTTACTGTTTTGGCTCACTGTAACCTTTTTTTATAACAATGTTGTAAAAACCTCCTGTACACCACCTGCTCAGCAGCAAACAGCAGATAGACACAGTTCGAGACTAACTGAACACAGTGGAACATTTAGCAGCTAAAAAGACCGATATTTCCCTCTGGAGCTGGTGGAGACCAAAAACAGAGCTAAAAGAGTAGTGACTATTGGACTTATATTCATCAGATGGACACAAACATTTACTGGCACCTAGCGAAAGGTCCTATCTAGATCTGTAAATAGAGCATCTATAGTTGTTGGAGCCTTGTTGAGATTAATCATGTACCCTGAAGTGACTACCATTAGAAGTATGTTTCTATTCCCCATGGATGAAACCCTCACATTAATTAAACATGTTTTCTTATTCGTGCCTTGACGGTTGACCCTCCCAAAGCCCCACGAGCTAATTCCTGTTCAATGTTAACACATGCAGTTCTTCAGTTTTTACACACCGGTAGTTTGGAGGTCGTACAGTTCGTCCGTTCAGCCCAGAGGAACTACAGCAGTTAACTGATAGGACTGCAGTCTGTACGAATGGAAGACGACCTGCATTGTCTGAACATATAAAAGGCTAATCTGAAGTCAAAACTGATGTTTAAATGTTTCTATCACACACCTATACTCCAGTATCTGGACCAACAATGACAAAAAAATAATTTTGAGGTATTTTGGGTAATCTCCATGGTATTGTAGAGTTTATCATTTCCTGGTAAACTCGTATAAAAAGTTGTTGATGACTCATCCTGCACTCGGGGACGGTGAAACTGGATCATGTTTTATACAGAATATATTTGCTGGTTTTCCCTCTGATGTCCTTCTGACTGCTCAGCTTCGACTCTGTGATTTCCAGAGTTTCCTGATGGACAGTGAAGTAAACAGCTGCCACCTGTAGCTGCTGTTAGCTCATGTTAGCTCAGTTTGTTAGCCGGGCTGCCTGAGGAGGTTTCCTGCTGAGCCAGGTTAGTTAACAGTTAACTCCTGGGCCTGTAACCGGACTCAGCAGCCTCTATGGACACAATGGCAGAGGAGAAAAGACTGAACAGGATGTTGACGGAGGAAGATAAGAAGAGTGAACGAGCAAGAAGCCGCCAGACGAGAGTAAATCTGGGACTGGCTTTCTCTGTTTCCTCGCCGATCACTTGCTGCCTGCTCGAAAATATCAGACATCCGAGAATATGCGTATCTTCTTACTTATGAGACTTTAATCGTACAAACCGCTCACACACAAACACACTGTCAGTGTGTCAGAGCCCCATCCTCGTGCAAACCAAGCGTTTTCACAGTAATCTGAATATAACTGACGCCTCTTAACTGTGTTAATCTCAGCAGAAAATAGTAATTATAAAAATGCTCGCTCATCAATAAATTTTCATGACGAGTAAGAAATTTTGTGCCATGATGAAATTATTTCACTGTTTACCCCCAAAAAAATACAGTTTGAATATTATTGTTGTTAACATCATCACATTATTAGAACATTAGCGAGGGAGATGCATGTTTATTGCTGAGTGAGTGACAGATATTAACATGGAGAGTTAATACATTTTAACAGTTAACGTCAGACAAATATGCTTGATGTGAATTTGTGAAGCTTCCAGATGAACTTTAATTGGAAACGCCTCAATTTTGCAGAATTATTCTACAATGATCATTTCAGTGAGTGTGCAGCGCAACAATTCAAAACTTAAAGGACATTTTTCTTAAAAACTAAAACAGTGACTACATTTCTGAGTAGATGATGATCTGAGGTGAGGATGTTGAGTTTTTGGTTCAAACACCTCTTTCTATTTATGCATTTGTGACTGTAAGTCCAGCACAAGCACTAGTTTCTGGAAAACAACCATAGATATCACCATGATGAAGGCAAGATGGCTGAAAATATGAATAAAGCATGGTACAAGCACAAGAGTGCTTGTGGTACAACCACACTCAACCACGCACTCTTCATGGTAACAAGCACTCTTGTTTCAAGGGGACTTTAAGACCAGACCAGACGGTCATGCAACCTTTTTTTTTAGCTGGTCTGTTTCACTCTGCTTCCTAATGAAAATCATAAGATCCCATTCCTTACCACTGTTTCTGTATCTGTGCTTGAACCTTCTCAGACACCCTTGAGCCCACCTACCAGCAGCTCCAGAAGATGAAGCTGGACAAGAGTCCGTTCGTGGTCGTGTCTGTCATCGGTCAGGAGCTGCTGACCCACAGTTTCCACGGCGCCTCTGTTGTGGTCCTGGAGGCCGGGCTGAAGATCGGCACATGCTCGCTAAAGTTGCGTGGGTCTGTCTTCTCGGCCCTGAGCTCCGCGTACTGGTCTTTAGGTAACACGGAGAAGAGTATGGCCTACATGCAGCAGGACCTGGAGGTGACCAAGACTTTAGGTATGGAAGAGGAGAAAGCCATAGAGTAAAAAAAAAAGGAAGTGAAGGAAACAGTTGTAATGAACGTCTCTTCCACAGGTGACCAGTCAGGTGAATGCCGAGCTCATGGGAACCTTGGCTCAGCGCTCTTCTCCAAAGGCAGTTACAGAGAAGCTTTGGCCAATCACAGAAACCAACTAGTGCTCGCCATGAAGCTCAAGGACAGAGAGGTACATTTACATGTAGATGTGTGCTTCTAAGAGTGTGAAAAATAGCGCGCTCATGTATATTCATAAGATAACATATGGTGTATATTACTATTATATAACAGAAATTCACTTGCCACTAGATGCCGCATCGGACCAAAACTACGGGTACATGCGATCAGACTCCATTGACAAAAACAGTAATTTGACTTAGCAGATAATCATGAAACACACTTGGGCTGCAAAGTAATCGTTGCGCCCACACAATCAATCAAAGAGCTTGTTTTTGCCACAGACAGACTGTGGTTGTTCATATAATTGTCGGAGAGAAGAGGATCCCTACAAAAATAGATCCTTTGTTTAACTGAAGAATATTGTTATTTCACTCAAAGCGGACAGAAACAAAATAAAACTCAACAAAACTGTCTTTGATAGTCTTTCCACGGTGTTTCCAACAATCACTAACGCTGGTTTAGTCAAAATAAACCTTTAATTCACAGAAGTAGATGAAAATATATACACAAAATGGGCTCCAACACATTCCTTGCATCTGTACATCCACTAAAAGTGTTTGTTTTTGCCACTGACAGACTATGATTGTTATTCTGTGTCTGACAACACTATGGAAAGAATCCCTACAAAAATAGATCCTTTTTAACCTGAAACAGCCATTAGTTATTTTTAGTCGCAACCAGACTCCATTGACAAAAACGTTTAACCTTGCAGACTCAGATGGTTACTCTGTGTCTTGACAACACTTTGGAAAGGTTCCCAACAAGAATAGATCCATTGTTTAACCAGAAACAGCTGCAAAAATTGTCATTTTACCTCAAACACCAACAATCACCGACTCTGGTTTGGTCTAAATGAAATCATTAACTCACATAGTTCGATGAGGAAAAACAGCTGTTTGAGTTACTATCCTTAAAACTGACTGCTCAGAGGGGAGAAGGAGTGTGACGTCAGTGAAACAGTTTGCTGTTTGTCGCTGTATTAATGTTGTAAATGTTGATATCTGCTCACACAGAATCTGAATACTGGCGCTCCTGGTTCAAAAATATGAAGTTTAAAAGAGTGTAAAAGAGTGAGTGTCTTCTTCCATCACAAAAAGATGTCTGGACGAACAGGTTGTACAGCGTTCATGCCTTTGTTTAAGAAATCTGCATGCCTGCCGAACGTAAGAGTTCCCGTTAGTGCACTTTATGATATGATAATATCAGCAGATTATCCGAGACTCTGATCTCTGGATTCATCACAACCCAAACAAACAAACTCCAGATTTTCTTTCTGGAACATCTCAGTTTTGTTCCCGAGCTGCTCTCTCACACACACACTCACTTCACGCTGTATTCAAAAGCAGTTTTTCTTCGCCTCGGGCCAAAGCTACACTCAGCGGCTTTCTTCTGAAACACTTTGGACAGTTGTGAAAACCATAGTTAATTAGATTGCTGTTACAGATTAGACTTTGGCCCCTTTATGTCTCCAAACACAAAGTAAAGCTGTCAGGTTGTTTGTGTGTGTGTGTGTGTGTGTGTGTGTGTGTGTGTTTACCTTCGTTTAACTACTCCCATATGCTCGTGAGCTCCTCGTACGTGTGTGTTCGTTTGTGTATATCTTCGTGTGTGAGCTGCTTTCTAACCTCTGCCAACAACATGTGATGCAGTGTGAGTACACAACGTTGTGTCATGGCAGATCCAATAACGTCTCACTGGACTTAATCTCATGATTGTGTGCCTGCGAAACGTTTGGACGAATATTTTATTATTGTACCAGAAGTGCAAACAACCTGACGAGTGTGTGTGTGTGTGTGTGTGTGTGTGTGTTCAATCAATGATGTTGGATGTCAGCTGTTCTTCGATCTTTATTTGTTTTCATATCTGTGTATGTGCAAATAGTTTCATCTGTGCCAGAGTTTTCAGTTTGTACACAAATATCTGCGACTACCAGAAGACAGCTCTGTCGTCAGTTAGATTAACGGCTGCCGGTGTTGACTGATCTTCTGTCTGGTGTACTGTGTGTGTGTGCGATGTTGGAGCTATTTTCTGGGAGGGGGTCGGACTGGCAACAAAATCCCCCCTCCCCCAAAAAAAGACAAAATTAATCATGAAATAGTCTTACCTAATGTGATCTCTATAAACAGTTCTGTAGCCAAGGGACGATTCATACTGTAGAATCATAGACAGTCTAAAGAATGGACGAAGTATCCGTGACAGGTTTCTGAAGCTCAGTGTGGTCGCTTTGGTCGCCGCCATCTTGGCAGTCCTGCCCCGCAGCCTCCTGGGCTAATCGAAAAATCAGCAAAGACGTGAACCTGAGGCGGGCTGAATGAAGCCTGGTTGCTCAAACATCATCATCCACCTGTCAATCAAAGCGTCCACGCTCTTAATCCTGCATAACTTTAAGCCTTGATATAATTTGCCCTGTAGGTTCAACATCGTCTTTGTTTGGAAGCTCACTGTCTGGAAACAGAAATAAACACATGTAACACAGCAGAAGCAAACACACGGTGAGAGATATGGATTTCTGTTGATGACCATGTTTCAGTCGCCTCAGGCCGTGCACCTGCGGAGGCGAAGCTCAATAATCGTCTGTCAGCAACGCAGACGTTCAACCCTCAGAGAAGCTCCGCTGTCTGGGTTCAATCCTGAGATTCAAGGTGAAAAAACGACATGTGAATGTGTGTGTGTGTGTGTGTGCAGAATGAATAGTCAGACAGTAAAGTGTCAGAAAAGACAAACATAAAGAAGCATGGACATAAATATAAGCAGACACGCTGTATTCCTGTCGGTCGCTCGCTGCTTTCATGAAAATGAACCTGCTCAGACGCTCATTCGTCTTACTGACAGCTGTTCAATCGGCCTCTCCGGATCCAGGATGCAATCACATGCTATTAAGTGGCCGTGAGTGTGTGTGTGTGTGTGTGTGTGAGGGTTCAATGAAGCCTTTAAGAGCATTATAGTGGCTGTGGGACAAAACTGTACATTAGAAACATCAGCTAACAGCTGGGAGACACAACAACCTGCCAACAAAATGAATCAAAAGATACCAGCAGATAATAACAGAGTTTAAATCCTGTTGATGCTACGCTGACCTGTAATGTAATGCAGAGTGTTAGTGTTTGTACCGCAGGCCGTTTCAGGCCGAGCGGAGCCAGTGTTGTGCCAGAACCGGAGCCAGGGGCAAGCGAACATTATAACCGCTATAAACTGCAGCTGCTGTTAGCTAATGTTAGCTCAGTTTGTTAGCCGGTGCTGCCCGGACTGTGAGGCCAGAGCACTGTTGTTGTACCCACAGGTGTTTTGGACCACCATGAAGAGACAATTTCTAACAGAGCCGGTGTCGTGCTAGAACCAGAGCTGGGCAAGTAGGCAATGTAACAGGGCTCAGCAGCCTCTATGGACATAATGGCGGAGGCCGAAGAACCGAGTTGACGCAGGAGGAGAACTCATTTCTTCCTCGAGCCCACGCTGAGGGTTAAGAGCTCGTATATTTTGGCCGATGGAGCGTCGCTTTTTTAAAACCTCCTGCATCTCTCACGGCCACTTTATCGAGCGGGCGATGCATCGCCACCGCTGATCTTCCTACGTCACTATTCGCAACATTATATAATAATATAGCGCAATGACAGGTTGCATATTACAAGTCATTTTATGACAGGGCTTGTCAGTCTCTCCATTTTTTTCATATATATATAAAAACACAGACATAAACAACGCTGTGTACCAGCTCACAGTCACAACATGATTGGATTTTTTTGTGTGTTTTCTCGTGCTTCTCGGGGAAACATCACGTCCTTGTGGGAAATCAAACACTCGTCCGGCCCGGTTGAATGTACACACAGAGGCCTCCTCGTCATTTATTAAATCTCCCTTTTCTGCCTCGGAGATGTGTCAACTGGATTTTATGTGTTTACACTCATCACTTTGCTGGGAATTGGGATTTCGAGCTGGTGTGTGCTGCGGTCTTCCTTCACACACACATGAACATGAACAAGAAATGAAAAGAGCAGTGTGTCCTTGTGTTAATTAGAAAGCGGCAAAATTCCACTAGAAGGTCAGTTTGTCTGTTTTCAGTGACAGTTTTTAGCGTTCATTAAGGCTTAAAGGGACGCGATATCGGTATGTGTCTTGAACTATAACATCCGTTTTTCATCCTTAACTCCACAAAATGGAGCAAAGATTCAGATCCTCTCTATTAAAGGCACTGAGGAGCTTCCAGTGGTGGAAAGTAACAAAGTACATCGATTCAAGAAGCGTACTTTAGTGCAGTTTTGAGATATTTGTACTTAACTGGAGTATTTCTAGACTTTAGAAGTAAATATTGTACTTCACTACACATATCTGACAGCTTTAGTCACTTATTTGATTAAGCTTGAGCGTGTGTTGCACCCCCTTACCGCAAAGCATTGCTGCTAGCACTATGAGCTAGTGTCAGCATCTACATTACAGGGATCGAACACAACCTCTGAAACCAATGGTGTCCAGTCTAAAAGGGAGTACAGCAGCCTACTGAGGTGGTTTTCTCGCCGGGTTTGGCTCCTGGCATCCCAGGGTTGAGTCAGTTCAGTTAGCTACAACAGTTAGAAGTTCACTACTTAGCAATCTTTCCTTCAGAAAAGTCCGTAAATCACCTCGGTATAGTGTAACGTTATTCCCTGTTGGTTCTCAGAGGCTGTGCTCAAACCCGGTCCAGTCCAAGTGAGCCCGGTTCTGTTGCCTACTAACAGCAGATTCAGTGATCCAAATCGCTAAAGTTGTGCTTTTGTACAGTAATCAGTGAGGCCCGGCTCATAGATGACTGTAGCAGCCCTCACAGTCATTCATAGACTGGATCAAACAGGAAGCACTCCGCTCCGGCGGCGTCCAAAGAGCGTCAAAAGCGTTTCATTGGATGTGAAATTAGTACACGCACCAGTGCAGGATGACATCATCAACAACTACCACGAAGAATACCTGAAAACACTGAAAACATGACTTTGTGTCAGTGTTGGACAGATACTGGAGGACAGAGGACAACATAAATTGCGTCATTCTGCAGTTTTATTGTTTATTTATCGTCGCCTGCAGTGTCTGAACTTATTACACAAACAAACACCTCCGACAGCCTTCACAGGAGACATGGCACCAGTGATAATGATTCCAATCTGTTGAACACAGCTTATATCTGTGAACACACAGCGTGATGTAATTATCAATAAACCCTGTCCTGGGGTATAGACTCTCATTGTAAGGATGATCTCCTCTATGCAATCACGGTGACGATAATTAAGTTAGAGACTCTGTGAACAAAAACACAGTCGCGGTCTTTGTGTCAGAGCTGGCAACGCGGACTCAAACCCAACACGCCCAGAAATGAAAATATGGATTTGACCTTTCAGAGCACACGGTGAGGGACAGCGAAGAATGAAGTCAGAGACTGTAATGAAATGTTTGCAAGTTTAAAGAACGTGAGGGAGAGGAGGAGAAGAAGCTATGAATTATTAAAGAGGAGGTTATTAGCATGTTCGTTATTCAGGCATATCCTCCCCCCAACACACACTCTTGACACACACAGAAACACAAGAGTTATCTCTCTTCTAGAAGAATCTAATTAAATAATAATTAAACAAATACTAAATATGATGCTTGTTCTCCCTCTGATGTCCTCCAGCTGCTCTGCTGTTAGCTGTCAATAGAACCGAGTTCAGCTTCTCTGAGTCAGGCAGGGAACAACTTTACACTGCCGAGGTGATTTACAGACTCTGAGAAGCGAACTGCTGTGCCAACTGTTGTTAACTCGGTCGGTCAGAATGGTGGACTAGCTGGCAGACATCGCATGGCCGTCATTGGATCCACAACATGAGCACTAGTCTGGGTGCTGCTCATTAACTGATGATGGTGAGACTGAAGTTGTATCATCCTGCACCAGACGTCTTTAAAGATCATTAATCATGTTTATTCTTCTGCCAATGGATGAAGGACTGAGCTTTATATATGTGATGTTACAGTGCATCTAATATATAAGTCTCATCATCCTGTGAAATATATTAGATACCAGAAACGTTTTCTAGTCTGTTTAGTTTGATTTTAATATAGTTTATGCCAGGCATGTCCAAAGTCCGGCCCGGGGGCCAATCACGGCCTGCGGTCAGATTTCACGGCCTGCGGTCAGATTTGTTTTTATAATGTATTATTTACGGCCTGCTACGATTGTCAGATACTGTGACAGATTTGGGATTTTTGGTTGACATGATAACGTTAACCTCTGTAGATGTGACGCGAAATATTACTTTCTGAATGATTTTGTGAAAGACAAGAGCAAGAGTGAGACGTTTTAAACTTAAATGCTGACAGACTTTGCATTACTCATAATAAGTCATGTTTAGAGTGAACATGAGGTTCAGATTTGTATCAACTTCATCCAAGTTTAATGTGTTCATACAATTTATTCTGTTATCTGACTCCAGATGTTAAAGAAAGAAGAAGTTAAAAGAAGTTTGGACACCTCTGGTTTATGTAGTGTTTGTGTATTTTTGTGTTGTGTGCACAAATGTGTTTGTTTGTGACACAGCACACACTGATAAATGGGAGATATGTCAATACACACTGTGGCGCTCTTGTCTTCATTTCCCTGCTTAATTTGAAACAGACTTCCTCGGACCTGACAAATATTTCCCGTGACGCCTTTCAGCGCTGATCAATA
The DNA here is from genome assembly GCA_036365135.1 of Miichthys miiuy. Classification (NCBI taxonomy): domain Eukaryota; kingdom Metazoa; phylum Chordata; class Actinopteri; family Sciaenidae; genus Miichthys; species Miichthys miiuy. The sequence goes on along the minus strand of CM071619.1, from coordinate 21,008,230 downwards.
CCAATAACCTTAAGATTAGTTAGCAAATGAGGAGGCAGGTTTCAAATTACTAAAGCGAGAGTGCAGGAGCGCAGCGACCGTTTCTCTCTCCGTCTAATCAGAGAAACAGTGTGTACAAGAGGGAACTGACACAATCTGTATGTCGGTGTGTTTATGTGTGAGTTCATAGCCCTGTTTTTAGTGCATGTGTGAAGGCGACAGCAGTGTGAAACACACATGATTTGCATGGGATTATGCCTGAAGAGGGTCTGTAATTAGCAGGAAGAGCGGTGCTAGAAATCATTAGAAGGCTCATAGTGCTATAAAAGTGTCTTAGGTGCTAACTAAAACCTAGAACCTGAGCGGTGTTGGCGCAGGGTGAGACTCTCACAGCAGGGTCTAATAGGATGTGAAAGATTAGCTTTCACTCCTGTAGCCTCCAATATGTGTGAATCTTCTCCATTTGGAGATGGGAAGGTGTGATGTCCCCTCTCCTTTTACAGTCTCTCTAACCAATGTCCTCTTACTGTCAGGCTGCTATAATCAGGAGACCTTCAGATGTTGATGTGCTTGTCAGGGACGCTTCCTATTGTCCAGATTCTGAATTTCATTTCTATATGGAACAGTGTGAGACGTATTTGCTTCTTGGTAGAGGGAGAGCATGTTGTCCACTAATCAAAAGATTGGCGGCTCGATCCCTGCAGATTGCTTGTCGATAGTGAACCCCAACCCTGAAGGCTCCCCCCATGAGTGGTTGGAAGGCTACAAAGGTGCCATATAAGTACAGTCCATTTACCATCCCTGCAGAGTTCAATCTGATCAAACTCCCACCCATTTTCTACTGCTTACCCGGGGTCTGGTCAAGATGGCAGCTGACCAAGAAGGATAGTCCAGGTGTAACGTTGTCCAGACTCCTTACCTTGCTGGATTCACAAGATCACGAGAGAATCCAGCCTTCCAACCGCTCATGGGGGAAGCCTTCAGGGTTGGGGTTCACCATCGACAAGCAATCTGCAGGAATCGAACCACCGATCTTCTGATTAGTGGACAACATGCTCTCCCTCTACCAAGAAGCAAGTACGTCTCACACTGTTCCATATAGACCATCTTCAAGATTTGCCGTTGTGTCCATGGGGTCCGTGGTTCGGACCAATCAGTCTCCAATGAGGAACTACTAACGCTAAATGTGACGCAACAAGAAGCAAAGGAGCGAGCAAAGAACTGGACTGAAAACATGTTTTTGTTCTTCTCCTTACTACCGCATATGGTTTGCTGATTGGACCTCTTGAGCCTTTGATGGACAATAATAGAAACATGGCTCATCCACTCACCTGCCAAGTGTTTATTTGAAAGTGCCTGGCCATTGCTACACAGTATCTTTCCAGATGTTGCGTCAGGGTTGGAGGATCCCGAAATGACCCCAAGCCAGATGAGATATATCATTTTCCAGCGTGTTCTTGGTTTGGTAGTTGGACATGCCTGAAAAACCTTCAAAGGAAGACATCCAGAAGGATCCTGATCTGATGACGAACCACCTGAACTGGCTCTGCTTGACATGAAGGAGCAGTGGCTCTGTTCCGAGCTTCTTCTGGATGCCTGAGCACCTGACCTTATGTCAAAGCAGAGCCAACCCTTTGGAGGAAGCTAATTTCGGCCACTTGTATCCTTGATCTTGTTCTTTAGCTGTTTACATAATGCTCATGACCAAAGGTGAGCGTTGAAACATAGATCAATGATACATCGAAAGCTTTGCCTTCACGAACCCCAGGACCCCAAGATATTTGAACTTCTTCACATGGAACAGCAACTTGCACCCAACCATGAGGTGGCTGTTTTTTGCAGAGAACTACGACTTGGACTTGGAGATGTTGACTCTCATCATGACTGCTTTATACTCAAGTGCAAACCGCTCCAGTCCACGTGAGAGGTCACGTTCTGATAAAGCCAACAGAACCACATCATCTGCAAAGAGCAGAGCATTTCTGAGGTCTCCAAACTGGACCTCCAGCTGAGCATTGAGTGTATAGAAATCACAGTCTGGCAGAACAAGCACTGAAAACATGCTAATCAAACTTTTACATGCAAGATTGCGAGACTCTCCAATGTCCAACCAGTTTGAGAGATCCAAAATGTTTGTTCTAATTAATTCTGTATTTTTCTGCATTCAGTTTTGAAAGTAAATAATTGTTACTTTGTATTTTGATGCTCATGCTTTTGTACTTGTTTTTACTTGTACATGCTTCATGATTAAATAATCTAAATGAAATGTGTGTAATAAGTTGTGTCAGAGGACATTCTGTCCTCTGTCCTCTACCACAGAAATTGTCCTGCGGTCCATTTAGCGAGTGAGTTGGTTCATTTGTCACAGGCAGACTCACTCAGTCTCCGCCCGTTCGAGTCCTGCTTGAGTGTGGTTTGATGAGGCTGGTTGCACACAGTAGCATCAGGGGCCGTACTAGGTCTGACCTCCAAGCTCGCTGCTAAGTGCTTGGCATTGAGGCGATATTTCAGGCTGCAGTACTCCAATGGTAAGACAATAGACCTTTTTAACAGAAGCCATTTGACATGAAATAGTAGGGTCAACACAGGTGTTTCCAATGATGCTAATATTGTGAAAAAGGTCTACTCCTTACTTAAATTAGTAAGTACTTCTTTAATCACTGACAATGTTCTTTACATCCACAACAACATTAAAGCTGCACCTCTTGTTTTTGTGTGTTTACTGGGATGGTTTCTTTCTTTGCTGGGTTTGAAACCAACCAGTTTTTGTCTGTGTGATTTCAGGCTGCGTCCGATGCCCTCAGCAGTCTGGGCCATGTGTACACAGCTATCGGTGACTACCCCAACGCACTGGCGAGTCATAAACAGTGTGTGCTGTTGGCGCGACAAACCCAGTGCCAGCTCTCTGAGGCTCGCCAACTGGGCAACATGGGCGCCGTGTACACAGCTCTGGGAGACTTCACCAATGCTGTTCAGTGCCACGAGCAGCACTTGGACATTGCAAAGGTACAGTACTACGTCTAAAGCTTTTCACAACCTCGCTCTCACAAAGTATGCTCCACGAAAACCAGCAATTAATGTATCTACTAACAAGTATTGTGTATGTATCAGGGCCTGAATATCTTTTTCCTCTGTGCCTGTTAAGATAAATGTTTGCCAGTTTGGCCAGGGACAGGGAGAACAAAAAATAGTAACAAGCATACTTACTTTTGCTGCGTTGATCTGGCAAAATCTGGAAAGTGGAGCCGGTCTTTTGTACTTCAGAGGTCGATTAAATGATGAGGAACAAGTGGTGAGGTGATCAGGCAGGTGAGAAACATCACTCACATCTGGAGCCAGCCTCAAGTGGACGTTTGAGGAACTGCAGTTTTTTTGGCACTTCACAGCCACGGCCACTTGATTTTGAGTCAATCACACATGCACCGTCCTGCTGCCACAAATACTCACTTAGAGCACCAAATGTGGATTAATCCGCAGCTGGAAATAGTCCCCAACAAATGCACAATTTCAATTCGCTTAACAAGACTTGAGACAACAAAGAAGCAGCCATATATTCACAAACAGGCCAAGATGGATATCCCATGCAGACATACCCCAGCTAGAGGCACTTATTGAATATAAAGCCATGCAGTAATTGAGTTTAGGATTATTACAGAGAGAAGTGTAATTTGTATTTCAGGACTATGATATATATGTAAACATGATGGCTGCTTATTTGTGGGGTGTTTTTGCATTATGTTACATCTCTGGATGGAGTTTTTCCCACATTTTAACACATCTATCACTTGCTGAACACTTTCTTTTATAACAAAGTAATTGCATTTTTCCCAAAGAACATCATGTGTATTCAGGACGCCGGTTATGAAGCCTGTAAATATTTGAAGTACCACAGTGCAGCTCTTCATGCAAATGTTACACAAACAAACAAACAAACATGGCAAAAGACAATAATCTGTCCACATTTCACTTTTTATGTTCTTGAGTTGTAAAAAATTGCAAGCGAGCCAGACACCGGAGCCAACATCATCTCACTCTTTGTAGCTTCCTCTCTTAACTTACTAATTGACCATCTGTTGACAATCACATTTGTACCAGAATAAAGGTTCCCTAATTAAAATCTCTCTCTAGTTTCTAAAGTTTGTTTGTTGTGACAGTTTAGGTCTCTTTAGACGGAAATGTTGCAGATTGTAACGTATAAAAAAAGTCTATCTGTTTCATATGCGTGTGGGCAGAATTTATTTTTTGTTATACGGGTCTTTGTGGAGATATTTAATTTAATTTCAAGCTAAATTGTCCTCGTTTGAATTGCTTTAAATTATTTTGTTCGAGGGAAGAGAAGCATTAGAAATATCTGATCTTTGAGTCTGTAACAGAAAATGTTCAAAAAAAGCCGCAGTGGTAATTTCTGAATAATAATGAAACGATGTCTTTGGCAGACTTTGGAGAACCGGCGTGAGGAGGCACGGGCATACAGCAACCTGGGCAGCGCCTACCACTCTCAACGTGACTTCGATAAGGCCATATCGTACCATACACGAGTACTGGAGCTGGCACAGGAGCAGGGCGACAGAGCCATCGAGATGAGGGCATATGCTGGTCTGGGGCACGCTGCCCGATGCATGCAGGTAGGTGTAAATCCAGTCATTAAAGTCGTGGTTAACTGAATCACACCGGGGGTATTCTGCCGTTCTGTACGTGCTGTTGATTGTGTGACAGGTAAGCATGAATAATGTTTGTTTTTCCTGTGATCGTCAGGACCTGGAGAGGGCTCGTCAGTACCACCAACACCAGCTAGAAATCGCCCAGGAGCTGCAGGACAGAGCAGCTCAGGGCCGAGCCTCGTCTAACCTGGGTAGGTTAATGTCACCACAGAAGTATTTAAATCTCTGTGAGCGTTTTAGATAGTGAATTATGAGTTTGTTTGATGGTTTAAATGTCACTAAATATTGTAGGGGAAGTAGAAATATGCAGTAGCGTGGAGGTGGGAGCAACTTTGGCTGTATTTGATGTGGAGTTTGGACTTATATGATTAATATTTGATTTACTACTTTATATCTAGTTACTAAGCTCCAGCGTCCCCCATGCCCTTCTCCAACCCTCCATCCCCAACACTCAACCTAAACCCGTCCAGGTCTGTATGGCCATATCTTTGCCCAAATTCAGGTCACCACACGTGGGTCAAAGGTCGTCCAACTGCGGCCAATTCTCCACTTAAATCGGCCCAAGTCAACACACCCAAAACTTGAAGCTGAATCTGGCAACTGTTTCTGGGCCAGAATTGGCTGAGCTTTGGTGAGTCCCTGCCAAAAACACAGTCCGGTGCGCCAGCAACAGCTGGCTACCTGGGATATTATTAAAACCTGAAATTCATCTGCACACCTTCAAGTTCCGATAAGTTGGTGAGTTAGTTGCCCAAACTACATCCCATGTGTGGATTGGAGGGCTGGACCGGGTGCAGATCCAATCAGGATCTTCAAGCTCTTCAGGAAGCAATGATGATAATGGCCACGCCTTTACCAGCTGGAGCCAATCAGGAACAAGGGAACCACACACCTAGCTCAAGAAAGCTTAAAGATAGTAGGAGTGTTGGTGGCAGCCGTAACAATATTATATTACATTTCTGCCATGATTTAGAGATAGAGTCCTTTAAATGAATCATATTTAATTGATCCATCCATGTTATGTTGCTTGTCCAGGCTCAGGTTTGAGTTAATTTCATTAATATCAATAGGAACTCATGTTTTATGATGCAGGGAAACACTGAAAATATGTGATAATACAGTAAATAACTCCAGGCCTTATTGTCCCTACTGGTTTTATTAAAAAAGTCTTAAATTTAACGTGGTCAACCCTGCAGAAACCTTGACAACTTAAGATGATTATAGCTTAAGTGCATTAATAACAGTGCTATTTACAGTTTATACTATTGTGGAAATAACACTAACAAGTACCTCTGACTCCACTTGTATGTCTTTTCTTGTATTCTGTGTGAATTTCATTTTCCAAAAGTGGAAGATTTGATGCAATTTTAGATAAAATGTTAAATTTCTTCACAGTTTTCCCTCAAAAACTTTAACCTAACAGATGTAGACGTCTTCTTACTCTTTCTGATTGGAAAGCTCCATCATGGTTTGTGTGCAGCAGCTTTTACCGTCACTGCTGTCGCCACTGAGACTCAATACACTGACTGAGTTCTTGTCCTGGACCGACTCAATCTGCATCGATCAACAGCATCGAGTTCACAGACAATGGACTCTTCATTTGTTTGATTTGAGCCGTGGTGGAAAGTGCATAACAAATGTATACAACACATTACCGTACACACACTTGCATGTACTCTTACACATGTATGCATGTTGTATTCAGTGTCGTGCCAGAACCTGAGCTGGGCAAGCAGATAACGTAACCAGGCTCAGCAGCCTCTATGGACATAATGGCAGAGGAGAAGAGAGTGAAGAGGACGTTGACGGAGGAAGCTAAGAAGAGGAAATGAGAGAGCGAGCGAGCGAGAAGCCGCCGGACAAGAGTAAATCTGGGACTGACTTTCAGTCACGTCGCTTTAAGACAGCGCATTAACCAAAATCGCAGAGTTGTAGATCATGTGATCACGTGACGGTCCTACTCACCCGTCATCTTATCTGCCCTTTGAGGGCGCTATCACATGACTCCAGTAGTGTCTCTCCGGCCAATCATCGCTCATGTTTTATTAACCGGGTTTTGTTTTCTGCGGCCGCGGTGATATCCGAGAGCGAGTGAACCCGACTCCACCGCTGAGTGGACAACTCGCCACTGTGTGTGTGTGTGTGTGTGTGTTTGTGTGTGTCCTGCATTACAGCGGTAATCTGAGCTGCAGTTGGTCTGAACACGATTGGAAATGAAGACGTCTGCCGAGCGTCTTTGTTTCGTGGCGTTTGCTCCTCGCCGCAGAGCCACTTTGAATATCTGAGTCTTGTGTTGGCTCTCTATTATTTGCCGTCTGAATTAATCAAAAGTCAAGCGCGCAGCACACACTGGAGGCTTTGATGTGAGACTAATAGGCTATCGCTGAAGTCGCTGACACTCTCCTGACAGACAAGCTTCAGTCTGCGGTTCAGATCAATGATTCAGATCATCATTTATGGATGATACTTTTCTCGGGCGCTGAATGCTGACTTGACAACCCTTCATTCTCCTCTCCTCTTTTCTCTCTTCCTCTCCTACCATCCTTTGTTTCCTCCTACTCACTTCTCCTCTTATTTACACCATCGTTTCCTCTTCTCCTCCTCTCTTCTCTTATTTCCTCCTCTCCTCTGTTGTCTCCTCTTATCCACTGCACTAATCTTCTCTTTTTTTCTGGTTGTGTCTTCCTTCCTTGTTTCCTCCTTTCCCCTCCTCTCATTTCCTCCCTTGTCTCCTCTCCTCTTATCTAATCTCTTCTCGTCTCCTCCCAAGTCTGCCTGTTTCCTCTTATCCTCTTCACCTTTGGTTCCTCTTCTCCTTCTCTTGCCTCCTCCCTTGTGTCCTCCTCTCCTCTGCTCTGCTCTGCTCTCTTTGCTCTCCTCTCCTCTCCTCTCCTCTCCTCTCCTCTCCCCTCCTCTCCTCTCCTCTCCCATTTCCTCCTCTTTGGTTCCTATTCTTCCTTCTTTTTCCTCCCCTTGCCTCTTCCCTTAGGTCCTCCTGTCCTTTCCTCCTCTCCTCTCCTCTCCTCTCCTCTCCCCTGCTCTCCCCCTCTCCTCTCCTCTCCTCTCCTCTCCTCTCCTCTCCTCTCCTCTCCCCTAATCTTCCCTGTTTCCTTTTATCCTCTCCTCCTTTAGTTTCTTTCTCCTTTCTTGTTTCCCCCTCTTGTCTCTGCCTTGTTCCCTCCTCTTCTTTCGTCTCCTCTCTTCCTTTACTTCCCCCCTTTCTCCTCCTCTCATCCCCCCTTTGTTTCCTCCTCTCATTTCCTCTCTCCTCTCCTCTCCTCTCCTCTCCTCTCACACAGTATCAACCTAAATCAACCTACATCAGTCTCCAGATATAATTTATTCACAGCTGTCTCTCTCTGTCCAAAAATATCTTCACCGGGGCGTTGACGAGTTGTTGTGGATCTCCTCAGTGATTTGTGACGGTACCACTTAAAGCTTAATTACCACTCTATTTTCACCACACTCCAGTAATGACAGAACAGCAGCTTTAATGGCTGTTTTCTACCTTGTGTGTAGTGACTTCATCTGAGAACAGAGAGGAGAGACGTCACACGGTCGTTTTCTGCAGTGAGGTCAGCTGGAGCTCGTATGGTGGTCCATGTTAATATGTCTGTCCATAGAGGCTGCTGAGCCCTGTTTACATTGCCTGCTTGCCCAGCTCCGGTTCTGGCACGACACTGTCTCTGCTCCCCGGGCTTGAAAACATCCTCTTCTTCCCAGTAGTCCAAAACTAACACTCTCCCCCGGTGCTGCCCCGGAGCTCACAGTCCAGGGCAGCCCGGCTAACAAACTGAGCTAACATCAGCTAAAGCACAGTTGTCAGCAGTTTACTTCACTGTCCATCATAAACTCTGTAAATCACAGAGAGTTGAGGCGGAGCAGCCGGAGGACATCAGAGGGAAAACCAGAAAACATTTTCTCCATAAAATATGATCCAGTTTCACCAAAATCAGTGAAATAGTTGGTGGTGTGTGACTTAGTGCCGTAAAGCGTTACGTACTTCATCAACACGATTTAAACTCATCGTATGTATTTTTTCCATTAGTGCAGCTTTAAATTAATAAACAGATAACAGCTTGTTGCTCACGTTTGCCACACCCAGTTCACTTCACTGATGAATGAGCATTTTCCATCCCACTGTGACAAAAAAGGGGGACCGCAGATCAACACTCCCCTCCTCTAATCGCGCTGTGCTGTCTCAGCCGAAAAGCCTGTCATCAGATCGCACCTAATTTTCCACGCCTCTAATCCTCACAGCTCTGCTCTTTTCACACTGCGTCCCCCCGCCTCCACCCTTCCCCTCCGTCAGGGAATCCCACCGCCCTGCAGAATATCTTCACCCTTACGCCTCGGAGGAGAAGATGTGTGGGTTTTAACTTGAGGGAGATTGTGTATCTGCACATGCTCACGCCTGCGTTAGCAAGAGTTTAAAGAGGATGGGTGTAACTGTAACTCTGCCAACTCTGCAGGCTTCTCTGTAATCCTCTTAGAGCGAGACCACGATGAACGAGGTCTCCCTTTTCCTTATCGACAAACTCCTCTTCGAAACACAGTGTGTTGAGTCACTGGATTTATTCTCTATACGTACAGAAGCAAAGATGTAATGTGTATGCACAAAAAACATGCATGCACCATGTCTTATGCATAAATTGGCATTTATATAACCAAGTCTTTCACACAGACAGTTTTCTGGAGTGTGAAATGTTGGAGTGGAAATGAAAAATAAAGAGAAACAGCATCAAATATGCATCATTATTCTTTTAGGTTCTTAACCAGTTTCAAGCGTGAATGACTCCCGTCTCCAAAATCCCAATTAAAGATGCAATTTCATTTTAATTAATTGCTTTTTGTGCTGCCGGTTTTATTATTCTTTTGTTCAATCTGGTTTTGTCGTTTTAATTTGACGTCTTATTTTCCGTGTTCGTGTTCTTTGTAAAGTGCTCTGTAAGTTCTTCAGCTTGAGTTCCCTAAATTATCATTGATTACCTCTCTGAAGCTTGATGGCGATGGCGAAGATGATGAGACATCACAGATGACGGCTGTTCACAGGTGTGCTTGTGATGAAATATTGAATTCATCGCCTATAAATAGCTGTAGCATGTGTATTGATCTCGCATACGTTTATTTAGATGACTTCGTCAATACAACACAAACATTCAGGGAATCCGTGCAGCTCTTTTCATCACCGTGCATGCGCAAACCTTTGATTAAATGGGTGTCTACGTCGATATGTTGTTAATTGTGGGTGTTTGGAAACCAGGCGTATACATGTGCACACAATTTCACAATGATGGGTTCCAGAAAACAGAACAACCAAGTTGAAGGCTGGCATTGTTCTGAGTCTGTTCTCAGTGCTTTCTGATTCCCCTACCGTGACCGATCAGCCATAACATCATGCCCACTGACAGGTGAACTGAACACTGATTATCTTGTTATCATGGCACCAGCAACATGCTCAGTTGGTGGGATATGTAACAAGTCACAACATTTTGTCCTCAAAGTTGACGTGTTAGAAGCAGGAAAAATGGGCGAGCAATAGTTACGACTGGGTCGCCAAAAGTGTAGGTCTTGTGGTCTGCAGTGGAAGTCCAAGGAAGGCGGGCGACAGGGTCATTGACGGTCAAGGCTCATTGATGCATGTAAGGAGCGAAGTGACGAGCTACTGTAGCTCAAATCAAAAAGTTAATGCTGGTTCTGATAAAAAAAGATCTCAGAACACACAATGCATAGCCCCTGTCCACTGCTGAAAGTACCGACAATGGGCATGTGAGCAACAGAAGTGGACCCTGGAGCAATGGAAGAAGGTGGCCTGGTCTATGAATTCTTTGACCTGAGGAACACAAGGCACCAGGATGCACCATGGGAAGAAGGCTATGGGCTATGTTCTGCTGGGAAACCTTGGGTTGTGCCATTCATATGGATGTTTAACACCTACTGACCATGTACCATTTCATGGAAATGGTATCTCCTGATGTTAGTGGCCTCTTTGTGCCCTGCCATGAAACAAAAACAGTCCAGGAATGTATTGAGGAACACAACAACGAGTTTAAGGTGTTGACTTGGCCTCCCAGATCTCAATCCAATCGAGCATCTGTGGGATGTTCTGGACAAACAAGTCCAATCTAATCCAAAAATCACAATTTACAGGACCTAAAGGATCTGCTGCTATCGTCACGCTGTGTAAGGTCTAGTGGAGTCCGTGCCTCGACAGGTCAGGGCTGTTTTGGTGGCAAAAGGCGACCTACACAATATTAGGCAGGTAGTTATAATGTTATGGCTGATTGGTGTTTAGTTTAATTTGTTTCATCAGCTGCAGTTTTTAGCAGACACTCCTGAAACAGCAGTACATTTTGGGGACTATTTTCAGCTGTGCATTAATACATAACTGGCTCTTTAGTGAGTATTTGGGGTTGCAGGACAGTGTTGGACGATTGAATCAAAATAAACTGTGTGGTGACGATAACTTGCATAGACAATATACGTTAGTAGGATCAGTTCATTGTTGGTTTCAGTCTTTGGTCTTTCAGACCTGTCCACAATAGTACAACAGAGCTGGAATTATGCCAAGGACTTACCGTTAACGCTCTGTGAATCAGACCACCGTCTCCGTCCTGACTCTCTCTCTGCACACAGTCTGACATGAAAGCCACATGTAACCTCTTCCATCTGGTGTCTCGACACCCCCCGTATCCCCGTTTCCCCCCATCTCATCTGCCCCGCTCTGTGTCCTGACTGTAGAGATGATAGATTTTAGCATAGATGAGAGTTTTATTTGGTTTTAAGTTTTCTTTATGTGGCAAATATAGACCATTCTGTCACTAAGTATATACATCACACAACGAGCCGAATCCTGTGAAGATGGCCTCCGCCTCTTACACCTCCCGGCTAATCTAAAAATGGGCAAAGATGTGGATCATCAGAGGAGCTGAGGCGGACTGAATGACTTTGTCAGTAGCCAGATCAGTGTGTATTATTTATTTATTTATTAACGTTGCTTTGTGTGCAGTTCCCTTCAGGAAAAACACAAAACAGAAATCAGACTAAAAAGGTGAACATATTGCAAAGGTATATGTGTAAACTAATCCTGTAAATCTAGCTTTGTTAGCTCTGATTTGGACCTTTATTAGACTGAGATAACCCAGTTAATGTGTTTTCATGAGAGTTTTGCCTCAATGTGCTTATAATCAGGTTATTAGTAATTGCAAGATGGAGGAGTTGCAGTTAACCTTACCTCCAAATGAGCAAACACACGTTTAATATATGAGAATTTTATGTTTTTAAGGTGTGTGTGCTCGTCCTATTGCCTTCTTCCTCTCTGCTTGTGTCTACTTTGTCTCTGTAAACTGGCCTGTTGGTCGTAGGGAAGACACATCATCACACAAAAAGTTGAGGAGGCCACTGGGACTGAAGTTTTTCCACTTCCTCTTCCCTGGATAGAGAGGCAGTCGAAGGCTGTGTGACTCTCCTCTGGATCTCTGCATAAGCAGTAATGAAGTTTGAAGATCCAGAGCTGCATAAGTTATTAGAGTTGTTGAATTCAGCCCCTGTAGCTTTTTAATTATTAACTGCGCAGCGCTGATATCTTTTTTAAGGTTCGGAAAGGGCGTGTTCACATGCACATACATGTTTTCCTCTGTGCATCATATTGGAATTTAACAACTTAGCTAAAAGACATTCACACGTTTCTTTGTGGGTTTTGTAGTGACAGCTGAGGTTGTTGTAGAGGTGATTTTTGACTTGCGGACTTTGCATACAGCTGATGTCTTCATACTGTTGTCATTGACAACATAATCCTTGAGTCCAAATGTTATTATTTTTGGACTATAGCACTCTCCATGATAGCTGGCTTAAGTGTTGTCCTCTGATGGTCTGCTGCATCCTCGCAGGTTGCCAGATTTGCTCGCACTAGAAATCACTCAATCACGTTTCAACCGTAACTTCTCTAAATATCTAGAGATTTTCAAATTTTTAATGAAATTTGCGTCATCTATCTCAAGTCTCAAGCCTTAAATACCAAATCAAAGTCAAGTCTTTTATCAGTGTTAGTCGAACAAGTCTCAGGTTCTCGAATTTGCGACCGGAGTCAAGTCATTTGTTTCAAGTCCCTGACCTCTGTGATTTCCCCAGCGTTTGCAGCAAGCTCTGCTAATTAAACCAACGTTGGATGAATGAATTAGCAGAGCGGTAGATCTCGGAGTTGGATACAAGTCTCGAAAGTCTGCTAATGGACTTAAAGTCCCCATGAAATGGAAAGCAGAGTGAACACGGTCCGGTCCAACTGCTGACTGATGAATCACTTGACTTGGACTTGTCTAAAACAACAAAGGTTTCAATGTTGTTCTCTTGCCTCTATCTCAGGCATCATACACCAGATGAAGGGGGAATACGAGGCAGCACTGAAGCTCCACAAAGCCCACCTGTCCTTCGCCCAGGAGCTGAGCGATTACGCTGCCCAGGGGAGGGCCTACGGTAACATGGGCAACGCCTATCACGCACTCGGCATCTACGACCAAGCTGTCCGGTACCACCGACAAGAACTACAGATCTCACTGGAGGTGAGTTCCTGCACTCTTCAAGAACAACATTCAGACACTCGTGTGGAGAGAAAAGAGACTTGTGAGATCTCTGTGTGTTTCAGGTGAACGACCGTCCATCCCAGGCCTCCACACATGGAAACCTAGCTGTTGCCTACCAGGCGCTGGGTGCTCACGACCGAGCTCTACAGCACTACCTTCATCACCTGACCATCGCACGAGAGCTCCGAGACACTCAAAGCGAAGCAAGAGCACTAGGTTAGCTAGACGAGTATGAGGACAGAAGAGCAGGAATTTGGATGACTGAGATGTAATGTACTTTTCTAATCTTGTTTTCTGCAGCCAACTTGGGTAACTTCCACAGTTGGAGAGGTGAATATGCTCAGGCTTTGCCATACTACCAGCAGTACCTGGCTCTGGCCCCAGGTTTGCAAGATCTGGAGGGAGAAGGCAAGGTTTGCCACAACCTCGGCTACGCTCACTACTGCCTGGGACAGTACCGAGACGCTGTCAGGTCAGAGACTAAATAAATCTCACAAAACACAAACTTCATATGCTGGGAAAGATGTTTTTTCAAAGTCTTCCTCGTCCTGCCAGTGTGTGAGTCATTACAAACCCTTTAGGACTTTTTCTTATTTTAGTGGCGAGTCCAAACTTTCCAAAGACACCAGATGTGTCAGGACAAAATTTGGGACTAGAATACAGCCATAAAAAAAAACATGGAGTCTTGGGGTTTGACTGTTTTCCTCATGTTGTTTCAATGAAAAGTTGGAAAAGACTCTTACATCATATGGGATACTATCAAACTGTAAGACCTTGAAGTTGCAGGAAAAAAACGACAAACTCATGGCATGTCCATAAATCTACTGTGCTGAATACATTCATATTCTTGTTACTTCTTGCTCTTATGTCACTTTTGGTAATCATCCATTTCCTAGGTATTACGAACAGGACCTGGCCTTGGCGAAGGACCTCCAAGATAAATTCGCCCAGGCAAAAGCCTACTGTAACCTTGGTCTGGCCCACAAAGCACTTGGGGAGTACAACAAAGCAGAGGAGTGTCAGAGATACCTTCTCTCTCTCGCACAAGCCTTGGATAACACACAGGTCACCCCACTACAGCTGTGTTCACTCGATAAACACATCCGTTACACGGAAGTGGTTGTTAATCAGTGTCCATGTGGTTATATTTGTCTGCAGGCGGTGTTCAGGGCCTTTGGGAATCTGGGGGATGTGTGTGTTTGTCGGGGAGATCTTCAAGGAGCTGTGAGGTTCTACCAGCAGCAGTTAACCCTCGCGCAGAAGGTCACCGATCAAAAGATGGAGGCTGATGCATACTCAGCACTTGGATCAGTTCACAGGTAATAAAAGTCAACAGAGATTTAGTTTGACTTTCTTTGATTCTTCTTCTCTTACCTCTCTTTCTCTTTCTTGCACTTCAGGCTTCTCCGCCAGCTGGATACAGCGCTGTCCTTCCATAGCCAGGAACTGACCGTCCGGAAGGATCTAGGTGATCAGCAGGGGGAGTGCCGCACCCTTGGCCACTTGGCGGCGGTACACATGGCCCTCGGAGACTATGCTACAACTTTTCAGTGTTATGAGGCCCAGCTGGGTCTTGCACAGGGACTCAGGGATGCCCGCCTGGAGGCCCAGGTCCATGGGAATATGGGCATCACCAAAATGAACATGGGGGTGTTTGAGGAAGCGATCGGATATTTTGAGCAGCAGCTGGCCATGCTGCAGCAGCTCAGTGGAACTGAGAGCATGTTGGACAGAGGTAGGGCCTACGGGAACCTGGCAGACTGCTATGATGCTCTGGGAGACTATGAGGAGGCTATTCAGTACTACGAGAAGTACCTGACGATGGCGCAGAGTCTCAACCATGTTCAGGACCAGGAGAAGGCCTACAGAGGACTCGGCAATGCGCACAGGTAGGCAAAACAAAGTTTAAAGTTAATACAAGTAACTGTCACCTGAAAAGTAGTGTTCTCACTACCATGTGTTGTAAAGATCTTGTTTTGTCTTGTACAAGACAGTACTAGTCAAGATTTTATTGATCCCACGCCGGGGAAATGAAGTTGTGACAGCAGCTCACAATATACAAGTTGGATACGAAGAGTCCGAAACCAGTTAAAAACTCCTTTTAACTTTGTAACTTTAAAGAGAAAGTTTGACATTGTGGGAAATATGCTAATTAGCTTTCTAGCTTTGTCTCATGTCTGCAGGTAAATGTGATCCAGGAGGCGATTAGCTTAGCTTAGCATAAAGACTGGAAACAGGGGGAAACAGCTAGCCCGACTCATCACACCTTTAAAGCTCATTAATTTAGTATTTTAGTTATGTCTCATTTATTCAGCACAAAACAACAAGTACATTTTCAAATTTGCACTTCAGTTTTTGTACAAAGTAGACAAATGAATATGTTAATTAATGAGCCTTAAAGGCTAGCTAGCTTAGCACAAAACTCGAAACAATGGTAAACCCTTTGTTTCTGGCCTTTGTGCTAAGCTAAGCTAACGTGTCCTGGCCTCATTTTAACCACACAGACATAAACGTGGTGTTGATCTCCTCGTGTATTCAACTCTCTGCATTTCTTTTGAGCCTGTAGCACACGATTTGATGAATGTAGAACATGAAATGAGCTACACAATACAGCGGACGTGGGTTTGATTTCTTTAAAACGCCACGTGAGCAAGTTTTTAATGTGCATTTTTTAGTTCTGCAGCTACTCAGTTTCTATGTTGTAGACTGTTTACATTTGTGTTTATGCTCTTATTAGTTTGTACGGGACAGCATTCATGCAAGAACCTCAAATGGGCTTTTCTTGCCTCGAGCGTACAAAAAAAACGAAACGCATTTCAAATTACAGTCATAAAAATAATGAAAATATTAAAATAATCAGAATTCAATTACAGGAATAATAGAGTACAGAGAGATCTCTTTTCTCGTGTGAAACGACAGAAATAATGTTCACTGACAGAAGAACGAGGCTTAATGATGGGTTTCCTTTATCCATCTGTTGTTTCTGCTCTCTGGAGTGTGAATGAGATTGAAATGAGAGACGAGTCACTGATTTATCCCGATGAACACGGCAAACTTTGAGGATGCTTCTTCTTTTTCTACGTCTCAGAGGATACAGAGCTGTTATGCCCTGTTATTACGAAGCTATTTGCCTTCTTCTTCTTTGTTTTCTTAAATTGCACAAAGTATGCAGGTAGATTTCTTGGAGTATTTGCAAAAAACAAACCAAAAGAAATAGATGATCACGTCTTGTGTTTCCCCTTCTCTCCTCAGGTCGATGGGTAGTCTCCAGCAGTCGTTGGTGTGCTTTGAGAAGCGGCTGGTGGTAGCCCACGAGCTGGGTGGGGAAGGAGGGGGTAAAGCTCAGGCTTATTGGGAGCTGGGCACTTTACACAGCCAGCTGGGCAACTACGAGCAGGCCCTCTCCTGCCTGGAACACCAGCTTAACATTGCACGCACAGCGGGGGTAAGGATTTACCTGCATAAAGGTTTATTTTATTTTCTTGTCCTGCTGAATATGACAAATGATTTTTTTTTTATCTACAAAAGTACATTATGTACAGTAAAATGTACTAAATCCTGCTTTAACTATCAGGATAAATCCCTGGAAGCGGAGCGAGCGATGCTCTTGGAGGAGTTTATCAGCTGATGGCAGACAACGAGACGGCGCTACAGGTTTGTGTTTGAATCTTTACGCATCACAACTCAGTTTAAGGTGTAATTTAGAAGAACAGTTTGATGTTTTGTGAAATAAACTTGCTTGCTTTCTCGCTGAGAGTGAGACAAGAAGATCGATACCACACTCAACACTGTTTGTACAACTAAATATAAAGCTACAGCCAGAAGCTGATTAGCGTAGCTTAGCATAAAGAGTGGAAGCAGGGGGAAATCGAGGAACTCACTGCATCCAGCACATAACCTAACCTAGCTCTCCTGTTACAGTGGCATCAAAGGGCTTTAGACATAGCCGAGCAGACGGGATGTGTGAGGAGTCAGGGTCGAGCCTACGGCAACCTGGGACTGACCTACGAGGCTCTGGGTAACTACGAGCGAGCCGTGGTCTTCCAGGAGCAGCACCTGAGTGTGGCAGCGCAAACCAACGATCTTATATCCAAAACTCTCGCCTACGGGAGCCTTGGGAGGATACACCATGCACTGCAAAACTACGCACAGGCTGTGATGTACCTACAGGAAGGTAAGAAACAAGTGAAAGTGTTTGTGTAATTAAATAAATAGATAGATTTCCTCTATCAGTGTCCTCTTCAGCCTCTTCTCCTCTGCCATTATGTCCATAGAGGCTGCTGAGTACGGTTACATTGCCCACTTTCCCAGCTCCTGTTCTAGCACGACACCAGTTCACTGCAGCATTCAGCATCCCCTGTAAACCTCTTCTTCTTCTTCTTCTTCTTCCTGGTGGTCCAAATCGCCTGTGGTACAAACACTAACACTCCGCCGGTGCTCTGAGCTCACAGTTTGAGCTGCCCGGCTAACAAACTGAGCTAACATTATCTAACAGCAGCTACAGTTGTCAGCAGTTTACTTCACTGCCCATCAGGAAACTCTGTAAATCACAGAGAGTTGATTTGAACTGTGTGGTATTGGTACGTTTACTTAAGTAAAGGCTCCGAATGTTGTATGTTGGATAATCCCACTTGAACACGCGTCACGCCGTCTGTTTTTGACATTTATCAACAAACTCTCGACTTGTGATGAAAAGCGAAGGAAAAACTTAGTCACAGTTTTACCTTCCCCTGCAGCTGTACTCACGAGGCTCTGGCTCTTAGCGCACACTTTGATCTGCATGTGGGTATCTTATTTATTTAAAGTCAGAGTTGTTTAGGCCCGAGAACATTGTGAAGTTGTATTTTTTTTGAAACCGTCTCGAGGCATGAAAGGTATTCATGAGTCTGACACAGGCTAATGGAACATCAGCTCTCTGGTGTTTACCCCGGAGTGTGGCTTTCCTTCAGGCAGCTTGTTGTCAATAATCCTGTTTGATTTAACTTCTTCTCTAACTAGACTTCTCTTTGAAACACTCACGTCTCTCATCTCGCCAAGTTTTAAAACTGCAATCCTTGTTGGAAATTTTCTAGCGTGTGAAAAGAAGAACGCTTGCACACAAAACGCGTCATTTATGAACTCCTTCAGGCTTCGTCGGGCCTGTAAGACACGGTCACGGTCTGTCACTTTGCTCGCAGATCGTCTGGATTTTAATTGATCATTAACTCGACAAGCGACGGGGAATTCGACAGAGTTGAGGCGAGGACATAGCCGTACGAGTGCCTCCAATTAACCTCGACAAAAAGCTGGAAAAAACACAGATGCAAAAACATCACAGAAGACAAATAAAAACTTGATGTTTGACGAGATTCGAAGAGTCTAATGAGAACTAATTACAACCTGCCGAGACTGTCAGCTCCTGCACAGCAGGGGAAGATGAAACACATCTAAAGCTACAAAAACTTTGAATTGGAGTCAGCGGAAAGACAAAAGGAACAATGAGAGAGGGGAAAGAACGGCAAGTGTGAGCGCCTCGAGCTTGGTTCGAGTTCACGTCAACACTGCAACAGTTGTCATGAGCGTCAAAGATTTTCAGATCAGCCTTCAGGAGCTGCCGTCTGATCTCCTCTTCTGTCTGTCTGTCTGTCTGTCTGTCTCCTCAGGTCTGTCTGTCTGTCTCCTCAGGTCTGCGTCTGGCAGAGCAGTTAGGTCGAAGGGAAGAAGAAGCTAAGATACGCCATCGCCTCGGCCTGTCACTGTGGGCCGGAGGAAACCTGGAGGAGGCACAACACCAGGTGCGTGTCTTAACTTTCTTTAGAAACTGCTGTACGAGTCCAGTGTGAAGACGGATCGGTATGTAGGGATGTTTTTAGAGTGACACCAGCTGCCTCCTTCACAGAAAACCCTGCGCTTGTTTGCGTCGTAGAAAACTGTAACAATGGCTGTGCGTTGTGGGGGAACAGTGGATCTTTAGGGTCAACACTTTCTGCCACACAGAAGTGGAAGACATCAACCAAAAGCTGAGAACTCGTTGATTAATTTGAGATGCAGCAGGGCCGGCTCTCTGCTTTTGCATAAAGTGTAAATATCTGTAAAGAGGGGACTCGTGGGTAACATAGAGCCCATTTTCATTCAGATATCTTGAGGTGAGAGGTCATGGGAACCCTGTGAGACCTCTACAACACAATCTATTTTAATAATATATACAGTATTGTGTTAGGATAGGACGTAGAATGCATGTGAAGTGCCACAGTGCTTTCAAAAAGGCAACATGATTACAAATCAGTTGCATGGCTGTGTTTATGTGCAGCTTTCTGTGCTTTGAGCTCAGCTCACTCAGACATTTGTGTATTTGTACTGCCCCCGTGTGGTTGTTATAGTAACAGCAGGTTACTGAAATGAGAGGAGAAACATCAAATGTAGATGCTGCATGAACCACTGAGAGTTTTGTACATGTATGTGTGTATTTATCTAGTGTATAACACACACAAATATACCCCTACATATATCTCAGAACTTCTCACCCCCTACAGCACCACCAGACGCCCTCAGATCATCCCACCGTGGCATGGTGGTCGTTCTCCGTCTTCGGTAGCAGCTGCTCAGCCTCCTGGAGGCCAGACCTGTTTTTAAAAGTGCTATATAACATTTACATTTAGTCATTTAGCTGACACGAGCTGAAACAGTTTGGTGTTGGAGAGGAGGTCCTCTCTGAAGAGCTGGAGGTCTTCAGGAGGGTTGTGAAGGTAGAGAGGGACTGATCTGATCTGGTAGGAACTGGTAAAGACGTTCCACCAACGGGGAACAACAGACGAGAAAAGTTTGTTTGGTGGCAGAGCCAGGCGTCGTTCACTGGAGGAGGTAACATATGTCTGTGTGAGGACGTTCAAGAACCAGAGACATTCGTGATTTGAATTTAACGTGGGCCACTAGAGGTAGACAGTGGAGCTCGATGAGCAGATGGGTAACGTGACCTTTTGGGTTGATTGAAGAGCCGGCGGATCATCTGAGAGGGTTTCACTGTGCATGCTGGGAGGCCCGTCAGGAGGGCGTTAGAGATGAACACGGCCTGTATCAGGATGTTGGGTAGCATGTTGAGTCAAGTACAACCGGGCAACCGAGGCAACATGATCAGAAGGTTAACCGGTCATCGATCATGACAGATAGGGAGTCAGTTTTGATGTTGCTACACTCGTCTGATCATTGCAGTGAATAGTGTAATGTTTACACCTTTACTTCCCCAACGCATCGAGGACATGAACCTGAAACTGTGAGTACTGATGTGATGTTTGTTTGTTTCAGTTGTACAGAGCGTCCATGTTATTCGAGACGATTCGTCACGAGACGCAGCACAGCACGGATTACAAGCTCTCCCTGTTTGACCTGCAAACCAGCTCGTACCAGGCTCTCCAGAGGGTCCTCGTCAGCCTAGGTGAATTAACCATCCTCCCTTCTCCTGGTGTGGTGTGGATCGCTGAGCCCGACTGTTGTTGTTGTTGTCATGTGTTCTCACCTCGTTTTCACACTCTGTGCTCTTGTTAGCGGCGCACAAATTATCAACCTGATGTCTGAGTGTGTTTGTTTCACGTCTCAGGCCGGCACGACGAGGCGCTGGCGATAGCGGAGAGAGGGCGAACGCGCGCCTTCGCTGATCTCCTTGTCGAACGCCAGAAAGGGAGTCAGCAAGCGGCGCGCGACCCTTACGTCCCCGTGACCGTGGAACACATCCTGGAGACGGTCAACGGTCAGAGAGCCATGGTCCTCTATTACTCTCTGGCTGGAGGCTTTCTGTACAGCTGGCTGATATCTCCAGGGACAGGTACACACACTTAAACACACCACACAGGCAGTGCAGTAACACACACATGCTCAGGTCGAAATGTCACCGTACGCGTGTACGCGTATCGTAATTGTCGTGACATTTGATGACGTTTTTTATGCACCGACGGGAATTAACCTTTGGATTTTAATCACTCTTTGACCTTACTGACCACATGGCCTTTCCTTCTAAGGCCACCCTCACGGGAACTTCTTATTTGTAACCCCGTCACTTGTTCGCTCCATCCTAATGTACACACACATGCAGAACAGCATGCACTAGTTCACTGTTGTTCTTCCTAAAAATGCTCCGACAGGTATCGTCAAGTTTAACGAGGTGTATCTCGGAGAGGCCGGAGTGGAGGCGTCTGAGCTCCAGGATGGTGGTGGTGGTGGTGGTGGTGGGAGCCCACAGGGTGGAGGAGGAGCAGGTGGAGGAGGTCCACTGTCTATGGAGCAGTACATCTGCAACGCTAGAGAGGCTCTAGGAGTGGACAGCCATTACAGCAGGTTTTACTTTTTCTTTGTTTGGTTGATTATTTTGCACAAACCATCATCAGACCTCGACATACAAAGACATAAAACACAACCACATTTTGAAGATGGTTAAAGCATACAAGTGATACTGTATATATGGTATGTGACAGCTAATTTACATCAATCGTTAGTTAGCATTGTCATTGCTGACTTAAACTTTGAGCTCAGGCACTGCTGTGTTTATGTACAGCCTCACAGAGCAGCTAGCGTGGCTGCAGAGTTTTATTACTGCGAGTCGTCATTCATTAAAACACAAGGGAGCAAAAACAAGACAGATGAGGCACACGCTGCATGTCATCCGTCTTCCTTTCCGTTGCCTTCTCTCCTTGCCATATTTCCTTACTCTCAATTATCCTACCCGCAACTTTCAGGCCTTGGTTGGCACAAACCGGACGACTTTGTAGATCACTACCATGTGTCATGTCAGCAAATGTTCCCCCATACAAACTGCATCTCTGACTTTCTGTGAAAACCACCGCAGAGGGTTCGCTGTAGCCAGCAGCGATTCATTACGTACTGTCGCGTGTGTGTGTTTTAAAGCTGTGGCGAGCCTCCATTTATATGTGGTGATTATGAATCCTGCTCATCCACAGCATGAAAAGTATTTGCACATATGCCGCATTAAAATGCCTTCCAACCCACCAGTAGAGTTTTACTACCCACTAGCATGTATCCAGGCAGCAGAAACTGCCATTTTAACACAAATCAAATCTCCTTGAGCTGTTAAAAGTGCAGCCAGAGGATTCAATAAAAAGTAATGGTGTTTGCTATTGGAAAGGTCTGAGAGCCATCAGTCCAGTACATTAAGCTTGAGTCCGTTATTAATGACTGTAAAACAGACTCTTGTCGTTCACAGCCAAAACGTTACTTATTATTTCTGCATCTTGTTTTATGGTCACGATTAAAATGTTTCCTGAGAGCATCGCCGATGTTTAAACTGAGTTTATGTAACTTCTCAAAGGAGAAATAACAAACTCTTTTTTACAAATTAAAAGTAGCTATTAAATACACCCTCACTTCATTCAGCTCTCAGAGGTTTGGTTGCTACTTACTTACTTGGTCTGGTATGACCACTAGCACCTATGGTGGCTAACGTTAGCTTTTAACCGTACATACATACATATATACACATATTGTTTATATAATCACATCTTAATGTTAGCAAAAATCTAGCCAACTTCTTAACTAATTCACACCAATCATTAGTTAGCTAGTTAGTTAGCATTTTGATAATTAGCTATGATGTGACTACAATATATACTGTATGTCACTTTTATCTTTTAACCATCCTCAAAATTTGGTTGCATTTTCAACATATACGAGCTACATTAAACATTAGCTACCTAGCTAATCTACATCAGTAGCTAGCTAGTTACATCTGATAGCTAATGCAAAATGCTAGGTTAGTTAGCATTTTCATAACATTAAGATGTGACTACAGTATATATATATGTCGCTTTTATCTTTTAACCATCCTCAAAATTTAGTTGTATTTCCAACATAAACAAGTTCCTAGCTAACTTTCCTATATCAGTCGCTAGCTAGTTACATCTGATAGCTAATGTTAGCAAAATGCTAGTTGACTAGCTAGCTAATTTAAAATGTAAAAATATTATTCCTGTTTAAATGCAGCCATCAAACTTGTGATTTCATTGCGCGAGCGCAGCCTTCATCTTTCATTCGTTCAACCACCTTCTTGAAAAGGTCAACGTTATACGCGATATTTGCGCATATCCAAAAAAAACCTTTTGATAACCAAGTCCTTTCCAATTATTTAACAGTATGTATGTTTCTCCTTCTGACCACAAATATGGACCTTTCTTTACTCCAGCTAGGTGGTTTGTTGAATAAACTGAATTATATCGACACATCTCACGGCTTAAACAGGAAATGCTACATTTGTTAATGCTAATTTGGAATATCAGCATGTTTACATGACCCACATCTAATTGGGAATATTGTCATAAGTGGAAAATTTGTGCAACTGGTTTAGTTTTTTCTCAATAAAATGCTTTAATTACTAATGTTACTGCTGATCTTCAGTAATAATGCAGCGTGCCCGTGTTACTGTGAACTTTGCAGAGTTTGCTCCAGCAGTGAAACAGAGAGTGAAGCTGGAGATCTGTTGGAGCAACAGTTTGAGGAGCTGAACAACAAACTCACCTCAGCCACCGACCCCACAGGCTACCTCCGCATGGTGTCCAGAAACAACCTCTTTAACAGGTTTGATTTAGCCATGCTAGAGGCGACTTTCTGCATTGTAGTCATCAGGACTGAGAGTCTTAGTCTTGTCTTTTATTGCTTTCAAACAGTGTGTGTGTGTTTTATGTGTGGTGTCTTACAGAAGCTGTCAGAGCATGACGAGCCTGTACAGTGCCACGGTATCTCCAGTGAAGGACAGTTCATCATCTCCTCTTTGCCGACCGAGTAACATCAGCAAACCTCCTCTACGAGCTCTTTACGACTTACTCATAGCACCAATGGAAGGGGTATGTATATATATATATGTATATATGTATGTGTCTGTCAATAAACTGTATGTTTACATGAACCCTTTTCTGAGGATCTTTGTTTGGTCTTCAGGGTCTGATGCACAGCAGTGGACCGGTGGGCAGACACCGACAGCTCGTGTTAGTGCTGGAGGGGGAATTGTACCTGATCCCGTTTGCTTTGCTCAAAGGCAGCTCCTCCAACGAGTACCTTTATGAGAGGTTCAGTCTCATTTCTGTACCTTCTTTAGGCAGCCTGGGAGCCACAATCAAGGTGAGCAAATCTTTATCTTAAAGCAACGTCATGTAGAAATCTGTATTTTTGTGATTTAGCGCCCCCACTGTGGTAAATATGTTCAGAGTCAAACATCAACAAGGTCACCAACAGCAGACGTAGCAGCCAGCTAATATTACTGACTAGTCCAACAGCAGTCAGCCCAGCTCGGCGTCTGTCTTTCAGCCTTTTATTTCACCAAGCTCTCACCAACCACTAAAAGTCAGTCCCAGATTTACTCTTGTCCGGCGGCTTCTCGCTCGCTCACTCTCTCCTTTTTTCTTCCATAAAATATGATCCAGTCAGTGTAGCATCAACAGTGTTGTACATGTTTAATGTTGTATTTGTCTCCATGTCTGATAACTTGTGTTCAACACGCAGCCTCATCCTCGTCGTGGCGGCCCCTTACTTTGCTCAGATGGAGGTTCAGTAGCCGCCGTGGTCGGGGCTCCTCGCCTGCCTCCCTCTGTGATGGACCGCTGGCTGTGGGGCCCCTTACCTTCAGCCCAAGATGAAGCTCTTTGGCTGGGGGAGCAGCTGGGATGTCATCCCCTAACCGGAGCAAACGCCACAAAGGAGCGCGTCTTAGCGGCTCTGAGTCAGGCGGAGTGCGTTCACTTTGCCACTCACATATCCTGGAAGCTCGCTGCTTTGATTCTCGCCCCCAGCCAAGAGCACGCCGGAGGCGACGGGGCGGGCGGGCGACCCAGGGAGAAGTCTCCGGGTGGAGCGTCGTCCTCGGGCGAGACTGCAGGTCAGGATGGAAAGATCAGGGGCTCGTTTAAGAGTCAGAGCAGCCCGGAGAGACTCAGAGCGACAGAGGAAATGAGCGAAGATGGAGGAAGTGTGTGTGAAGTGGAGAGTGTGTGCAACAGTCCACCCCTTCACGACTTCCTCCTCACTGCTGCAGACATACTGGACCTGTGCTTGAGCGTCAAACTGGTGGTTCTGAGGTAAAAACCTGTCACTGATTTAACGTTTCACAGAGCCTGTCAGCTTTGATCCACCTGACCTCTCATTCCTTGTTGCCTCAGGTTGTACCCAGAGTCCAGCTGCAGGGTGTCGGCCGACGGGGTGGTGGGTCTGACCCGGGCCTTCTTGGCTGCCGGGGTCCAGTGTGTGTGCGTGTCCCTGTGGCCTGTACCGATAGCTGCGTCCAAACTGTTCACACACACCTTCTACACGGCGCTTCTCAACGGGACCAAAGCCAGCGCCGCTCTGACGGAGGCCATGAAGACGCTGCAGAGCAGCAAGCACTTCTCGCATCCCTCCAACTGGGCCGGTGAGCTTTTTCTATAAAAGAGTGAATTCACTTAACGGGAGATGGAAACACTTTTTTCAAATAAGTTGTGACGTAGCAAACGTTAAAGTCACATGCCTCCTCATGGCTCCACACAAACATGAAACATTATCCTGTTTTCTGTTTGTTTTTCGCCACTTGAGCGTCTTTTAACAACGTCCTCTTGTTGCACTCTCTTCTTCTGATTTTTCCGACTGGAGAATTTGGCGCCACCTACTGCTTATCTCGTGAACCAACCAACAAGAAGTGGATGGAAACAAGCATTCATTTGCATGTTCGTTTGCTGAATTACTCGAAACTATGTTAAAATTTGCCAAATATTCAGATTGAAACACGGTTATGACTTCATCAGCTGATGGAGTTTGCTCAGTTGTCATCAGCTGACCACAGGATGCAGTTGGAAGCTTTTATAATTATTATTATTATTATTATTATTAGTGGCGTCTTGTTCAATTATTATGTCTCAAGCCTGAACCTCTCTGTGTGTTTGTCTTCAGGTTACATGCTGATTGGCAGTGATGTGAAGCTGAACAGTCCGATGTCGCTGGTGGGCCAAGCCCTGGCAGAGATCTTGCAGTACCCAGAGAGAGCCAGGGACGCCCTCCGAGTGCTGCTACACCTGGTGAGATTTGACTTTATTCTACATATAATAAACACCTTAAGATGAGATAAGTAATATTTGCTAAATTACTTTGATTCCTATGATTGTACGCTGGTTATTTTGGGGTTTTGGACACTTTCAGCTCAGAGAAACAGTGATGGATCAAACATATCTCACCTTCATCATTATCACTTCCTCTCATCGTTACGATGTCCATTTTTATCGGACATAAGTTTCCCGTTTGTGCTCTTCTGATCGTTCTGTTGCGTGACTTTCCGTCGGTAAAAAAAAAACACGATATGCTCTCACAGAGATAAAAACAAATCTTGTATCATCGTCGTCACCATCAGAGCATGTTCAATGGTCCGGCCACTGAAATCTCCCCAGAAATGTCCTAAATCGCAGCTCTGTTGAATTAACTTATTTCTCTCCACAGGTTGAGAAGTCTTTGCAGCGTATTCAGAGCGGTCAGTGTAACCCGATGTACACGTCGCAACAGAGCGTGGAGAACAAGGTCTGTGTTTTGGTCTGTTGTCTCTCTAAAGGTCAAACTCTGTGTCCCAGTGGTGGAAGGAGTACTCAGATCTTTTATTTAAGCAAGTGTAGAAGTACTTACTAGAAATAACACACTCCATTGACAGAAACAAGATAAAACTCTCCAAAACTGTCTTTGTTTGTCTTTCTACGGTTCCAACAATCACCAACACTCTTAATATTCGCAAACTGGGCTACAATGGCGGCAATGTAGATAATCCTTTGGCTTATTATTGCCACTGACAGGTTTAAATTGTTATTCTAAGTATCTGACAGCATTACAGGAAAAGATCCTTACAGAGAGAGACCTTTTGTTAAAGTGTAAGATCATTTTTGTCTGACCAGATGTTTTCCCACTGCTCCAACTATCATAAATGCATGTTTGGTCAAAATAAACTCTTAATATTCAGCCTGAAATGGGGGCAACGTAGCTAATCATTAGTGCGTCCACTAAAATTTCATGTTTTTGCCACTGATAAATTGTTATTTTAAGTATGGAAAGGAGATACAGAGCTACAGAAATAGACCTTTTTGTTAGAGTAAGATCATTGTTTAACCATAAACAGATGTTACATCACTATCGCTCGCCACCAGACTCCTTTGGCAAAATGAATTAATTCATTTTACCTCACAGATCGGCAGAACATCGTAACTTCATTCAAAGAAAACCTTCTTGGTTAGTCTTCCTACTGTTTTAATAGTCGCCCGCTCTGGTTTGGTCCAAATAAATCCTTAATTAACCAACATGAATGAGAAAACAGACGTTTTTAGTCACTCAACCTTGATAACAACAAGGGTATGGTACGAGTATGAGTCATTCACTGCACAGGACACCATTTGTACACTGCGTCTTTACTCAGCTGTAAAGGTGGAGCTGATTTTAATTACCCCCCACTGGGAATCATTAACGTTTTATCTTAACCTCTAATAATACACATCATTTATTTGCTGATCAGATTTTCTATCACGTACTTCTACTACTACTCATGTCCATGTGTCTCTCCTCTCTAAGGTGGGTGGGGTGCCCGGGTGGCAGGCCCTCCTGTCTGCGGTGGGTTTCCGGTTGGACTTCTCTGGCAGTGGTGCCGGCCTCCCTGCGGCGGTTTTCTTCCCCACCTCGGACCCTGGGGACCGGCTGCAGCAGTGCAGCACCACTCTCCAGTCTCTGCTCGGTATCACGGCTTCTCCATTAATTCAAAATGTCGCTCATGTGGATCACACCAGAGTACAAGAACAGCGAGCAGTCTGCCACGAGATTACATTAAATTTGTGTATTTTACATCAGCTAGAGAATAATTTAGATGTATTTTCATAAAGCATGTATGTCCAAAATCTGACTATATCATGATATTAAATCTCTTCTGAAGGTCTAATTAACTTCCTGTGCATCCTCAGGTCTCACTCCTCCAGCTCTGCAGGCTCTCTGTAAACTGGTCACAACGTCCGAGGCCGGAGAACAGCTCATTCACAAGGTACCAATGTTCTATTGTAGTATCACAGTGATTCATGCCAGTGGTGGAAGAAGTACTCAGATCCTTTACTTCATTAAAAGTACAAATTTCAACAATGTAAATATACTCATGCATTAGAGGTAAACGTTGTACTTGCCCAACTCCTCTTCGCTCTCTTCTCCTCTGCCATTATGTCCTAAAGGCTGCTGAGCCCGGTTACATTGCTCGCTCGCCCAGCTCCGGTCCAAATCATAACGGACGGTGTTAGCTAATGTTAGCTTAGAAATGGAGCCCGCTAATGTCAACAAATGACCAGCACCCACTACAACACAGAGTCCAACATCAAGTCCAAAGTCAAAGCTGACGTGATCCATAATACTAACTTATGTATTGCCCAGCTCCTGTTCTAGCACAACACTGGAGCCTGTAAACCTCTTCTTCTTCTTCCCGGTGGTCTGATACGCCTGTGGTACAAACACTAACACTCCCCCCGGTGCTCTGAGCTCACAGTCCGGGCAGCACCGGCTGACAAACTGAGCTAACATTAGCTAACAGCAGCTAACAAACTGAGCTAACATTAGCTAACAGCAGCTACATTAACATCTGTTAGTTAATGAGAGAAAAGTTACATAATGTTGCTTTAACTAGAACTAAAATGGATTGAAGTAAAAAACCTCAAAGTGCTTCACAGCTGTACTTATTACTCGAGTAAATGTACTTAGTTACTTTCCACCACTGGCTCTCTGAGCAGTGCATGTGTGTCGTGGCTCTTGAATGTTCATTGTGACGTGGTCATGAGGTGCTCTGGTCCCGTCTTCACCTCCTCCTGCTTACTTTGAGTCATACCGTGACTCACCGTTCATCATTTTTCATACCCAGCTTGTTTATTTATTTATCGGTTACTTCACTCTGCCACGCGGTCGCTTCATTACAATTTGCACGTTGACCTGAGATCCTCCATACCGTCACAAGGTGTCATTAAAGCGAGTCATCCTTCGTGCATGGCTTGAGTGTGCAGTGACTCAAACCCAACAGTTACGCAGGAATAAACCACTAAAGTTCTGTTTCCTCTCCTCTCATACCCACCTCACAAAGGCGGTTAAAAGCATGGTGGGAATGGTAAGTGTTTCATCGTGACATTGCTGACTCGAGTTCAAAGAAAGTGTAAGATTGGTCAGAGCGGGCACGCAAAGATAAGAATGCTGAGTCGATGAAGTCTTTGTGATGTGGAGCGCTCCATCAGTCCTGTCCTCCTTCCAATCATTTATCACCTCTCTCCTCTCCACAAAGCTCCACCAGGTCCTGGTGCAGCTGCAGTCGGGCGACAAAGAACAAGACTTTTCTCTGGCTCCGATTCAAGTGTCGATAAGTGTGCAGCTCTGGAGGCTTCCAGGCTGTCACGAGTTCCTGGCTGCGCTCGGTGAGTCATCGAGAGAATAAAACAATTTTTATGCTTTTATTTTGAAATGAAACCAGACAACATACTTCACGCTAGGAAGGAGAGGTTGAGGCTAGAGGTTTGCAACCAGCTATAGAGACCAAAAACAGTTTTTTGTACGAGGCTGTAAACATGTTTATTTCTGCTGTGAAGTTGGACATTTGAACATGGGGACTTATGGAGACTGACTCACTTCTGGAGCCAGCCTCAAGTGGACGTTTGAGGAACTGCAGTTTTTTTTTTTTTGGTGTTGGAGGTTGCCGCTTGTTTACATTGAAAACACTTGTTCTGAGTCACATGTGACTGTGAACTAACCAATCAGAAGCTCGGACTTAGACTTAGAGGTAAACGTGAGGGAACCAGAGAAGTAGATTCAGCAGAACATTGTACCTGATTTAAAGCTGCAGATGTAAAGATTTAAACATGTAAATGATAAATGTGTAGTATTATTTAACGGTTATATTATACCATTAAATACAACTATAAATATATAAATACAACTTATATCTTCTCTTAAATATATGAACTAACTTCATGTGTAAGCCTTGAGACTAAAACGTCAAATGTCTTCAGTCACGTCTATAAATCAGCATAAAATGGAAATAAACTTTGTACTCAAGTACTCGAGTAAATGTACTTCCTCTCCTGTGTCTCAGGTTTCGATCTTTGCGAGGTCGGTCAGGAGGAAGTCGTCTTGAAGACTGGAAAGCAGGCCAGCAGGCGCATCATGCATTTCGCCCTTCAGTCTCTTCTCGCTCTTCGGTGAGAATCTGGACTTTCTTTCCAAACTAAATCTTGTTCTCTGTCTAACTAGTTAGACTGCTCCAGTCTAACGAACTAGTCATCCAGTTATTCCCTCTCTGTTTGCAGACTCCACAGAGCTTCCCAAGCGTCTGAGCATGGACAGTTCGTCCTCCCTGGAGTCCCTGTCGTCCTCCCAGTCGGCCTCCCAGCCTCACTCCTTACCCCTCTCCTTCGGCTGTTACCCGCCTCAGCCCTCCTTCTTACCACCGGTCTGCCCCGACAACCTCTCCTGTGACGCCATCTCCGTCTACAGCCTCAGCTCCCTCGCCTCCTCCCTCAGTTTCCTGTCCCGACCTGAGCCTGCGGGAAGCGACATCATCAGCCAGCGCTCGCACCAGCAGGACCTAGACAGACCTCGCGGCCTCTACGCCTCGCAACGCCACTCGGGCGGCCTGCAGAGAGGTCGACTGACCAATCACGGAGGAGGAGGATTGGCAGGAGAAGGGGAGGATGAGGAGTACGAGGGGTACTCCATTATCAGCAGTGAGCCGTTAGGGCGAGGGAGGAGGGAGTGCGACACTCTGCCGCTGCCTGCCGGGCACAGACAAGGCCGAGGCGGTGCTGGGAGAGGGTCTGCCGGTGGTCACGGGTACCCCGTTACAGTTTCCTCCAAGGGAAGCATCAGCACACCTACGTCTCCGATCAAAGCTCCACCGCTGCCTGTGAAAGTTCCCACCAGCCCCAAACCCAAACAGGAAATGTAAGTTTGATGTTGTTAGAGAGGAAAAGTCACCGTGTACTCTTGTAAGAAATCAGCTTGTATTGATCATTTTCCAGATGTAATTGTCTGTATCTTGAAACAAGAGAGAACAAGGCAAGTCACCAAAGTGGAATCAAGAAAAAGGAAATTAAATTTGACTAAATAAAACCTGAAACAAGTAGAAATGTTTCATGACCATTCAACCTTTGACATTCTCCAACGTATTAGGCAGAAAACGTACCGAACTTTTATTTTGGATGCATAAAATAACTCACACACTTTGCAGCTCTGTATCTTTTAGCTTTTCTGATATTTTATAGTTAATTAAGTGTTAAAAAGCTACAAAAGCTCAATTCCAACTCTTACTCTACTGTAGACAAATTCATTTCAATATAACCGGAGATGTTTCCATTTTTTTTCCAGCTTATCTCTTCAGAGGACCGGCAAAGGAAAGGTCAGCAGCTCTGAGTCGGACCAGTCCAGTACCGAGACAGACAGCACGGTCAAGTCTCAGGAGGAGAGGACGGTCCCCGCGGGACAACTCGATCCCCAGGAACTGGCCCAGAAGATCCTGGAGGAGACTCAGAGCCACATGCAAGCTGTGGAGAGCCTGCAGAAAGCAAACATTAGAGGGAAGACGGCGAGAGGGCCCGAGGGGAGACAGGAGGCACACGGCAAGCAGACCTCTCTGTCCACACCCACAACCCCGACTTTGACTCCCGCTGGAGGTGCACGAGTGTTTCAGCCGTCAGAGACGAGCGCGTTCAGCAGACCACCCAGCAGAGCGAGTCTGAAAGCGTGCTCCTCTCCTCTTTCCTTCCCTAGTCACCTTTCACCTCTCTCCACTTCTGTTTCAACACCTCCCCCAACTCGGCCTAAACCGCCGTCCCGCTCGTCGTCGCTGCAGAAAATCAGCTCGGGCTACAACAGCCCAGCTCACTCGTCTCCTTCGTTATCTCTCTCTGTGAAAGAGCAGGCTTCCCCCGACGTGCACTCGCAGGCTCAGATCAAACTGAAATACCCTACCTCACCTTACACCGCCCACATCTCACCTTCCCACTCTCCCGCCGACAGCGCCCCGTCGCCGGCTCTTTCTTACTCCTCCACGGGATCCGTCTCGGCGTCGTCCAGCCCCGCGAACACCCCCGAACTAAACCAGTCCAGACATGATAATAAAGTCCAGGCGATTCATAATTTAAAAACCTTCTGGGCCAACGCCGGCCAGAAACACGACGTGCCCTGTCCTGCCAGTTTACTCCGAGGTGGGAATAAAAAAATGAGTACAGTTCAGAAAGATGTTTTGGGTTTGCTTAATCTCTCACCCAGACACGAGTCCGCCAGCAAGAACGGAGAGTCACCCGAGGAGCGCAACACTGACGACAGGCCGAACGGTCACCAAAAACTGGAGGCTAAACCTCCAACAAACTCTAAAGGAGGCATCAAACTTCCCTCTGGGAACGGCTACAAGTTCCTCTCACCTGGACATTTCTTTCCATCATCTAAGTGTTGAGAGTCGGGCCAATCTTCTATTTCGTTTTCGGTGTTTGTACTACGACAGAAGCTGTCCGTTTCGTCAGCCACATTTTTAGCAATACCTGCTGAAGGCGAGGATTTAAAAAAGTACTGTTTCATACGTGTCATTGCTTTTTCTTTGTGAAGGGATGTTAATGTTTCTGAATGTGATGACTGTGCCTTCTTCAGGAGAGAGAGAGAGAGAGAGCTGGAAGGACAGACTAACTCTAAGAGAAGTCTCTGGCTTTAATTGTGTTTTCATGACTGACTAGAGCGCATGTGTCTCAATGCCTCCATGTACTGTACTTGCAGTCTGTCGACTGAACGCCTGAGAAAAAGGAGAACGTTTCAAATGCTCGCTATGTTTGTGTAAGTTGACCTGACTTTGATTTATTGTGTAATAATTATTGTTAAATGTCATTATCGATGCTTATTATTGTCTTTTATTTTGTAAAGTAAACTGTGTTTTCCAGTCATTATTACACATTTTATAAAGACAATTAAACCGAGGAGGAAAACATTTCCATATTTTTTATGGGGATTTGATTTTTATGATTTTTATGTGTGGTTGTCAGTGTCGCTGTTTGTTGTGTTAGATACTTTATGATATATAATTTAGACTCCTACACCTCCCGGCTAATCTAAAAATCAACAAAGATCCTGAGGCGGCTGAATGACGCCTGGTTGCTCAAACAAGCCACCTGTTAACAGCACCCACCTGTCAATCAAAGCGTCCACACTCTTAATTCTGCATAACTTTAAACCTTAATATAATCTGAACAGGTGAGTTCACCCTCCGTACAGTTGTCGTGATTTCTGCTGTGAAGTTGGACATTTTAACATGGGGACTTATGGAGATTTTCTTACATATGTAGGCTAAAATAACAACAATATATCAAAAATCAATCAAATCTTTTGGAGTGACAGGATTACAGTTAAAGTAAGCAACGATACCTGTAA
This sequence comes from Miichthys miiuy, assembly GCA_036365135.1. Classification (NCBI taxonomy): domain Eukaryota; kingdom Metazoa; phylum Chordata; class Actinopteri; family Sciaenidae; genus Miichthys; species Miichthys miiuy. Next base: position 20,974,614 of record CM071619.1, on the reverse strand, counting down.
ACTTGTTTGTTTATTTTCCATGCATAAGTCACATTCATGCAGTTTAATATCACGTATGTTTTCCCTGGTCATCCACGCTCTGCCTGCAGTTGCATTATCCTTAAACTGTATTCGATCAGATATGATCAGTATCTTCAAACCATCTGAAGTCACAGCGGCTCGTGCACACAAGCTGAATGAGAAATTACTCATGAATAAGAAATATATAGAAAATATGAAGTCATGCTGGTGTTACAGCACCATTCATGCAAACATGCATCCCAAAAAATGAAAACAGAAATAGACAACAGTGCATAGAATTTTGTAAAAATGTATAATTACATCAAGAAAATTTGGCCATACAATGATAAATAATAATAATAATAATAATAATAATAATAAAATAACAACTGCATAGAAACCAATTTAACAACAATAAAATATAAATTAAAGTTTAATCCGTGAATAAACACACAGGGGATAAGAGATAAGTCCTCTTTTCTTGCAAAATGTATAGTTATTATCATTTTATCATCATTAATATACAGCCTATATTTTATTGTTATTATCTGCCAATCATACTGATTAAATAATTACATTATAATACATGTTATACACTCTAAAATCTGATTTGTTGATCTTACTTTAAAAATCTAGGAAATTGCCTTGAAAAAGGTAAGTAAATATAACTCAAAGTCTCAAGTTATGTTTACTTCTTACTTAAAGTTTTGTTGTATTTACTTCATTTGGTTTTAAGTTGTTTCAACTTAAAAAATTGCCAGTGTACAGTACATGAGAAGAAATGGTGTGGGTGTTTCAGCCAATCAGATTCGTCCCTGTGGGCGGGACTAACTTGTTGATAATTCTATCTGGTATCGGATCCCAGTGCGCAGGCGCAGCCCGGGTGACGAAGATGGTGCTCATCAAGGAATAGTGAGTGTGAAATGTTTTTATAAAATGTCTTTTTTGCCGCATTTTCATCTATCCGAGAGCGTAGTACTGAAGAGTGAACCCGTGTGTACCGTGCGGCGGTGTCGCTCGCTGGATTTTATGTCGATATAGCCCCGTAAAAAGCCCGCTTTGAGCGGGGTGGATCAGGACGTGGACAACCGGACAGAGCACCGGTCTTTTTTAGGCGTTGCTAGCGCGAGCTAACGGATAATTAGCTTCTTAATGAAAATTGAGTTACATAAACAAGCTGTGCCGGTTACACACAAATAACACGCACATTCGTGTCGTTAACGTGACTTTGGAAGTTTTAATATATCACCAGTTAGCAGTTAAGCGGCGTGTTATGTCGCTAAAGCGCCGTAATGTTAAAGCTTTGGTCCCCGGTGAGTGACAGATTAAGGCTCCCTTTCTCCGTCGGATTTACCATCAATGCTAGCTGCTAGGTGTTTCGGTTTAACGAGCGACCGTGTTAACTGGTGACCCTCGGCCGCGGTTGTCGTAGTTACAATATTGTAACGTTAACGGGGGTGAAAAAAAAATAACAAAAATCAAAGAGGCATTTACGAGGAGAGCTACGCATCTAATTGTTTCCAACGGCTCTATATTCTCGCATTCGGCTGATCACCAGTTAACACGGTCGCCCGTTAAACCGAAACACCTGCTAGCTGCTAGCATGACAATTTTCTGTCATTTCTAAAGCGCACACGTCTAACGTGAGCTAACTGCTAAGTTATAGCTTATATTTCGGACGCAACCGTAGCGTTTACAGCAGGCATACTCCTCCAGTGTCGGCCCTACACCACCTCCACATAGCGTTTGTACCCTTCAGGCTAACCCCGAGGTTAGGAACTACTTTACCGTTACTTTGTTGGCGCTAGCATTACAGTTAGCCCTTTAACTGGGCGGCTAATACCAAACACGAGAGCAGAGCTGCCTCTTTAATACATTTAATAATCCTAACGTGTTATTGGAGCTGTGCCGTGGTCGCTCCTTTCTTTGCAGCAAAGCTAGCTTTCACTCCCTCCATATACATATATAACGGTACCTGTTGTAGCAGCTATGGTATATTAAAGCTAGCACGCTCCCCTGTGCTCTCCCCTTTTGTACATTAGCAGCAGTGCTAACTTAAATCATAGCAGCTTTTGGATGCAGCAACATTTGTTATCATACACACATTTATTTAACTTTGTAAGTGTGTGAAAAATATGAAGCCAGCTGTGCGTGTTTCTGTGCATAACATGGTGGTGCAAGTTTAACAAAGACAGTGTTTAATCCTCAGATATAATTAGAAAATATGTAAACTTGTTTTCAGTTAATTATGCTATTTTCAAGGTTCAAGGGGGGTTTATTGTCATTTCATTAATGCAGCCAGGGCTACAATAAATATCAATATATAAATATAAATATATATGAATTTATACAGTATGATATTGATAGATAGGGTAGATATTGAATAAAAACAATGACCAGCTGCAGGTAAACAAACCACGTCTTAAAACGTGTAAAATATTTTATTTCAGTTTGGTGGTGACGTATGTGATGTGATGCGCCTCCCGTGGACAGGTGGCTATTTAAATTTTTGTGAATGAACGTTTTGGAGTGGTTAGGACCACACACACACACACACACACAAATATTTAGACCTTGCGTGTTGAGTTTCTCGTTTTTAATTTTGTTTTATAATTTTGGAAAGTCAGCCGGAGATTTCACTTCAGTAAATACACCAAAACGTGGACGAGCGTCTCGCTAAAAGGAAATACACAAAGGATTAGCCGCTTCAGACAGAAATACAACTACAGTAAGAAATGAAACCAGATAAATGAATAAAATAAACATAATTGTGGCCAGAAGATATAAAACTATACAAGTCAGCTAAGAGCCAGTTTTATAAGTTGCATTTTAGCTGATCTGGTGTGGCATAATCTGCCAACAATGCTTTCTAATCTGTGGAGCAATATATTAACTATCTTAGCTAACATAATCTGATAGATTTTCATGATCAGATCGTACATATTATGCTTATAGCATCTATTTTAAAGGGAGCGACATCAGTTTTCCTAACCTGAAACGAGACCTGGGCTCAGGGCCAAATGTGTAGGCCTGCACACTGAAGAGGAAAGTCCATTCAGCATTAGTGTTGCACAGTTTGTTTTCTTCCTGCACACACACACACACATGCACACACACATATATATATGAATAATCTGAGAGAGAGCTCACCATTGTTATCTGTATGTGCGGTGCTGTGAAGTGTGTCCTTATGACCACTCATCACTTCACTGGTACAGTGTGTGCAGCATGGCCAGTTTAACCTACGTACCCGTACTGTAAAACGCAGCACTTACATAAAAGTGTTATCACGGTTGTGAAACTCGACTTTGGTTATGATTGACAGACACTGCTGCACATGTTGGTACATGTAGTCTACAGGTAGCGGCATGTCTGTGATTAAATGACCAACAACCAACAATTATTTATTATTATTGATTATTTTTCTCGATTAATTGAGGCAAAGATTTTCAGATTGTTATCATTGATCTCATTTGAGCGGCTGGGATCGGTGAAGCGATGGTCAGAATATTTGCTTGATACGTCTCAGTTGAATGTATTTCAGCTCACAGGCTGCAGCTCTGTTAGCTCAGTATTCCCTCTGCAGATCACTGTACCTGTGCTGCAGGTGTCTGTGGTGGCTGTAAAGGTGCACAGAGGACTTAGACTGGATCTTAGGTAACCACCTTGGATTACAGGGACCACTTGAACTGTGAACTGGTTCGAATCATTCAAATAGTTTTACCCTGTATAATCCAACGAAGCTATTTCCAGAGCCTCTCTGTTAGCGCTCCGTGTCACCGAGCGAGCACTGAACACTGAACACTGACACTCGTCTCACTGGCAAAGTTTGAACAATAGATCAACGGCGAATTATCAATAAGTGATTAATGATTAACGCACCTGTTGTAAGCCGACGAGATCAGCAGCAGTTGTCACTGCGCTCACTGTGGATTTCATGTAGAGGCCAAACCAAAGCACGAATAGTTTGGATGAGTAATTCTTCCTGTTTTTCTCCAGTAAAATGAAACTGATGTGACTCGTCTGGAGTACATTCTGTTGTGACATGAACTCTCTGTGCAAATCTCGTGCACTCGATGCTTTTGTATGTTTTTTTTGCCAGAGCCGACATGTTAAACCACAAACACAGCCCTCCTCCTCCTCCTCCTGCTGTTTGTTGTTGGAGTTTTCCTCCACTGATCCTCCGGTTACATGACCATCGGTGCCAACATCTGGGTGTGTCTTTGCACATTTGATTCATCGTGACAGGTTTTATATTAAAAACTAAAAAGTAAAAGATGAATTGTGAATGGGATGTAAAAGCTGGAAGTTAGGATGTCTTGTCGACTAATTTCAGTTTTTATTGGTCTATAAAATGTCTAAAAATACCTGTCACTTGTCAGATTTTTTGTTTTGTCTGACAAACAGTCCAAAGCTGAAACACATTCAGTGTTTAATGATGTAAAAACCCAGAAAAGAAGCTGGAAACAGTTTTATTGGCTACATCCATCTCACAGTCTCTCACAGTGCAGTACAGTGATTCCCAGAATGGTTTTCCAGTTGTTTACATGACAGACCGTGAACTGAGCCTGTGCACCGCCCGCCGCCCCCTCCCAGCAAGCTTCATCAATAAGTTCATGTTTAGGTTGAGGGCGTGGTGCCGAATCTGCCAATCCGAGCTCGGGATTTGTCTGAAGCGTGAGAGTAACGTGTAAACCGCACGGTGACGCTCCTGTCCGTCATTTTAACGTGATTTTTAAACACAAAAACATTTAACTTAAACGTTTTCTCAGGCTGGATTGTTGCAGCGTTGAAGTGTATAATGAATGCATCGTTTCATTTTTCACTTTCTTTATTAGTGCATCGTAGTCTGTCTTACTTAAAGTGTTGTCCTCAGGAGTTATGAGGAGTTATTGTTTTATATATCTGCTCTCTCTAAACATCATTCATCCTTTATCATTTTTCCCCCCAAACATGGTCAGAGTGAAATTCACCCCAAAGCAACATTCAGCTGTTTTAACATCTTTAACGTCTTCTCTTGTATTTCTACGCCTCCGTTTACTCACAAACGTGTCACTAACTGATCTGTTTCTCTCTCCTCTCCCTGCCCCACCTCCTCCTCCTCTCTGCCTCTCAGCCGTGTAGTGTTGCCAGTCTCTGTGGAAGAGGTGAGTATCATTACATCCGTTTACTCTCTCTGATATTACATGACACGTTATTCTGAGCACCAACACAATACACATATACACATATATATATTCCAGCTGCACACTGATGGACACATACGAGGACAGAGCAGTCTTTGTTAGCGAGCTGTGGTGTTGGTGTGACAGGCTGGGAGTGGTGGATGGCGGCGTGAGCTCAGCCTCTTTGTCGTCTTATAGAAATCATTTTCTGGATGACTTTTGGTCCACTGAGCCGCGGACCCCATCGTGATACTGACATCATGCGTTGGCTTCAATTTCACAGAGAGAGAGAGAGAGAGAGAGGGGGAAACATTGTGGCTGGCAGTCGGAGTGTTTAGTTTTTATGAGGAGTAGTCGGTTTGTAAAGGGTAAACACAGCCCGAGGTTGCTAGGTTTGAATCCCTCAGTCACGATAACTGTACCAGCACAAAAGCTGTCCATGCTCCAGCTCCAGATTTAAACCTCTGAGGCTTAATTAGGCTACAAAGTTTAATGTTAGCGTTATTTAGGAGGTCTGTCCGTGGAAAGACGAATATAGCTTTCGTGTGGCGAGCCACAGGTTGATAAAAAGATGTTTTTAATTTGAGTTTGCAGCTCACGTCATCCTGATAGATGCAGAAACACGACATCAACAGACAATTAGGCAGCAAGAAACACACTTAAAAGAGAGAAATCTGGCACTTAAAGGACTTCTAGCAGTGTAGTCGCAGATATAGCCAACTGAATACCCCTCACCCCTCACCCTCTCCTTCCAGGCATGTAGGAGAAACCACAGGAGGAGGAGCTATGTTCTCTGTAGTAACAAAAACACAATTATTCTTATTTTCAGGTGATTAAACACCATTAAAAACAAACTTATGCACATTATATTCTTACTAAATTTCACACACTGGACATCTGTGTAGCGTTTAGTGGCTGTTAGCGGTACTGCATCCTCGAAGCACCTGCTCTGGCTTCACGGAGCTGCTCAAGTCTCAGCAAATAATCACAGGCTTTGTCCTCTGTAGTTTTTAAGGTGTGCAGTGTGTTCACTCTGCTTCTTCTTCTTCCCACAGTATCAAGTCGGGCAGCTGTTCTCTGTGGCTGAGGCCAGCAAGAATGAGACAGGAGGAGGAGAAGGCATCGAGGTGCTGAAGAATGAACCGTACGAAAAGGACGGGGAGAAGGGACAGTACACGCATAAAATATACCATCTAAAGAGGCAAGTCTGCGACCACCTGCGATCGCGAATACACGCAGCAGCAGCCAGAAACACCTTTGTGACAGCCGCAAATAGACGTTTCACTAAACGGCTACTCTGAAACATTTATTATTTATAAATGGCAAAGCAGCCGTTTATGGCACCGCTATCACCTTTTGGCCAACACCTCAAACACACGCCAGCGGCAACACAATCTGACTTTTTGCCTCCATCTGGACGTGTTTGTTTGGAATCGCAGCAAACCGCTAACAGATCACGTCGGCTGCCAGCTGTTCAATCTGACGGTGCGACTGTATTGGCAGCAGTCTGAGGGGGGAGACGAGAGGTGTTTGCGAGCACTCTGCACGGCTGTACGGCCGCCAAAACAAGCAGCCATTTTACTTTCCTTTACAGGCTCGGCGATAGTTTGATGCAAAGTCGAATAACTCGAGGCCTTCTTCCTGTAATCAAAGCCTTCATGACCCAGAACCAAACAGAATATGTGTGTTCAAAGAGAGCTGCAGACAAAGGGTCATCCCGCTCCCTGTCAGGTGTTTCCTCACATTCTCTCTTATGTCTGACTGCTGCTTCGATTTCACAGGAAATGGCTGTTTTTCAATCTGGTGCCACCAAATTTTAAACTTTTTTTAACCAGACCAGACGAGATTGTTCAGTCCACAGTCTGCTCTAGACCCAACGTGCATATATATATATAATATGTTTTATTTATCTCTGGACTCTCTCCCTCTGCAGTAAAGTCCCGGGGTTCGTCAAGTTGATTGCACCAGAGGGGGCGTTAGTTTTTCACGAAAAGGCTTGGAACGCCTACCCGTACTGTCGCACCAGTAAGTTCATCATGTATATCTGTAATCATGGCTTTATACATTTATGTATGTTCAGTTTTTCAGAGACACTGATGCTATTTTTCTCTTCTTTTTTCCCCTCCCTCGGCAGTCGTGACGGTGAGTTTCTAAACTTTTAAGTCTCGATCAGACCAGAAGGTGCAACGGGAAAAATTCACCTGCACGTCTTCGTGAAGTGCTTTGTGTCGTAGGGACTACATGCAGGGTCTAGTTGGTGAACTTCTACAGCTGGCATGCTAACCACTAACATACTCACACGGGAGCTTCTTCCGTTTTCTCTGCACTGGGACGATTTGCTCTCAGGATGGTGCATAATTTCATTCAGTAAGTGAGGAGAAGAAAAGGCTCTCTGAGGGTTTCTAACAGGACAGCAATCAACGCACAGTTTACTCAAGGGACGTATTTGCACCGTCGAGTCCCGTTACATAACTGTGGAGGATGCTGCAACGCAGCTAATAAAGCTGCGATAGCTCCGGCTCGCTAATATGATGTGAAAAGTTTGCACAGATTGACTGCTGAATCTGTGACTCCTGACCACTATAAACCGCTCACACACGTCCAGAATACTGGATGCATGCAGCAGACTTTTCACCGACGTGCAACACAAATATCTGACACCACTATGTGTGTGTCAAGTGTTTCCACAGGCCGATGTTACTGCACGTTACCTGCGAGCTAACTCGCTCGTCGCGAGGGGTGAAAAATAGATCTGAGCCGTGCAGCACAGCGCGGCATCTCGAGTGTGTTTCAGTCTAAAAACGTCTGATTAGTTAATTGGATTTAGCCGTAGGATTTAAGTACATCTCTGAGAATCCTCCATTCATGGCGTTCCCTGCACTGCTTGTGCGGGCTGAGATCAGCAGCCGTACCTGATCAGGCAGAAATGTTTAGTCCTGGTTTAGATATTAAAGGTTTAAATATTCATTACCTCCCTCGTGAAATCTGTTTTTCCTCTCCTGCTTTTCAGAACGAGTACATGAAGGACGACTTTATGATAAAGATCGAGACGTGGCACAAACCTGACATGGGAACACTAGAAAATGTGAGTGAACTGAAGCAGCAGAGGTCGAGATTTCCCGACTCAGACCCTCAAAAAACTGGAGACTACATTTCCCATGATGCAACACGGGAGCACCTTTTTTAATTAGATTCTCCCCGCCTGATGCAGTCTCTCCAAACCTAAGCGGTCACGTCTCATGTCGCAGAGGTTGGAGCTGCAGTCCGCCTGCGTGGCTTTTGAATTTGAATCTCAGTTGATTTCCTCACAGATTTGAATACAAACAAAGTGTCGCTCGTCGTCTGTTTGCTGAACCAACATTTACTTTGTTGCCTTTTTCATCTTCGGTGACAGATCCACGACCTGGAAGAGCAGACGTGGAGGACTGTCGAGGTGGTTCCCATAGATATCGCAAACAAAGAAGAAGTGGTCGTCGGGGTGAGTTTATTTATTTTTTAAATAACCGCTCGTCTCTTTAACCTGACAGCACTCACTCTGACGAGCAGGTTTAAGACACAGGTACGTCTGATTTCCAGCAGGATGTCTCCACCCTGAGGAAGACTGTGGTCGTACAGGTCGACTGAGAGAGCCAGTTATCATCCCTGAACACAATAAAATACGTCGTTTACATTTCAAGCTTCATGTTGGCCTGGAAGTACAAGTGAAGATGAGCACCGGTGTTTGTTTAGTCAATATTTGGATTAGATAATGAACCTGACAACGGTCAAACGGTCCTGCATACATCAAATCTGCCTCCAGGGTTCTCTATCGAACAGGTTTTTAGCAGAGGTGAACAACAATAAAATAAAACGTGGTTATTAATCTCACACACACATCCGTCACTCCTGAAATCCGGTGCAGAAACAGACAGCCATAGCAGTAGGGGGCGCCAAAAACAGAAGAAGAAGGCGCAAAAGGACGTAATCAAACCTCAACCTGTGGGAAAACAAACATGCATTTAATGTTTTAATGTGAGGAAGGTTACATCAGGTCTGTATGGAGCCGTGAGGAGACTGTCAGAGCAGAAACAGCTGATCAGTCACGTGACTTGAATGTTCAGAAGTGTTTGTCTCCTGTTCAGAGCTTCAACTCTTCAGAAAAAGACAAAAAAAACTATTTAGCTGTTTTCCTAAAACTTCTTTTTATTTTGATACAATGCATCAGAACGTGCAGCTCTGAATAAACTCTGCATCACAACATCAGCAGCAATAATAATCATCTGAAGTTGTTTATATCAGATCTCACACAGCCTCTCTGACTGTGCAGCTGTCTTCTTCCTAAAACTTGACTTCCCGGCCGTTTGTCAAAAGCAGCATCCACATCCAGCAGCGATGGAGGAGTCCTCGAGCCTGCAGTCAGACTCCGATCAGCCCTGCGTTAAAACATTGCAGTGGGCTGCGTCGCTGCATGTCGTTTGAGGCAGCAGCGAGACGTGAAATCGATCCGGGAAGTCGAGTTCGAGTAACAAATCTGTGAATTTGACGTCTTCTCGGGCGGTGAAACACAGCACAGTGCTTCATAATACGCCGACAGACAGTTTTACAACTGTGGTAAGTTATTACAGCAGCAATTATTTTATCTATCTCACATCGATCGTAAGGTAAAGCCCGACTCACAGAAGACACACGAGAGGGAACAGACGCTGTGTTATACTAAAAGACGTCGATTATAATTTTAGTTCTGAATGTAAAACACGTTTGGAACATTAAGAGTCGACTGATTATTATACAAACAATAAGAAATACAGCATGTCTTAAAATCACCCACCTCGTCAATTATAGATTGATTCTGCATGTGATTGTTTGTCACCGAGCAATTAATCGATCACAGTAGCTTTAATTTCCACTCTGCGGTGTAATTCATATGAAGCATTACTACAAATTTTTTTAATCAATCTAAACTTTTAGAACATTTTGACACATTGATCAGAATAAAACTCAAAAATCAGATCTCAGAAAAGTTTCTTTTGCTGCTTTTCTGTGTCACAAATGACAGAAAATTGAACATATTTGTATTTTTGGACAGAACGAGCATGTGAAGACTTCACCTTTAGCTCAGAGTCTTAGCTCTGGTAATAATGAACCTTGAATTGCGCCAAAAGCTGCACCATCGGTGTGTGTGAACGCGTGCGCCAGAAACCGATGAGCAGTTGGCACCTTTGCCTGGCAGCCAACGCCATCAGTGCACGGTTAGGTGTGAATGGGTGAATGACATATGTAGTGTAAAGCAGCTAGAAAGGCTCAATCCATTTACCGTGTACACAATTAAACGGAAAATAATCAGCTGATGAGTCGACAAAGAAATAAATAATAGCTGCAGGATGAAAGTTTGGATTTGTACTTCATGTCAAGTCAGTTTTATTCACACAGCTAGAGCTGCAACCACTCAATGAGTCGATTATTCAACTATTTTGATCAGCAATTAACCGTTTGAGTTTTCTGATCTCAGCTTTGAATGTGAATATTTTCTGGTTTCTTTCGTCCTCTGTGACGGTAAACTGAATATGTTTAGGTTGTGGACAAAGAAAGACACCTTTTGTATTTTTATTTATTTATTTTTTGACATTTTATGGACCAAAAAAACCAATAAATTAAAAGATCGAACGATTCATCGACACTGAAAACAGTCGTGGCAGCCTGTACCCCGCTCACACACTTTGATTTTCTATCCGTAAAAGGCCAAACCGGATTAAAATGTTCCCTGTCTGTTAACACAGACGGCTGTCTCACTCAGCTGCCTTGAATGAAAGTTGTCATCCGCTGACGTTTGTCCAATGAATGACTCAGGAACAGAAACAGAAGCTCTGCAGCTGTGAATCTTAAAACGTGCCAGTGAAATCCTCGTTACCGCCGTCACACACTCAGCAGCTGCTTCGTTATTCGTCTTTCATATGACACGACCTGTGTGTCTGCATTCAGAGCTGGCCTGCTTTTACATTTGATTTGTTAAATATCACGAGACCACTGATAAATAAAACCTTATTAGTCCATCGTGGGCGCCTGGTCACTCAGTAATACCTAAACCATCATGTTGCCCCGAGGTTTAACATCTTAAAGGAGGCATTAATCCACTTTCATCCAGGTGGGTCAGTGTTGTCTGAGCGTTTCTTAGACCAGCTCCTGTACTATAATGACTTAAGTGGATCAGCGTCGAGGCCAAGGCTTAATCTGAATGTCCATCTGCTCCAGGTGTCCTCCCCTCTTTCCCTACAGACCTCGTGGATTAAAACAGCAGAGTGAGTCTTGAGCTTGGGGGGGTTGGGATTTGAAAGTTGGTGTGGAGGGGTGGAGGTGGTGGTGGTGGTGCAGTAAAAACACAATCTTGCGGTTGCTGATTCCTCAGTATCCCCGTACAGGACTGTGAACACTCGCTGGAAGGCTGAAGTCTGACTAAACTGCTTCAGTATGAATGAGTCAGCAGTGAGTAGTCTAAACTCGTCCTCTGTGAGATGCACATGCAGGAAGCGGAGTCAGGGACCGTCTGACAATTATCAGCAGAGGGAAAAACAGATAATCAAACGAGTTGTTCAGTCGTTTATCCATCAAGTATCCCAGATTCCCAGATTTACTCTTGTCCTGCGGCTTCTTGCTCGCTCACTCTCTCCTTTTCTCTTCTTAGCTTCCTCCGTCAGCGTCCTCTTCAGTCTTTTCTCCTCTGCCATTATGTCCATAGAGGCTGCTGAGCCTGGTTACATTGCCCAGCTCCATTTCTGGCACAACACCGGCTCCACTCCCTGTTAGCATTCCTTCTTCTTCCCTGTTGTCCAAAACGCCTGTGGTACAGACACCAACACTCCCCCAGGTGCTCTGAGCTCACGGCCCGGCTAACAAACTGAGCTAACAGCAGCTACAGCTGTCAGCAGTTTACTTCACTGTCCATCATAAACTCTGTAAATCACAGAGAGTTGAGGCGGAGCAGCCGGAGGACATCAGAAAACATTTTCTCCATAAAATATGATCCAGTTTCACCAGAATCAGTGAAACTCAGTCGGACTGTCTTCGCTGTCTGTTTCTGATCTTCATGTTTTGTCTCTTTGTTCTCTTTCAGGACTATAAGCCAGAAGAAGATCCTGCTCTTTTCCACTCCACCAAGACAGGCAGAGGACCTCTGGGCCCTGAGTGGAAGGTAGCTGACGACGACGACGATGCTGATGTTCACTGATGATGATGTTGAGGCTCACCGTCTGTCCTCTGTCACGTCTTTTCTTCCTTCACAGGATGAGCTGAAGTCAGATTGTCCTCACATGTGTGCATACAAACTGGTGACTGTCAAGTTCAGGTGGTGGGGTCTGCAGACCAAAGTGGAAAACTTCATCCACAAGGTGAACACAGTGTGTGCCGGCCGAGTGTTGTTTCTGTTTTGGACAGCAGAGGGAAACATTTCAGTGTTTGTTCCTTTGTATTACTGCCACTGTTCTGCAGGTGAAGTATGTCATACATGAAACAAGAGTCTGTTTGTCTTTTTTTATCTGCAGCAAGAAAAGCGTATTTTCACCAACTTCCACCGCCAGCTGTTCTGCTGGATTGACAGATGGGTTGGTTTGACCATGGAGGACATCAGACGGATGGAAGAGGAGACCCAAAAAGAGCTCGAGGAGGTAAATAACTCGCCAAAGACGACTTATCCTGAATGTTTTACAGATGTTCTAAAAGCAGACGAGGTATAAATGATTGTTCTGTCGTGACCGGGCGGCCGCAGACGACACATCACATTTCATCCGCTCGGTTTGACCTTTTTTTCACTCCTGAATTTCACATCAGATGCGTCAGAAGGGAGATGTGCGAGGGACCTCAGCGACAGACGAGTAGAGGCCCGTCACTGTAGGTCAAACTCTAGAGGCAGGCTGAGTAAGTTCCCCACAGAGGAGAGGTGGAGGTGCTGCATGGATCATCCTCCACCTTTTTTTTTTTTTTTCTTAACGCTGCTGTCTGACTTTCTTTGTTTTCAGATCTTTTTGTTCTTCACATCCCGTGTCGTCTCTCTGTTCTAATCTGTCTCCGTCTGACGGGCTCCGTTCTTCAAATGTGGTTTAAATCATCCGAAAATGATCCTGCTGTTTGTCAGACAGATGAACTTTGAAGGCACGTAGACGAGCGGCTTGTTAATCTTGAGCAACAATGCAGTTTTATTTTGAAATGAAGGCAAACTTGGGACGCGTAACAACTGTGATGAAACCTGCAAAGAACATTTCAGGACGTTCACGAAGTCATGAAACTGATTCTTTTAATTAAGATGATTATTATATTCTAGTGATTTAATTACAAATCCTCATTAAAACGTGTTTTATGTTTCACTTCTGAAGATCTTCCTCAACAAAAGTTTGATTTATTTTATCGTACAGATCAGTGTGAACGTTTTACTGTGTGCCACCTCAGAAAATATTTCAGAGTATGATCATTATGACTGATGTTGAAATACAGCAGTGTAAGGCCGACTGTTCACACCGCACGCAGGATTATTACTAATGAAGATTATTTATTGTCGACTGTTCAAGAACCAGAGCTGCTCCTGTTTGTCTCGTCTGAGCTCATGTCTGAATTTATGATGATCGTGGTTTGATCGCTGATTGACAATGAAGACTTTTATTTTATCTTCATATCTAAAAATATAAACATCTCTCCTGTCAGTAATCATCTCAAACATGCTCTGTGGTCTGATGTGTATTTATTTCCAACTAAACTAAGTCGTCATACTTAATAAAACATCTCGATCTTAATTACGTAGACGTTCATTTTCTCTCTGAGGAGTTAGAGGGCTTTAAATCTAAATTGCTCATTACTAAACAAAAGTTGAGCAACAGTCCAAAAAGCAGCAGACATGTTTATTTTATTTCACCACAGAGAAAACAAAGAAAAGCTGCAAATCTGCTTCTGATTATCAGAGCGGACTGAACCATCTGAGGACAAGTTTGATGTGATTCTTATTTTTAAACCAGGAAACTGAAAATAATCTGAACATGTGCCCAGAAACTTTTAAAGTTTAAGTCATCTAAACTTTAAATCTGTTACCCACAGATGAAGAACAGAGCCCGGTTCTGTCGTGTTTTCTTCTGCATGTTCGACTCGTGTGTGTCTTTTTAAAACTCTCTGTTCCAGCTCGCTCACAGCTCGTCTTGAACGCTCCTCTCTTGTTTGTTCTGCAACCGCGTGAATAAACTAACAATTCACCTCGCCTTCCTGCATGTGCACGTCTTTATTTACGCCTCTGACGTCTTTTTTTTTTTGTCACCAAACTGATGGCGAACCTTTCTCCTTCTCCCCCTTTCAGCTGCGTAGTAAAGGTCCGATTCGAGGCACCAGTGCTGCTCATGAGCAATGAGGCAAATCAACCAAACCCTGTCATGATGATGTCATCAGAGACACACGTCCACCAACGAATGAGGAAGCGGCCCCCCCCTCCCTTTGACGTTCCGTCGCAGCCGCCACCGCCGCCGCCGCCGCCTCTTCTTCTTCTCTTCCTGTCTCACATGATTCATTGGGGGGTTTGACAAGATTGGTTAACAGTACTGTACAGATCCTATCCCAATCACCAAGCCTCCTGTTCACTCAGAAAACAAACAAACAAAAAAAAAAAACATGGTTTTGCATACATATAAAAAGAAAAAAAAAACTCTTTGCACAGAACGTAACTTGCCTGATATGTAATTGTTAGTTGATTATTACAATGGGCTTTGTTTTTATTCAGGTGTGTAAACCGTGACTCCGAGTCAAGCCTTTTAAATTAATTAGAATGTTTTTAGTCGACAGGTTCCCACAGAAATCAGTATAAAACTTACTAGCAGGTATTGGACCATGTATCTCCCACCTCTCCCCCTTGTATTATAACCGTCTGTCTCTACTTTAATCCTTGTCTCTCCCCTCAATATTGTCTCGAATCTCTCCTGATCGAATTTGTCTGGATCTCCTCCCTCCTCCTTCCTCCTCCTCCTTGTCTCACCGTCCCCTCTGTCTGGCAGTTTGTTTAGGAGTACTGACATTTTTAGTTTCACTTTACGGTTTTAATTTCGAGGCACCTGTTTACGGTTCAAAGCTAAATTTAAAGGTCCTGCATGACATGAAAAATTCTCCACAAACACACTCAGACACACACACACACACACACACACACAGACGTCCAACATTTCAACATGCTCCACCCCCCTCCGCCCTCCGTCACAAGTGCATGTGGACAACAGCGACTCCTCAACTTAAAAAACGCACTGCATGTGTTCTAGTCGCTGCAATGCAGCTTCGCTCAAGTGGATTCTTTATGTAGATTATTTCTTATTTTCACCATGTATAGTCGTTTTTCTTTTCAGCTACGTGAACCACAAGAATGAGTTCTTATTTCTTATTTCTAGTTTGAGAACGAAGCAGCGGTTTAAAACAGGTGGCGTCTTTCTCCGGCTCTTTCTTTCTTTCTTTTTATTTTTCAGACTCGCTTTAGACGTCTTTTCTTTTTTTAAATGGGGGGGAGGAAGCGTTAATGCAGATCCTGTCGGGGCTCTTAGCTTCAAATATTTTGTGATGTTTTTATATCATGACGTAGCTTAGCGCAGTTATACAGCTCTGATTATTGGATCAGGTATGAGCGTGTTAGGTTTGTGTCTGTGCGTGGTTAATGTTGGACAGGTTTAAACAGAGTTATAAGTGTACTTTATAATAATGATGATAATAATAGGCCCATTATAGAAAATGGACAAACTGTACATACAAATACTGACTTGAATGGAATATTACACAGCTACTAAGCATTGTCAGGTCTATCATTCAATACTGTACTGCTAAAACTTTTAAGTTATGTTGTCGGAGCAGGTGGTGTCAGCTCTGTGGACAGCGTGCTGTGCGTGTAAAAGTCGAGCAAACTGTCCACGTGTTGTTGCTCGTACCTCATCCGCGCTTATGAATGTACAGCCACGAGACGGACGTGTCAAACTATGCAGGACGTGTCTTGAGCTGCAGGAACACTGATATGTTTCACACCTGTACATGCATGACGTGGAGCCATTATATCATCTACACACACACACACACACACACACACACACACACACACACACACACACACAAGCAACTCTAGATTCGGATCTGCATGCGCTGCAACACCTTTTCTTTAACACTTTCCTTTCTTTCATCTCGGTTTATTCTCGGTTTGATCAGGACATCAGCTGAACTGCATCAGACAAAGAAGGGAAATACATTTTAAAGGCCGAGGGGAGGGAGGGAGGAGGGAGGGCGGGAGGGCGGACGGACGGGCGGCTTCTCCAAAATCAAACTGGATTCAGCTCGACCTCAGACGATGTCGCTGAGGAGTGAAAAGCCCGACTCTGAGTTTGATGCTGACGAGCAGTCGCTCCCTCCCCCGTCCCCTGTTTTAAGATGAAGGAGGCTGTGTGATGTACAGTTTTGTAGCATTACCAGTGACGCCAGCCCGGGGTCTGACTGTGAGGGGAGGGTAGAAGCTTAGGGAACAGATGGAGTCCAAAATACTGTTTGTTTTGTTTTTTTCTTTCTTGTAATCATGAATAAGCACTTGCAAAATCTACTGTTTTTTTTTTTTCCTTTTGTGTTTTTGTTTTTGAAAAACAAAGATTCACAATGTATTCAATTTTCTCTTTTCTGATAAGGCAAAATTCAGGGGAATTAGTAGTGAATGTAAAACGATTAGTTCCTTTTTTTTTTTTTGTTTTTCTTTTTCACGGCTTTCAGGCTGTGACAGAAGGTCTAGACAATGGAACATAACAGAATATCTAATAAATTTGAACAAATAAGAGAATCGACGTGCTGTTTCCTGTTTTTGTGTCTCTGTCGGGGTGTTTTTATTTTATTTTATTTTTTTGTTATCTCGTCACCACGTTCACTCAAAGTAGCCTGAAAGATTCTGGAAATATGAAAAATGCTAAAACAACCAGACAGAACCGTTGTTCCTGATTTAGGAAATGTAAATTTGTAATTAATTTCATATAGAAGTCGACACATTCAAGCTTCTGTAAAGCTGCTAGATGTTAACGGTAATTAACTATGATTAATGTCTCAAAGTACGCCATGTTGGGTCCATGAATTTGAGAGTGTTGGGGCCTGGAAAGTCCTTGAATTTGATGTTTAAGAGGTTGTGGAAATCCTGATTTCAGGCTGTAAACATTTTGAAATAAAAGAAATACCAAAAAAAAAAAAAGGGAACTTTTTTTGTCACATGCCACCATTTACCTCGAGTCTTACTTTTTTTAGATTCACAGTTAGGTCACTAATACAGTAGAAGTTTGATGTTTTGTCCTCCGACAGCAGATTTCACTTGAATATGGAGTTTAAATTAAATTAAAGTATATAAAAAAAAGTCTTTTTCTAACACTTGACATTGATGTTTGAGCTTCATGGTGCAGAGTTCGTCTGTTTTCACTCGAAGCTTTTCTTCATTTGAAAGACGGAAGGAGCCGGGGATCGAACCACCGATCTCTGCGCTCTGCCTCCTGAGCCACAGCTGCCTTATATATGTATGGTGTAATTAAATAAAACACACATATACCTCAGCCCATACACCAATATTCAGAACCAAAAAAGGCTCTTTATCTTCAGGTTCTAGCCAATGACAGTATAAAGAATGGACAGCGTATCCACGCTTTTAATCCTGCATAACTTTAAGCCTTAATATAACCTGAACAGGTGAGTTGTATATAAATTCACCCTCAGTACAGTTAAATTAGCTACAGAGACCAAAACAGTTTTTTGTCCCAGGCTGTAAACATGTTTATTTCTGCTGTGAAGTTAGACATTTGAACATGGGGACTTATGGAGACTGACTCACTTCTGCAGCCAGCCTCAAGTGGACGTTTGAGGAACTGCTAGAACCGCTTATTCCAAAACCAAACATCTGATTTATAGTTCATAAATAATCAGCTGATGAATCCATAATGAAAAATGAGCAACTACAACAATAAAATTCAGTTTTTACACGAATGCATGAATCATGAGATCATATATAAACAGCAGAACAGCCACAGAGGACATTTTATTGATACTTTTAACACTTAAAGAACATTTTCCTGATTACACTCACACACTTTTAGGACTTTAACTTGTAACAGAGTATTCTTACAGTGTGCTGTTAGCACGTTTAGTTAAATAAAGGATCTGAATGCTGCATCCAGCCTCATATTCTTGCACACATGTAATCCTGTGGACAGATAATGAGCCTAAAAAATCCTTTAATCGCTCCTAGAGGCTGCTCAAACACACACACACACACACAGTGCGCATGCGTGAACATTTACCCAGCAGGTAAACTCCACCATGGCGGCGAGAGGCCATGTGCAAGATCCCAACGACAGGAGACTCAGACCTATATACGGTAAGGGCTCGGTGCTGGAGTGATATATATTAAGAGTGTGTGGAGGTCTGCCGGGGCATCCATGTGATCCCGTACCGGTGCATGTGTTTAGAAGCAGCGGGGTGTTGTTGGAGGTGATGCGGCCCCACCAGCTCCGACCACGGTCTCTGCTGCCCGCAGCGCCCAATGACAGTGCACCTTACCCGGTCTGACTGCCACACAGAACCGGGGTGAGGGCACGGCTGCTGCCCCACCCGGCCGGGTGTGTGTGGTTGAATGAAACCGTGTGTCCTTGAGCTACACCTGTAGTCACAGTGGGTGGTGTTACAGCTTGTGTGACATTTTTTGTCGTCCGGTCCTCAAAGTCGAAGTGCTAACGGTCGCTATTTGACAGCTAGCTCGTGTGCTAATGTGTCAGCTAGCTCTGCTGCAGCTGTGTCCGCTTTTTAAATAAAAAAGTGTGTGTTAGTGTCGGTTACCTGCCTCAGGTTGACGTGTGTTCACGTTACGATCAGCTGTCCGTGATTTGAATTAGCCTACAGCAGCTTTTTTGGAGCTATCTTTAACGGTTACACGGTTAGCTTCACAGCTAGCATCAGGTTCATAATACTGTAAAGACAATGCTTCGAGCTAAGGCTAGCTGGCTAGGTAGCATGGAGCTGTCACAGATAGAGGGCTGCTAAATAACGGAAATAAAGCACATTGACTGGCTGTGTGAGTGTGTACAATACACCCCACTTATTTAGCACTTTGATTAGCTGTCCATAATTAACTATAATGTGTGTTTTTCCTGTTATTTCACGCTACTCAGATCCTTTATTTAACTAAACATGCTAACAGCACACTGTAAGAATACTCTGTTACAAGTTAAAGTCCTAAAAGTGTGTGAGTGTAATCAGGAAAATGTTCTTTAAGTGTTAAAAGTATCAGTAAAATGTCCTCTGTGGCTGTTCTGCTGTTTATATATGATCTCATGATTCACGCATTCGTGTAAAAACAGCGTTTTATTGTTGTAGTTGGTTGCGGTGGAGCTCGTTTTTCATTATGGATTCATCAGCTGATTATTTATGAACTATAAATCGGATGTTTGGTTTTGGAATAAGCAGTACCTCAAACGTCCACTTGAGGCTGGCTGCAGAAGTGAGTCAGTCTCCATAAGTCCCCATGTTCAACTGTCCAAATAAACATGTTTACAGCCTGGTACAGAAAACAGTTTTGGTCTCTGTAGCTAATTTAACTGTACTGAGGGTGAATTTATATACAACTCACCTGTTCAGGTTATATTAAGGCTTAAAGTTATGCAGGATTAAGAGCGTGGACGCTTTGATTGACAGTCCTTCCATCCAGTAGATTTCCACATAGAAATAGAGGGAGGGTCTCCCCTCACCTGACTGCTTTCCTTGTTTTCCATTGGTCTCCATCCACCGGGCAGCAGACCGGTACCGGGTTTGTGGGTCATTTGCTACCGGGGTCGGAGTCTGTGAGGTGTTTTTTATTTTGAAAGATGACCTGATACATCCTCCTGTGCGTCCGTGCCTCGACGCGCTCGTGTCGGTCACGTGACGCATCCACACCACATGAGTCAAAAAACAGACGTCTTTGGGAAAACCAGATGACGGCGTAGACTGAACATGATGAACACACTTCGGGCGTCGTCGCCCGTTACACCCCTCGATGTGACCGGCTGCTTGCAGAGAAACAAGCTCAGGGCTCTCGCTAATTCAACGTCATGGTTAGTTGTATTTTTTATGAACTTTATGTTTGTTTGTATGCCGGTCGTATCATTTTATTTCATCATATTTACCCTCACACTCTGAAGGCCGGTCCATGGCACAGAAAACGTTGTGGACTGCTGGATTACCTGTTGACCTGCCGCTGTACTGATGTTTGCACACACTGCTCTCCAGAATAACTCAGTGTTGTTGCAGCCTGCATGAGTTTCATATTTAAGACCATGTATAGGTTATGTAGGACACTGGCTCTCGCCGTATCTCAGTCTTCTACAGTCGATCACATTGTCTCAAACACATCAGACTCATGTTCCTGTGTCTCCTCAGCCTTTAGTCGATGATCGCTGAAAACCGTAGCTTGTAGTTTGAGAGCGGTGAATAGACCCGTTAGCCTCTCTGCAGCGTCTCTGTCGTCTGTGTTCACAGCTTCACGGCTGCTCAGTTTGGCTGCACGTCGTGAACTTGTGATAGGAAATCGATACGTTTGATCGATCTGTCGGCCACATTTCTGTGAGCTTTAGTCAAACCTCTGACTCCTCTGTGAACACACAGAGAGAGAATAGACCTGACATAATCACAGCGTACCGACTGCCACAGTTAAATTTGGCACCCAGCTGTCCTGAAGAGGCTGAGCTGTCTCTCTGTCTCTCTGTCTGTCTGTCTCTCTGTCTGTTTGTCTGTCTGTCTCATCTGCTGATTTATTTTCTCAGGTTAAAGGTCAAACAAATGCTGAAGTCCCAACTCCAAAATAACCAATTTATAGTCACATAAAACAAGTGTTTGGTATTTATGCTTGAAAAATGACTAAAACTTGATTATTTTCATGATTAATTGATCGTTTGGTCTATAAATGGTCAGAAAAAAGTGATCAATGTCCATCCCAGTCTCTCAAAGTCTAAGGTCATGTCTTTAAAATGTTTAATATTTTTATTTGACCTTCATGTGACCGACTTTTACTCCCAGTACAGCCACAGTAGATGATCAGATGAACGATTAATCATTAAATCTCCAATATTTACATGGTTTCACACACTGCACTGAATTCCGGTCTAATGTATTAATGTTGTCCTCTGTGTTTCCTGCAGATTATCTTGACAATGGCAACAATAAAATGGCGATACAGCAGGCGGATAAACTGCTGAAGAAACATAAGGACCTGCACTGTGCCAAGGTGGGTGACTCAGGAACAGCTCTTCCTTTTTTTTAAAGTGAAGCTTCTTTCAATGTTGGCGTCGAGAAAACAGATTTCTAAACAGCTAGTCGTGCTCCGACGCACACGGTGAAAGAGATGATTTCTGTTAGAGGAGTAAGAAAGAGTGCAGAGGTTTGCTGAAGGACACTTTGACGGGGATGAACACGTGCTGCTGCTGCTGCTGCTGCTGCAGAGGATGACGAGGCCGCCCTGCTGTCACCGACCAACACCTCCGAACACGTTAGGCTGTAAAGATGGAGAGGTCATAATGTTTTGGAAGTAACCCTGCGCTGTCTGATAACCATCCAACAGCTGGAAGAAAAAAAAACAGAGCGAGATAACGCGGACGTTTTAACGTGTATCAACCTCGCTGTGTACGGATTAAACTTAGAACTTAGTTTAACGGTTTCTTCCAGGTTCGACTCTTTCAAACATGATAAATGTCGACCTGTGACGTCGTAACGTCGTCTGTATGTTCGATAAATTGACTTCTGTATCTTACTCCTTTTTAAACTGATTTCAAATAAAAACTACAATAGATAGAGCGTGTATTGTTTTTGCAGCAGAAAGCTGAGTTCACGCTGTGCACTTGGTCGTTACGTTACGTTACGTTACGTTACGTTACGTTACGTGCAAAATGTGACACGGATCAGCACGAGTGGAGATGGTTGGGAAATATTCTCTGCACTCTACCAAAGAAATCTTTTAGATTGTCGATTTAGTAAAAAAAAAAAATTGGATGGAATAAAAAAAAACATTTATTCACGACAGTTTCAATACGTTTATCAGTTATTGTGGTAACTAGCAGGTTTTATGGATATGAAGCATTTAAAGATGCATCGCGATCAGCAAAAATAACAAACGTGAGCACGTTTCTGATGCAGAGTTTGAAGAGTTAAAACTGAAAGTGTAACAAATAACGTCTAACATCTCTAGATAAGCAGTGAAGGAATCTCTCGATTCGGTCTCGGTCTGTTCCACGAGCTAAAATAATGTCACTGCACACACTACAACACCTGCAGATGTGATGAATATATCTTCACTCCTGTTGGAGCAAACGAATGTTTTTACCTGAGGAACATGTCGTGGTGATGTTCCTCATCTCGACTTAATAACAGGTCCGCTGTGAGCACAGAGAATCATGTCCTCAGGTCTGTTTTAATAAAATGTGGTTTCATTATCATCACCAAGACAAATGAGACGTTTCATCACGATATTGATTCCGGATGCAGACGAACGTCGGGCCACAGAAACCGCTGTGAGAAACTCTGCGAGGAAAAACATTTCACGACCAAATTCACACGCTGAGAAAACATGTAAAACGAGATACTTAGAAAGCTCTCAGACCTCCACGAGGAGGCCGCTCACTGAGAAATCTAATTATGGAAATGTAATTTTAAAACGCAGTCCTGACTGGCAGATAATTTTAATTAACTTTAACCTGCTTTGACACCGTTACTGTTCACGCGACACGCCCGAGTCCAGCAACAATCGCCCTTTTTCGATCTGCTTTCATGCTGCACGCGGCGTGAGTCTGTGAACGGTGAAACGAGCTGGTTGGTTACTTGGCCGAGACGTTGTCGCCTGCAGCTCTTCACCGAGCTCCGGCTGCTCCTTCTTTTTCCATTTACTGCCTGAAATATTTACAACTGACCCCCCCGGCCTGTTCTGTAGACACATTTTTGATGAACGGTAGCGGTCAGTGATGAGCTCACTGACAAACTCATGCTTCTAATTTCTAAAGCTTTGTAGCAGTCGGGAATGTTTAATTTGCAGTAGCAGCTCATCGCAGATGACCCACCCTACTACAAGTCTGATTGGTTGTACTCGTTGCCTTGGGTCTGAGTCGGGTTTAGGCATGAAGAGCGAGATCGGTTATCTAGGCAAAGCCGATCAGAGTCAGAATAGGGTACATCATGACTTCTGGCAGAGTTGTAGTACTCGAGATCGAGTCTTGGGCTTGGAATCTGTCTCAAGGTCACCTCGGTCTCGGACAAAGAGGGCTCTGGATTTCAGGTCCGCAACTGGTCTGGGTGTGTCACTTAATTTTCTGACACCACACAAGAGTTCTTCTGCAAAACGACGTCCAAGATTAGGTGACTCAATGTAGCAACCACGCTCCACCCCAAGAGTTTTGGTGAACGTTAGCTACCTAAGGAAGCTCTTGCAAGACCTTGGTCTTGGTCTTCTTGACTCGGTCTCAGCCCCTCAAAGTCTTGGTCTTGTCTTGGTCATCACTTGGTCTTGGTTTAGTTGGTCTTGAGTACAACACTGGTGAACGGGACGCTGCTGGGAAGCAGGGTCCCATTTCGGGGGCAATAGATCACGTGATGTCTGATTATACAGGTATGGAAACATCCCTAGTTCCTTCTGTAACTCCTTGTCTTTGTGTTTCCTCCTCCCTTCAGGTCCTAAAGGCGATCGGCCTTCAGCGGACCGGAAAGCAGGATGAAGCTTTCACTTTGGCCCAGGAAGTAGCAACTCTAGAGCCAACCGATGACAACTCGCTACAAGCTCTGACTATACTGTACAGAGAGATGCATCGCCGTGAGTACACACACACACACACACACAGGTTGACGATGATATTAAAAGGACTAGCATGTTCGATACCGCGCCTGTCGTTCACAGCGGAGCTGGTGGCGAAGCTGTACGAAGCCGCCGTGAAGAAGGTCCCCCTGAGCGAGGAGTATCACTCCCACCTCTTCATGGCGTACGCTCGCGTCGGCGAGTACAAGAAGATGCAGCAGGTGAGAGAGCTGACGTCCGCACGTGCACGTAAAAGATGCAAACGCACGTGACTAACAGCTTCTGTGCTCCATTGGTAATAAAAAAGATGGACACATAATCAGAATAATGAAGAGGATGTTGACGACTGCATTCGCCCTTTACAGGCAGGGATGGCCTTGTATAAAATCGTGCCCAAGAATCCGTACTACTTCTGGTCCGTCATGAGTCTGGTGATGCAGGTATTAAACGCTCTGAGACGCTCAGGTTCATTAAATGTGTTTGAATGTTTCCTGAACGTTAACACGTGTGCTGTGTTCAGGCCATCTCAGCACAAGATGAGAAACTGGCCCAGACCATGTTCCTGCCTCTGGCCGAACGGATGGTGGAGAAAATGGTGAAGGAGGAGAAGATCGAGGCCGAAGCAGAGGTGAGTTAAAGACGTCTGCACGACCTGAAGGAGTCATGATGTGTGATTTAAGTGTTGGAGAGGAGGTCCTCTCTGAAGAGCTGGAGGTCTTCAGGAGGGTTGTGAAGGTAGAGAGGGACGCCCCTGATCTGATCTGGTAGGAAATGGTAAAGACGTCTAGATGTCTTTAGAAGTAAAACAGCAGAACAAACCTCAGTTCTAACGTTGGACTTTCTGACATCATTAGACCTTTTAATTCAAGACAAAGGATGTGTACGGGATAGACTGATGAAGACAGTATAGATGCATTATGAAGATATATGACAGTAATTACTGCATTGGTCTGAAGTCTTTTTGAAGATATGAAGATGCTCCCGTCGTCTGCGTCTTTAGACTACAGACTTCCTGTTGGAAGTTTCCCCGAGCTGCTGTCGTCCAATAAGAATGTCGATCTCTGAAACCTGCTAAAAGTGAAACATGAAGTAGTTCCTCTAAAAATAAAATGTAAATTCCCCTTTTACTGTTAGTTATCAGTCACATGCTCACTGTGAATGTCTGATGTAGTGAAAACACAAATGTTCAGTCCTTAAATATGAAGTGACGTGGTGCTATTAACTGTCTGTCTGTCTGTCTGTCTGTCTGTCTGTCTGTCTGTCTGCAGGTGCAGCTGTATTTTATGATCCTGGAGCGTTTGGGAAAGTGTGTCGAGGCTCTCGACGTGATCAGAGGTCCACTTGGAGGTACTGTGTGTGTGTGTGTGTGTGTGTGTTGTGTAAAACACACAGAGTATCACTTCAATTCATTTTCTTTATTTATCAGGACAAACACACGTTAAAACACGATGATTCACTGTTAAACACTAAGAAGCATTAATATAAAGTAAAATCATAACACGGCGCATTAAAGACAGATCACACGTGTTGTCGTTCCCACAGAGAAGCTGACCAGTGAGCTGCAGAGCAGAGAAAACAAGTGTATGAAGCTCTACCAGAGACTACAGCGCTGGCCCGAGTGTAACGCTCTGGCTCACAAGCTGCTCCTCAAAAAGTGAGTTCAGGTTCACGTCTGTCGCTGATGATGATGATGTGTACGTATGTTACAGACCTGTGTGTGTGTGTGTGTGTCTGTCTCTTCTAGTCCGGATGATTGGCAGTTCTATCCCTCCTACTTCGACTCTCTCTTCCACCTGATCGATCAGTCGTGGAGCCCGCCGGAGGAAGGAGAGCAGTGAGTACAAAGAGTTCAACTGGAAGTAGATTCAACATTTTAGTTGTTGGAGAGTTCTGATCCAGACGCACCGAGCAGGACATGATGGAGACAAAACATAATGCAGCTGCTGAATAAATGAACATCTGTCTGTGTACAGCTGTGCAAAGATAATAGTAGACTTCTTCTTCTTCTTCTTCTTCTTCTTCTTCTTCTTCTTCTTCTTCTTCTTCTTCTTCTTCTTCTTCTTCTTCTTCTTCTTCTTCTTCTTCTTCTTCTTCTTCTTCTTCTTCTTCTTCTTCTTCTTCTTCTTCTTCTCCTCCTCCTCCTCCTCCTCCTCCTCCTCCTCCTCCTCCTCCTCCTCCTCCTCCTCCTCCTCCAGCTGTTCGGAGGGAGCGGTACATCACACTGTGGCTGAAGTGGTGAGGTTTGTGGAAGAGCGAATTAAAGGGGAGGACGGCAAAGAGTCGCGCTCGCTCAGAGGACCGTATTTAGCTCGGCTGGAATTAATCCACAGACTGAGAGAGCGAGGCTGTCCTGAAGAAAGCCTGCTGGGTAAATAAAACACTCGGAGCGAGGTTTGTCCTGTTCTTTGAGCTTCGGCCCGTTTTGACGTCTCGCTGTGGTTTCCAACAGGTGATCCTTTAGAGCTCATGGTGCAGTTCTTTGGGAAGTTTGGAGACAAACCGTGCTGCATTACCGACCTAAAAATATACCTCCACCTGCTCTCTCCGGACCAACACGTTCAGGTAAGATGGAGCCGCGGCGGCGTTGTTGTTGTTGAACTTGAATGTGAAAGGTTCGGGCTGTGAAATCCGTGTCTGTCATCAACGTTTCAGTTCGTTAACCGTCTGAGTGAAGCGGTTCCGCTCGGGGAGCGAGGCGAGGAGGGATTCGCTTTCCCGGACGACACCAAAGCGCTGCAGAGGCACCTGTGTGTGTGTCAGCTGAGCCGAGCGCTCGGGCTGCATCACTCGCTCGACGTGGACGGAAAACTTCGTCTGATCGCGGAGCTCAAAGCGCACTATCGTCACGGACTCAAGTTTGGTACGTAACACGGAGCAAAGAGGCAGAAAATCAGACAGATCTGAGGTAATAAAAACATATTTTATCTTGTTGATCTTGTGTCCGACAGGGACGAACGCTCTGAAGACGGAGCTGCAGTTCTCTGATATGTATTGTCTCATGGCAGCTCACGTATACATCGACTTATGGAAAGAGACTGGTGAGTTTTTCCTTCTTTTATTCCAGATCTGTCTCCGCTCCAGCGTCGTCTTTGTCTCTTATCGTGTCCTTCGCTCTGTGTGTGTCGTAGGGGATGAGAACATGGTGTGGCAGGGTTTGGGCGTCCTGCAGGAGGGTCTGTCTCACAGCGCCTCCAACGCCCAGTTCAAGCTGCTGCTGCTGCTCCTCTACTGTCACTTGGGAGCCTTCGAGCCCGTAGTGGACCTTTACTCCAGCCTGGATGCCAAGCATGTACAGCACGACACCATAGGGTCAGTACATACACAGCGTGTCTTTAAATTATCATCAGGAAGAAGCGATGAGTCGTGTCCGTGTTTGCTTTCTGTTTATACTGTGACAGGTGAGCATGTCTGAGCAACAGTTGGCACGTTCACAGTGATGCTGATGGATAAATAAAGTAAATTTAAATAAAATATTATAGTTTTCCTGACAGTTGAAGCTCAGAGAGAGAAATGTGTGTAGCAGGACGCCTAAAATGCCTTTTAAAAGTATGAAATAGTCTTAAAACCTGTTTGTGAACAGACAGATAATATAGGTTCAGTTATCTGGGTCATTTATGATATTAAATATAATCCATGTGCATTAGGCTGTAAGTAAACAGTGGTAAGCCCCCAGTGTGGATTACAAAACATTAAAACAGAAATAAAGTGATTATTTTTTCAGTGATATGAGCAGCTGTAACAGTGAGCGTTATGTCTGTCTGACTGTTCATCGTTTAAAAAATGCTTTTTCCTCTTCACGTCTTCAGGTTCCTGTTAACGCGTTACGCTGAGTCATTGGGTCAGTTTGCAGCAGCCTCCCAGTCCTGTAATTTCTCCCTCAGGTTTTTCCACTCGAACCAGAAAGATGTAAGTCGATCGCGCTCTGTGATTTCATTTCTGACACTTTTTTTTTTTAAAGGCAGATCGCGCGTTTCCTCTAATTCAATCATCTCTCCTCCCATCAGACCTCAGAGTATATCATCCAGGCGTACAAGTACGGAGCGTTTGAGAAAATCCCAGAGTTCATCGCTCTCAGGAACAGGTTGAACCAATCGCTGCACTTTGCCCAAGTCCGCACTGAGAGGATGCTGCTGGACCTGTTCCTCGAGGCCGACATGTGAGAAAACACTAAATTACAGCGAGTGGTGCTGCGGGGATGAGCTCTTCATTTAGACGTTGTTTTTTATTTTTTATTTCAGCGTGTTGAGTCTGGAGGAGAGCGTGAAGGCCATGTCTTTGTCTGCAGAGGAGGACGACATCCCCTGGGACAACATGAGGGACAACAGAGACCTGACTGTTTTCACCAGCTGGGACCCGAAAGAGAGGTACGGATGCGACAGGGCCGCGGGCGACCATGAATTTAAGTCCGTCTCTAATCGGCCCGTGTCCCTCTTTCCTTTCACAGAGAGTTAACTGACGAACACCGGCGTCAGTCTCTAGAGGAAGAGTCCGTCTGGCTGAGAATACGCTCTCTAACTCTTCGCCTACTCGCCTCTCTGGCCGGTTTGGGTCACACGCCCTCGCAGCAGAACTCTGAGATTGCCAACGAGAACGGAGTCGGAGACAAGAGCTCGATCCTCAGCGGCCTGCTGTCCCAGCTCAACCAGACTCTACAGACAGCCAATCAGATAGCAGAAAAACGCATCCAGGTACGTTTAACACGCAGATGTAGATCTGTCAGTTTCACTAAACAGTCGCCGGCTCCGGTTCTGGCACAACACTGGCTCCGCTCCGTGTCAGCATTCCCTGTAAACCTCCTCTTCTTCGGTTTCCGTGTTGCAGTATCCATTCCTGGGACCACCCTCCACCCGCCTGGCCCCGGCTCTGTCCAGTGGGAGCTGTCAGTGCCAGGCTGCGGCCCTCCAGCTGTCTGTCCACCTGCAGGAGCTGGAGACCGTCGGACTCGGTAAGAAGAGGCGGCAGCAGCATGGAGCGGATCACTGCTTTGATTGTTTTTATGCTTAACGCTCCGTTCTTTTTGACTCTCTCTCTCAGACGAGTCGACGGAGCTGCAAACCCAGATCTGTAACGGTTTCAAGTCATTAGTAGTTCAGCTTCAAGGTGAGTCGGCCGCAGAGCAAACATCTGCAGCTCACTGTGAAATCCAGCTGCTGTTCTTCTTCACGTTTCCTCTCTGTGTCCGCAGAAATACTGAATAAATGCAAAGGGGATTTATTGGACATGAAAGAGGGCAAATTAAAAACCTGGCCGTCCTTATTAGAAAACCTAATCTTCTTTGTTGAGGTGAGACCACATGAAGACACGCGATTACAGACCAGTACTGGATCTGCTGGAGTGTTGACGGTGTGACGTATTCATGTTGTTGTTGAACACAGACGGTGTGCATAGTCTTGTGGATGGCTAGTCACTGTGCCAAGATCCTCCGACCACTCAAGACCAGCCTACAGAAGAAGAAGAAGAAGAAGAAAAAGGATGCGAACACAGCTCTGGTACGGTGCACACGTCTGTTAGAAACATTCATTCACGGTTCACTCGCTTTCATGGTAACTCGCTGACGTCTCTCTCTCTCTGTTTGCAGCCGGTAGTGGTGTGTGGGTTCCAGGAGCTGACGGGGAGCTTGCAGGACCTGCTCACCCAGGCTTTGGAGCATATAAAGGGGCAAGAGACGGGCATCACAGCCCTTAAACTGGCCAGTTTAAGCTTGGAAGAATACCCACAGGTGAGTGGTTCGCAGGATTTTCACAGGAACTCTCTGTTCGTCGCGTCATCTGATCGTGCCCCGTGTTTTTTCTGTGTGTTTTCAGGACGAAGCTTCGTTTATGAAGGCTGCTATGGACAAGGTGCAGAGCAGTTACCTGCGCTCGCTACAGGAGGCGGGAGATCTGCTCAAGAAAAGAGCGGAAACTATAAAGAACCTCAAGATCTGAACACAGCCCAAATAAAGACGACTATACCCCCCTCCACCACCACCACCACCACAAAATACCCCGCACCCACGCCCCCGACATCCGTCAGCCCACCAGCTACACCCACGAGTCCGACTTTTTCCTCCCCGCTGGTCCTCCGACTCAACCCCGCCCGAGCACACTCAGTCGTTACTGACCTCCTTCCTTCATTTTCTTTCTTTCTTTTTTTTTTTTTTCCAACACACACCTCTGGGACATTTGCAACTCTTATAGCACACAAGCTTGTAAAGTAAACTCATGAATTTATACAGCAAATATGCGCGAAAATGAGGAAGAATTAAAAAAAAAAAAAAAATCATAATTAAAAAAAAACAAAAAAAAACAGACGTGCTCCTTTTAAATAAATAAAAATAGAGCAAATTAGAAATAAATAAGCAGTTTTAGATGAACTAATCTAATAAATTATTGTACATAGTACATAACGATATAAGACACAATAAACCACTATTCTGTTTGTCAGTTTGTTTTTCTGGTAAACAATCTCACACACACACACACACACACACACACTGGGACTGTTAACACTAAAGGAGGAACTCTTCTTTGAATGTGCTGCTTTTCCAGCAAACGGGCACAATTTTACATGAACAGATGGATAAACATGGACACCTGCAGACTGAAGTCAATCATAATCATGAATTTCTTTCTCACCGTTCTTTTTTTTTTTTTGCTTTATGTATCTTGTGTGTGTCGCTTTGGTACTGAACGTGGATCCACCTCTGTAGTCGCAGTATTATAAAGAGCAGCGGAGGAAATGAGTTAAATAACCTGGACTCTTTTTTTTATTTTGAAAGAATCGTCTGCCGCTCTTGTTTCTCCTTTTTTTTTATTATTATTATTATTATTATTATTATTATTATTATTATTATTATTATTTCTAGTAGAAGTGGTGCTTGTGAACATGTCTGTTGTGGAACCGGGTCGATCCAGCACAAATCTAATAATCAGGCGTGGATCAGATGATCAGATTAAAAGACTGAGCTGATTATGATTATTTAAGAGGCAAAAACTTAATTTTCCACTCAAATCATCCATTAAGACGTCACCTCCTCCTCTTCCTCCGAGAGATGCTTGAATGCACGTTTTTTTTTTTTTGTGTTTCGACGCCGAGAGGATCGTTGTTTACTTTGACCCAGATCTGATTGCACAGGGCGGTTATTCTCAGCCCACCATGCGAGCAGCAGCAGCAGCTCTGTACAATGTGGGCCTCTTTTTCTGTCCATGAAACAGCCGACGGATGTGTTTCACGTTAAACAAACATTGGACCTAACTGTAAATAAATTTAAAGATTTAAAAAAGAAAAAAAAAAAAAGTTGAGGCAGTTTTCAGAGTGTGACAGGATGTTTGGTGTGTTTTTAAAGAGCAGCAGCTGCAGGTAGACACGACGAGATTCACCCTGTGTTTTGTTTTTTTGTTTTTGTTAAGACCTCATGAACCAAAATCATCTTCAAACGAGCATCTTCTGTTCTAACGACGCACAGTTAAAGGCAGACATAGTTTACAAAGATCACAAAGGAGCACTGACGGACGGCTGCAGCTTTTTGTTTTTTTGTTTGTTTTTTACTCTTTCATTCAGAATTTGGCAGCAAATGTGAAAAAATGTGAGCAAACGGTGAATCCTCCCTCTTTTTCCTGTTAGTCTTGTAAACACACAATCACACACACACACACACACACGTCTGCTAATAAATGCCTTTTTCTGAAGACTCGAGCCCGTCATGTTTGAATGGAGAGAGAGAGAGACAGAGGAGATGTTTGTGATCAGACCGCACCACGTGTCGTCGTCGATGTTGTCGTTGAGGTTCAGATTAATGGTCGACAATCTGGAGCGTCATCTCACCACCTCTTTTGTTAGAAAAATGGAAAACAGAAACACTGGAATGTCAAAGCTTTTTTTAAATAAAACAAAAGGAAATGTGAGAATTTGGTTGTGAAATCTTCTGACCTCTTTTTTTTAAATTATTATTATTTACCTAAAAGTTGCAGAGCTGCAGCGATCAGTTCTCGGAGAAAATCAAATATTTTGATCTATTTCCATCTGCTCACATTGTGAGGCTCTCTGCTATACTTGTATGACACCTTTCTAGACAAAACAGTTACTCAAAATACTCAGATTAGTCACTAATGAATGCATTTGTTAGTTGCAGCCACGAAAAGTTGTCTTCAATGAAGCAAGAAAACCCGTTTTGACAGTTGGTTGTCAAATTTCTGTGAAATGCTGAGCGCCTGATGTTGAAAATAAATGCCACATTTTAAGATAGATGACTAGAGAGCTGAAGAGAGAAAGTCCTTTAGTGAGCCTCAAAGGGAAACACTGCTGTTACAACCACAGTTACAAGTGTTACAACACAAAACAGGCGTAGAAATGTATTAAAGTGGCTACAATATAAATATAATTAACATGTCGAGAGAGGGATGTGTGTAAAACAAAGTGTGCTCCACTTTAGTCAGGATTTAGTTTGTCTGTTCTGGGCTACTGTAGAAACACGGTGTTTGGCTGCCACTGTAGATATAAAAGGATAATTTTTAAGTGACAAAAACAAAAAAAAGATTCTTATTTTCAGGTGATTATACCTGAATGAAAACATAGTTATGAATATTGTATTTCATGTCTGCCTTTTTCTGATAATAGGACTCTCTTTGGTTCCATACAATTATCCTACCAACAACAAAAAACAACGTACATACTTATATTTTTTATTATATATGTTCAAAGTTTCACTTTTTGCCTTTTATATAAGAAACAAATCACATTTTGAATCTCTGTATTAAAGCTCTAGCGGGGTGCAGTTCACCATTCGTCCTGTGGGTGGCGGGGGCGGCGTCACACCGGTGGGAGGGGGTTCATTACTGCTGTTACACGAAGAAGAGCGACATGCTAATAGAAACAGCTGTGAGCACAGAGACAGCTAACGGCTAACAGCGTGTTAGCTTTAAAACACGCGTGTAATGTTTGTGTTTACGGTCGGCAGAGACTTAAAACAGCACGACTCACGCGCTGATGTAACTGACCTTAAAGGCGTGTCGCTTTTTTTTAGTTTTTAATTAGCAGTTAGCTCTTTAGCTCGCTAGCTGTGGACGTGTAGCTGCGCTTTTGAGCTAGCCGCTGCTAACACCGGGTTTGTTTTTGTTTTTGTGTGTCCGGTTCTATCATAACACATGAGTGTGTCTCTGGTCGTTATCCGTCTGGAATTAGCCGACCAGTCTCCGTCTCCACGAGGTTTCCAGTATTCAGCTGGTGAGTCGTTAAAGCTAAGTGTCATAACACTGTTCAGTTAGCCGGGAAGCTAACACAACAGAGCAGTGACAGGCTGAGGATGCTGCTGTTAGCCAGCTCAGTGTTGGCATGAGTTGACATTATTACTGACTATAATAAACATTAATAAAGTACGCAGGTTATTAATAATATTTGTGTTTATTTAAACATCTTGTTCATGTGTTATAGAAGCCTGGCAGCACCTTGTTTTGTTACCACAATAAAAGCACGTTTGTCCATTAGAGCTCACAGACTGTCTGTCTCTCCCTGTCTCTCTCTCTCTCTCGTCTCCAGTGGAAGGCATGTCAGATGACGAGCTGCAGGAAAAAGCTCTGGGTGTAGCCAAACACGCTCTGAGTGGGAAGACTGAGCTGGAGAGAGCGGCTGTACTGCACCAGCACATCGGCAGCAGAGCCATGGGAGACATGGTGATCGAGACGTTTGAGCCCAGCCCAGGTGAGCGAGGACGGGCGTGATGCAGCATGCCGGAGAGAGACGAACAGAGATCAGATTAGAGTCCGAGAAAAGAACAACATATCAGCTTCTGCAGATTGTTTTGGCTGCATGAGATTGATCTCTTCAGAAGATACTCCTCCATGTCCATGGAGAGAGTAAAGGTTTTTCATACTTTGCTTTACATACATAGGCGTGAAATACAATCACACACACACAAAGAGACATGTAAATGTGCCACGTGATGAGCAGGTAGGGGTTCGGTACCGTGCCCAGGAGGTGAGCTGGCACCTCTCCAGCTACCAGTCCAGGACAGGTTCAGGAGGTAGAGCGGGTCGATCCCCGGCTCCTCCAGCCTGCATGTCAAAGTGCTCCCGGAGGTTGTGCCATCAGTGTGGTCGGAAGACTAGAAAGGTGTTATATAAGTACAGTCCATCGACCATTTCAACCCTTCGGTTCCCGAGCCAAGTCTCTACGGACGGCGCTACAGCCGCACCTCAGCGTTTAAATACGTGAATTACAGGCGACATCTCCCTGATACATTTCAGACTGTAGACATATTGTCGGCAGGGGATACGGCAAGAAGGTTCTTGGTTTGAACCTTTCTGCGTGGAGTTCTCTCCAGGTACTCTGGCTTCCTCCCACAGTCCAAAGACATTGAGGTTAATTGGTGTTTAAATCATTAAATAGTTTCTATGTGCTCTGTGATGAGCTGCTGACTCGTCCACGGTGTACTCTCTCTCCTCTCGCTCTAAGTCGGCTGGGACGGACTCCAGTCGGTTATGGATGGATGTTATTTTCCTGCAACACAACATCAATTTTTTTATTAAATTTAGAGGTCAGAATTCATTGAAAATAACACTGACAGGATGCTTCTTTAGTTCTATAAATCTACCTTTATTTGTTTGCTACTGTTCATGCTTTCTGTAAACACACAGTAATGTCTGTACACCAGATAAAGGAGGAGGTGAAGACCCCGGCGGTTCAGCAGAGGAGAGCGGTGACCCTCAGCCTGTGAAGACTGAAGCAGACGGTCAGGAGGGCACAGAGAGCTCACAGGACGGCAGCGAGGCAACAGGCGCTGCGCCTGACTCGCCCTCCAAACAGCTGCCGGAGCAGATCTCCTTCTTCAGCGGGAACCCGTCAGTGGAGATCATCCATGGCATCATGCACCTCTACAAGACCAAGTGAGTCACGCGTTCGTTCGTTTGTTCAGGCGTTCTTTAGCTGAAAAAGTTTAAAAATTGAGTTTTTTCTGTCTCGTCGCAGCAAAATGACGTCGCTGACTGAAGACGTCAGACGCAGCGCCATGGTGTGCATCCTGACTGTCCCCGCGACGATGACCAGCCACGACCTCATGAAGCTGTTGGCGCCGTTTAACGACGTCATGGAGCACATGAAGATCATACGGGACTCTACCCCGAACCAGTACATGGTTCTGATTAAGTTCTGCAAACAGGTAAGACCTCAGCATGATTTAGCTGGTAGTATTGAACCTTTTTCCAGTCAAGTGATATCTGCGTTAATAGAATAGAATATCTTTTAAGTGCCGTCTTCAGTGCAGGAAGCATAAAAATAGATCTTTAAAAGCAGCTTTAAAAAAACGTCCTTGCCACGGCTGGCGAGGTCGAGTGCACGCCGTGCTTGCGTTCTGCGTTTGACAGTGCTGAGATGTCACCACAACGCTGGAAACTAAAGCTTTACCGCAAAGACGTCTGTGGCATAAAAATAAATGCATGATGCAGAAGGAAACTGAATGTGAGTCGCATCAAACACTTCAGAGTGGACCGCTGCACCCGGGTTCACAAGACCGACGACCGTCAGTTAATAGTCCAGATCTGATCAGTGTGAGAGTGAAACTGTTAACGACAGAAAATATTCTCTCAAACTGAAAAACCTGAGCTTTAGCTGAGAACTGCTACATGTGAGATGTTTGCAAGAGAGAGGAGGAGTATCACTGTGTTACATCTTTATGTTGTCGCACAGCAACGACTGCACGCAAAGACGACAAGGGGGTGAAGTCGGTAGATGGTACGATCATCCCTGTTAGCTGTGA
Source organism: Miichthys miiuy (assembly GCA_036365135.1). Lineage (NCBI taxonomy): Eukaryota > Metazoa > Chordata > Actinopteri > Sciaenidae > Miichthys > Miichthys miiuy. The sequence continues at coordinate 20,938,925 of CM071619.1, read as the reverse complement.
TGTGATCACACTCACATGAGCATGTTTTTCAGCGTGCAGCAGCACTTTTTTCTAGGGCAAGTGCTAAAAAGACACCCACAGTCTGCTCTCTGTAGTGCTGAAGCTCAGCCATGGTGCCCATTGATTTGATTTAGTGTCAGACATAACAAGTGTTCTTGTTCTGGAGGGAAGTTCAGATACTCAGGACTTCCTGTCGGGCTATTTTCTCTGATAGGAGACAAACAAGCTGTCAGTTTGCAGCTTCAGACTTTGGAGTCTTTGTAATGTTTGTGCCTCGCAGACTTTAGTCTCCATCTAACTTCTTCTTCTTCTTCTCTTGTCTTTGTTCAGGTGGACGCAGACAGTTTTTACACGGCGTGTAACGGCCGCCAGTTCAACTCCATAGAGGACGCAGTGTGCCAGCTGGTCTACGTCGAGCGGGCCGAGGTTATAAAGTCAGAAGAGGTAAACGTACCGCCTCCGTTCACACCGCTGATAAGTCTTTAAAAATGATGATTTTTTTTTTTTAAGTTGAGCTGATAAAATGAGTTTTGCTGGGATTGATTGTTTAAAAAGTGAGGAGAGGATTTTTATTCTTATAAACTGAATATCTTCGGCTCTGTGACTCCTGGTCAGAGGAAACGAGACATTTGAAGATGTCAGAGTGAATTTTTTTACTCTTTTATGAACCAAACAGTGAATCGATTAATTGAGAAAGTAATCGTCTAATTAATCAACACTGAAAATAACTGTTAGATCCTGTAATCTCCTCCCCTCTCCCCTCTCTTGTCCCCTCACCTCACCCCTCCTCACCCGCTCAGGGAGCCAGCCTGCCGGTGATGGAGCTCACCGAGCTGCCAAAGTGCACCGTGTGCCTCGAGAGAATGGACGAGTCGGTTAACGGCATCCTCACCACTCTCTGCAACCACAGCTTCCACAGCCAGTGTCTCCAGCGGTGGGAAGACGCCTCGTGAGTCGCACACACACACACACACACACACACACACACACGTAAATACAAGAAGCTTCTCACTCGTCACGTGCTCTCTCAGCTGATTCTTGCTCCGCTGGTCATTTCTCTGGGCTTTGTGTTGTGTTGTTTTTGTCCTCTTTTATTCTTCTGTTTCACAAAGGCCTGCAGCACACACACACACACACACACGCGTGTCACAATAGATGAATATGTGCTCTGTTTCCAGGTGTCCTGTATGTCGGTACTGTCAAACACCAGAACCAGTGGAAGAGAACAAGTGCTTTGAGTGTGGAGTGCAGGAGGTAAACCATCTTTTATTTCATTCACTTCAGCGTTTGTTTCCTCGTGTCCTCGTCTCCTCGTCTCCTCACCCCTCGTTGCTCTCTTACTCACCGTAGAATCTGTGGATCTGTTTAATCTGCGGGCACATCGGATGCGGCCGCTACGTTAGCCGGCATGCTTACAAGCACTTCGAGGAAACACAGCACACCTACGCCATGCAGCTCACCAACCACCGCGTCTGGGACTACGCAGGAGGTACTGAACCTGTTTATGTGTGTGTGTGTGTGTGAACATGTTGTCAGTTCATAAATCCTCAATTAAATCAAAGAATTTATAGTAATTAAAGCTGCTTTAATCAAGTTTGGACACTAGAGGGCAGAAGAAGACTCACCATGTGGTCTGTTTGGAGGCTTTTCTGGAGCTTTCAGTCATTTTACATAAAAGTCATCAGACGAGTAACACTCCAGTGTTGAACGAGTGTAATCCACTGACAGGCTCAGATTGTTCTAATAAATGTCTGACGACATTATGAAAAGGACCCAACAGAGACTGACCTTTTTTTTTTTAAAGAGTAAGATCATGTTTGTTTGAGCAGAAACAAGTTATATATCTCGCTGTTCAAAGCCACCAGAAACAAACACAGAATGAAAGCTTGCTCTTAATTCACAGAGTTCGATGTGAAAATATCAGGAGAGAAGCGAAACAAAGGCAGAACATGACAAATATGATTCAGGTTCAGGCTGAAAAATACCAAAGTTACCCTTTAAGAGCTTCTCTCATCCGTGTTGGATCATTGGAAAAAGTTCAGAGTTGATTCTTGCTCATCAGCCCGGCTCTGAATGTCTGTCAGAACAGAGTTACAGTTAATGTGCCATAAAACCAAAACACTGAGCTGAAAGAGGACAAAAGTCTGCAGAGGCTGGGCGATGATTATCTGTGAGTTTGTCACTGTGAGCGACCTCCTTCACCTCACATGTAGTCAGTTAAACTAATGTTTTCTGCAGCTTTAAGTCTGCCACGTCTGGTTTGAAAAACACCTGAAGCAAAACTTCAAATGTCAAAACTCTCACGTCTCTGATTGGATTCAGTGTACGGCTGCAAACAACAATTATTTAAACTTTCTTCTGCTACAGGTTACAGTTACTTTTCTGTTTTAATTTCACAGACTCAGGTGTGACGTGTTTAGTAAATTTACTGCTTATCTTGGATGTCCCACAGATAAAACCCAAAATATTCATAAAAAAACAGAGAAGAGTAACAAATCTTTGAGTTTGAGCAGCTTGAATCAGTGAATTTTTGGCAGTTTTGCTTCAACAAAAGACAAAAACAATGAAGCGATTCTCAGAACAAGCTGCTGATTAAATTTCTGTCCATTAATTGATTGTTTCAGCTCTAATCCAACAATAACGGACCAACCCTTTAAAGTGTGTGTGTGATCTTTGTGGTTCTAGATAACTACGTACATCGGCTGGTGGCCAGTAAGACAGACGGGAAGATGGTGCAGTATGAATGTGAGGGAGACACCTGCCACGCTGAGAAAATCGATGCTCTTCAACTAGAGGTAAGTGTTTCACGTTTCTGACGCCGCGTTTGCTAAATACGAGCAGACGTGATCTCACGAGTCCTCCGTGTCCGCAGTACTCGTACCTGCTGACGAGTCAGCTCGAGTCTCAGAGGATTTACTGGGAGAACAAGATCGTCCATCTGGAGAAGGAGACGGCCGAGGAGGTACAGAGCGCTGCTGACAACACAGGCTTTAATTCACACTTTTAAATGTGTTTTCTGATCGTTTGTGTCTTTGTAACTTCAGATAAACAACATGAAGGCTAAATTTAAGGAGACGCTGGAGCGCTGCGACAACTTGGAGAGACGGTTCGGAGAAATAAGCAAAGAGAAGCAGGGCATCGAGAAAAAGTAAGAGACGTGTGAGAGGGTGAAAGATTTCAAGGAGGTGTCTTTGAGAATATCGCCACAAAATAAAAGTTCTAGTCTATGTATCAAACCCCACCGGCTCCGCCGTGGTCCGGATCAGAAGCGTCAAAATAAAACACACAAACAGACAAAAGAGAAACAAATGAAGTACGCAGCATATTTAGAAGCACATGAACCAGGAAAATGACCAAATCTGAGCAAGTAAACAAAGTCTGGTGGGCTAAACTGAAGTTGCGTGCAGGTTGCATGTCCGCAACGTGATGGAGGCGTGCCCGTTGGGGTTTCAGGGTAAGTGTGTTCCTTTCTGCACGATGTTCAAGGTGCAGACAGGCACAAACACACACCGTCTTCCCAGAATCTCTCTGGCATTTCATTTGGGAGGCAAAACTGTGCTCTTGGCAGCCCGTACGACACGCTACGAGGGACCACATTTATGAGATGTGTCAGCGACTTGTTGTAATCAATGTAATAAATCTTCATCTTGTTCAGGTGCACTCAGCTGAGCAGTCGAGTGGCGAAGCTGAGCCAGGAGCTGAAGGAGGAGCAGGAGATGAACCGCTGTCTGAGAGCCAATCAGGCTCAGCTGCAGTCCCAGCTGGCCGAGGAGGAGCGCAAAGGAAAAGAGAGCGGTGAGTGAGGAGGAGGAGGAGGAGGCAGCCATGAGACCTTACATTTTTTCACACGGTTTTAAAAACCTTCCGGGCGATCGGATCGATCACCGAGACGAGGTGCGATCAGGCGGTCTGGGAAACATCTGAATGTGTCCTGATGCGTCACCAACGACAATATAACAGATAAATACACCTCGGTGCCAGATGGAACAGCTCCACATGCGTGTTAGCTCGTGAAACATTTCGTGAAGTTGAAGGTTTAATGTGAGCGCCGAGGAGACGATCTCCACATCTGGAATCTATTTAGCCACCTCTGGACCTCTCATAACATATTTATCTCCTCGAACGGTTCTCCTCCTGGACCTGCTCTGTTACCCATCCCAGTGTTTGCTCATCCTCCTCCTGAAAATGATGAATGAATACAGACGTACGTTTACACAGGACATAAAACTTTTGTCACATTCATCTTAACGCACACGTGAAACAAATCTGGATTTTTCTTGCGTAAGCAATTTATAAAATCTGAAGCCGACGTGTCTCAGCTGTCCTCCTGTGTTCAAAGTCTAAACACTTTCTGTGAATCCTGACAAATCCAAATAGTTTTTGATTTAGTCACCGTCGCAACACAAAACCCTCCGACAGCAGCCTGTGGAGACAGACACACAGGGCCAGGCTGGCGTGTAAACATTTGTCATGGAGGGAGTTTGACTGTTTTTGTTGGTTTAGACTATAAAATCTATATAAAAGGTTCAAAGGATGTTGAAGAAAAACAGTCAGTCAGTCAGCAACACAACAAATAAACGCACAGTGGGATGTACTCTGAAACGTAAAGGCAACTCTGAGATTTCTTTCAAAACACATTAAATATGTCGGACAATAGTTGCTGAAAACACGTGAAAAGACTTTGAATGATATATCACTGAAACGTGGAGTCAGAGGTTCAAACAGTTTTTCAGTCTCAGGATTTTGTGGGCGGTCCTTAAAGGGCGGCTCGATGACACGCTGAGGCCGCCCTGAGCAGAGAGATAGAGATGAATTCATCTCAGCTCAGAGTGTTTCAAAGTTAGTCATGTTCATTTTCTGAACTCATCTGACACGTTTCAGTCGCTTCAAAATGGCCGCTCGACCGCTCCCACGGGAGTGGGCGTGGCTTCAGCACATTCAGAGGACACGCCCCACAGTCCTGGAGCTGAGAATTCATTTTATCTGATTTTGACACCTAATTTCATAAACTTGTTGATATTTTTAATCATTCAAATTTGGCTGGGTGGTTAACAACACTTTCTTCTTTGGTCTGACAAACTCAGAACATTCATTTATTCTGACTTTACATGGACTTTAACTTTACTTTACCTGCTCAATCCAAATCCTAAAGGTAAAATTAAATTAAAGATATATTCAGTAACATCGAGTCAGTCCCTCAGCTAATCTAAAACGACAAATGTCAATCAAAGCGTCCACGCTCTTAATCCTGCATAACTTTAAGCCTTAATATAACCTGAACAGGTGAGTTGTATATAAATTCACCCTCAGTACAGTTGTCATGAACGGGGAAATTAGCTACAGAGACCAAAACTGTTTTTGTACCAGGCTGTAAACATGTTTATTTGGACATTTGAACATGGGGACTTATGGAGACTGACTCACTTCTGCAGCCAGCCTCAAGTGGACGTTTGAGGAACTGCAGTTTTTGGCACTTCACTTCACAGATATGGAGTTTGCTGGCTGCTCGGCACGCAACACGAGCGGACAAAACACAGTAAAAGTTCAGTAATTTAATCAGGTTTATTTATTTGAGCTGATCCTGGACCAGCATGAAAAACTCCTCTTCACACCTCCGGTATCATAAGCTCGTCTTTCACTGGCTCTAAATAGTCGTAGCTCATTTTTAAGGTCACCTTTTGTGTCACCAGCTGCCGCCGATTCCAGATAAACAGTTCGACATAGTTAATATCCAACTAAAGAATCCAGAGGAACAGGAATGTTCGGCTGCTTCGCAGATTAAAAAAATAGTCCCATAGACAAAAACTCATTATGTGCCTGAAGCTCAACGGGTTATTTTTGTTCTCAGCCTCGGCAGTTATCGAGCACTTCCTCATTTTTACGGTAATATTTGCAAATGGTAAACAAATTGGAGAGCTGCACCCGACGAACAAGCCTTCTTTTTCTAATAGCGTGTTTTGAATGGACGGGAGTTTTGTCGCGCTCCACGCTGACATTTAAGCTTCAGGTTTAGTCACAACTTTGGCCGAGGGCGACGTTAAATGTCAGGTTGGAGGTTTTGGATGGAAACTGTAGGTCTACAGTTTAGACATACCTGTATTTTTCCTCCAGTTTGAGGATGAGGATTGTTTAAACAAACGTTCCCTGGCGTCTCTGTTTATGTCTGTAAAAAAACAAGTGAAAAGACACAAAGTTGATTTAGGCACTTTAAGTTTCCTGTTGACATTTATGATTATTATCATGTTTTGTTTGTTTAAGGTTAGTCAGGGTTTAGTTGAGTGATGTTATGGTTACGCCCTCACTCACTTTCTTATGTGACTCACGTTAAATCAAAAGATTATTTCGAGACATTTCTTTCTGCAAAGCTGAGAAAGATTACTCATCCGCGACAGGAAAAGACACGTGGAACTCAGTTTTTTATTATTATTTAACAACTTCCTGTCGTGTCATTGTGGTTTTATTGATGTTTAAAGGACCAGTGTGTAGGATTTAGCGGTGCAGTTTTGCTTCCTGGCATGAAGGAGAAACTACAGTGGCCACGAAATGTGCCAAAAAAGAGTCCTGCGCCATCTGTGTCTTTAAAAGTCTCATCCTGAGGTAGCAAAAACAGGATGCTTCTTATTTTCTGGTGATTAAACACAAATGAAAACATACATAGCTGTATAAAGGTTAGACATTGTTGCCATATAGCTTTACATTTCTGAGAACAGCCTCTTGTAGAATAGTGAATTTTCTCCGATGTCAATTTATTGATCGTGGAGAATAAAAAATAAACAAACACACAAACCCTTAAAGAAGAAGTGCTGAGAGCTCAAACTACAAACAAGTTATTTAGAATTCATCCTCAGGGGAACGTGAATGTCTGAACCAAATTTCACGGCAGCCCATCCACAATAGTTGTCAAACGACCGACCGACATTTGTCTACCACGGCTTCAAGAAACTCGCCAGCTGCTCTCTCTTTCTTATCTTTGACATTTCTTGTTACTTATCAGCCGGCACATGTGTCGGCACAGGACCAGCCGTGTGTGTGTGTGTGTGTGTGCGATCAGCTATTATTACTTGCATTTCCTTGTAATATCTGAAAGCCCGGACGGATCATCTTCTGTCAGCCCTGCTGGCTGCTTAAGTCAACAGAAGTGTGTTTAGAAGTTATCCGCATATGTTAATCCCGTATTTATTTGTTTTATATATTGATGTCGATGCTTCTTGGAGCTCGTGGAGGGTTCGTCACTCTTTGCACAGCCTGTCTAACGTTAGTCGGCCTGTATGTTTGTTTCAGTCTCGTCCGCAGACAGGAAGTTCACACAGCTGCGTGGCGGCCTCCGCCTTTGAGGCGGTTGTATACATTCTATAGCATATTACACATTCTGGAGGCGTTCGTCTCGAGGTTATGAGTAAAGGGAGCCGTACATCCACCAGTAACATTTGTTGTGACACATTAAAGCAACTATAATCAGTGTTTGTTATTACAATTTGTCAAATGATAAAATATAAGAGTACAAATGTTGCTGATTGCGTCCACTTGAGGCTGGCTGCAGAAGTGAGTCAGTCTCCATAAGTCCCCATGTTCAAATGTCCAAATAAACATGTTTACAGCCTGGTACAAAAAACAGTTTTGGTCTCTGTAGCTAATTTCCCCGTTCATGACAACTGTACTGAGGGTGAATTTATATACAACTCACCTGTTCAGATTATATTAAGGCTTAAAGTTATGCAGGATTAAGAGCGTGGACGCTTTGATTGACAGGTGGGTGTCGTTACAGGTGGCTCGTTTGAGCAACCAGGCGTCGTTCAGCCCGCCTCAGCTCCACGTCTTTGACCAATGTTAGATTAGCTGGGACCCACGATGGAGACTTTACAGACATTACATCCATGTTTTATGCAGTCTTTGCATCTCGGCTTGTCCTCCTAACTTTAAGGAAAAACTTTAGAGCCAGTTTAGTTTGTCCGTTCTGGGCTACTGTAGAAACATGGCGGACTCTGTGGAAGAGGACCCACGGCAACTGTAGATATAAAAGACTCATTGTAAGGTAAGGAAAACAAAGATTCTTATTTTCAGGTGGTTATACACGAATGAAACATAGTTATGAAGATGATATTAAATTTCTTCCATACACTATAAATAGAGCATCTTAAATGAGACACACGGGACCTTTAAACGGGAGATGGAAACACTTTTTTGAATAAGTTTTGATGGAAATGTTGCCCGGTAACGGCTGGATGTGTAAACATAATTCAACATATCAACTTAACAGTGATCAGTGATCATCATCTGTGTCTTTCTGTAGGCGACCGTAAGGACGTGGCGATCGGAGAGCTGCAGGAGCAGCTGAGAGACGTGATGTTTTATCTGGAGACGCAGCAGCAGATCGAACACCTTCCTCCGGAGGCTCGCAGCGAAATCCAAGAAGGACAGATCAACATCGGGGCGAGCCCGTCGGACGGTGCGGGAGCCGGCGCCGCCTCCTCCGGCAGAGGAAGGAGAGGCCGAGGCAGGAAGAGGAAGTGAAACAAAACTGTACTGGATGTCCGCCTCTCAGCCGTGGACATGTTTACAGCTGTCCTCGTGTTGCGTCTACATCATCGTGGTTCCTCAGAAAGCACTCCGAGGAGAGAAGTGACTCTGCTTGTTGAAGAACGAGTAAACAATATTTATCTGCACAATATTTCCACCTTAATGTAACTTCCACAGGAAGGAAAGACGCCGAGCTTTCAGATATTTTCATCTGTGTGATGTAAATCTATTCTGCTGTTTCCAAATCTTCAAAAAAAAAAAAAGTCTATTTTGGTCATATTCTATTTATTTGATCAAAACTCTGTTCATTTGTGTTCAGTCTGATATCCTGTAATAATGCTTCTTCTTATCAGAGTCTGTTTGACGTCTTTTAAATGCTGAATGAACGTCGTGACGGGAGATTCTGACCAAGTTTTCCTCGAAACTTTTAGACTTTTTAGTCTTTTCTTAAAGTAAAATGCTGAAACTTTTTTTTTTTTTTTAACATTATTTCTCAATAGTAAGACTACTCAGGATGACAGACGAACAACGGAGGGTGGAGGTGGAACATTGATAAGCGTTGACAAGAAGCAGGAAGTTCATCCTTCTGGGTCAGTGATTACCGACAGAGGGGGGGGGGTAACGTTTCCCATCAGAGGAGGTTTCTACTGCGTTTCTGAGGAAAGTACCTGAGCGGATCGTGAAGTATCGCGTATATCCGAGTCACACATTTGCATTAAGGAGGAAAATAAACAGAATTTGAATTGCAAAGTGAGGCGCCGCTTCAGTATTTATTTAATCAGCTGTGACGGGCGGTCTCCACCTGATCGATGCGTACTGCCAACATGACCGAGCACAGCTACACGAGTGCTAGTTTGTTGTACCTGATCTATTGTGACTCTGTACTTCTGCTCCACTGCAGTACATTGAACCTTCTACATGTGTCTGACAACATATGATACATGATTTGTTTAAGCTTCTTAGATGTGAAGACTTGCTGCGTTTCTTGTCTTTTAAATAATGTTATACTGAATATTTGGGGATTTTTTGGACTGTCAGTCGGACAAAGCCACATTTTAAAACGTCACCTTAGACTCAAGGAAGTTGACCTTCCTTTAGTCACACCTCTTTTTACCGTGTAACTCAGTAACAGCAGGTCAGCTTTCTCCTTTAGGCTACATTCAGGTTTTTCCATTTGTTTGAGTCGGGGCAGTGTCCTGTGACCGAGAAGAGCTGCAGGATGCAGGTTTTTTTTTTTCCGATTCAAAGATCAAAATACTTCCAGCACGACTCTGCTTAAAGGTTAGGATCCACTGCTCTAGGTCGTGTAACGTGAGCTTGTACGCCCGTCCTGTATACAAAGCACCGATCACAACATACTTTGAAAACAGTTGAGTGATCTTTGACCTTACCTTAAAGACCCTGAGGGGGTGGAGAAGACCTAAACAAGAAGTCAGGGTGTAGACGAAGTGTCTGTGCTCACGCCTTTTCCTTTAAATTCATGACTTACTTAAACATTTAAAGTCGTAGAATAAATGTGCGAAAGGCCTTAACGAAGAACTGTGACGTGAGCTGAAGTTTGTATCCGACGTGCCAGAAAGCAACTGTCACTTTACATCTTTTAAGAGAGCAGAGAGTTGTAGTTTCTTAGTGTTGTATGTGCTGTTCAACCCGAGTGTGTGTGTGTGTGTGTGTTACAGTACAGCTGACTTTGAGCTTACCACGACAGGACGAGGAAAAGTTAAACTGAGTGCTTTTGTCATTGAATTTCAGTTTTGGTTGCTGCCTCTAAATCATCCTCCAATCTTCAATAAACTGTTGTCTCTGATATTTTTTATTGGCTTTTAAACAGCTGAGCAGAGTGTACAAAGCCAGTGTGTCGGCTGCAGAGCGTGCAACAGATGAAACTATTGTACAAAGGTCGACGATAAAGGAGTACATCTTGTCTCAATCATCCCTCCCTCCCGTCGGGCCCCATCAAGATTGTAGCCGAAATTTCAGAAGCCTGTCGTCCCCGGAGTTTTGCAGGGAGTTCCTGGAAGTCTGGTTTTGCATTACAGAATAACAAAAGAAAAATTTATCAGAGAATACATAAAGGAAGCTGAATTTAGAAAGATGGCACAGAGTGCAAAGCTAACAAGACAAAAAAAGGAGGGCGACAAAAGACGTCTTTAGTTTGAAGATTCTCAGTGTTGCTGTCTGCAGTGTTCTGCAGTGAAAAGTGAACCAGATGTTTGTCAGATTGCAGGCGTGAGAAACTCCACGGACGGCCTCTATATCATGCTAAAATTAAAAAAAAAAAAATGTATCTGTAGCATCAAGATGCAGCTTTCATCGGTGGTGGTGTTGCTCGGAGGCCGCAGGAGAAAAAAAAAAATACACATCTGCCCCCAGATGATGCGGTCATAAATGACTAATCCCTCCCTCCTACTAGACAAGATCAACAGTTTACTCGCAGCAGCTCGGGGAAGGTAAATTGTGTACAGAGAAGCACTCTAAAGGATGATTCGAGCTCAGACTTCCTCATGAGAATTTCCTTTTCACACCAACTATAAAGAAACTCGAAGCATTGGTCAACATCAGCTACAAACTGAACAGATGTTCTATGAACGTGACTCTTAATAAGAGGCGGTCTGGTTGGGTAGATATCAGTTTAATCATGTTTATTATCATATTTAATGATCATATTTAGTTTTTTTTATATTTTGGAAGAGGTATTCAGAAATAAAATACTAAAATACTCGATTTCATCAAAAATATTGATGTTAAAATGGATTTAAAGTACCAAAAGTAAAAGTTATTTTTATGTAGTATGGTTCATGTTATATTACTGGCTTATATAAAAAGTGGTGCATTAAAATGTACAGCACTTTAACATTGCAGCAGGATGACTTAATCCACAAAAATGCATCATTTATTTGTTGATTTATATTTTGTATTAATCTGACCAAGGATGACAAATAAACATGGTGGAGTAGAAGTATAAAGTATAAAATACCTCTAATACTTCTACCTAAGTAGATGTACTTAGTGACATTGCACTACTGAATATGTCAAAAGAAAATGAGCATGCAAATATTTTCCACACTTCCTGGTTTTCTATTTATATCCCAAAGCCCTTTAGAGACCTTTTAAAGTCAGCACACCCACAACAACGATGACAACATTTTAAACTATGGCACCGTCACAATACCGCAGACAAAAGAGACAATATTTATATCTCTGCTTTTGTTCAAAAAAACAACAGTCCAAAACCAGAATAACAATTCGCTTTCATGTCAGCGAATTCTCACATTTGAGCTGGAATCAAGATTTTTTTTGGATTTTTTTGTTTGAAAAACGACAAACTGATCGTCAAATAGTAGAAGATAAATTTTCTTTTCTGCTTGACCTGATGATTTTTTTGCCATTTTGATTGCAATTAAAGACCCATCCTCTCAATTCTGCACCATTGTGTCGAATCTTGGCATGTATCACAAAGTGCTTCACACAATTAAACTCTCTGAGATTAATCACCAATAACCAAAAATTAAATTTTGTCCTGATTGAGCTGTAAAAATATTCTCTGACATCCATAACTTGATGTCTAAAAGGGCATCTATTGGCTCTGAGTCATCAGGAGATCCATCAATGTAAAGCTGTGTGTCGTCAGCATAGCATCGGACTTTTGTGTCACCAAATGACGTTTCCACCAAATGAAGTGGCATCATGTAAAGATTAAAAAGAGTAGGACCTAAAATGGAACCTTGGGGAACACCACAATTAATTTTATAGCTTTTTGATGAACATTCACCAACACTAATTTATAATTATTATTCTTTACTGTTAAGATTTGAACCAGTTAAAAACAACCATGCTGCAAAAAAAAAAAAAAAAAAAGCTCTATCGCAGGAAAAAGTCCTTAAAATATCAAAAGTAAAATTATGCAGCAGAAAGGCTCCTATCTGATTACCATTAAAGTACGAACAAGTTTGAAGTATTTATACTGTTGGTCAGTTAAATGTTTGTCTGAATCTGCAAAGTGACTAAAGCTGTCAGATAAATGTAGCAAAGTAAAAAGTTTGCCTGTGAAATGTCGGGGAGTATAAAGTGGCACAAAACGTGAAAAATTAAGTACCTCAAAGTTGTACTTGAGTAAATGTACTCGTCAAGAAAAGTACACCATGATAGTATGAGCTGAATATCGTCAGCTCATACTATCGTGTTGAATTTCAGTTTTGTGCAGTTAAATCAGCATCAGCATCTTTTTGATAAGTTTTGTTTCCTGTATGACTTCTGGAAATTGAGACACACAGATGAGAGATTAAAGGAACATTTTATATATTTTTTTATATAATCAGCTGTAGTGGTCAGTCAATCAGGCTGTAAACTTGTTTATTCCTGCTGTGAAAGTTGGACATTTTAACATGGGGACTTATGGAGACAACAGATTCTGAATAAAATAAGCTACAAAACAGACCTCAGAGCAGATATCCACCCTTGTTTATGCATATTAGTATACGTGTCTAAAGTTTTCCACCTGTACAGATGTTTAAAAAAAAAGGTTGAAATTGAGGCACTTGATTTGGATTTGAGCTGTTTTAACAGGCACGAGTGAAAGTGAATAGCTGCTGACTGAACCCAGCGTGGTGTAATGTGTCAAGCGCAGGAAAAACTGGACAGAAGAATGAGCGAATAAGAGAGGAGGAGCCAGGGGATGGCTGAGAACAGGATTTGGAGGTATGATAATCAGACAGGAGGGTTCTTCCTGAGTTGAGCTGCTCGTCTGTGTGCAGTTGGTCTCTAGCTTCCTCCTCTCCTTCAAACTATGGACTTAACCTACTGAAAAGTTACTTCTCTTTAGAAACACTTGAGCCGTGTTGAAGGTAAGAAAACTTGTTTTTTCTTGCATGTTTTTACTTCACCTCTCAGTTTTCATTGACCCGGTTAATCCCACTCTTTGCAGCCTGCAGGGTGAAAGTGTGTGTGTGTGTGTGTGTGTGTGCGCAGCTGGGTGTGAGGTAGCTGTCTTTGTTGTGTGTGAAACTCAACACAAAAAAAGCTTTTAGAAGGCTACACCTTGTATCTGTGTGTGTGTTCTCAGTTAATCTGCATGTTTTAACAGCCGAAACCTGCAAAGAAAAGCTCCTTCAAGAATCTGTTATTTTTCTGTGCACAGCAAACATTATCAAAGAGTTGAAGACCCTAAAAATCTCTGGTATGCAGCTGATCCTTTCAGGTTCCTGCATGTGTAAAGACAGTTCAAATACTCTTTATTTCCTCTCTCCCCCCCCTCGCCGGTTCACTGCTTTATGAATTCTCTTGTTCTGATGTAGTTTACGAGAAGCGAGTGCCTCTGTGCCAAGTATAATAACCAAATCTGATCTCTGATACACAATTCATACACTGTGCTCGCTTTTTCATTATAATGAATGTTCTTTCTTCTTCCTGCTTCCTTCCTGCTGCACCAGCAACAGAAATTCATTATTAATAATGATAATAATGACAGGAGGAGTGATTGTCTATATTTGTACATGGCACATGAGACCTCGTCTGGGTGTAACTGATAGTTCCTCCTTTTCACTAAGACCGAAAAAACAACCCAGAAAGTCACACTGCATACTTGGTGGATGAAGTTATGAGGCAGTTTTGAATATTTCTGCAGACTAACCTGCAGAATGTGAATTATTTGAACTAATCAGTGTTTAAGTAAAGTCAAAAATCGCATGTGTGCAACCAAAAGTTGACTTAAAAGCGATTTAATGTGTGTTTGCAGATCTTCCAGTCGGTGTGTGATACGTGCAAAAAGCTGCTACAAAGCTCGCTTGTGTGTATTTCCACAGGCGGAGTTATTATACAACCAGCAAATGTTCCTGAAGGGATTGCACTTTTTCTCTCTCTCTCTCTGCAGGAACATTTATATATTACACGTATTTTTCACTTTATCTGTGACATGTTTGAAGAGGACTTTAATGATCTGCACTTGTGCAAATGTATGAACTAGCAAAACAAGTTCAATTAAGTGATAAAATCTGAGAAATGTGATCATCAAACAGATAAAATGAGCTGGTCTGTGAGTAAGAATAAAACAGCTGCGCCCTGATAAGATATCTTTATGGGTTGTAAGTCAAACTTGAGGTATTGGTGGTATTTCACACTTCTAGCCGTCAAACGAGGAAATAGCCGAGCTTAGTATTGCACCTGCAACTATTTCACACACTCCTCTTCTCTTTACTTACTGTCAGAGACACCCGGACTTTCCCAGCAGTCATTTCAACAGACATCAGTACAACGAATGCATGCACGTTTCCCTTTGAGGCTGTGTAAAAGTGATAACATGATTTAGCAGTTCAGTATCATGAACGTCAGTTTGTGGTGATCAGCGGCCTCGCTGGCTGATGTTGACAGATGATAACAGAGAGGAAACAACTTCTTATCTTTGCATTGACGCTCTAAATAAAGACGTAGCTTGTGAAATTATCAGAAACATATTCAGTATATTTATTATTATTATATATCATCAGAAGGTTGAGGGACTTCAGGCTGAAATATCCTGATTTTTAGCGCCAACAACCAGGTGACGTCACGTAACACAACTCCCTCCAGCCATAGAAAACATTATATTGTTTTGACAGGTCGATTTAGTACTGCCATTGATATTATTATTATTATTAACCCGTCATTAAGCTCCTGAGGCTAACTTAATGAAGCCTTGTTATTAAAAACTAATACCCATCTGTCAATCAAAGCAGCCATAACAGAAACAAGTCGGCTACAATAAACAAATAAAATCTGAAACCTTTTTTTTTAGTGCCACAAAAAAACCTGCAGTTCCTCAAACGTCCACTTGAGGCTGGCTCCAGAAGTGAGTCAGTCTCCATAAGTCCCCATGTTTCACAGCAGAAATAAACATGTTTACAGCCTGGTACAAAAAACAGTTTTGCTCTCTGCAGCTAATTTCCCCGTTCATGACAACTGTACTGAGGGTGAATTTATATACAACTCACCTGTTCAGGTTATATTAAGGCTTAAAGTTATGCAGGATTAAGAGCGTGTCAAACTCAACTCCAAATGAATGCTAATGTTGCTATTATGCCATAAATACTGGTGTAACACCAGTAAACCTTTTATTGACCACATGGGGGCAGCAGAAACACGACACAGACACCTTTACTTTGATTTGTAGAAGCTGTTTCATTAGTTAGTTATTTGAGAAGGATAAAGGTTGCAGGTGTGTCAGTGACAACAATGAACTTCTTCATTGACGTACAACCCAACTGAAATGGTGCAACAGTCCAAGAAATACTTTTGATTATTTCCACATGCAGCAGTTAAAGAGCAACATTATCATTTGGAGCTGTGTTTGTGTCACCCGATGAATGGAAGTCCAATGTTCTCTCTCTGTTGTAGCTCTGGTTTTGGTATCAAATCAGTTGAAAGTTATGGCGATGCGAGCGCTGAAACGAAAAGTTTCAGACATAAAAACCAAAACAAAGATATTAACAGACTCTGTAGAGCTGAGAGGAAGTCGGGTTATAATTCTCTGTAGGTTTGTCTGGCAAAGACGTTCTCTGCAGTTCTGACATCTGTGTGCTTCATTTTTCAACCACAGATGTTCAGCTCGGTCAAGTAAACAGTCATGAGATCCATCGTTAGCATAAATAAAAATGGTTAAAGCTGCTTTAAAGTCATCTCTGTCTTTCTCTTTGCAGATGAGTGACCGAGACAGCAGCACCTCCGCCTCTCAAACAGAGGAAGAGCTGGAGGAAGAGATGGATGGAGAGAAGGATGGAGAGATGGACGGAGAGGTGAACGGAGAGGTGGAAGATGAACAAGAAGAAAACATTGACAAAAGCAGTGAGCGGTCAGCAGCTCCCAGCCTGTCCAGCTTCTCCTCGTCCCTGCGCGCCGTCATACGCATCAAACAGAAGTACCAGGCCATCAAGAAGCGGCGGCAGGAGCTCAGCCTGGGCCTGGGCGGAGCAGGGAACCTCACGGGAGCTGCGCCACGATCCAGCCCCAAAATCTTCACCTTCGATGGGCTCACCCCAATTCCGTACTCCACCCTGGCGGCCGCTGCCCCTCAGAGGAAGAAGAGGAAAAGGAGGAAACGGGTGTTGTTTCCCAACAGTGGAGGGTGCAGGGCACCGCCGAAGCAGGAGCAGAGCCGGGCGAAGTACTGCCTTTACCTGCTGTTTGCCATCGTCTTCATCCAGGTAGAGCAACCGAACACAACTTTTACTGAAACTGAGAAGCTTTTTCATGCTTTTTTCTCCTCAGTGGACTTTAAATTAATGTAAAAATACTTATGGAAGGACAAGATTTGTCTTTTGCATGAGGCTTTTATATCTGCAGAGGGAGCGGGTCCTCTTCTACGGAGTCCGCCATTTTCTACAGCAGCCCAGAAGGGACAAACCAAGCACCGGGTCTACATAGGACCTTAGCGTTTTTCATGAGTTTCACGGCCATTGTAGTTTATCCTTCATGCTTGAAACTCAGCTTCAACTCTCTGTGATTTACAGTTTCCTGATGGACAGATAGCTTTAGGCTAACGACTCGCTAAAGTATATAATCAACTGCTGCTAACTGAATCTGCCGCTAGCGGGCAACAGAACCAGGTCCGAGCACGACCTCTGAGACCAACAGGGAATAACAGACTACAGAGGTGACACTAGATCATAGCGCTGTAAATCACACTCGTTATTTTCTACTGTAAACACCAATCTGCCTGTTCTTATAGGCCTCCTCCTCCTCCTCCAGTTTCCTGATGGACAGATAGCTTTAGATAGTTAGAAATGTCAAATATCTTTTTTCCTGAAATCCAGTGATCTAACATCTCATTTTGAGATTAGTCCACTCACTACAACAGAAAGACTTGACTGTTGGTCTACATGTTCAGTCATGTCACATAAAACACACTCAGGCCTCAAGGTCTTCACGAGTTTTACCTTAATGCTCCTTTAAAATCACATCTGGCCGGCGTCCCACATCATAAGTGTTGTTTCTTGTTCACTTTGAGTTGTTTAAATGAGCCGTAGTGTATTTCCTGTTTAGGGTTTGCAGCTGAGTGGAAATGAACTTGGACACGCATGGCATGTTTTCCTTTGAAAAGATGGCAGCAGATTACATAGCCGCTGTGCAGTAGTGGACAAGTGAACTGTCAGAGCATGTCTGAGAAGTAAAAATAACAATCTGCTGCGTGTTATGTCTTCAGTTCTAGACTTTTTGTAGATTATATTAGATTTTATTTGGGACTACACATTTGTTCTAAGCAGATTTTTAATATTTAATCTGCAAGAGGAACAGCAAGGAAGTTAAACAATGTAGCGGCGCTGTGGGCGAGGGAAGCAACAAAACATATTTTAGCCAACTAAACAATCAATGTCATTCTAGGTGAGCGCTATATTTAAAATATTTTCACAGCTTTAGTCAGACGGCTCTTTCACACAGGAAACTGAAGCTTTATATATCTCTCTCCAAAGCCACCATTTTACCTCTCAGAATACAGGAGGAGTTGTTGTCGGTCTGACACTGCTTCGATCTGCAGCAATTAACATCAATTCAGATGCGCACTAACACGTTCACCAACACCAAAGTCACAGAATAACACACACAAACAAACTAACCGAGCAACCGCTCATCCACTCCGCTTTAAACTGGGAGTGAGTGCACCAACCACGATCTACTGACCACCAAGACCAGAGTATATCAAGACTGAGACAACTGAGGGTTCGAGACCAAGACAAGACCAAGACAGTATTCAGCCTACTTAGGTACATGTAGCTAATATTCCCAAATCTGAGGTCCAAACCTCGCTGCCTTCTCAAATGTTAAATGTTTTTCAGGAACTCTTTTAGAAAGGCAGACAACATTGCCTCGCACAACACGGCAGTTGTTGTTTCTACGCTGCCTTGATCGGTTTTCTTTGTGGTTTTGGTGTTTGAACATGTTAATGCAGATCCAAACAGCATTAGACCAACAATAACTCCCCTGTTCTGAGAGGTAAAATTATTTTACTGAATGGAGTTTGGTGGCTTTGGAGAGAGAGGTACAAGGCTTCAGTTTCCTGTGTGAAAGGGCCGTCTGACAGTGAGGTAAAGCTGTGAAAATATTTGATTTGTTGGAAGAGCTTTGCAGTTGTTGGCTCGTGGTCTTGTAGTTAAACCTCGACCTGACTGTGCAACAACTTTTTGAACGGTTTCTCAGCCGCTTTCTCCGTCATTTCTTTGATTCTCCTGCAGCTTTGGTCTCGACCGGTCTTGAAATAAAATCTAAAAACGGAGACAAGACCAAATACAAATCCAGTCGATTCCAAGACGAGACCTTCAAATAGTGGTCTTGAGTGCTACAACACTCGGGGGGGTCACTTCAATCTCAAATTCAAACTAACCCTTTAACAGTTAAGTGTGGTGATTTCTCGCATAGTAACTTATCTGTCACTTCTTTCTTCCCAGGTGTATAACGCCATAGAGAACCTTGACGACCACGTCCTCAGGTATGACCTGGAGGGGCTGGAGAAGACACTGAGGAGAGAGGTGTTTGGGCAGCAGGGAGCGGTGGAGGGTCTGCTGTCCCATCTGAAGGACTACCTTTCCACCTACGTCCACAACAAGCCCCTGGTGGTGTCCCTGCACGGCCCCAGCGGTGTGGGCAAGAGCCACCTGGGACGCCTCTTGGCCGGACACTTCCGCTCCGTGGTTGGGGAGACGCTGGTGCTCCAGTACTATGTCCTCCATCACTGCCCCCAGGAGGCAAACGCCTTGCATTGCGCCAGCGACCTCTCCGCTATCATCTCGGAGATGGTCGAACGAGCCGAGGAGGAGGAGAAGATCCCGCTCTTCATCTTCGACGAGGCCGAGCACATGCACGACGAGATCCTGGACGCGCTGTGGCAGCTCGTCGCCTCAAAACAGTCCAACGAATACCTGAATGCTATCTACTTGTTCCTCAGCAATCTGGGTCATGCACACATCACCAAACATATGCTACACAACTCCTCAAGTATTCCCATGGGGATGTCGGCATCCGGTCGTCATAGTAACCTCGTAAAAGAGCTGACTCTGATATTACGCAACACTCTGGAGAAGCTTCACATATTGTGGACAGAGGCCGACATCTTACCTCTGGGCCTTTTGGAGAAAGGTCACGTGATGGAGTGCTTCCTGGACGAAATGACTCGTGAGGGGTTCTACCCGGATCATACCAACATAGAGCGCCTCGCAGGGGAAATCGAGTACTACCCCACGGTAGGGGGGCACGAATATTCCCAGACAGGCTGCAAGCAAGTGGTGGCTAAAGTCAATCTGCTGTGAAATCCTCTGCAGGGATGTTTGGATGTTTCACATTCTTGAAACCATGAAGAAACCGGGCATGAGAAGTGCATGTGGGTCTGCGCTTATGAAACTAGAATGACACATCTCAGTTCTGCAGTTGTGAAAGAGTGAAAGGAGAAACGAGAAGAAGTCTGCACATGGACGAAGGACGCTGAAGACGTTCGGCTCTGTCGCAGGAAATGGCGAAAAGCTTGTGAAGAAGTTTGAGTCCACAAACAGTTCTTAAAGGTTCAGGTCAGGTTCAGAAAAACCTCTAGTGGTATCCAGTCATAGAAAATCCTCTGGTTGACAGCGAGGTCTGGAAAGAGACACTACTGCTGATTTTTAGCCATGCCAAGTGTCATTTTGTTGGCCAGTTTCAACCACTTTGCTCCAGAAAGTTGAAAATTTAGCATGAAAGTTTGTACAGAAATTTATGTTCCCCAGTGGATGAACCCCAATGACTTTGGTGGTCACCTGACTTTTTTTTATTTAAGCCAGCATGAGGTTGACATTTCCGGTTTTGAGCTAAATCTCAACAACGATCGGATGGACTGTCATGAAATTTGCTATAAATATTCATGGTCCTCAGTGGATGATCCTTTGATTGATCCTGTGTCTGTTTAGTGCACGTCAAATGTGTCACGAAAAAGTTCAACTGACTTTGTGATTCTCTGACTTTTCCTCAGGTTTTGAGCTTAATATCTCAGTAACAATTGGACTGTCATGAAATTTGCTACAAATATTCATGGTCCTCTGTGGATGATCCTCTGATTGGTCTCGTGCTTTTTTTTTTTAGTGACACCCGCATGTCAAATGCAACTGACTGTGATCGTGCTCTGATGGATTTTACATTTTTACAACTTTTGGATAGATTGTCACGACATTTGGTTCAAGCATTCGTGTTCCTCTGAGGATTAATAATCACAACAGCCTCAACTGTACATTGTGTTTTGTGCTAATTAGCTACCATTATTGCACATGGCAAACATGCTTAAACATGTTAGCATTATCATTTTGTATGTATGTTTGCATGAAGCGCTAACATCCGTAGACTGTGAAGTGAAACCCCAAAACTGCAGTTCCTCAAACGTCCACTTGAGGCTGGCTCCAGAAGTGAGTCAGTCTCCATAAGTCCCCATGTTAACAGAATGGATGGCGAGGTATCACTAGAGGTATGTAGATTATTATGATTCGGGTGAACTGACCATTTAACCACTCAATACTTCACACCTGCTTTAACGAGGCAGCTCAATCTGCGATTAATTAAGAGCGATACTGATTTGTTTTGTAAGGTCAGATATTTATAATGCTGGTAATAACACACGTTTCTGTCTGAGATGTCGAATGCAGCATGGTTTTTATTAATGCTAGTGCAAGTCAGTAGACTCTATAGATATTTCTAATGTGTAAACCTGTGGATTTAGTTAAATAATCTTTAAGTAAGTCTGCTAGTAGCAGGATGAATCTTGCATGGCATCACCTATCTTTGTTTAGTACGTTCCTGGTTATTTATTAATGATTTCTTTTTAATGATTTTTGCATGTTGACACCTGAGGAAATTAACTTTCAAATCAACACAGACTTGCACTAGCACTGAGTTACATTTTTATTGGCCTGATGAGATTTAATGAATCGTATGTTAATGTTTATATGATCTAATATAAACTTTGTGTAGGGAGTGCCTTGGAATTAAAGACACAATGTTTAAACAAAGTTTGTAATTTTTTATAAATACTTGTTTGTTTTCTTGCAGCGTTAAATGAAAACAGCTCCCGCTGCCTCTAAAAGGCTCATGCTAAGGTAACAACAGCACCATATTTCTTATTCTACAGATGAATGAAAACATACTCATGAATATTATATTCCATCTGTGCCACATTCTGCCAATAGATCACCTTAAATCTTACACACTGGACCTTTTAAAACAACTGTAATCAAATTATCAGATGACACCTGAATCTGAATTTCAGCTCACAACTTAACTCACCTTTTAAGGTCCAAGTGTGAAAGATTTAGGAGTATTTATGAGCAGGCATTGAATACAGTATTTATTAGTATGTTTTAATTAGTGTTCAGTCAGCTAAAAATAAGAATTGTTGTGTTTTTGTTGTCTTAAAATGAGACCTCAATGTCGACAGTGAGAGCTCGATGGGGTGCGGTGAGTGAAATGTCCCGGAAGTATTAACGAAGCCGCCATGATAAGAGCTGTTAAGGAAAGGAGCTTCAATGCTTCCTTTATTATCTCCTTTAGCAAAGGACACACCGGACCATCCTTTACCAAATTCCTTGCGGCAGCAACAAATAAGAATCGACGCACTGTTTTCCTTCAAGGTCAAGGAAAAGTGGTTAGGAAAGGGAGTGTTCATTCGGTTTTAATCTGCAACTTCACCGCTGGGTGCTACTAAATCCTGCAGACTGGACCTCACGGCGTTGTTTTTGACTTTTAGTGACTTGCTGGTGAACGTGGTCGAGTATTTGGCAGCTAAAGATGCAGAGGAGTTGATATTGGACTCACAAATTCACCTAAAATATTTCAGCAGAGTTTGCTGCAGACTCATCCACTTATATAAAAGAATAAAAACACTGTGCAGACATTGTTTTTAATCTTTTTTTTTATTATTAGAATTACCTTAATTGACATTGGAAAAAAAATGAGGTACTGTGTCTAAGTGACAAAGAAAAATGAGCTTCATAATCATGACAACATAATCAGATGGAAAAAACACATTTTGATGCATGATTACCAAAAAAAATAAATAAAAATAACAGGATAGTCACGCGGGGACACGAACGACCTCTTACGTAATCCTATCGGATGTTTCTAATCACTCAAAGTCGAGGACGACATTTTATGTACAGATCTGAGGAGTGGAGGTTGTTCTGAGAGAGAGAGAAGAGCACCGACAGCAACAAGCGCAGTCCCCGAGCAACACGAGGAAACAGCTGGCCGTCGAGTTAAGAGATAAATCTACGAGGCGGCGTGAGCGGGCGGGAAGTGTTCTCGCTTTGTTCGAGGCGGATAGATGAAAACAATATTGTAGAAATGCGAACTAACTACGTAAGCTACCAGAAGATTCCACGACATTGATTTCACCTACCAAAACGAGGAGTCACGAAGCGCTAAAGATCTTTTTTTTATCCTTAAATCTAGTCCTTCCTTCAGTCGGTCTTCATGCAGGAGCCTTTAAACTCTCGACCACCTTCGATAATTCAGTCATAAAACGTGAAATCGTCCACAGACGTGTTCAAACCAACAAAAACAAAAAGACACTTTTTTTTTAAACCTTCAGCTCTGCATCCATGATTCTCATTCTCACATGCTGAATACAGAAGAGCTACACATGTACACCAACGACTACGTCATCCAAAACCTACAGGGGAAATAAATAGTGTCAATAACCATGAGAAAAATCCACAGCTGTCAGTTCCAACACAACCTCGCGACTCCTCTCGGGGGCGTTTAAGCATGATGCCGAGACTCGACTATTACTGTCAGAAATGCTCATGAAATGTGTGAACGAGGAGGAGGGGGAGTTCAGAGTGAGGCTACATGATGGTGGAGGAGTGTGTGTGTGTGTGAGGAGGGGAAGGGAGGGCAGAGGAGTGTGTGGTGATGTGGTTCAGGGCTTTTTCTTCTTCTTCTTTGTTGGTGGGTTTGAGTTCTTCCCCCTTTTTTTATGCCTCCAGCTCGAAGCCCATGCCGACTTTGTGTCCGCCGGCGTTGAAGTTCTTCCCGTCGATCAGGGCGGAGAGGGTGACCTTAACACCTGCAGAGACACACACAGAGTTACCCCCAGATTCCACCGGGCGTGGGCGTGCACGATACACGGCCGTTCTAGTCAATGTTTTAAACCCTTCCGGTTCAGAAGCGTCCCAGAGGCGGGCGCACCTCGAGCTGACAGGAAGTCAGACACACAAAAAGCATAGAGAATCTGCTGGATTTTCAAAATAAAACACCCCGTGCAAAATGCCGGTTTCTCTTGTCTGTTTTGACAACCGGCATTTTGCACGGGGTGTTTTATTTTGAAAATCCAGCTGATTCTCTATGCTTTTTGTGTGTCTGTAACAGACAAGAGAAACAAATGAACTACGCAGACTTTTTTTCTTAAAAGTCTGACTCTTTCCTCAATTCTGACTTTGTTACTCAAATTTCTGACTTTTTCATATTTTTTCAAAATCTGACTTTTTCCTGAAATTCTAAGTTTTCAAAATTCTTTCTCTTAAACTCAGAATTCTGATTTGAAAACAAAAATTTTGACTCTTTTTCCTCAAATTTCAGACTCAGAAATATCAGACTTTTTCTCAAAATTTGATTTTTACTCAATTCTCACTTTTTTCATAATTCTGATTTTAAAACTAAAATTTGACTCAAAATTTCTGACTTTCAGAATTTCAATTTTTCTTCAAAATTCTGACTTTTTTTCTAAAATGTTGACTATTCTTCAAATTTCTGACTTTTCTCAAAATTTGACTTTTCCTCAATTCTGACTTTGTTACTCAAATTTCTGACTTTTCAAAATTCTTTCTCTTAAACTGATTTGAAAACTAAAATTTTGACTCTGTTTCTCAAATTTCTGACTTTTTTCCAGCATATTTGCACATGTAGAAGCATATTTAGAAGCACATAAACCAGGAAAATGACTAAATCTGCGTTTAACGCTTTCTTTCTAAACATTTGGGCCATCTGCACAGATCATGATGAAGCTAACAGGAGCATTAGTTGGTCTCCGGGGTTTTCTTTTTTTTTTTTTCAGAAACGTTCTATCAGTCTTCTTCAATCTTCCCTTGTGTGCCTAAAAATAAGAAGTGTGTCAAACTTCAGGACTCGTTTCAAAAACACGTAACACGTCTAACAGTCCAGAAGAGATTAAATAATCACAGACTGCAAAGAAAATAAATGGGCTGTCACGATGATTAGTGCTGTATGTTGAATTTTCCCATCAGGCAATGAGAACGTGTTCAGTCGTGCTGATGCTGTTTGATGGCAGATATAATAAGGATAGGACAGACTGATACTGATGCCGTCATTATCAATTCCTGTGAGAAGAAGAAAAACTGTTGCAACATCATGAATCATGTTGATCTACACTGACTTGTAATCAGGTGAACGGTGTCTCTGTCATCTGTACGTCTGTTCTCACACTATGTAATTTCGGCTCCAGGCCGGGAGAAGTACGAGAGCAGAGGTATGTTGCTCTGTGTTTGTTGCATCCTACCTGGCCGAAGGCTCTGGGTGTAGCCTACTCCAATCAGACTGGCATTATTCACTTTGGCCTGCGGAGCAGAAACACGATGAGACAAAACAGCCAACCAGCAGAACTGCTGACTCAAACTTGACTCGACGACAAAGAGTTGGATCACTCACAGACAGAGAGGCATCTTTATCCAGCTTATATTTGGCGGCGATGCCGAAGCGAGTGTTGTTGCTGCCAGCGGTCCAGGCCAGAGTGACCGCCGTCTCCAGCTCGTCGTTCACCTTCTGGTAGATGGAGCCGCCGAACTCTGTCCCGTCGTTACTGAGAGAGGAGAGAGACGCTCAACACCTGAGAACAGTCCTCAGAATACAAAGAGTTATGCTTCAGTACAGCACACATCATATCTGTAAACTGTAGCAGTGATGGAGAATATTAATGCTGATATTCGACTTCTTTATGCTGAGAAAAATATATATTTCCACAAAATTACATTTTTAAGACTCTAAACAGATGAAGGAGTAGGGGAAGGAGAAGAAGAGAACAAGAAGAAGAAGAAGGAAGAGGAGGAGGAGGGGTAGAAGGAGGAGGAGACGCTGAGACATCATCAGAGTTTGCCTGGTTAACATGTTTTAAGTCTTTTAAAATGTCCCTGATGAGCCACAGAGGACTTCCATGTTTCACTGCAGTAACTCACACGTTGGTGTGCAGCTGGAAGTCTCCGGCCCGGTATCCGAGGGCGAAGTTGTTCTGGGCCAGTTTGGACTTGGCCGTGTCGAAGGCCATCTGGTAGCCGGCCAGCCAGCCCTCGTAGCCCAGCACAGCAGCAGCGTGGATGATGGGACCCTCGAAGTCAACGTCACAGCCCAGGTTCACGTAGTCACGCTTGTAGCCGGTCTTCAGCTTCCCGCTCTTCTTACTGAAGAAAAGCAAGACGTGTTCACCGTTACACAACCGAGCATGACAGCACACCTCATCACCACAAATATCACTCCGCCATCTCCACCACATCACATCCTGAAAGTATTTCACACGTGAATAAATATTAAGTACACTTACTGAAGTAATACATCTGAATTTCTTTAATGAATATTCTGGATTTTATGGAGCTCCTAGTGCGCCTCGTTAACACAGGTGAGTGCCTCGTTAACACAGGTGAGTGCCTCGTTTACACAGGTGAGTGCCTCGTTTACACAGGTGAGTGCCTCGTTAACACAGGTGAGTGCCTCGTTAACACAGGTGAGTGCCTCGTTTACACAGGTGAGTGCCTCGTTAACACAGGTGAGTGCCTCGTTTACACAGGTGAGTGCCTCGTTTACACAGGTGTGTGCCTAGAACACAGGTGAGTGCCTGTTAATGAACATTAGCCATCTGCAATGGACAAAAAAATGTTTATTTTGAGAGCAAATTGCCCCAAAACATGAAAATCTTTTGATCATATGTTTAATTTAAGTTGGTAATTTGCAATATTACATGAGAGGGTGTGGCTTTAACGTCATTATTGGCACTTCACGGACCTGACCACATCACGTTAGCCACACCCTCTCATGTAATATTTCTTAATTAAATGTTTAATACTCGAATATTAGAGCCTGAAATATCTTCTGTGCTGTAGAGCTCTACTGTTGTTAAAATACTCAACTAGAGCACCAAATGTGGATTCAGCCGCTGCTGAAAATAGTCCTAGGTTTTCAAATGAGGTAAAAGAAATGAGTGTAAGAGGGAAGAAGTCAGAAGTGATAAAGTAAATGTGATTTAAAGGAGAAGTGAGTCAGGTCGTGTATCGAAGTGTGAGAATAGCAGCTAATTACGGACGCGGCTATGAGAAACTCGTGCTCTGACTTCAGTGTTCCTGTCACTATCAGGCCTGACCTACAGTTTAAACGTATTACATAATGTTTCATTCATTAATCCCGTGAAGGCACGGTATCACTGATCCACACAATCAGAAGCAGACTCACCCCGTGTTCGGTACAAAAGACGTGTCCAAGGCGACCTTCAGTCCTTGAGTCAGCTGCAGGTAAAGTGAGACTTTGTGTCAACATTCAGACTTTAACAATGTCATTTTATCAGTTGTGAAACATGAGCATGAACACGTTAACGTCACGGACCTGATCCTCCACAGTGACTTCAGTGGCCAGCGTGTTATCCGTGTTCCACTTCTGGTTGAAGCTCAGGCCCAGCTCCTTCATCTTGTATTTGGTCTCCAGGCTCCCTGCAGCTTTCCCTGTGTCTGTGTTACTGGAGCCGGATGTGTTGAACTCCTGACGGGGAGACGAAGCATCAGTACGACAGAGTTAATCACACGCGACCGACTGACGTTTATCATAGAAGATCCAAAAAGAAAAAACAGAGCAGGAGGGGAGAAAGTGCCAAAATAAACCATCAGAGGCGTAAAACACCGAGACGACTGTGAGACAACCCCGAACATTAATCCATGCAAGACACCAGCAACACGTGAAGGACAGAAAACGAACAGAACACACCGACACATTTAATGATTTGAATTATTATAAAGACACCAACTGTGACCGAGACAGAGTGCACGGTTAAAAAACAAGAAAATAAAAGTACCTGTTCAGACTGTTTAACTGTTCAAATGTTTTTCCACGTGGCGGCCGCAGAACTTTTAATTTATTTGTATTAATCACATCAGATCATCAGGACACGAGGTAAGTTGTCTGAATATCTAGTGGAAGTATTTATACCGTGTACTTCAGCACAGCGTTGTAGTCAAGACCGCTTAAACAAAGAGCGACCAGACAGTATACATCTAATTTAGATAGCTAATATCGGCCAAGTCTCCTTAATCGAGGCTGTCTCAGTCAGCAGTGTGCTGCAGGATTTACAGACTGTTGTGTGCTTTCTTTTTTTGGACGCCGATTTGAGGTTTAAGTAGTCAAATTTTATTACACAAGATTTGACTGACATCTCCTCGCAGACAGCCTCGGCTTCTTCTTCTGTCTTTCTTCCGTCTCTCACATTAGATCTAAGATCTCTTCGTCTGAGACAGACACAAGACCGAGTAAAAACGCCGTCGATTCTGAGACGAGATCTTCGATAAAAACGGTCTCACTGCTTCAGCATGTTCGGTTGCTAAGTGACTTTCAGCTTTGTGTAGACGCCGACGAGCAATTTTTATTTATTTTTATCCTCTCGTACCATCCAACAAAGAAGGTACTTCTTAATTTTCTGCTTGCTTCTGAGTAAACTGTTGGCCGTCTATGAGACGTGGAGCAGTGAACGAGTGTTTAGGACGCGGTCTCCAGTTTGTGGACGGTGCAGGGCAAGAATGACGGAGAAGAAGTTTGTCAAGCGTTCACCAAATGTGAAAGGCAAACGGACTGTTTGACTGTTTCTTCACAGAACTTTTGTAAAAATTGCCGAACAGTTCTTTGTAATAAAAACACACTCAGCTCTGCCGTGAGGAGAAATATCTCTAAAATATCTTCAAAAAAAAACAGTCGAGTTCCCATGAGGCTTTGAGGTTAAGAACCGTGAACCAAAACATCCGGAGACATTGTCACATCGCTACTGTCATCTCTCGACGCCCAAAAAGTTCTTTAAGAAGAGTGTTAACTGAAACCTGATGATTAACGAGGTTTGGACGCATCTGAAAGTCACACCATGACACATCTACAGCGGTGAAAAGTTTAAAAAATCCACACAAGAAATGTGACAGCAAAGTGTCGACGGTCCGACCTGAAGCTCAACGGATCTAAATCCAACTTAATGAGACGCCGATGAAAGAAATGTCAGCGCTGGAACGAAGAGGAACGAATTTTAATGTGGAAAGATGTGAAGGTCACCTCAAAGACACATTTCCATGCTCACACTATCGGTCAAAAAGCTGACCGCTCTCGTCCTCCGCGGTCGCCAGCTTGTGACAGGAAGCTGCTGCGTTTGCAGTGAATACTTCAACATATAAATAAAAGCTGTACATATGTTTTATGTTTACATGTTGGCGTAAAAGTCATTTCTGGCCAGCCGTACTCGAACTGAGACAACACTACGCTGCTGAAATGAGCACGTTACACCAGGAAGTACACGGTGTACTACATAGAGGTGTACTAACGGAAGTAGTCGAGGTGATGAGAATTTTTAGCACCGAGCGAACCACATTATTGTTATTATTATTATTACTTCTGTCACTGACAAACTGACTCTAAAAGTCAGTGAGACTGGTGAATATCTGTCAACATTAATTCAGCCTTTTATTGGCCAAACACGATCTACACCTGCGTTAAATCACGTTCAAAGACTGCAGTGAGTCATACGTGTCTCGTTTGATTGAAATGAGTATAACTGAATGATATTAATATTTCTCATCTGTCATTTCAAAGTTTTCCTCCTCGTCTTGTTTATAAAATGTCTGATTTACTGGATGTAGAAACATTCCTGCGTCACTATTTATCTGGTCTGATATGCAACAATATGAATGTTTGTTTTCACAGGACATAATGAAGAAAAACACACTTGGGTTGATTTAGATCTATTAATTATATTCAGTTTTATCTTTAGAGTTCTTAAATTTCATGGTAAGTTCACAGTTTTAGAGCATTTTGTCAAAAACCTGCAGCACAAAAACAAGTTTTTCCTCTGACACACTGACTCACCATCCATCCACCTACACGTTACATTAACACACACCTTTAATTTACCGTCCTCTGGGCCAGGAGTCTATTTAAATGTGACACACGTCACCTTATTGATCAAATATAGAGTTTAATATTTCCAAATATTTCAAAGAAATGTTCACCTTGGACTTTAGGAACAATAACAGACAGATTAACTGACGATGAACTAAAAAAGACAAATAATAAATAAAAGACGACGTTCTCTACAAAGCAAAGAAAAGGTTAGATCTGATTAACAGTGATGTGACAGAACAAGCTGTTAAACACGTTAATATTCATGCTGTTTATGAGTGAGTACACAAACAAAATGTGCGGATGATAACGACACGATGGCGGTCATTAAACGAACAAACAGCCGTCAGCTCCGACTCCGATCTTACCATCTACATTAGAGCGCGAGCAGTCCGGCACAGAGGGCAGCAGCATGGAGACAGAGCAGCGAGTTAGAGGAGAGAGAGAGAGAGAGAGAGACAGGCAGAGAGACAGACAGGCCACAAAAACAAACACAGGCTTGTCGTGTTTCTCTACGACAGAGCGCAGCTTCAGCCGCCAAAGCAGCTCTGCATCAGCATCAGCATCAGCTCTGCATCAGCATCAGCATCAGCACCGCTCGCCGACCTGCAAACCTTCAAGCTCCGGGTCAAAGGTCACAGTTTAAAAGGTGTGTGGGATGAAGTGTGAGGCAGCAGGGTGGAAAATGACAACAGGTTATATATATATAAAAATAAATAAATATCCTCACCACTCCGCTCTGTGATTTGGTCTTAAGGTCCAGCTTCACGGCAAAAGCCTGGAGGATTAAAGAAACACCAACGAATGAATACAACAAGATTTAAACGACAAGTCTGGATTTTTTTTTTAGCCACGTTCTCACTGAAATATCAGAAAATCTCAATCTCAATATGAATCTGGAGCCAGGACACAGTCATCTTAGCTCAGCTCGAGCACATAATCTCCTGTAAAACCACAATTTTTCGCTTCAACATGTCACTCTTTGTACGGATTAAACATCAGAGGTATAACACGTTAACTAGCCAGCTTTAGAGGTGCTCTCTGCACAGAGCCAGGCTAGCTGTTTCCCCCCGTTTACAGTCTTTATGCTAAGCTATGCTAAGTTAACCGTTTCCTGTGTGCAGCTTCAACATTTAACAGACCGATATGATTTGTTAAAGTATTCCTTCAATTCAAAATATCTGCAGTGATGTGGGTTAATGTTTTGACATTTAAGGGTAAACTCGAAGAGTCTTTACGTCAGCTAAAACTATAATTATTATACAGCATTACTCTCATCGTTATTCATTAACATGGAGGTTAGCTGTGTTTTATGTGGTTGTGACGGTCAGGAGTCAGCAGATTAGACGTAAATTTGAAGCCTGATGGCACATCTGTGACTCCGGCTGAGCTCAGCAGATGATCCATTAATCTGTCGACCACTTTCTCGATTTATAAATTTATCATTTGGTCTGGATAAAAGTCCTTTCTGAGGCGACGTCCGACCGACAGTCCAAAACCGAAATATCAGAGAAAAGCATCAAACCCTCAAAGCTGGAATCATTCATCAATCATCAATCGATTTATTGACTAATCATTGCAGCTCCGTAGCTTTCTCTCTTTAACGTCTCCTCGTGTATTTAGGCCAAACTCCACCAGACACACATGCGATGATGTTTCAAACCCGACCAGCGTCTCTCTCTCTCTCTCGCTGTTTTATATTTGACGCACACCTTGAACAGCTCGAGCTGACAGGAAGTCAGACACAGAAACAGCGTAGAGAATCTGCCTGAATTTCAAAATAAAACACCAACTGTTAGCATATTTACATATTTTAGAAGCACATAAACCAGAAAGTTAGCGAAGTCTGACACGACCACGTTCCCGGCGTGGTTCTGCAGTTACACAGCTGAGAACAGATTCATGGCAATACTTTATATATTTTTATATAATTTTAGCATCACTGTGATAAAAAGCACTTACTGGGCTGGGTTTGAAACACACATTCCTGCCCGCTTCATTTACCCATTAATGATCGCACAATTTATGATTTATTAATGAACAACACACACAGACAGATATTTCAGTGGAACATTTCATAAACTGTGATAAAGAATTGTGTCCATATTGCACACACTGAACTCAAACAGTAGGAAAAAAAAAGAGAGAGCGTTTCAGTCTGACTCTGTGTTAACAGTTAATAATTGACTCTTTGGGCTTCAACAGTACTCACCGTAGCCTTTGCTGAATATATCCTTGGCAGCCTTGCCCAGGTCTGAGTATGAAGGAGGGACAGCCATTGTGCTGGAGGAGACAGAAGTCAGCAATGTCAAAAAAATGCTAAACTACCTGTTTGTGCACAAAAAAAAAAGGAGCGAGGCGGTGCACCACCCGTCCTGAATGAAGGAAAGGCAGACAGCAGCAGCAGAAGAAGTCAGTCCGCTCAAACAATGCAGGGACTGTCTTATTATTCTAATTAAACCGGCCGAGCCGAGCCGAGCCGAGCCTCCCCGGTGAGCTCCAGCAGCAGCAAGCAGCAGAAAGGGAACAAGCTGTTCCCTTTTTTTTTTTTTAGAGGCGGCAGCAGGGAAGAGGCTCTGCGTCCACGACTGAAGCACGAAGCTAAAAGCGTGTAGAAGCTCTGCAGCTGTGCAGCTCTCAAGGTTGTAGGGAGGCCTTCATCCTGATGCTGCTGATGCTGCTGATGCTGCTGATGATGATGCACACAACCAAGTGTAGGAGATGTGTCCTCTGTATGAACAGCTGCCATTATATTATTATTATTATTATTATTTGGGACAAAGGACAGCAGATGGGCCAGCAGAGGAGGAGGAGTGTGTGTGTGTAGGGGTTGACAGCTAACTAGGCTAGCTAACTAGGCTAGCTAACTAGCAATGATACATACATTGTAACCCCCCAAAACAGACACACACATGCACACACACACACACACCTACCTACACACCCCTTCACAGCTAGCTAAAGCTAGCTGTGAAGGGGTGTGTAGGTAGGTGTGTGTGTGTGGCTAGTTAGCAGCTAAATGCTAAGCTAAACTAGCAGTTTATAATGGCTCCTCTATCACGCAGGGATTAAACTGTGCGTTACAAAGGCTGAGCATCGTTACATAACACATCCACCGTGAGCTAAATCCCCGTAACACGCCGCTAGGTGAGACAAACGTTATCAAAGCGGCGGGAACGTTACGTTAATTATTATTACATAAATTATTACAGAGCTTAACGTTATATTTACGTTTACCCAGCGTTGTTTAAGTGTTTGTTTCTCGCTCTTACCGGTGTAAAGGTGTTTCTTTGTGTCTGCAGAGCCCGGAGCGTCCCTGACGTGATGCTGCTCAGTGCACTGACAGCTAGCTTAGCTTGGTTTAGCTAGGAACAGGGGCACAATGAAGGAGACACACGGAGCATGCGCGGTGTCACGGCGGAAGTGGCGGAGGGGCTTTAAAAAAATAAAAGCCTTGAATTGATTTTATACATAACAAGTAGCCCATGTATTAAATTAAATTAAATTAAATTAAATTAAATCATATTATATTATATTATATTATATTATATTATATTATATTATATTATATTATATTATATTATATTATATTATATTATATTATATTAAATTTAATTTAATTTAATTAAATTTAAATCATATTATATTATATTATATTATATTTAATCATATTATATTCAATCATATTATATTAAATTAAATTAAATTAAATTATATCACAGACACACACAGTATTTTTAATATCAATTATATGGCAAAGCTTATTATAACTTACTTATTTATCCGCCAACCTTTTTTTTTTACCATAAAAACAGCAGTTTTAGCGTTGTTTTTTGTTTTTTTGTCTTTAGACATCTGGAATATTAGCTGACAAATTAATGATTATTTTTTTGTTTCAAGGCAAATAATCCTCAATAAATCACTTCTTTTAATACATAAATTCTGATGTTATTTGAGCATTTAGCTGACTAAATTATGCAGCTTAGGCACTGAGGTGGTGTTGCTGGGCTGTAAGGGAACATTTTAACCAGCCTGTAGGTGCATTAACACCACCTACTGCACTGGATGTGGAACAGTAGATTGGCAATAAAACAAAAAAATTATTGTCACACTACAGCACAGTAATGTGTTGTAGTGTGGTAGTAATGTGAAAACAACATGGCATTAACAGTGAGTATATATTTAACCAGCACCATAATTTAATTAAGAAATGGTAACATGGTGACATTATTGGGAAAATAACCAAATATTTACTATTAATTTGTTTGGTAAAATTTAAATGCAGAACATAATTTGAGTATTTTTATGATATAAAAGATGTAAATACTTATTTTACAAGTGGTGACAGTAAAGTGAGACTCTCTTACTGGGATTTGCTGGCTAACAGCCACTAAAGTGTGCATATCTTAGATTGTTGAAGGCGGTTTCTTTTTAAAGACATCTCAGGAGATAAGAGCGCTCCGTATCTGTTTGTCAAAACAGATGTTTAGTACTTATCAGTACTAATATTCAAATATCCCGGGACAGCCGTCTATCTACGGCAAAACAGATGTTAGTCACAGCAGAAATAACCTGTACTGTGCCAGCAAACAAAGAAAAGTCCAACACAAGACACTACAGCAACACGAGACACTTCAAAAACTTGTAATACATAAAATAATTTTCAAATACATTTGTATGTAATTAATTAATTAATTTGTTCATTTATTATTATTAGCTCGATTTATGACATTTTATTCCTAAAAACTGCAGATATTTTATTACTTTTATGGTATTTTCTGATAAAATTATAAAAACCTGTAAAAAGACAACAACAACAAAATGAAACTAGAATTTTTATCCAATATTCAGATTTCTGCTCCAAAAAATGTTTCAAATTAGTGCATTTTAGATTACATAATTCCTCATTTGCACATTTAAATGTAAAATTTCAGAGAACTTTTTATACAAAAATAATTGTCTTAATGTAAGTCATCAACTTCCATCAAGTTTCATGGTGATGTCTATTAGTTTGAACCCTTTGACCTTATTCACCTGTAGTGTCTTCCCGTAAACTGAGAAAATAAAGATTCACATTGAAGTCGTGGATTCATGCTCATAATATCTGTGTCAGTACTACATCGGCATTGTATTTGTATGTTTGTGTATTTTTACAGTAGTGTTTGCATTCTGTGCACTGTAGCTGTGCTGCAGATAGAAGTGTGCAGGGTGGAGTCCTCTTGTCTATTTCTGACACCTTTCTCTCGCTGATAGTCGCCCTGCAGATCTGTTAAAGTTTTTTTTAGCCGTGCTCGTCTAGCGGCGTGGCACAAAGGATGGTGATCTGTTGGCGGTTGTTTTATTTTGTAGGTGTCCCCTCTCTCCTCGGGTCTGTAACTTGATGAGTTTTGACCTGTGTCCTGTCACTCGTGTGTTTAGTCAGTGTGTTCTTTGGTTTCAGTTTTCCAGCCTGGTTTTGACTTCTTTGTTTTCTTGGACCTTACCTGTCTCATGAACTTTGGATTTAGACCGGTTCTTCACGGATTTCTTTGCATGTTTGGACTGCTTTTGTACCGGCCTGAGAACCTGTAAGTACATTCACCTTTGTGACACCTTTGTTCTGCCTTTGTAGTCCTATCCTTCATGTTCCTGGTTACCCTAAACTGTGACAGAATATCTCAAACTTGAGATGTAAATCAGGCATTTGTGGTCCCCAGAAGATGAATCCAGTAGACTTTGGTGATTCTCAGATATTTCTTCTGGCACCACCAACAGCTCAAACTTATCCAGTGAAATATCTCAACGGCTACCAGAAAGATTGGAACAATATTTTGTACAACCAGTCAGGGTCCCCAGATGATGAAGCCTAATAACTTCTGATTTTTCCTAAAGCACCACCATGAGATGAGGTCCACGCTTTAGAAATGTAGTGTTCACGGACTGTAAAGGATAGATTGTAGTAACTTTGTCCAACACTTTCAGAGTGCACCTAAAATGCACTATAACCTTACAGGTGAACTCACTCACATTTTGACATCATGACACCAAGACGACACCGAACAATCCATCAACAGCACCTGGTCAGTGTGAGGGTTCAAACAGGATGTAGTCAGAGGGAAGTTACCACTGAGCTTAGAGCGTCAGCGGGTTGCAATAAGTCGACTTGTGAACAGCGTGGGACGTCTAGACGAGCTGTAATCGATGGTCAAGGATACGTGACGAATTACTGAGTCATTGACATGTTTTGTTGTGGTATACACACCACTGTTGTCAACTTTTGTTTCATTAAATTCAGATTGAGAACATTTTCCAGAAATTTCACCCGAAGGTCAAATATCCCTAACATTTTGTGAGTATATATATATAAATATACTGATTCAGATTTAGGTCAAGGAAAGATGTGAAGGACAGTTTATCTTTAAGAATCTAACTGCACTTTCATGGCTACGTAATTATGCAATGGTGGATGTTATAGACATGGGCCTGCAAGACATGCAGAGCAGCGTTATCTCCTTTCTGTTGGAGCCGCTTAAATACTTTGAGGTTGTTTTAATCAGTTAGGAATCTCCTAAACTGATTCGACCGCAGCCCTCATCTTAGTCGATATCATGAACTCATCGACTGTTCTCGTTGGCCTTTTCTCCTTGTCTTAAGTGTCTCCCAGTCTTTGAGATGGAGCAGCTTAGTTACACCGGACAACTTCTGATGAAGTTGAACCAGCAACGATCCAAAGGACACTTGTGCGACGTGATCATCATGGTGGAAAACGTTCTCTTCCGAGCCCACAAGAACGTCCTGGCAGCCTGCAGCAGCTACTTTAAATGCCTTGTGCTGAGCGACAACCTCATCACGCTGAACACGAAGATGGTGAAGCCCTCTGTGTTCAAAGAGGTGAGCAATCCAACATAACACGTGATTTCTGTTCATCTAAAGGTGTGTGATGACATGTTTTTCATGCTCTATCAGGTGCTGGACTTCATCTACACAGGTCAGCTGCCTACCTTTCACCACGCGAGTAACTTGGGTGTGTCCGCACTCCTCAGAGCTGCTTCCTACCTTCAGCTGTCAGACTTAGCAGCTCTCTGTCGCAGGATACTTTGCAAACCCTGCAGCTCTTCCTTAACCACCAACGGCCACCTCCACTACCGCTCCGGAAGTATGGAGGTCGAAAACAGCCGTAGAGAGACTCAAGATGGACTCCAAGCGTTGGATCTGTCCAAGGAGGAGCTTCTTACTGCACAATGTGGGTCTGTCAACCCATCAGCAGCAGTGAAGATCAATGAAAGTGAAGGAAAGGGGGTCAGCGAAGAGCTGGCAAGAAGGAGCCCGACTGGTAGCCTAGGTAGCAGCCTGCAGCAGAGCTCCTCACAGTCCAGCAGTAATTCATCTGATGATGTGCCCATCAACTCCACCTCAACTTCCTATTACCCAAGACTAGAGCGTGGCGGGCCGTGGGTCCACAAGAGGTTCCGATGCATCAAGAGACAGGAAGTCAAAGAAGAGGAAAAGATGTCGTCAGAGCTGGACGACCAAGTCGAAGTTGGAGAGGAAGATTCGGCTCCAAAGAACACCTTTCAGCCTGCATTGCCCGACACTCTGCATCTGTGCATTCCTTGCGGGAAAGGCTTCCCGAGCTCGGAGCAGCTCATCGCTCACGTCAGCTCGCACACGGCCGAAGAGCTGAGAATCAAAGCTGTGGACGCAGACGAGGGAAGCTTCATCAAGACTGAAGATCAGCTGCCACCACAGTCCATGAAAGAAAACACAAAACCAGACGTGACGCCACATTGTTACGTGTGCTCGGTGTGCAGTAAGAGCTACATGGACGTGGTTCTGCTGAGGCAGCACGAGAGGATCCACCTGCTGAGCAGGCCTTTCTCCTGCGACATCTGCGGGAAGCTGTTCACCCAGAGGGGCACCATGACGCGGCACATGCGCAGCCACCTCGGGCTCAAACCGTTCGCGTGTGAGGAGTGCGGCATGCGCTTCACGCGGCAGTACCGCAAGATGGAGCACATGCGGATTCACTCGGGGGAGAAGCCGTACGAGTGTCAGCTCTGCGGGGTGAAGTTCTCCCAGCAACGGAGCATCATCAGCCACTTGAAGATGCACACAGTGATCTGAAGATATACCTCAAACCAGACAAACTTTAGTGCAATTTATACCTCATTTTATACACTAATAAGGTCATAAATTATAAAACTTTATATGATCCAGTGAGTGTAAGTATAGGATAAAGTAATTAACTGACAGAAAATAGTTGTGTTTTTCGAGGGTTGGATTTGAGCACCTAGGAAGGCTCTTTGGTTTGGTTGTTGATCGTGTTTAGTTTAGCTTTGATTCATGTAGGTTAAGTTAGCACATACACTCACTACTGATACTGACATAACACAGTATGGTTTAAACCATGTTTGGGTCACTCAAACTGTTTCTGTGTGAAGCACCCTTAGATGAGAGGTACCGGGTTCAAATCCCGGACAATTGAAGAACGTAGAGAGTTTAAATGAACCAAAAATGAGAATAAGTCGTAATTAAAGTGATATTTATGAAAATGAAAGTACTCGAATATAAGTTGCAATACTACAGTGTAAAAATACTCAAGAAGAAATAGTGTGCATGCTGCGTGATATACAGTTTTCCTGTTATTCATAATAAACTTTAATTTTTACTGATAGGCTGAAATATTGTTGTATTTATGTGTCGTTCGGCTTTTGTTTTGTTTTTGGATGTGAGGTGTGTTTGTAGATGTCATATTTTCCAGGAACAATATGTGAGATATTTACTGTTTAAATCATAAAATAACTGTGTTACGTCATCAGAGATTAAGGAAATATGAGCTTCTTGACAACAATACTACAGCCAGTGTGTTTCTTTTTTTTTTGCTTGTGTTTTTGTGATCCGGTCTGCCCATGTCAACGCTCCGGGTTGCCAGATCTTAAAAACGCACTACAGCGATGGAAGCAGACAAACAAAGTGGATCAATGGAGTGACATTTCTACCCAACCTAAAAAGCTCCACGAGTTGTTAAAACACGGGTAAATATTGGAGATAATCTGACAGTTTGCAGAGCGTCTGTTCAGTAGTTCATGGATGCTGTACGATCCTGTTGTGAGGTGAGGTTGAGACACTGTTAACGCGTCTTCAATCTGGCAACCTGCGTGAGCTTCGAGTATGAGGAGGAGGGCGTAGTGCGAGAAGACGCTCCAGTATTTTTAAAATTTGAGCTGCAGTACCAATTTTTAGGCGCTAGATGTCACTGTTACACACAAAGTCACATATTGTTCCTTTAAATATAACAATGACAGTAAACATGGAGACCAAACAGTTAACAAACATGAAAAGTGAAATAAATCAGCAGTCTGATGAAATGTACACACATTTAATCTGGAAATAAGAAGTTTTCACACATTATCAGAATAAACAGATGAGACCTTAATCTGAACCGGCAATGATGTCGCCACAAACTGAGCAAATACAGACACACACACTCACACACACACACACAGTATAACACACTGATAAACACTTGTGGTTCA
The DNA here is from genome assembly GCA_036365135.1 of Miichthys miiuy. Classification (NCBI taxonomy): domain Eukaryota; kingdom Metazoa; phylum Chordata; class Actinopteri; family Sciaenidae; genus Miichthys; species Miichthys miiuy. Next base: position 20,899,779 of record CM071619.1, on the reverse strand, counting down.
CAGATAAAGGTGGACATTAAGGGATGACTGACATATTTAATCCACTACATTTAAAAAAAAGGCTCTTTTTTATAATCTGTAAATACTCAAAGTTCATCCCTCGGTGATGCAAAGACAGCAGCTGCGACATAAAACACTCCTCACAAGGATTGAAGGAATTATAGCATTTCATTGAACACAACAAGTACTGTATCGATATCCATGAATATATTGCATAAGTCTTTTTTCTGTCAAGTATTACTACAGTTGTGTTTCTACCGAGGGTAGGAGAAATGGCTTTTTAGGTTTATTCATCTGCATCAGTAACAGTAAGATCATCCGACACGACCTGAACCCGAGAGGATCGATACGACTCACACGGGAATGTTACAGGGTTACAGGTACTATAAAGGGTATGCAAACATGTAGAACAACCTGCAATCTGACACGTTTTATTGAGACAGGACAAAAAAAATACATCTCATTCTTTATTTGAGACAAACATGCTGTGATGTAGAGCTGACCAGAGTTTCCTGGTCCGCTCTGTGTGTTGTGTCAGCTCTTTATTTTCCCACTACAGGAACCAGAACAGCTTTTTAATTTATTTGCACTGGGGGGATCGGTACCAGGAAACAACCCAGAACCAAGTAAACCAAGCGTTCGATCATTTTGGTACCCAAAAGTTGAAGTTTGTTTGGTTTTGATCGCAGCCAATCAACACAACCGTTCTTTGACCACAGCTGTAACAGTCCGTGGTCAAGTTGAACGCTGTGCACCTTTAATGGTATCTGTATCACTTTAAAAAAGGTACTTGTATTGGTACTTGTTTATTGATACCCAGCCGTACTGCTCAGGAAAGTGTCGGCAACAACGTGTCTGCGACGGGGAAATTATTAAAGGGGAACTCCCTCGATTTTATGTCAGTCTGTTTACGGCACTAGTGCGCACGTGCAAAGAGTTGTACGGAGTGTTTCAGAGAGCGGCTTGATGAATTGCCTCGAATGATGTCATTCGAGTCAGCGTTGGTTGGGATTGACAAACAAACAAAACAAACAAATAGTGTTGTTACGGAGAAAAATAAGGAAGTTCACAGACTACTCATCTGTACTGACGGGAGACTGTAATGACAGCGTGTCCAACATGCTTTTTTTTTTTTGCCAGCCTGTCATTTGTCCGTGTAAACTGTTGGTTGTTTGCAGTGTTGCAGGTTTAACTACATTTCCCAGCTGTGTTGGAGCAGCTTAAGTTACTTCCTGTGTTGGACAGACGTCTTTAATACTCAAAACAGATCACGATTTAAATTTTATTAAGTTTTATGGGCGTTCTACTGGATTAGCTCTGTTCTGTATTTTATAGTTTTGTTACACTGAAGTCGGGGTTAGTGTTAGGGTTAAGCCTTTTCTATGAAAATATCACAAACACTGGAAACAAATATGAAAATATTCATATATAACTAACTCCAGCATCCATCCAACAATTATTAAAAAACAGGTTTTTAATCAGTAAAGAGACCAAATAATTTCATCTGGATTGTTAGAAGAACTTTGCAGAACAAAACTTTTTAAAACAAAATTTACTTTATTAATTATAAAGGTGATAAAACTGGGGCCAGTTATTCCTGCACTTGACGTAAAAACACGTTGTTGCCTTTTTTTAAACGACGCGTACCCAAAAACTATCCAGTGGAAACAAATGGTTATAACCGAGCAGGTCGTTAAAGGTTTTTTGTCGTGGAGTTCCTGTAGTGGGAAAAAAAACCCGAACTGAAGCTAAAAGCTGACATGAAGATGTGCAACATGACCGCCTTTGACGATAAGCATCAAAGCAGCACAGTTAAAAGTTTTTAAAATGTTCTGATAAATATGTTCTTCACGTATAACTCTACAGGTTACGCATACGTCACAGAGAAACAGCTGTGACTCTACAGTAAATACTACAGCATAATTATCCTCTAAATACCGTAACGCTTCTAAAAGACTACCGTTTAATGCTGATTGATTCTTGCATTGATTCTTTTTTTTATATTTTACTGATCGGCTGATTAAACCGCAGATTGTTTTAATCTCACGTACGTATAATCTCCGTTTAAAGTCTTGATCGTAGGCAGCTGCAGCCGGTGAAATACTGTGATCTATAAAGTGCATAAAAGTGGAGAACAGCATAGAAACAAAATGATAACGACGATGAGAACGGCTGCTTCGACGAACAGTGTAAAATACGGCTCCCTTCATGGCCATCGTCCTCCAAGTGTGACAGTTTAGTTGGTGTTTAACAAACAAACAGCATCGAGAAGAAAAATACTTAAAGGGTGATTCAAATACCTCTTTTGGTAAAAGTCGCACATCGTTCTTTAAAGTTAAACAAAGAACTACTTTAAAACTCAGACGTACATTTATAAAATCAGACGACGTACGGTATGCTTAATAAAATCGGAGCATTACGATCAAAGTGCCATCTTCTTCTTCTTCTTCTTCTTCTTGTCTCTCTCAAACGAGCCGCCGTCTTCTTAAAATCATCCAGAAGAAGGTGTGCGTCGCTCGCGTGGAGACGTTTTTTTTGTGGACGTACAGTGGAGGTCCGGCAGGAGATCTTTAGTAAGGAATTTGGTTCTGGTAATACTGCAGCATGTCGTACGTTTTGCTCCTGTTGAGAACAAGTTGAGAAAAAAAAAAAGGCGTCAGTCCGGGTCACGGCAGGTAACGTCATGCTGGTGTTTGCTGGGATTTTACTCACCTGCTGCTGAGGAAACAGCTCTGGATGACTTTGATGATGAACGCCGCCGCTTCTTTCTCACTCATTTGAGGATTAAACCGTCCTCTGATAAAAAAACACAAACACAAAACGTTAAGGTTTAAAGCTGCTTTTATGTTTTATGGCCACATGGGGGCAGCAGAACACGCTGCGAACCATCTGCTTATTTACACATACAGCTTATTTTTGTGTCACGTGAGTCCAGTGTCGACTCTTTTTTAGCTTTGTTTTGACACAAAGTGTCTAAATGTTCCAGTTACTAACTGTGCCTGTTCATCATTTCTGTATTTTCGATCTAATTATAATTTCATATCATTTTAAATGTGCCTTTTGACAACCGTTCACTAAAAACGAAAGGTTTCATGCGTGCAGCGAGGTTGAACCAGATCAAAACAAGGAGCTTAAAGACACTAAAATGTTCTGTAGTAGAGACGAGCGGCTCGGCGATGACTCTCTGAATGATTTCCCAGAAATAAAACAACATTTTAAAGGATTGTTTCTCCTCCAAGAGTGTGCATCAAATATTTGAGTTTACGTTAACTGTTAAGGTGCATATAGATAATATATAACTGCATATTCGTTCTGTCAAATAAAAGCAACAGAAATAAATATAAATAAACTTGAATCTTTCGTCCACACAGCTCGCTCATGTTCGCTTTTTACTGGTCAGATTTCCGACATACTGTCGGACTTACTTGAGGAGTTTGATGGTTTGTCCTCTGAAGCACGGCAGTCCAGTGTCCAGCATGAGTGTCACCAGAGAGACCACAGCATCCATGTAAGGCCTTCGTGTTCAGAGAGGGAAAAAAAACGAGTTAAACCACAATTTAATATTTCTCTGTGTGTGGATTCTTTCGACTTCAATCTTCAGATTTAACCTTTACAATGAAGCAGACACATTTTCAGGCGCAAAGAGAAGAAAATAAACCACTGAAAGATGATTTTAAAAGTCTCAGATAGAGTTTGTGGCTCTCATCTCCTCAAACTGTAAAGTAAGTAATCATAAAATCCTAAAGTGAACTCTACAGGTAGCCCGTGTAAGGAAGGATTGGTGTGATGTGTGCAGCGTTCGTACCGTACAGCCAGATATCCTCTGACGCACATCTCCATGAACCATTTGAACGGCGTGGCCTCCATCTTGCCGCCCATGATCATCACCATCTCATCCGTCAGCTTGATGTCAGGCTCCCAGCCCAGGTTACCGCCGGGAGAGCTCTCGAACATGAAGCCAAAGTCTGCAGAGAAAAAAAAACAAAGCAGACATGTAGAAGTCGTCCAGTCCACAGCTGAAGTCCACGTCTATGTCCATGTACTGTACCTATGTGGATGAGGTGACCTTTGCTGTCCAGCATGATGTTGCCGTTGTGTCTGTCTTTGATCTGCAGCAGGAACAGCAGAAGGCTGTAGGCGGCCATGCTGCGGATGAAGTTATACCGAGCCTGTTGGAAGGAGAGGAAGACGTCAGCGACACCTCGCAGACACCTGAAATCCTCGCAGTGATCTCTGATAACAGGAAATCTGAGGTGAACAAAAGGACAAAAACTTCTGCACCTTCTGGAAGGCGAGCGTGGATTCGTCGCCGTACTGATTACGGAAGTAATCGTACATCCCGAAGTCCGTCTGTCTGCCGAGCTGGTCTCTGGATTTGCAGTCTGGGATGCACTCGATCACGCCACACTGAGAGAAAGACAGTCAGTCAATAAAAAACCTGATCATAGAACTAAAATTCGATGTTTTAGAGCCTCGTTTAGAGTCTCCGGTCTAAGTCTTACCCCTGGTGCGGTGGCCACCACTCTGTAAGGGAAGACGAACAGATCCAGACCAACCAGCTGGAAGATATTCTTAAACAGCCCGATGATCTGCAGAGCGAGCATATCCTGGAGACAAGAGAAACACATGGAGGTCACCATGGAGTAACCTTAACCCCGAAAGGTCCCAGAGTTCAGTGCTTCCATCAGCGGCCGTACCTGTCTACAGTCGTCTCCCACTTTAAAGATGGCCGCCTGCCAGCAAATCCTGCGCGAGCCGTCTGGATTCTCCTCTCCGTCCTCCAGAGAGTCGGACGGGCAGCGGAGACCTTCACGCTCCAGCTCGCTCACCCCGCAGCGCTTCACCTTGAACTTGGCCAGATAGGGCGCTTTGGCAGCACTGTGACGACGGAGGAGACGTAAACATGTGAGCGTATGGACGGATTTAGGCGCTGATGAAGCGTGAAGCATGAATTATAACCCGTCCTTACCTCTGCATGGGCGTCCCAGACTTGTAGTCGATGTCCAGCACGATGGCTTCAGGGTTACTCGGCAGGTAACAGCCTAAAAAAATCAAGTTCAGAGAATAAATTTGACAGATATTCACATGACAAAACTCGATGTTACTGTCCTCTCTCTCTGTTTAGACTTCTTTTGATAGACTCACGAGCTACAGCTAGCTATATTGGATAGATGTTAGGCTGGATAGATTATAAACATGATGAGGATTATGGAGGCTCGTGTTAAGGAGGCGACATCTTAGAGAGGTTTGCTGATATTTTTCTGGGGAATCCATCCATCCATTTCCTGTAGCAGCTTATCCTCCTCGGGGTCGTGGGTGGCCGGAGCCTATCCCAGCTGACTCAGGGCGAGAGGCGGGGTACAACACCCTGGACGAGGCGCCAGCTCATCACAGGTCACTGCAGGAATGTGTCCGATAAAATATAGTTTGGATTTTTTTGTTTTTTTTGCATTACCTGGCTGGACTTTGATATCCGACAGAGCTTTCAGACACGCTCTTTTCCTCTCCTCTCCTTTTGGAACGGGCCTGAAAAATAAATGTCACCTTGTTTACTGATGATCTGCAGACAGTAAAGAGTTTACTTGATGATAAAGTTAAAGAGTTTACTTGATGATGGCGGACACGTTGGTGATCTTATTGAAGAAGTCGAACTCTCTCTGGTAGAAGTCTTTGGCCGGACCCGACAGAGAACCCGTGATCTCCTCAACCATCTGCTCCAACAGGTCCCCGATGTCGGCTGCACACATTAAATTAATGCGATTACTTCATTTGATTAAATTAGGCCTAATGAGGGTGTTCCCATCAGGCAGGCGATATAATTACAAGAAGAAAGCCTTAGTTACATCTTTAAATCACACTTGTGTACTCACGATCTTTCTGGTGTGCCTCCTCGTCCATGAAGATGTTGGTCTTCATGTTCCAGATGAACTGGTGGGCGAGAAGCTGAGACTTCTGGGCCGCCCACAGGATGTACTCTCTCACATAACCCATCTGAGCAGGACAGAGTGTCAGAGTTCGTTACCGCCGCTTCATAGATGATTATTGATTCACTTCTGTCGACGTTTAAGGTCTAGTTCACGTTACTCGATTGGCTTCTGATCCCTGAGCTGCTTTAATGTAACTAAATATGATGATGAAGACAGCATGTACTCGTGTTTTATCATCTTACCTTGTCGTAACGGAGAGCCTGAACAATCTGAGGAATGTAGAACAAGATGGCGTCCTAAGAAGAGAAAAACGAACGTTAACAGAGCTGTGAGGAAAAACACGAATGAATCCCAAAAATCCACGAGTGAGTGACTTACTGGAGGAAAGGAGCGCAGCACCTTCACGCCGTACTGAGCAGTGAGAGGATGAGGAGGATACATGCTGCTGAAGTAGGACAGGCCGGTGGGCGGGTCTGCCGGAGCCCAACACAGGATGTGGCTCAGCTCAGGAGAGTCGGCATCGATAGTGTGCCACGTCACCAGAAACTGGGAAGGGAGATATTAAAAATCATTCACAAACACATAAACAGTGTCGGTGAAACTCAGAGGCGAGTGATGTTACCTTGACGGCCTCGGGTACATCGCTGACAGCGCCGGGGTCGAGTCTCACCAGCCGGGTAACTTCTGCAACGATGGCGTCGTTCTTAAACCTGGAAACAAATAAACAGGTAAATCATCGACAGCGTGGACATTCCCACAGTGGGATTACACTCTGAAACTGGAGGCATTCACTTCTAGAGCGAGTGATTACCTTGTTGGTAGCTGCATAGCCAGGTAAGGAGCGATACCCCACGCCAGGTTGACATTGTCCTTCCACTGTTTCTCCGTAAGACTGATGTATTTGGACCTCCAGTTGGCGATGCTGGTTTCCACCGACTGCTCTGTGGCGATGGCCAGTTCCTGAGTGGAGAGCGGGTTGTACCACGTCGTCAAGCGTTCGATCTCGCTGGCCTGAAGGATACGGACAAAGACGGGAGACGGGAGCGATGAGGAGAGGCTGACAGTGAGCAGCAGGGTTAAAAACCAGAAAATGAAATCAGTTCTCACCAGTAAGGCCAGCAGCAGAGTCCTGCGCTTCATGTAGTATTTGTGAAGCTGCGTCCCTCGGTTACTCTTCTTTGACGTGCCTAGGAGGTGGAGAGGAGGTACAGACAGTGAGCAGAAGTGTTCTCACTCTGTCTGTTTGACAGCAGCGAATCTGAGTCACACTAACAATGGACGTATTGGTATTGTCTCTGTATTTAAACTTCACCTGATTTCTTGGACGCGGTGGACATGCCGCTGGACAGCGGGTACGTGTTGATCCATCCCTGGCCGCTCTGCTGGGAGCGTGAGCTGGAGTCGATGTTGCTCCTGAGGTCGGCGGCGTTCATCACCGACAGACTGTTCAAAGACGGGTCCTGATTGTCTGTTCACACACAAAACACACTCAGCACGAGCAGAAACGAGCAGAAACGTGCACGTGCGAACTGTAACTTTACTCTTTATTAATCCAGTTCACGTTGTACGTTTCTTACACGACTTCTAAACAGAGAGAAACATCAACAGTGTGATCGATGATGGGGGGAGTTTCTGAAGAGCGAGATGAGCTGCGTCAGTTAGTCCTGTGCTGTGTTGTGATGGTCATGCATTTGGAAGCGGGGAAATCCAGCGGGATTCACATGTAGGTAGAAGTTGCCTTGAAACCACTGATACTGGGTCAGATATTACTTTTACTCGTTAATGCGCAGGCGAGGACGGGAGGGAGGTGGGAGCTTGATTAATCTGATCCAGGATCAGCGGTTAGAGGACCGGTCTACCTGAAGCGATTCGGTGCGGTATGAAAATGAGTCTTTTCTCTGTGGTCGTCGGGGATGAAGAGGAGGAGAGAGGATTGTCTGGGGTGGAAGAAAAAACATTTTTTGATTTGAAATTTTCTTCTTTGGATGCCAAGTTTGATCGAGGAAGAGAAGGGGGCAGACGGGTGGGATGACATGATGAATAATCATGCATCTTTAACGCAGCTGACAAATTTGCGCTTAGCCTCACGGGTGCTTGAAATTAAAAGGATGAAAAACAGATTGTAGAAGTTTAAATAAGATGCCGAAAAAGTTGAAGAAAGAGGAAGAAATAAAGACATAAAGTGCAACGAAGTGTTGTGGTGAGAAAATAAGAGATACCAAGAGGAAGAATGTTGTTGAAAGAAAGATCGTAACATCGATAGATGCGAGGATCTATCAGCAGCGCCGTGAGGACAAAGCGTCAAATTTGACACGCGTGGAGAAAAAAAAAAAAAAAAACATGCCCCTGCTGCGGTGCAGTCCGAGCTCCACCGCTTTAGGCTTACTTAAGATAGATATCGGAGAAGTGCTGGACACGATAAGCGATCCAAATATCCCGGCAGAGAGCGTGCTCGGGGCTGGGGTAGTACCAAGCTCACCAGGTGGGACCAAGTGGCACGCTGCCAGGTACTTCTTGTCGGACAGGATGCTGGCGTAGAAACGGATCATGATGCTGATGTCCTCGCGGAGGTGCTTGTCGCCCTGGGTGGGGAACCGAGCCACGCTGGAGAGACGGATAACAGAGTTAGATAAGCAATTTAAGTATTTTTAATCATGTTTCATGAATCATGAACAAACGCGATGACGTTAAAGGCGCATTTAGACAGAATAGGGCGCTGCAGCGAGTCGACGCAAGGTTGTCCGATAGTTGTCCAGTGGTGTGGGGGCTGCTGGGGGTGTGTCTATTTGTGTTGAACGTAACCGCTGTGAAATAATCAGGAAATAACTTTTTATTTCGCTGATTAACTGACTTTATCGATGCCGGCGCTCCCTCGCTCTCATTCACCGTCTGTGTCACTCAACCACTGCTGTCTCGCAAACCAAATTAAACTTTGTGTCTCTGTAGATTTCAGTCTAAGTGCAGCCTAAATTAGTAACCAGTTAACTGAAATAATATCACACAAATTAATTGTTCGATTGTGTGAAAATGTTGTTGCACCCGTTTTGCGTGTGTTGGTACCAGTTAACTGAAATAATATCACAAAATTAATTGAAGGCCGTGGAATAAATCTTCTCTCGCAGCACATTTCTTACAGTTGCATTGGTGAGGACGTCAGAGTGGAGCAGAGCCAGACCGAGAGTCAGCAGCCTGAAGCACAGACAAATACCATTTCTTTAAAACATAAACTTATTGTGAAGACCCCTAGAGCTAGAGTAGAAATCATGAAACACACCATACGTTATCTTTAAGCTTTGTGTGTGTGTTTTCGTACCTGAAGCGAGGACCGATGGCAGCCACATGGCGGTTGAGGCCACTCTTAGCACCGCCCACGTTGAGGGACAGCGAGCGTTGTAGCAAGCTGCCAAAGATCTCCACCTGATCTGCGCTGGAATACTTGGCGATCTCAAATCTCTGGACAAGAAACTGGAGGAGAAAAGAGGCAGACGTCAGAGGCGGTAAGTGGAAGGAGAGAGGAGCGATAAGAACATGAAGTAGAGATCTTCTTTGTCTGACCTCGATCCATATTTGGTGAGGGATGACATCCGGAGGGCACGGGATGGGCTGACTCTCCTCTGATGCAGCCAGAGGATCGGCCTCCACCTGAGCGTCTGAGAACAAGCCCATCTTAAGCTCCACCGTCATCTGCCACGCTCCCGCCATCTCTCGCATGAACTAGGCAGCCGGAGAGGAGATCGATAGTGTGAACACACAATATGAAAGAGGACACGGGAGATGATAAAACACGTCTCCGTACCGGTACTTCCACTCCGACTCGAGCTGCCAGCAGCCACTCCCAGCAGGCGATGGCGGTTTCCATGCCGTGCGCTGTAAACATCTTGAGCGGAGACCAGCAGAGGTGGTGCAAGAGCTGAGGGTCGCAGTCTGGAGGCCAGTCGAGAGAAAACAACAGTCAGACGACAAACACAATCATGTGTTGACAGCAAAGACGAGCACAGAGACAAAGACGAACCTCTGGAGCTGATGAGCAAGGCGGCCAGTTTGAACATGGCCTCAGTGAAGGCCTCAGGCTGTGCCGAGTCTAAAGCCTCTCCCATCTGTTTGATCATCAGCCGGCCCAGATCGGACTGTCCACGAACTGCCTGCGCGAAGTGGATCATACCTGATACCTACAGACATAGAGGAGAAAAGACTTGAACAGAACTGAAGTGTAACAACTCCAAATTCTGTGGACAGACAGTATAACAATCATAATCATAATAATGACAGTGATGATAAGATTTTGCTGGTTTCACCTCTCCAGCGTATCTGTTCCTGAGGTTGAGGGAGGCCATGAAGTTCGAGTAGTCCTTCTTCACACAGGTCGGCCTCTCAGTCAGCTGAGTGGACTACAGGTGAGAGCAGATGACACGTAAACAATGACAGACTTTGCACTTTTCTGAGCCCTTTTTTTGGACATGGAGGACGTTTGACGTCGCTCTTCATCTTTTCTGTGAAGTGACGGCTTTTTATTGCTCATTTATAGGAAGAGCCACAACGTCCATGAGATATTCTGCAGCTAGTGTGCGAGAGGGGAGCAGCGCCGTCACTGTCCTGATGATATGAAGGTGTTTTTTTTTTTGTTCTCTCACAGGCTGAAGCTTTAATCAACGACCATTCTGAGTCCAAGAGATCCAGTTTCCTCAGAGAGAACTGTGCTGCCTGTTTCAGAACATCGTGTCATCGGGGGGAACGAGATGTGCTTGTTTAACTTTGCACTGTCTCTTAACCTGACAGCAGAATTTGCAAGTTTTAACATGGGGACTTATGGAGACTGATTCACTTCTGGAGCCAGCCTCAAGTGGACATTTGAGGAACTGCAGTTTTTGGCACTTTACAGCCACGAAGGTTGCCGCTTGATATTAACTCAGTCTGCTACTCCGACCAGCTACAGCGACCTAAACTGGTCAAAATGTATAAATTCACCATCACTAACATGTAGCATGTGAAAAAGTCACTAGATTCATCTTTCTCCGATGATTTAGTGTTAAAAAAAGCAGACAAAAATCTGACTAAATTGAACTGCGATACATCGTTATTAATAAACATGACTTACCCCCAGTGTGGTGCTCTGTCTGTTGTAACCAGCGAAATGCAGGATGCTTTCTGTAGCCATGGCCAGGCCTGTGTGCTGGGAGAGACCGGACACCCAGTTCTGATGTTTGTTCAGGTACTCCTGAAAAAACCCCCAAAACAAAACACAAGAAGGACAGAGTTTAAGGTCATCATGTAAACTTTATTTAACATGTTGAATTTCATGGTATAAACGTTACCTGGAGGTGAGATTTAGTCACAGATGGCGCCCACTTCATGGCCTCTTTGAGGATCTCCCCACAGCGTGCAGCGAAATCCTTCACTATGCTCTGTGATTAAAAATACAACATACGCGTGACGTGTTTTAAAACTTCTCACAACTCTGAAAAAAGAATCATTTAAATACAAATAAAATAATATTACCTCTCTGGCTTCATACGTATCTGGGACAGTGATTCTGTACGGCGTGTCTGGAATGTCGTAATAAGGTTGGTCTTTATGAATGTCCTGAAACACAGAGTAAACAAGTCAGGGCGTGCACGTCCAATAAAAAGACTGACGATCAGTCCGTCACTTACTGCGCTGAGTGAGAGGGAGAGTGTCTGCAGGATGTCCAACATGGTCCTCAGCACGCGGCCACTCCACAACAAGTGGGGGAAACTGCAGAGAGAGAAAACAGCGTTAGACTCTGTCGGGTGTGAAGCTGCATTTTAAACAGCTTGTTAAAGAGTCGGCGTTTAAATGCAGACTCACGTTTCAGCCAGGCCGGATAAATATTTGTCAGCCACTCTGCGGATCCTCTTGTGGATGTGGTTGAAGTTGACCAAGAGGAACTGAGCGTGGCGTTCGAGCTCCTCCTCGTGGGCTTTGGTTTTAGGCTGGAAATGTAACATTTTAAATCAAGATTAGATCAACGACTAACCGATATTTTAATGACTTGTTAGGATGCATTTGTGCTAAGATGTTTGTGGTGAAAGTTTTATGCCCTGCGTATAAGTATATTAGTATTCCTATATCAGTTTGACATGCACACGTCTGGTACAAATGCCGGCAGAGGCCAGCTGAAGAACAACATGTTGTCTGTTGTCTGTATTTCACTGCTTGTCTTTTTGATCCAGAAGACTCAACCTATACCTGATTAATGTGCCAGTTATTGAAATGATTTTAAAAAACGGCAGCACGTGACACACCTGAACTAGACCCTGCGATCGCCAAAGCCACGCAGGTAATGACGGCTAATATCTCTGACCTGATTGACAACAAGCTGGAGCATATGTTGAACAGTACCAACACTAACCGGGGCGGGGAGGATATCGGCGGTGGAGGGTAGAGCGTCTGAGGCAGAAAAAAGGCTGTTGCTGTTACTCTTTTGTGTTGTGGGATAGAATGGAGAGCTGCTGTTAAGTCACGTTATAAGACATGTTTTAATCTGCTGCTGCTGCTGTCGTGTTTTAATTGTCCAGACTGTTCAGACTTTGTCACAGTATCTCTCTCTCTCTCTGTGTTTGCACCCAGTGACCCTCTTCCATCCTGTGCATGCCGGCGCTGCAGATTTTACACCTGCTTTTCCCAGAACGTCAGATTTCAGTTTATTACACTGCAGCGATAAATCAGGTGCAACAGCGACTTGTACTCTACTTCTCCTATATTTTGCACCTCTACACTGGGGAACACCTTAAAATACCTTACGTACACTGTACGACCTCAAATACGCAATTTTTAACTGTTTTTCTTCGATGATACCAGCACAAAAACCTCGGCGCAGTCCTTTAGTGAATAAGAACAATGCAGTTTGACTGTTGCGTGCCTGAAAAGGGTGTCAGAAAAAACTACTACTGTGTACTGAAGCAGGAATCATTCGAGGTTTGTTCGGGGTGTCCACCAACGCATCTAAACTCTGATACTCGACTGAAATTTACGCTGCAAAATAGAGACATGAAGAAGTTTAATTTGGTTTGTGTCCCATAAGTTTGAGAGAGAAAGAGCCAGCTGTGGTTGTGTGCCGACTTGGCCAGTGAATGAGAGCGAGGGAGCGCCGGCATCGATAAAGTCGTTAATCAGAGAAATAAAAAGCTACTTCCTGATTGTTTCACAGCGGTTACGTTCAACAACGGACCCTAGACAAAATACGAGTTCCTCTTCACTTCTCTGGAAACATCTCACTTACTTTTTCAGCCATCATTTGCAGGAAGACCTCAAAAACTTTGTCGCTGACAGCAATCACACACTGCATCATGCCTGGAGAGAATATTTGAAATATTAATGCATGCAATGAACAAGTAGCAGCACAAGCTTTATGTCTTTTTTGTCTTCTGCTTACCAGATTTATCCTTCTGTATCGCTCTGTCTTCAAAGTATCGAAACATGACTTGGAAGCGGTCGGAGTCCAGAGCGCGCAGCATCCTAACAGACATTACAATCAGACATTATAGTTGCTGATAATGAATGAGCACATAAGCCAACATACACTCTGTTTATACCTCATGTATTCCAATCTGTAAACGGACAGCAAATATGTGGACATGGCGAAGTCCAGCTTGTTGATGAGAGCGGCCACCTCGGGAGGAGGATCCAGCAGGTTGATGATGGTGCTGCGCAGATCGTTCAGCTCCGCCTGAAATGCGGCAATAAACCGTGAGCTCGGGTGTAACTTAACGTGAGCGTAACTGTGCATGTGTGTGCGCTCTCATACCGGAGTGACTGTGTCATTCTTCAGCGCAGAGTTGTACTGCAGCTCTGAGCGTAACGGCTCCCCGCTGGGAAACGTCAGCAGCGGCGATTTGGTCGCAATCTCGCAAACTCCCTCGTACCACTCTTCTGGCCACAGACCTGAAGATTTCAACAGAAGCACATCAGCGTTAGGTGTTTTGATGATGGGGCATGTATCAGTGAGTGAAGATAGAAATGTGAACCAACCTGAGCCTTCGACAGCAAATCCCATGACTACAGAGTAGAGCCAAAAGTCCCGGAAGAGCTTCTGCAGACGTGGCTTTGCTTCTTTAATTGGCGGCAACCTCTTAGTCAGCTAACAGAAGAAGAAGAAGAGCTTTTTCACGAGCTTTGTACACCCAGATTTATATTTGCTTTGTTTCCACTGACATGATTTAACGTGCTAAAGTGTGATCACTAGAAAATGTTGTGAACACTCACCACTGCGATAACTGGGATGAGGACACCGAGGTTTCCAGCACTGCTCGATGCCTGCAGAAGACAAACAAGGAGAGTCGGTGTGATTCAGATAAAGTGCTCGTTGAGACGTTGAACGGCATCTAAAACCGCCTCCGCTCACAACTTTTGGACATCAGAACCTGGGAGCTATATGTGACTTTCTAAAACAAACAATTTGACAATCACACACACTTTATACAGGCTGTGATTGGCCAGATTTCTCAAGCTCTTTTCACTTTTTGTGTTACACAACCAAGTGCAGCACAAGAGTGTTCAAAGTATGCAGTCTGTAAAAATGAGTTTTAAGAAGTGATTTAAAGGAATTCACTGACTCAGCGAGCCTTATCTCCTCGGGCAGGTCGTTCCAGAGTCGAGGGGCTTTGATAGAAAAGGCGCGATCACCTCTAGTTTTCAGCCTCGACCCCGGAACAACCAGAAGTGACCCGCCCGAGGATTTAAGGCTGCGAGCTGGCTCGTACGGGGACCCAGACGGTCTTTAAAAGTGATCAGTAAAATCTTAAAATCAATCCTAAAAACACACAGGAAGCCAACAAAGGGAAGCTAAAATTGGTGAGATGTGATGTTGTCTGTTAAAACCAGTTAGAAGCCGAGCTGCTGCTGCGTTCTGGGCAAGTTGGAGGCGTGAGAGTGATTTTTTCTTGATGCCGGAGAGGAGTGAGTTACAGTAGTCCAGTTTTGAGAAAAATGGACTATTGTACAGTTGCTTCCGACTGGCCCACACAGTGTATAACCAGCTGAAGCTGCAGCAAAGCCATCGTAACCAACGCTATGGTGTTATCGTTAACGCGTTTGCAGATGTGTGTACTGTGTACTATTTGTGCGATACCTTCAGAGTCGGTCCTTTGTCTGAGGCTCTCTCGCTGGCTCTCTTCCCCTCCAAGCCCAGCTGAACGAAAAGCTCCAGCAGGTTGACCAACAGCTCGTCGACCATCTGCTCAGCCTGAAGGTTGGCTGCTATGTTCCCCAGAGCATTTATCACAGCCAAGGAACAGTGTCTACACCCAGAGAGAGAAGCTTCGTTTACTCAACTCTCACTACAAACTGTGAATAATACTCTGCAACGTGAGGAGGAGAAACGCATCACCTGTATCCGTGGTCTTTGTAGTCTTTGGTGGAGTAGACCATGGAGCTGGCTTTGACGCTGATCTGCTGGAACAAATTCCACACTTCCTGGTAGATGTATTGCTGAAGAAAGACAAAGAAGCGTTTGGATGTTGGATGAGTTCTAAAACAATAAAAACAGGTAGAGATACTTAGATACTTACATTGCCTGTGATGACCATGCAGCCAAGCTGGTCTATGATGAGGACGTCGAGCTGGGAGGGCGGCTGACAGAACTTCTGCTGTAGGATCTGGAGGATGGGCTCCATTACTCTGGGAGTGTCCCGTAAGGCCACGGCAATGTGACCCAAAGCCCTGATGGTGTGGTCCGGGATCAAGTGAGCGTCCCTGAGCAAGAGAAGGGTGTAAATACACTCACAAGGTCTCGTCAGAGTTAATATGATAACATGACGCCTCACTTACTTATCATTTTCCTGATAGATGTAGAGGCGGTTAGACAGACTGGCAAGAAAAGCTTCTACGATCACGTTATCCATCGTGAGTCCGGCTTTCAGGCACCTGAGGGAGAAAAGAGAGTATAAAGGTCGAGTTGGGACCAACCTCTGTGAGACTACGTCCAGGTGTGTTTGTGGGTGCATTCACCTGCAGATGTTATCTATGGAGATGTCCCGCAGCTGTTCGTACATGGACGGCTGGCTCTTCTTGCTGGAATGCGTGCTGAGTGTCGACTGGGAATGTTCGTTGGTCACATGGATCTTAATCTCGCCACCTAATTAAAAAAATAAATTAAAGATTTGGTGAGAAAACACTGAAGTGGATATAATACTTCTGAATTATGATGGAACGCTCAGCTGCTGAGTGCTCTGACGTTACCTGGAGTGTACTGGCTGTGATATTTGTAGAGCTTCACCAAAACAGGAGAGGGAACCACCAAGAAGTCTCTCAGGGACATCGTGACAGAGTGCGCCACCACAGGGAAACGCTCGCATAGGCGACCCAAACCCTGAGGACACAAACACGTGTGGCGTGAAGTTCATTAAACAAACTAGTTCTTATGTAGAGATTGTTGTTGTACCCGTACGCTTGGGGCGATCCAAACTTTTCTCGTCCGTCGTTCCCCGTTGGTGGAACATCCTACCAGTTCCTACCAGATCAGGGGCGTCCCTCCCTACCTTCACAAACCTCCTGAAGACCTCCAGCTCTTCAGAGAGGACCTCCTCTACAACTGTCCCAGTACTTATTGCTGCACTAACATGTCCTTGTCACTCTGTACCTTGATTGTTTCCCTTTTAGCTTCAGCTAAATGACTAAATGTGAATGTAAATGTAAAAAAAACAAGCGGTTACCTGTAAACAGCAAATGAGGAGGGGCATGTGAGCGATGATGACTTTACTCGACGTCTTGGACTGCAGCTTCTCGGACAGTTTGGTGCAAAGGTTCTCAGCTCCTGCGGAAAAAAAATAAGACTTTTTCAGAGATGACTTCTAAAGACGGATCACTTCCCGTGCGAATGAATGAACCGAGTCCTCACCCTGCTCTTCAGTCACAGCCCACACCATGAGGTCCACACAGGCAGCGTTGGCCTGACAGCGCAGCTTGAGCGGGCTCAGCTCGCTCTGGAGGTACTCGACGTCGTGGAGGATCCTCTGCAGCTCCGACTGGCTGCTGCTGAACTGCTCCAGCACGAAGTCGTGGATCTCCTTCACGTAGTCCGTCTGAAGGTCTGGTGAGCGGAGAACATACATCGTTAGAAAAATGAGATAAACTTTGGAATAATCTGAAGAAAGAGGGGATTCTTTACCTTTTAAATTGTACAGGGTGTCTCTCAGCATTTTAAATATAGCTACATACAGAGGATCACTGAAGGTTTTGTAGTAGAGATGAAGACCAGGACTCAACTGCCAAGAAAGTAGAAGAAATGTGTCAGTAAATCTGTCGTGTCAGAGAAAGAGAAGACAAACATCTGTAGCAATTTAAGAGTCGTACCTCTAAAAGTTCTGCCAAAGTGTCGTCCAGCGATTTTAAAAATGACTCAGAGACAAACTGTTCAACCTGTTTGAGAGACACAGGCGACACAAGTTTAAATTTTCGTACATCAAATTTGCATCTTGCTCAACGTTTTCGTGGTGCATCTGCCGCTGCTGACCATGTGGAGGAGCTGTCGGAGGATATCCAGAGGGACGTGAAACTCTCCAGAGCTGCATCCGGTGAAAAGAGGGGAGACGGAGAAGCTGGAGCTGATGGTGGATCGGGCAGTATGAACCTGTAGAGGGAAAGCAGAGTTTTGTCAAGTCTCAGCAAGTCACTGATGTTTTTCCTGTTTCATCCTTCTGCTCGGGTGCTGACCTTCAAAGTACTGTGCAGAGGGATCGGCAGGTGAGCTCGGGGTCAGACAGGCTCTCTCCGGACTGGCCTGAAAACACAGAAAAACACGTTTGTATGCAGGTATTTTTTTACAGGCTTGTCACTTTCTCTTTAATCGTCTCTACCTGCTGTGAAACGCTGGACAGAGACGAGGCTTTGCGTCTCAGAGTGTCTCCCTGACACACCGTGAGCAGAGAGCTCGGCATGATGGAGCGGAAGTCGTTGAAGGAGCGCCGGTGCACCGTGTCGGTTTCTTCGGGGGTGGGCAGCACAGGAGCGACCGGTCGAGGGAACAGCTTGGACAGCAGCGGCTCGTCGGCGTTGCTGTATCGGCCGAAGGCTCGGGCGACACCGAGCAGGGTGGGCACGGTGTACCGACACAGGTACTCTGTACAGAAGAAGGTTCACAGGATGTCGTTAGAAGCTGAAAATATGAACTTTTAAAGGAAGCACGAGGTGTGTTATGTTGGCACCTTTGTCATAAGCTTCTGGATTCTTGCAGATATCTTGCAGGACTTGCATGATGTCCATGAGCGCCTCCAGGATCTGAAGAAACCACATGAACAAGATCATATTTAAAAGATAGTCTCACATCACTTTAGGTCAGTTTTTGCTCACTCTCATTCACTGTCTACGTCTCTTGACCACTGCTTGCTCGCTCGCTCTCTCTGAAACCAAATTAAACTTCTTTGTGTTTTTATTTTGCAGCATAAATATTCAGTCAGACTCAGATTTAGAAGCTGCTTCGTGAAATAAACAAAGTCAGAACAACAACAGGTCGAGCATCAGAGTTCAGACTCCTGAAGTCTCTTTAAGGCCAGTGTGGAGAGGAGGAACAATATTGGCTACTGAACATATACAAACACACACACCTGTCCACGTAAGGTCTCATCGTGTTGGGCGACGTCTGAGAGTAGTGTTACAAGAGAAAAGCTGAAGTTCTCAGCAACAGGAAGAATCTCTGCAAGACAGGAAGTTCGCCAAATATTAAAAAAAACAGCACTTTAGATTAGACTAAATCATAATAGTGAATATTATATGACATATTTAACTGTTAAACCACAAAAGGAGGAGGTGACTGTATATTGTGTGTGCAATGCTAAGAAATGCTAAAAATGGAGGATTGTAACTGTCACTGTATTTAAAGAAGGTGTTGGAGTGACGCGTGTTATTCGCTGTGCAGGGATGAGCAGCACTGATCAGCTTACAGAGCAGCGGTACCCAAACCGGCAAAACTAACGTTAATAATAGAGTCACGGGTGTGCAGTTACCTCGTCCTTTGCGTTCGGAGCTTTCTTCGATCCACTGAACTTTAGGAAGCCCTTTGAGCAGCCCGAGGAGATACGGGACAATAGCATCTTTGTGCTGTAACACAAGTTTTCCAGAGCGCGTTAAACAATGCTGCTGTTAGCACATGGCGAAGAGGAGAGCTAAGAAATGTTTACCTGCAGGTTTGACTCTACGAGAAAGATGCCCAGTGCAATGACAGCGTCTCTCCTCCTCTCATCCAGCTGGAAGACTCCTCTGAAGTCCACGGGACACATGCATTGTAGCTTCTGGACCTGTGAGAGGACGACACGGATCAAATCTTTTCTTACATGGATGATACAATCGTTTTATAATTCACCTGCCCACGGGGCTTTAGCAGACACGTCGCTCGCGTCTGGTTCCATTAGCGGTAATGATTTGGTTGGCCTAAATGTGCTTCAGGAACGGAGCCAAAACCGCCTCTGGTATTAATTAGCCTAATGCTAAAAGACTTCAACTCTGACGAGGATTTAAACAACCGCTTAAACAGAGTGAGTGAGATCTGTGTCTGTGAAGTGAAGCCAACACAGAAGTGTCATAAACCGCAGTTCCTCAAACGTCCACTTGAGGCTGGCTCCAGAAGTGAGTCAGTCTCCATAAGTCCCCATGTTAAAAACTTCACAGCAGAAATAAACATGTTTACAGCCTGGTACAAAAAACAGTTTTGGTCTCTGTAGCTAATTTCCCCGTTCATGACAACTGTACTGAGGGTGAATTTATATACAACTCACCTGTTCAGGTTATATTAAGGCTTAAAGTTATGCAGGATTAAGAGCGTGGACGCTTTGATTGACAGGTGGGCTCTTTGAAAACTTGTTGGTGACGTCAAACATACGAGGTTTTATCCATTACTCAATGCTGAGTGTCTTTTAAACTGAGTACGTTTAAAGTTTTATAAAAATAAAGTTCATTCCATCTCAGTCACATCTGTCAGTGCCAAAACATTAATTAAATTTAAAAAGGGCTGTTTAGTTTGTTGCCAAAGCTCAACCTTTGCGTGTGCTTAGTGCTTTAGACACCAGCTCAGCCCTTTATTATGCCAGGAAACACTGTGCTTATGGAAAAACACTTAGATGAAACGAGTTGGAGTTGAACCAACAGAATACTTCCATAACACAAAGTGACCTTTAAGCCAATAAAATACAACAAAATATCCCCACTGAAAGGAGGTTACCGTACGAAAAAGAGAGGTCTATGTGACGAAGCACTCACACAGCAGAGAACTCAAACGGGTTGTCAATAAAGCAATCAGCCGATCGACTGAAAACCAGCCGGTCAAACGATTTTGAAATGCAGAGCAGTGCCGAACATTTGCCGGTGTCCTACGTCACATCTGAGTGTTTTAGACCGATTTTAGACAAACAAAACAAGGTATTTGAAGAAGTCTCTCTGTGTTCTGCGTAATTCTATATATAAAATAGTTGTTTTGTGTTTATGTTGACAATTTTCTGACTTTTTATAGAGTAAAAGATTAGAGGTGGAGTCCAGAATACTTTTTATTAAACTCAGCTGTTAGCTATCACTCTGTTCACAGTCACAGCCTCCTGTAAATGAACGTCTCTCATGCAGGAGTTACGCCTTTGATGGCGTTACATATTAACGGTGCAAAGCTCCTTTTCCTGCTGCGCTGCTGTTGGTTTGTGTTACACTGAAAGGCCAACTCTTTAACCCTGAACTCACTTTTCTGACTTTAAGTGACAGAAACAAAATAAAATCAGGACAGACGCTGGCAGAAAACAAAGACAAACATCGGTGTGAGCTTTCCCAAATGGAAAATCGAGAGATGAGAGACTGACGTTTACAAAGTGATGCTGAAGAAGACTGTTGTTAGCCACAAGTAGTATTATTAAAAATATGTAATTGCTGCAGGATTAATGCAGCATTATGCACCAAAACTGGAATTTATCTTCGTTATTTTGGACAGAAATGATGCGGCGATGTTACGGAGATCAGCTGATGCAGATCAAAGTGTAACGTTAGACGGGAACGCTCTGAAGAGAACGTCAGCCAGGTACAGAGATTAGATTTCACGGTCCTGGTGGGAAATACTTATTTAGTGCAACTAAATTATGAAATCAAAACCCTGCAGCGTCCCAACATTTCATGGAGCTCACATGGACGTGAAAGGACCCCTCCCTGTATTACTGCTACCACAGCTCTGTCGTCACAGCGTATAACTTCCTGTTTTGGTCACGGCTAACGCCTGCTGTAATCCCCAAACACAAATCCAGACGTGCTGAGTGAGAAATGAACCGCATTGTTCCAACGACTTCAGCTTCAGAAGCACTTTAAAAGTTATTAAACGCAGAATTTAATTTAATAAACAGCTGATCTCTTCGTCTAACATGTTTAGGGAGATGAAATCTCATTTCGGGCAGCGTCATGTTCATGTTTTCTGGTCGCCTCCCTTTTCTGTGATCCCTCAGGCTGCCTGTCATGACTTGCACCGAGTTAATAATACATCTAAAAATGGAAATATGGAGCTCGTCCTTCCCTTTTTGTCACGGCCAGATTAACCAGTTTGAAGTTCCTGTTGCCTCCCAGTTCCACATCAAGAACAATGAAACCAGCACAATATAAACTCAAACATTGAAGGTGTCAGAGCTACGTTCTGACCCAGCTGCTGTTGTACTTCAGCGGTGTGACTTCACAGACAGATTTAAAAGCAATAAAACAACCCGACAGTGAATCTGGGACTTCAGCAGCCCTGCAGCGGCTCCCCGTTATCGCCTCGCTTCGCTGTTCTCGTTTAGTATTGATCGCTTCTGCCAGACACATCGACAATTTGACCGTCACTCAAAAAAGCTGCTATTATTTCAAAGATACATCGATCCACCTCATGTCAGCATCAATACACTTCATTTACAGATTGATTCAATGTTTAGGAGTTGGTCTGAATTCATGGATCTCTGCCAGAATGACCGAATTAACTGTTTATTGGACGATAACCGAGCACTGAGCAGACAGAACGCTCAGCCTTTAATCAGACATTCGACTAAGGCTGCAGTTATTGTTATTAATTAATCTGCAGATTATTTTAGGGTCTCGTTAGTTGATTGTTGATTGTATCTTCTGTCTGTCTGACCTACAACAGTTAGTGAAGCTTTGCTCACAATATAATGCAAAGAAGAGAAATATTATGATTGTTAGAAGTAAAGAAGACTGAATAATTCTCATCTAGCTCTGCTGTTAACGTGTGCAAAGAGACGTTCACAGACAGACTGTAGAATCTAAATATGTAAATGTCAGGGTGCCACCTCGTTCTGCATTAATACGTAATGTTATGCACAGATATAACGCGGCAGGCTGTCTGCCTCACAAAATAACATCACTGTGGTGAGATCTGTCGTGTTTTTTGTATCCACATTATCGTTTGAACGTGGATACAGTGAGTTGACTTCTGTCTCCTGTCATTTATTGTGTATTTTGTCTCTTTATCTACTGTACCACGGAGCTTTTATCTTCTGACTGTACTTAATAAAGTAAAAAATATTCATCACAATATGCTAAAATCTAAGATCCACAGTCAAAAACTCCAAAAATATTCAATTTACCCTTATAACAAGAAGAAAAGCAGCAATTATTAACATTAAAGCACCTGGAAGTATCATTAAATGTTGGTATTTGTGCTTTAAAAATGATTAATCACGCATTTTACCTCCACATGTGAATGTAATAACAATATTTCACAGTGTAGCAGTCAGTGTTGGCAGCATTTCTTGACTTTCTTACATAATAAAAACTATAAAAATTAGACTTATCCAACTTGTGTTTGTGTGATTAAACATACAGCTTCCTGTCACACTGACATATTCAGCTAAAACAGCCCAAAAAATGTGTTATTTTGGCGAGTTTGGAGACGTGTTGGCAGCTTTCCTTCTTTACCTTCTTTACCTTAAGTCCAGGTTCAAAACAGCTAACATTAGCCGCCGTTAGCCACCTTTAACGTCAGGTAAATGTCAAAATGACGACATATGTCACACACACAGGTGAACAGTGAGATTTTTAGGATGTTTTTAAGATCTTAATACAGATTACTCTGGCCGAGAAGGGAAGTTAAAGACGGGCCTTCGGTGTCAGAGAGTCTTTGACAGGTATTAGCTCGTCGTTAGCTCTCGCCTCGTAATAACGTTACCTTTTCTAACGGCGCGTGCTGGTGAGCTGCCAAAGATCGCGCCAGAGACAGCACGGTGTTGAAGTAAAATCCTCTGCTTCCCGCTCCGCTGACAGACATCTTCTTCTTCTTAAAGGTGTCCTGACGCTGACACTACCACACCAACACCAACACCAACACCAACATCTTCCTTCATTCGTCCCGAGGAGCAGCTAAGTCCGCACTGATGACAACTACGGCGAGCGCGACGTCCAAACAGAGCGAAGCAAGGTCACAACGCGAAAAAAAGCGAAGGCACCAAATTTGGAGCGCTATGGAGACCCTGGAGTGCCAAAATGTGATATTTTTAATCTGCTAATTCTTGTATTTTAATGATTTATTATCTTGTGCGCACAAGAATTATAATATTATATATAATTCATATTGACTTTAATTTTTCAATTCAGTTTTATTTATATAGCGCTAAATCATAACAAAAGTTATCTCATGACACTTTCCATACAGAGCAGGTCTAGACCATACTCTTTATAATATAATATAATATAATATAATATAAATATATATAAATAACAGAATGGTATTTAAAATGTTGAAATGAACACGACAGTATTAACAGTCTGATCCAATGTTTATTTGTGAGTATACATATTAGAATTCATTAGACTGAAAGGTCCAAGTGTGTAAGATTTAGTGGCAAAACTGTATTTTCATTAGTGTATAACCTATGGAAGCCCCAAGCAGTCATACATTTATATATTTCATTTCTTCTTTTGTCTTATGATAAAGACTTAATTTCATTTGTTTTCTCTAAATCTCTTGTCACTTATCTCAAGATAACAAAACTGTTTTCCCGAGATCACAACTCAATTCATTTGCTACTCTGACATTGCTATACTGAATGATGTTTCCTGCAATGATTTAACATACTAGACTGTACTTTTGTTTTTTCGAGGTCTTGTATTAATTATGTTTTTAGGAAAAACATGAACACAAAGTTTCATTATATCATGAGCTCTCGAGAAAATGATCCCATTATCTTGGGATAACATTGGTTATTTCAAGATAAAGACATATATAACTTGAGATCCCGCAAAAACAAGAAAAATTAACCACCAATTACCACGAGAAAATAGAGGAAATTAAAATGTATGTATTTATGACCGCGTTGGGCTTCTGTAATAATCACCTGAAATAATAATCGTTATGTTTTGTTACCCTAGAATGAGTCGTTTATATCTACAGACACCACAAGTCCACTTCCATGCATGGGCTCCAGATAGGACCTTTTGCATTGTCAACTTTCGACTGTCAACTTTCGCCTTTCACGCTTGAAACAGGATGCCGAGCAGAGGTGATTTCCATCTGCAACTACCCCGCTTGAAGCCACCAAATTCTACACACTAGTCCTCGAAGGCACAACACTTGGTTTTACATTGAAATGTTTTCATGTGTTAATATGAAAACAAAGATATTTAAACAGCTACGACACATGACATAGGTCTAGATGTATGCAAGCTCCGGACTGAGGCTGAACATCAGAAAGGTAATAACAAATGAATTGCATTGCATGTAAACATGCCAGACTCACAAGCTACAAACTGTACTATAACGTGGCATTTTTTTCTATCTATACGGAGCAGCAGTTGGCACATTGGGTTGTCAGTTGGTATATAATGGCATAAAGGCAATTAATGTTACATTGTTAAAAATTAAACATCTGAAGTAAAAGCTATGCTAAACCGCTCGTCCTCCATGGAATGAGATGGAAGGCACTATAAATGGCATTTCTCAAACATGCATGTTGATGCAATAAAGGCAATTTTAGAAGCATAAAAAATAAAATAAAATCATCAAAACACTAAAACAGTTAATGATGAATTCAGAAGATATAAACATCTCAGACGTGCTGGGAATTAAACATCTGGCAAAAACACTGCAATGTGTCTGAAACATCTGTAGTGACTAATTACAGACAACAGTCAATCATTCTTAATCTCAAAGGATCTCAGAATGAATCATACAACACATAGGCACTTTTCATAGCATTAATCTAGTAAGTTAACTGACTTAAAGCATCTCTGCAACTTAAAAGGCGAAACCTGTTCACACCACCTCGGCTACTGTTGTGTGGAAATGTGCGTTTCTAAGTAAGTTGTGTAAATATGCAAATCTGTATGGGTCCTACAATCCTAATTTATTTGACATTTTAATGTGATTTAAGGCATTTAGTTGTTATGTACCTGTAGCTTCTGCAGCATGACATCTGAATATAAATTATTTCATCATGTACTGAAGGAAATAAAGGTTTTGAGAAGTTAAAAAAAGAAAAGAAAAGAAAAACAAACTAAATGCTTGCATATAAAAGGGCTTTAAAATGTTTGATCTCTGATAAAATCTCTCGTTTCAAGTATAATTTCTTTTCCTACAGTGTCTAAATCACATTATGTTGGGTCGGGGATTGGTTTCTCTTTGATTAAAGTACATACAGCATTTGTATAAATTAACTCAAAAGCGCTGTAGGTGTGACACACTTCTCATTTCTTTAGTCAATCAGATCCAAATAAATGTCTCGTTCATGTCCCTGAGCTCTTAAGGAACGTCCCCACTCTAGAAATTTAAGAAAAGAGACCAAGTGTAAGCACCCTACAAATCTTTTTTTCCATGCAGGTAATGCTTCCACTTGTAATAACTGTGTTTCAAATAAAAATCAAGAACATACCAATCCCTTTCTGTCTCACTGAAAATCACTTAGAGGTAGATATTAGAACCTAGAAGCAGGGTTTAAAGGAAATCAGTTTGGGACTCAGGCCGGGTTAATAACGTGACTGGCCTTTGTCCCAACACTCCTGCTTGTGTAGCACCACGATGTCCATTTTTAATCCGTCTTCCAAACAATGTTCAGGACCTTCACAACTTCTTCGTAGATAATGAAGACTATGGCCACATCCATACACACCCGACCCAGCCGGGGAATAGTACCTTTGTAGAACCTGAATGGGGACAAAGGGAGAGAGAGTGAATATGATATGAATACCAGGGTTAATTTGGAGCCCAACCGATGTGGGACTATTGAGATTGATACAGATTTTAGAGGTGAAATTCACCAATTTGTTGGCTGATATAGTAAATTTTTGAGCTTGAATAAAAAAAAATAAAAAAATTGTGCACCGATATGACTATGCAAAGGTTGTCAGAAGGCCGCTTTTGTAAACAAGACAGGACAGGACTTGTGGGATGTTCATGGTGGACGTCAACAATATTACTAAATACCCATATACACTGGTTTTCATCTGAAAATGGATATGACGCCAACTCCCAACTGTCAGTGTTATCAGGCGGTTGCATGCCAACTCTTTGCATTGTCACTCATTCTCCATAGATCTTATGAACTTACGCCATCGGTCCCTCATGCTTCATGATCTTGACGGCACAATCCAATGTGCTTTTATACTTGTGAGCTTCAAGGCCCTGTTAAATCAAGATACATACGTGTCAGTTCTTCTTCTGAGGGTTAAAAATGACGAGATTGCAAGAAAGCGATTGAACCAACCTGCATTCGGGTCTTAATCACATCCAAGGGAGTGTTTCCAAACACACTGACAGCACCAGCAACAGCTCCAAAGAGTCCAGTTATCAAAGGGTTGATGGCTTTGTTGGGGTCATCACCTTGGTGTTTTAAAAAGATGATTATTTGGCTGCTTTTTTTGGTTGTATGTGTTTCTTTTATTTATTCATTCACTCACACACCTTTGTACCAGTTCCTCAGTGAAGTCATGACGTAGAAGCGAATGGCCTGGTTGGAGCCTTGTTTCAGCACGGTGGCTGTTAGGCCTTGATAAGTCCCCCTTAGTCCTGAAGATACAAAAAAGCAACCAATGCTAAAATTAGCAATCCTTACGGGAGTAACGAGGCTGAGGAAGAATATTAACCTCTAAATAATAGATGTGATGAACAACCTGAAGGAAAAAAATCATTATGTGGTGGATTTGGACCAGTAGGTGGCAGTAAAATTCAACTCCTTACCTTCAGATCTAATAATCTCCCTCACCCCGTGGAAGAATCCTCTGTACTTTGGGTTTGCTGATGTCTGATCATGGATGAATTTGACCTGAAATTAAATCATTAACAACCATTAATACATTTAACAAGTGTCAAAGAATCAAAGCAGGGTGGCACGCAGGGTTCTGCAAACAGTAATGCTACGAGTAATTCTGCAAATATATATTATAAATATTTTATTTGTTTTTGTCTCCGAGAAGGTGAAGCTGTACATGAGCATGTTATCTACAAACTTTCCATCCTTTAGGGTCCAGTCCACCACTAACACAACATTTCTGTTATCAGGATCCAGAGTACAGAGTTCAAATCAACAGGATCCTAACAGACCGGGTTCTTCCGTCCCTGTAGGCAGAGGTGCTAACTTGTCTGTTACATAATTTAACTGCCGTTAAACCAAAATCATTCATGTACACGTGAAAACTACTTCAGTCTTCTCTTTAAAACTCAAAATCAAGAGACTGACACGTGTCCATGAGCGCAAAAGACCTGGATTTTTATCTAACTGGAGTTCAGCCCCATGAAATTTGGTTAATGTATAACTCAATACATACATATGATGCCGTAGCAACTGAAAAAATTGATGTATGGGGGGTCTGCTGTATTAGAACCAGCACTGAAAAGTTGCACTCCAGCCTCTCTTGGATCACTAAAAGACTTTCTCAAGCAAGGCTCCAGAAGTGAGTCAGTCTCCATAAGTTGAAATGTTCAATGCACGTTTAATAATGCTGTTTTTTTTTTTTACCTTTACTGTCTCCATTGGACAGACTACGACCACAGCCTCTGCGACTCCAGCCCCGAGGCCACAGAGGAATCCTCGTTTGCTGTCCAGTTTACCGTTTTCATCGCGCATCTTATTACTGAGGAACTCGAACATCCCGAATCTGTAGACGAGATTAAAGTAAAGTTTAAGTAAAAGAGCATGAGCATAGCTTGTTTTGTCCTTCTAGCAGTCAAAAATATTATTTTACATATTTTATTCACAGTTAGAGAGCAAATATGTCGACTGATCAATTAATCGACACTTTATATGAATGACTTGTTTGAAAGGTGATACCAAATAATCAATATAGAAGTTTTGTTTCACGCCAAGCATCATCATGGAGGTATACTGTTCATAGAGTGTGTGTTTGTGCGTGCACAGGTATGTGTACAGTACCTGACAGCTGCTTTGGGTATAGAGCCGTACACCAGTGAGCTCAGACCTCTGTAAAGACCCCTCACCCCATGACTGTTCACCGTCTGCTTCACACAGTCAACTGTAGGAGGAAAAGAGGGGATTCAATTAACCTTTATCAAAGTACTGCCAACAAAACATTCAACGTTTATCAGGATGAGCAGCTGCTCTGTTATCGAAGTCTTTGTTGTTAAAAGACGTGAACAGTGAATTTTTGGGTTCAGAAAAACAAGGTCTGTGCCAAAGTTCACAAGCTCCCATCGAAGAGATAACAAAGACTAACTTACTACACAAATACACATCTGTAAGAACACACTGTCTGACCCGGCTATGGACTGTTACTCAAGTGGAAATCTAAACTTTGAGATCATAAAGACGGCTGCTGATTAATCATTAATCGACAATCACTGTGAGCTGCTGCAGGATCTGTAAGACAACATTTACACACCTTTAACCAGGTAGATCAACTGTAAGTACTTGTCCATAGTCAGTGCTTGGCATGCCACCAGTTTGGAGAAGCTAGCAGCAATAAAATGTATTTTAGGCACCTAAATAAAGGTCCACTTTAAAAAAAATCTATATCAGTCTAAGTGTACATTATATTTAGAATATTTCCATCGCTTTACCTTGTCATCAGACGGCCATTTTCAACGGGAAACTCAAGTGTTTATGTCGGCTTTAAAAGCCACCAGACGTCATTGACAAAGCTTGCAGAACGCATCAGTTGCTGGTCCACGCTGCCTCGATTGGTTAGTTTGTTTGTGTCATTGTGTGACTTTGGTGTTTTAACATGTTACTTCAGACCCAAACGAACGTTTGACTAAAGTTTCTGCAGTTTGAGGCAGCGGTAGACCAGAAACCTCCTGTAATCTGCAAGATAAAATGAAGTTTTTTGCGGATGATGTTTGGTTGTTTTGGAGAGAACGATATAAGTTTCCTGTATGAAAGGGTGTCTGACAGCAAGGTAAAGTGTTAAAATATTCTAAATATACTGCACACATAGACTGATATTTAACTTTTTAGCTTCTGTACTGGTCCTCCTGCCTGCTTACCACTATCTACTGTAGCTAATACACTGATTATGGATAAATACTTCACACAACCTCACTTCAAATAACCAGAATTATCCCATTAATGGAAGATAATAATGTCCCTGTTCAACTCTGCTGCAAACTACAACCTCAGTAACAAACATACAGATACCTCTCTGACAGTGTCTCTTTGTAAAGGTGGAATTCATGGGTAATGCGTTGTATTGGATTGCATTACATTAGTCCAAAGAGTGTAATTACACAGTTCAGAGTTTAAAAAAGCGAAACCTGACACACGAACTCACCGATGCCTTTGTATTTGGGAGGATTCGCCTTCTCGTCTAACTGCAGCTGTGTTTTAACGTACTCTGTGGGGAAGGTGATGCAGATCTCGATGCCTCCTGCTATCCCCCCTGAGAAAACAGTAAAAAAAAACACTTCATGAAGCACAAACTGATTTTAATGAGACGAGAAACATCTTAAAAACACACGTTTTGTTTTTCTGTCAACGCCACACAAGTTAATTTCAAAAGAAGAAAACTTTAATTTAGCAGCAAGTAAAACCACAGCCAGTTATTGATCGTTAAAATTTATTTTTTCTTTATCTAATCTACTTTACACATGCAAATATTTGATTCTCTGGATACTATGCACAATAATGAACTGGCAACTTGGCAACCAGGATGTACTCCGCCTCTCGCTCCAAGTCAGCTGGGATAGGCTTCAACCTCCTGTGACCCTGACGAGGATAAGCGGCTACAGAAAATGGATCATTGGATGCATAATTCATGACCTCTTTTGCAAAGGTGTGTTCGAATACAGACTACATGAGAAAACTTCAGACTTCAAGACTCAAATAATGCTTTCACAATCTACAAAGTTTGGTTTTAAAACACCAAAAAATTAATTAATTACACTCTCCTACACTCTCCTGCATGTTAAAGTATATTCCCCAGAGATGCAGAATTCGGCGTCATAACACAGAAAGCGTTTGATTGGATGTAAAATTAGTACACGCCCCCCAAGTACAGGATGACATCATCAATAACTTTTACACTTTTCAGCATTTACCAAGAAATGAAGT
Source organism: Miichthys miiuy (assembly GCA_036365135.1). NCBI lineage: Eukaryota > Metazoa > Chordata > Actinopteri > Sciaenidae > Miichthys > Miichthys miiuy. The sequence goes on along the minus strand of CM071619.1, from coordinate 20,869,394 downwards.
CTAAAATATGATGATAAATACTTAAAAAACACCTAAAAATATATATATTTCTTATTGTTGGACTGGATACTGGAGTATAGGCGATATATGTGATTAAATCTGACTTCATGAGGACTTTAAAAATCACAAGTATGTCTTCTTACAGATATCACAACTTCAAATAAAACACTGCGAAAGCATAACATGTGACCTTTAAAGTTTGTAGCTAAAAGCAAGTTTGAAAACACAAGTTTCACATTAGGAATTAACCGAGATATGCAACATACGAGTGCTGCACACATGCCTGTGGCTACAAACCAGCTCCACCTTAAAACCCCGGTTGTCACACATCTGCCGTTCAACAGCAAACACGCAGCGCAGCATCTGATTGGCTCGGCTGATCTCGGTGTGATCCTGCCTACAGTTTACTCCCCTTGGCCTGGCTCCAACTCAAGGGGGTGTGTAGCCTTCAGAGCACACATTGTACACCACATCACCCTTCAGCAACACTGAGTGGCAGTCAGACTGTGGCCTGATTCCTGACAAATTTGCATGAAATACAGTTACAGTATGTTTAGTGTATGGCTTTTAGCACAAGTTAGCCTACCAGCATTAGCCTGGCAGCAATAAACGGAGCAACAAAATGCTTAAAATTGTCACAGGAGTGACAAAACCGAAGGAGTGCGAACAGTAGATGTAGATGCTTAACATATTCAAAACAGCAATATGTAACACTGTTAAAATTGGTACTACAGTCATGTCTCCCCCAGCCTCAGACTCGAAGCTCACACGGGTTGCCAGATTGAAGACACATGAACCAGCTTCTACGTCCGAGTCTGGATTCAGTCTGTGCTGCAAAATATTGACAGCAACAAGTTTCCTTTGGTTTGTGTCCATTTGTTTGACTTGGTTTTAATGTAGATCCCGCCATTTACTGATGATGGTTGTGAAATTTCTAAACTTCAACACAATGTCTTCGTAGCTTCCCACAGTTCGTAGCGTTTTTGGAAACCGCAGAGAAACCGAGAGTCGGGACGGTAAGTTTCACAATGACTTTGTCGCTTTCCACGATCCACTGGGTCAGAATCTCAGATGCAGTTCCTCAAACCACTTGAAGCTGGCTCCAGAAGTGAGTTAGTCTCCATAAGTCCCCATGTTAAAATGTCCAACTTCACAGCAGAAATAAACATGTTTACAGCCTGGTACAAAAAACAGTTTTGGTCTCTGTAGCTAATTTCCCCGTTCATGACAACTGTACTGAGGGTGAATTTTTATACAACTCACCTGTTCAGATTATATTAAGGCTTAAAGTTATGCAGGATTAAGAGCGTGGACGCTTTGATTGACACGTGGGTGTCGTTACAGGTGGCTTGTTTGAGCAACCAGGCTTCATTCAGCCCACGTCAGGTCCACTTTGCCAATTTTTAGATTAGCCGGGAGGTGGATGAGGCAGGACTACAAAAATGGCAACAGCCAGAGCCACCACACTGAGCTTCAGAAACCTGTGGGTGACGTCACGGATACACTGTCCATTTTTTATACTGTCAGTGTTCATAACAGGTCTTTCAGCACCGATAAGATTAAAAAGACAGGGACGATTATGGTAGATAATGTTTTGATGTGTATTTCTGTTCATGGATGACGAGTTGAGTGAACTGAAATACAAAGTTCATGACTTTATTTTCCGTGTTTTGATTCACTCAAATCTAGTTTTTAACTTTCAAATGCATCTCCAATATCCAACCGTGTTTTATCATACGTTTCTGATTTGGCAGAATCTAACACTGCTTTGTCTGTTTGTTTGCTTCGATTGGCTGTAGCACGCTGTGTTTGTGCCAAATTTCTTTTTCAGGTCTGGCAACCCAGAGTGTCGAGATTACACAGGACACAATGCAAACGGAGTTTGTGGAACAGAATGCAGTATTCCAGTTTAACGTGTCTCCTTCCTTGAGTTTTGACCTCTCACATATATAAAAAAGGGGCCTTTTCTTGTTAACATGCATTCTTTCTACCATGCAGAGAAGTCCCAACACACCAGTGGCTCCAGCCTACACTCGCGCATGCATGTCAGGCTGCTCGTGCACGTTCAATCACAAAATTACAGATTCACAAATCACCGTTTTCACTAAAACATCCAAGAGCGTTTTGGCGACCAAATTGTTGCTTTTAAAAGTGCTGGTAGTGACACACCCAGGCATTTGTTTAGTTAGAGACTGGCTTTAGAGCGGAGCTGCAACTACAAATTAAGTTTGAAACACAAAACAGTCCACATCATCATCATCATCATCCGCAAAAACAAGCCACTGTGTGCTGCTGTACCTGCGTTACGTCCTCATATTCAAGCTGCAGAAAGATACAGAACCAGTTTATCGAGTCCAACATGTATGGAAACTTGAACAGGTATTCTGAAAGTGAGATTACATCATTTTTAAGATACCTGCAACACCTGGACGAAACTCTAACTGTGTCACCTCGACTTCTTCAGACTAGAAAATCATTAAATGCACCACTTATGGTGGTTAAATGGAGGGAATATGACGTTAAAACAGCAGGAAAAGCACTTTGTAACTGATAACATTAATGTTTTATGTCACCTGTATTACATTTACTGAACTAAGTTTCAACAGTGCTCAAATGTTCATAGTAATCACAGGATACCGTCATGCTAGCAACTGACACTGTCACATTTTTAAAAAGTAAATAAATGCTTTAATACTTCAATATTTGGTGCCATGTTTTCTATTTTTGCCTAAAGTTAGACAAGAAGATTGATACCGCTCTCATGTTTGTATGTGAAGCTACAAGCAGGAGACTGTTAGCTTAGTTTAGCTTAGCTTAGCTTAGTTTAGCTTAGTTTAGCTTAGTGCATAGACCGGAAACAGCACCTCTAAAGCTCACAAACTAACTCAATATATCTGTTTGTTTAATAAGATAAATAAAAATATAAAAACTATATGTGCGTAACGCGCTGGACTATATTTGGCCGGGTGCAGTGACTTCCTGGGACAGAGTCAGGCTAGCTGTTTCCCCTTGTTTCCAGTCTTTAAGCTAAGCTAGGCTAACTGTCTCCAGACTTTAACTTCATATTTTATGTTCTCATCTAACTTGCATCAAAACTATTACTTTAAACTGAGGTAGGGACCCTATCCCTATGTTAGTTTATCACAGCATAATTAGGTGCTGTAGCTTAGCTTAGCTTTGCGTATAGACAGGAAACAGGGGGAACCAGCTAGCCTGGCTTAGTCCAAAAATCCACCTCTAAAGTTAAAAAAATAACTCAATATATCTGTTTGTTTAATAACATAAATAAAGGTATAAAAACTAAAAGTACATAACGCGTTGGACTACTTTTTGACCAGGTGCAGTGACTTCCTCGGACAGGCTAACAGTTTCCCTTTGTTTCCAGTCTTTAAGCTAAGCTAGGCTAACTGTCTCCTAAATTTAACTTCATATTTTATGTTCTCGTCTAACATTCTGTCAGAAAAAGCATCAAAACTATTACTTTAAAATGATGCGGAGACCAAGATAAAGTTAGTTAATCACTTTATAATAATACAGGTGCTGTCTGTTACAGTGGGGATTAGTGGTTGTACAAATCCTCAGCATGTGATCAATAGTCTCTTAAGACTTGCTGATAGATGCCTCGTCATCCTACACATCTGATGTTTTGTTCATTTTATTCTTGCCTTGCATTGTCTCTACACCATACTCTATTTTAAGGCTGTGATACATAAGTGCATGCAACTGAACGGAAAAATCATCTTGAACTGAGCTGAACTGTGACAGGCGTGTTGTAAACTATGTGAATGGTTGCAGAGGCTGACAGAGCAATGTGCTTTGTCATTGTGGTTCGTGCAAGTAAACAGGGAGAACATAGTAGAGGAGGGGGCTCTGGGCGGGGGTGGTGGCGGGGCACCGGGTTCAACAGAAAACACCCACCAAAGTGCATGTAGAGACACTTTAAAAAGTTCAAACTTGGGACTGGAGCTGGAGTTTGGCTGTCACTAATACACGCTGAGCTAAGGCATATGTCACTGATTGACTAATGGGTCAGGGTTCATGTACTCTGGATGTGTGGGTAAAGTTTAATGGACCCAGCAGACTCATGTATGAGATCTAAAATGAAAGATTCTCACATGCATCTTCTTGTTTTTTGAGAGCCAGTGTGCCTTTAAGACAAGCTTGCATACCTCTCCTATACATCCACCAGTGTGGCTTTAAAGGCCCCTTGAACAACATCTGCACATACATGTTAAAAGCTGCAACTTGTAAGCAAGTTTCTCGGTGCAGGAGAGAACACGTAGAGAACTTTTCTTACCTGCCAGGATCGCCTTGCCCGGGTGCGTGAATTTGGCTTTCCCCGCCGGAGCTGCAGCAGCCAAACACTGCGGTCTGTGGAACGGGCTCACGAATCTAGGCTGCCCGGACATGACTGCGATACGCCGGCCTTAACTTTGTTGTTTTCTTTGGGTTAAATACGGATGTGCTCAGCCCCGGTCAGCACGTCATGCAGTCTGGGTGCTTTGTGCGGGAGGAGTCGCTCTGCTGCTGCTGCTGCTGCTGCTGCTGCTGCACAGTGACCATTGGACTTTGGGAGTTGATAATGTACTGTGTACTTTTCACAGTGGAGTTTCCTCCGTGGCACACACACACACACACTCTCACTCTCACACACACACAAGGAGCTGCTGATAATAGCGTCGAGTCAGTGTTCGTTCAGGGAGGGGCACGGCCCCGGACACGGAGGGGGCGCCATGTTTGTCACACACATTTAAGGTGGACCGGAGAGATTCCCCGCACGGCGACGCTCTGTCTGGCCCACTTTAAATGATGGCTGACAGGGGGCGCTGTTTCTCACCTCACTGCTGTACAGACAATTAATACAAATATTTAAGTTAAATCAAATGTATGTATAGATATATAAATAATAAAAATAATAAGTAAATTATAAACTATGAATAATATATATATAATAAAAAATAGACTAAATAGGAGGATCTATTTCTCACTTTTCTCCTGTACAGTGAATAAAGAAAAATATTTAAATAATTAAAAATTTGTTATAAATAATCGAAAATAATAAGTAAATAATAAACTATGAATAATACATATTTTAAAATTTTATAAATAAAAATATTAAATGAGTTCTCACCTATTCAGTAAATAAATACAAATATTTAAATGATAAAAATAAATCTAATAATAATAATAATCATAAATAAATAAATAAAAACTATAAATAATAAACCATGAATAATAATTAAATCAACAATACACCACATAGAAAGGAATAGATCAAATGTACAGGAAAATATGACCCAGATCACATGTAGGGGTGTTATTTCTCACTCCACTCATGTACAGTATAATTATGATTAATCAAAAACAATAAATAAGTAAATAATACATACAAACAATACATTTTTCATAATATGTCCCCCTTAACTCTGTGTACTATTTTATCTATTCTACTGCACATTGAAACACGGTATATAAAGAATTTATTATTAGTAATAGTATTATTTACTCTGTTTATATTACTACTTGAAAAAATAAAATAATGATTAGAAATTTCTCCAAATCAAAAGGAATAAAAGTGTGCAGGAGACAGAAAAAGACTGTTCAACAGGTCCAGCTCTGTCCTGGACTGCCCCCTAGACTCCATGGAGGAAGTGGAGGAGAGGAGGATGTTAACAAAGCTGACCTCCATCATGAACAACTCCTCTCACCTCCTGCATGAGACTGTGGAGGCCTTAAGCAGCTCCTTCAGCCACAGACTGTTACTCCCACCATGTAAGAAGGAGATCTACCACAGGTCCTTCATTCAAGCAGCTGTCTGACTCTTTAACACCAGCATGACATCATGACTTTTTCTATAGATTTGTGATTTATGAGTCATTTCTTATCCACGTGTAAGTGAACATTTTCCTTCTAGTACAAGAAACTGTCTTAACTGCAACATGGCAGAGTTTACAGCGGAAAATAAAGAAGATTAACACGTCCCAAGAAGTTTAACGTTAAGCTGAACATTAAAGTTATTCTTACCAGCATTGTTGGATTTCTTCCTGTAATTATTGGTCTCTTTTTTGTGGCCTATAATTTCCTCCCATTCGTTTATTTTTCTGCTTTTTTTTTATATGTAGATGAAATTAACTTTTTTTAGAATGTGGTTTCTTTTATTGTAACCGTCTAGAAATATCATCTCCTCTAACGAATTCAGCTTTTTAGCCTTCCTTTGTTCTGCCATTTCTTTCACAGTGTACACCTCAGACTTTCAGCACCAGAGTCCTGTCATCTGCAGAAATTCTCAGGTGACGCTGCAGTTTTGGGGTGTATCAGTGATATCTGAGTACAGGGATCTCATTGATCACTTTGTGGCGTGGTGTGGGAGCAGCCACCTTCTCCTGAATGTGGCCAAAACGAAGGAGATGCTTGTGGACTTCAGGAGGACTAGGTCTGACCTGCGTGAGGAGGTGGAGGTGGAGGTGGTGCAGGACTACAAGTACTTGGGCGTGCACCTGGATAAGAGACTGGACTGGAGGTGCAACACTGAGACTGTCTACAGGAAGGGACAGAGCACACTCTACTTTCTGAGGAAGCTCAGGTCTTTTAATGTGTGCAGTAAGATGTTGCAGATGTTTTACCAGTCTTCTTTGCAGCCATCTGCTGGGGCGGCAGCAGCATCAGAGCCAGCAACACAAATAAGTGAACAAACTGATCAAGAAGGCTGGCTCTGTGCTGCTGGGGACTGCTCTGGAGCCCCTGCAGCTGGTTGTGGGGAAAAAAAGGATGCTCCACAAACTGCTAAGTATCACAGACAATAACTCTCATCCACTGCATGACCTCATGCTCAAACAACAGAGCAGTTTCAGTCGGAGACTCTTGGAGCTCCACTGTAAAAAGGACCGCTACAGGAAGTCATTCCTACCAACTGCCATAACTCTGTGTGATGACTCCCCTCTGTGCAGAGAGAGGAGACTCACTCTGTAACAGCTGATCTGATGGACATAACAATGGATGCATAATTGCACTCTTCCCATTTAAAGGTCCAGTGTGTAGAATTTAGTTGCATCTAGTGGTGTAATTGCTGCATTGCAATCTCCTCACATCACCCTTGTCTACCTAGTATAAAGGAGAAACAATGGTAAACGGACTTACATACAAGGTTTTACATCAGTTTTAGGAGCTAACAATTCATACACTGATGGGAGCAATTTGGGGACACTTCGACATGCAGACTGGAGGAGCCAGGTATCAAACCTCTACCTACGAGCCACAGCCGCCCACAATATTTAAAGGGCCTTGTCTAGAGTCAGTATTTATTTTTGTCTGTTCTGGGCTACTGTAGAAACACGGTTTTTCAACATGGCGGCCTCCATGAAAGAGGACCCGCTCCCACTGTAGATAAAAGTATAATTTTTAAGTAACAAAAATAAAAAAAAGATTGTTATTTTATGCATGAAAACATAGTTATGAATATTATATTCCATGTTTGCCTTATTCTGAAAACACAGTCTCTAAATCTTACGCACTGCGCCTTTAAAAAAAAAAGTATTCAAGAAGGTCATAGAGTAAAGTTACTTCTTATCACAGAGTAAATTAGTCATGGTATCGGTTTATTTTTTTAAACAGGTGCACTTCCTGTTTGTCCGAGTGACGTCACAGGGATGGGCAGGTCACGTGGTCGCCTCGGAGGGTAGAGACCTGTTGGTTTAACGTTACTGAAATGAGAGAGAGAAGAAGAAGAAGAGGGAGGAGGAGGGAAACTAACAAGGTAAGAGCAGACACACACAGTGTTTACATACCAGTAAATCACCGATAATCAGCGTGTTTGACCACATATCGATCAGGAGCCGTTAGCTATTTTAAAATGTGACGTTTGAACGTCGAAAAGTCAAAACCGTGAATTTAACGGTGCGTTAGCGTCAAAGAGCGAAGTTTACCTCGGCTGTTATCGTTAACCAGCTCAAACTGGCTCAAAAAAAAACAGCCGCCAAAAGCGACTTTTTACTTTATTAAACACATTAAAGCTCGATGACAAACTTCACGTGGACTTAAATTTATTTAATCTAAGTGTTATTCCACTTTTCTTTAATCGGACCGAGCCTCTCTGTCTGGCTGCGTGCCAGCTCAAAGGTTCACAGGTTTGTTGTAATGTTATCAGGCCTGCTTCACACACACACACACACACACACACACACACACGAGCTACATGTTTAACACACAGCTGGCATGTTTATGAGCTCTTATATGTTTACAGTTTACTCACAGCAGGAGGCTCTGTATCATGTACAAGTACACACAGAGGTGATATTAAGAAGTACTCACACCGTTACTCGAGTAAAAGTATCAGTAGTAACTTTTTGAGGTGTGTTTTCAGCTGTTCGGGTGAGAGACAAAACTAAGAAAATGGATAAATAATTGACTAAAAACTGAAATAAATAAATGAAAACATGGAGATTTGCTTCATTGCTGCAGCATGTCCAGGAACAATAACAATAAATTGATCATATGTTAGTACGTAAAGAGGCGGCAACATTGGTGGAAGAAGTGTTCAGATCTGTTACTCGAGTAAAAGTATCACAGTCGTGTAAAAGTACTCCTTTTTTCAGTTGTTTGTTGATTTTCAGTTGTTTAATAACAATAAATTGATCATATATGAGGACATGGTGGAAGAGGTGTTCAGATCGGTCGCGTGAAAGTACTTTTTAAAGTTGTGTTTATTGATTTTCAGTTGTCCGGATAAGTTAAATAACTTTGTTTTAAAGGAAAGTGTCATTAAAAACTGAGGGATGACCGACAAAAACTAAAATAGATCCATTAAAATAAAGAGGAAGTTCAAGTTGTTTCAAGTTGCGTGTCCAGAAATATCAATAATAATTTGGAGATGAGTTTGCAGATTATATTCTGTATGAGGAGGAATGTTATTAACACATGGGATTAGATAGATAGATAGATAGATAGATAGATAGATAGATAGATAGATAGATAGATAGATAGATAGATAGATAGATCAGTCTTCAGTTTCAAGTAAAAGTCTTGAATATTTACTGAAGTAAAAGTACCTGGACGTAAAGTACCACAAGTAAACGAAGCAGTAAAACTTCAGTTTATTAAATTTGTCACATATAATCATACAGAGACAATCAGAGTGAAATGTTTTCATGTGAGCTCCGACAGCTCGAATCAACAGTTCAATTAAAACAGTGACAATAATAGAAAACTTAATAAATAATCATTTAATTAGAGCCCACAGGTTATTACTCTGATTACACTCCCTGTCCTCAGACTAATTATTTATTTATCTACATTGAAGTTTAATGTTGTTTTAATGTGAGTAAATAAGTAAGCATAAAGTCATTTTAATGGAGCTAAATAAGTATTAAAAACAACAATGAGTACAGTGACTGAGAGAGGTATTTGAAGGTGCGGTCTTAGGGGCTGTGTCCTCATTCTGGATTCTTGTGGTCTCTTCATGAGCCTCTCAGTGCCGGTCTGGATCGTCCAGAAGCTTCTCTCCCAGGATGAAACTCTGGAGTCCTGAAATCATTTTAAACAGATGAATTTGCTGCTTTTCTCACTTTGAATTGAAGATATATAAACAACGAGGACGTCACTTTGGGAAACCGTGATGGTGTTTATCCGGGCTGCACGATTGTTTGACAGACATCGGTGATGATTGTGATGTGAACAAACAAAACTATAAAACTTGTTTTCTTGCATCTGGAGAAGAAGATTTGTAGTTCTGGCCGTCTCTGCAGAGCCACAGTACTTCTTTATGATGCTGTTTTTCACATATTTGAGTCTTTTTATCAGAAAATCCTGCAGCTTCTGGTATTTGGATCATATTTGTAATAACTCAGCATTTATTCTCATTAGTTAAATGCTCAGTAAAGTCCATCAAACGCCTCCTTCATGTGTGTGTTTGTCTTCACAGGTGATTCCTCGGCACACTGCGCGTTCATACCAGGTTTGCATTCTGACCTGCAAGCCAATGTAAGTCGTGTTGAGTGACTGCGTGTGAAAGAGGTATTGAAGCTCAGTTCATTTCATTTTTTACCCTCTTCGACATCCTTTAAGGAGAAAATGGGCTTTTTTTTAAAGGGCTGATTGGTTGTCAGGAATGTATTTTTGTGCTGTCTGCAGCCGGTAAGTTAAACGGTTATCGCGACAAACAAAAACAACACCAGCACGAGGAATCTGAGCCAGTTAATTTGGACGCAGCACAAAAATGCATTCCTGACTTGCATGGAGGATGCTGGGATATCATCTTCACTCATGAGGGCTTTTCTCTGGTGACCTCAGGTACCGGGGTAATTGTTAGTTTCTCGTCAGTCTGAATCTGGTTTTTATCTTCTGGCTTTCCTCTTTCTTCACCTGCTGAGTTGAGTTGATAGATCATTGATCATTATTAGTCAGTTTTTGCAAACATTTCTGTACGATATTTTATACAAACTCCGGTTCGTTTGTGTGTGTGTCTCAGGGACCATCACCATCCTCATGTCCTATGGAGGAGGCTTTTACGGACGCACTGAGCGCGTCCACCAGGCGCCGCACTACGACCAGGTACCGCATGGCTCTTTACCCCGAGTAGACGGCGACGACCTGCCGCCGCTGAGGGAGCAGAGGGCGGCTCGCAACGCTCAGAGCGCCGACCCCCTCCCTCCTCCGCCTCTGCCGGACCAGCCGCCCGTGGGCCCCGAGTTCGATCCCAGCGGCAGCGAGGACAGTGTAGATCCAGACCCCGACCCCGCCCTCGACATTAAACCGGTCCACCGCTTCATCCCCGACTCGTGGAAGAACTTCTTCAGAGGGAGTAACCGCAGCAGTAACAAGCCGTGGTCCATGTCGGGCTCCTCAGCTAACAACAACAACAGCACCAGCGAGGGGGTGCGCTGCTCGCCTCCGCAGTCGCCCTCTGTTCCGGGATCATACCGGGATCCTTATGGAGGCTCAGGCAGCAGCTGCAACTCACGCAAGGAGCTTCTGGAACTACACGACGCCCACGAGTCAGTGTCAGGACGCACCTACCACACGGGTCTGACCTACAGCGAGCGAGTGGAGGAGTACCATCTGCGCTACGCCTTCATGAAGTCCTGGGCGGGGCTGCTGAGGATTCTGGGCTGCGTGGAGCTCCTGCTGGGAGCGGCCGTGTTCGCCTGCGTCTGCGCCTACATCCACAAAGACAACGAGTGGTTCAACATGTTCGGATACTCGTCTCCGGGCGGAGCTTACGGTGGAGGAGGGATGTACGGCGGCGTCACAGGCGGGACCTACTACACGGGTCCAAAGACCCCGTTTGTGTTGGTGGTGGCAGGGCTGGCCTGGCTGGTGACTGTGATCATGCTGGTGCTCGGGATGACCATGTACTACCGCACCATCCTGCTGGACTCCTCCTGGTGGCCTCTGACGGAGTTCACCATAAACCTGTCACTGGCTGTGCTGTACATGGCAGCAGGTAGGTGGCGCCTCTTTAGCCGTGCTGCTGCTGCGTGTCCACGTTTGAGATATTTATTTTATTTATTTGTGAGTGTGCAATATCAAATACTGATGTATCTGTAGGATTTTTATCACATATACAACTGCAGTCTGTAGTTTCCCCCTGACACGAGAAAGAAGAGGGTGAGGCGAGGGGTTGTAAACAGCAACTAGATGCCACTAAATCCTTCACACTGGCCCGTTAAGTAAAGAAGAGACCAAAACTATCTGTAGGTTACAAACCTCTGTTATAACATATTTCTTTTTGTGTTTACAGGCATCGTTTATGTCCGGGACACGACCCGCGGAGGACTCTGCTCCTACCCGGTCTTCAACAACGGCATCAACGGGGCGTTCTGCAGAACAGAGGCAGGCCAGACTGCGGCTATCATCTTCCTGTTTGTCACCATGGTTGTTTATCTGATTGGTTCCATGGTTTGTCTGAAGCTGTGGAGACACGAAGCTGCACGCAGATACAGGGAGAAGTACGGCCAGGCGGTACGAGCTCTTCATTTCTGTTATTCCAACACTTATCTTTCACTCTGATGACTTGAACAACAGCCTGCTGCTACAAACATGCAGACACACACACACACACACAGATTGTAATGCAACAGCAAACCACATAATTTGCACACAGGCTTACAGCTGTGGAGGAGTGAGGAGGTGGAGTCTGTTAATCCTACCTGTGCAAGAAGGTGTCGGATTTCTACTGAACCTGGAAGAAGCATTCAGATCTTTTATTTAAAAGTAAAAACATCCTGCATTCAACATTTTACTTAAGTAAAAGTCTAGAAGTATTAGCAGCAAAAAGTAGTTCAAATATGAAAAGAAAAAGTACTTATTAGGCCGCAGCATGGCTCATTGTAATGCTGCTGATTCAAGCCTTCACAATAAATCATTTTATCTGTTTCTATGTAAAAACCTGAAAAGTAACTAAAGCTGCCAAATAAATACAGGAGAGTAAAAAGTACAAATTTTCCCCTTGAAACGAGTCGAGTAGCAGCTTAAAATGGAAGTACTCGAGTAAATTAAATCATTATACGTGAGTAAATACTTTCCACTACTTGGTGTGTGACAGAGATACGCAATATGAAACTCCCGTTTCCTCCTCCTCTTGTCCAACATTTTGGGAAACGAGCTTATTTGCCTTCTTGCTGAGAGTGAGACGAAGTTCGGCGCCGCTCAAATATAAAGTTACAGCGGGAGTCAGTTAGCTTAGCTTAGCATACAGACTGGAAACGGAGGGAAACGGCTAGCATTGGGAGACGTGGGAGTGGCATCAGTCCCCAAAATGTCAAAATCGTTCCTTTTAATATTAAATCCTGATTGTTAGCTGTTTGTTAACTGGATTATATTTTTGTATGTGTCATACACAGATGCATCCGACGTCTGACGTGCGAGCTGAGCGGTCTTTGGTAAGCGTCCGTTAATTTACAGTGACATCTGCACATTTGGGTTGATGAAAACATTAATGTCGCCTCGGATTGTTTTGACATAGTTGTTGTTGTTGTCGTTGCTGCGTCTCTTCAGATGGTTCCAGTTTCGGTTCCAGTTTCGGTTCCTGTTGACAAAGATCCAGAACAGGTCCAAGGCTCGTCAGTCGTTCCCATCCGAGCTGCTCCGAAAGCGATCCCACCAAAGGTTTTACAGGGAACTATACCATCAGGACACATTCCCAAACCCGTTATTCTGCCTGACTACATCGCGTAGGTGTCACTAAAACATACAACACACTGTGTAATCATTGATCAATCATAAGAAGTTGTTGATGACTCATCCTGCACCCGGGGCCGTGTATTTATGTTACTCTGAGCGGAGTGCTTCCTGTTCGACAGCGCTGCAGTTTGACTGTCTGATGGATCATGGAAAACCCCCGTGCACGTGCGCTGATGTGCATAGGCGTTGCCGTGGTTACTCAATGATTTGCATAAACATTTACATCTCTTATTATCAGATCACTTCGAGATCGTCCGGTCTGGGTCGAGTTGTTGGGTCCGCACCGCTGTGTGATCGACGGCTTTCACTGAGCTTAAACAGACAAACTCACCTGAGATTGTTTAAGGTGTGAAAGCATCCAATCTAATGTTAACCAGTCGTTGTCCTCTCCTTCCTCTGTGCAGTAAGTACCCAACGATCCGCTCAGACGAGGAGCGGGACCAGTACCGAGCCGTGTTTAACGACCAGTACGCCGAGTACAAAGAGCTCCACGCGGAGGTGCAGTTGACCCTCAAGAAGTTTGACGAGATGGACGCCATGATGCGCAGCCTGCCCCAGAACCCCACCAGCCAGATGGTGATTGGTTGCACACATTTCCTGTGCTTTTCAAAATAATACTCAGTCCTCTGTCTTTATCATCTCTCAGCCTCGACATGATCGATCTCATCTTTCTTTAGATACATCTGTTTTCACACATGAAGATCCGTTTACTCATCATCTAATCAACCTCTGAAGGAAGAGTTTAACAAAAGTTTTGGGATCCAGTATTTCTGTAGCTTCACCCAGGCTAAGGACTGTAAATCTGCTGCTGCTGTTTGTGTGCGTGTAGAGATCAGGCTTGTCAAAAATATCAATACCGCGTGTTTAACACGATACAATCAACGTTATTTACGTTCAATAATATTTAAAGTATCAAACTTATACAGAAAGAAAACAGATTTACAATCCAAACATCGTCCTCCATGATCGTTAGTGGACGTCGCCCAACAATCACACAGCGAGAGAGACGTTATCTGGTGTCAGACATCAAACTTTTATTTTTCAAGCACGACCCACAACAGGAAACACACCTGGTTGGCTCTGATGGGCTTTAACAACATTACCACAAAAAGTGTTGTAGTCAAGACCAAAATCTGAATCTAAACCGAGACCAAGACCAGACAGTGTACGGCCTACAGTGTAGGCTTTTCATGACAAACTTAGTAGTGACTTAGTCTGATACTTGAGCCGCTACTGGCTGCTAATTGGGCAGAATTGTTCAGACATCTTTACACAGTATAACATGTTAGTATTTCTTACTATTGTCCACATGCCGCAGAGTAAGCATGCAGTGAAATTAAATACAGCCACACGACGTCTGAGCACAAACAAAAACTGTTTGCTTCGCTCGTCAAATTAGCAACAACCGTGACACATTTCCATGAACTCAAATCACCTCGGGCGAGCGTCGGCCTTCACAAAAAGAAAACGTGACTCCGACAGTCTGTTTTACAATCGCAGCCCTCATGTCATATTTCTCATCAGACCGATAAACACATTTCACACACTTGAGAAGCTGATTGAAAATTCAATCTCAGCCACGCCTCCACCCACCACACAAACACTTTACCTCCACCTCCACCCCGTCAGTCTGATGCTGGAGGCTCAGTGTTTGGCCTCGTGTGAACTCTGATGATTTGGACAGAGACTGATTGTGTGTCCGGAGCGTTGCACAGAGTCTTTCTGTTGTTAAAATGTGCATCATTTCCCCGTCGTCTAACTTCCTCTGTTTGCGCTTCCTGCTTCCTGCTGAACTTCCCCTCCACCCTGAAATTCCTTCACTGGAGGAACGCTGATTTACAGCATCACTGCATTTTCTGTTTGTTAAACTGTATTTAACCCTTTAATGTATCGACCTGAGGTTAATAGTCTCTCTCTCTCTCTCTGCAGGAGGTCGATCGCATTAACAGAATCCTTCAGGAATACCAGAGGAAGAGAAATGTGAGCCTGATGTCTTACTGACGTTTTGTATGAACGATCTATAGCAGCTGCACTTGTTTATATTCACCCCCAGTTTCAGAGTGTAATCCCACTGTGATAACTATGTTCAGCTGTACTCGAGTATTTGTTCTGATTACATTACTTATGATCAAAAACTAGCGAGTCGCCAAACATCAACAAGGTCACCAACAGCAGACACAGCAGCAGCCAGCTAATATTACTGACTAGTCCAACAGCAGTCAGCCCAGCTCGGCGTCTGTCTTTCAGCCTTTTATTTCACCAAGCTCTCACCAACCACTAAAAGTCAGTCCCAGGCGGCTTCTTGCTCGCTCACTCTCTCCTTTTTCTCTTCTTAGCTTCCTCCGTCAGCGTCCTCTTCGCTCTCTTCTCCTCTGCCATCATGTCCGTAGAGGCTGCTGAGCCCGGTTACATTGCCCGCTAGCCCAGCTCCTGTTCAAGATGCCAAACAATACTTAACAAACTGAGCTAACAGCAGCTAACAAACTGAGCTAACATTAGCTAACAGCAGCTACAGTTGTCAGCCGTTTACTTCACTGAAATAGTTGGTGGTGTGTGACTTAGTGCCGTAAAGCGTTACGTAAAGTTACATAGTGTGAGAACAGACGTACGAGTGACAGAGACACCGTTCACCTGATCACAGGTCAGTGTGCATCAGCATCAGAGTCTTACGTAGTCACATGACTGTTCTGAAGAGTGGACATAATACATTAAATAACAAAAGTCTGAAAATAATGAACTCCTGTTTCTGCCTCTCCACATCAGGATCCAACTTTCCTGGAGAAGAAGGAGCGCTGCGAGTACCTGAAGAGCAAACTGTCGCACATCAAACAGAAGATCCAAGAATACGACAAAGTGATGGAGTGGAACGACGGATACAGCTAAACTCTGAGGACGTCTCCACCCTGAAAACACTACTGACCACTAATACAGAACTATTACCGACAGCTGAGCACTGCTGGTGGTGAAACTGACATTTTTATCTGCAAGTCGAGACCACAGGAGCACGACAGGGATTCTCAGCTTCGCTGTGTCGTTTGAAATCTGTCCAGCGGTCGTCTGCGAGCAAACGCCCGTCAGCAGATTTGTGTGTGTGTGTTTTTTTTTAAAGTCCACACGTAGAAGGGAAGAGGAACAAAGTTTTATTCTTCAGAGGATGATTCATCATTTGAGGAAATACACGTGTTTGCTTTCTGGTGGAGAGTTAGATTAGAACATCGACACCACAGTCATGTCTGTGGGATCAGCATAAGACTACTTAGCTTAGCACAAAGACTGGAAGCAGAGGGAAACAGCTAGCCTCTATTTACAGAATATGGCAGAAGTTGAAGTTTTCTTTAGTGTTTAATCACCTGAAAATCAGAGTCTTTATGTTTTTGTTACCTCAGAATGAGACTTTTATATCTACAGATGCCGCAGGTCGTCTTCCACGGAGTTCACCAGGTTGAATCACGTTTCTACAGTAGCCCAGAAGGGACAAACCAAACACTAACGGGGCTAGATAAGACCTTTTGGACGTTTTGCAGCCGCCAGCTGTCACCTTATTTCCACTCTAGAAACAGAGGAGGTGCTAGATGCCACTACATCTGACACACTGGTGCTTTTAAATTAAAGCTGCAGTACACAGTGTAGAAATACTTTGTCACTGAAGCAGAAGTACAAAAATATGAACGTCAACAAACAAGGACGGATCACCAGTACGGAAGAACAGTAAGATAGCACAAAGTACTGCGGTAGTTAATAAGAGTATACAAATTAAACATAAAGTAAAAGTACTCCAGCTACGCTAACTGTTTCCTCATATTCATGCTGTACTCGAGTATTTGTTCTGATTACATTACTTATGATCAAAAACTAGTGAGTCAACATCAAGCAAGGTCAACAACACAAGACACTAGCAGCCAGCTGATATTACTTACTCACATTGCCGCTTGCCCAGCTCCGGTTCTGGCACGACAGTCTTTATGCTAAGCTAACTGTCTCCTGGCAACTCTTCACCAGAAACCAAAGCAGCTCGTCTGTTCCTTTTTTTAAAAAATGGTCTGAATATGCAAATAACTGGATATATGTGTGTTTATGTGTGTGTGTGTGATACTGTGACTATGATTGTAGCCGAGGCTTTACCACTTTATTTCACGATGACACTGGTATGTGAAGGCAGGAGAAGGCGATGGGAGAAAGTACAGACGTGGTTTACCTCTGCTGAACGTCTACCTGATGATCTTCATGTTTGTCAGTTCACAACTTCCCAGCCTGAAACAAAGAAAACACTGCTCGTCCGGACGAATCGCCTCCTCCTGCTGCTTTTATTGAACTCCTGTGACGACTGTTTTAATTGCACACTTTGCCTTTTTTTTTATATGTAACTGTCTCGATCTGGAAATATGCATTATGTTGTAACACCGTCTTAGCATTTCATAGATTAAACATTTTATACTTTATAGTCACGTAGATATCCTGAAGCGCCTTAATGTGTCCGTTTAATCCTCTTCGCACCTCCGTACACACTGGACCTCTCGGTTGAATGGGAACAATGTTATAAGGTCTGCATTCCTCTCATGTTGTCGAGCATATTTGTATATATGTTGCTGTAAATGTCCACGTTCTTTCATAATTTAAGTGATCACTTGGTGCTTTCTGTCCTCAGAATACAGATCTGCTTGTGTACTGACTGACCGTGGTCGAACTTTCTTTTATTCTTCGACGCTCAGGCAGGAAGATCAGGGTTCATCGTAGAACAGAAACAAGTTAAAGGAAACTTTAGAGGAAGAAACATTTATTATTATTATTAATTTCAGCCTTTAAAATGTGAAGATTTGCTGTTTTTCTTTGTCTTTATTTAATAATTAAATGATTTGTTTGTGTTTTGGACTTTTGGTGAAAAAAAAAAAAGGCAGTTTTAATATATCGACACGTTAGAGAGCAAATTTATCCATGGATTGATCAAGAAAATAAGCAGATAATTAACTGGTAAAGAAAATTATTGTAAGTTTCTGTCTTTAACTGAATAATCACATAAATGTAACAATAAAACTAAAGGCAGTAATTTATACAAACATTAGTTTACATTATTCTGTCAGTCCTTTAATGTATGGAGTTAAAAATAGAGACACATCATAAATATATTTAGCTGAACGATTAAAAAAGAAATATAAATATTTATAAATGTTTATTTTAATCTTTGATTAGTTGAATAAAAGCTTTTTAGTTTGCTTATTTATTATTAAATATATTATTTTATTATTATTTATTACTTTTCCTATTTCAATTTATTACATTTTACATTTTATTCTATTTTATTTCTTATCCGCCGTGTGTATTGTGAGCTGCTTTAACATGTGAATCAAGTTTATCTTATATAAATATCATATATATTTTATTATTTTTTATTTTATTTGTATTTAATTTCTTTATTTTAGCTTACAAAGTATAAATTAGTTTCTCCTCACAGGCTCTGATTATTTAATTAACATTATTGACTGATGCATTTAGATATATTTTTCACTCGTTTAATCAGCTTTTACAACATTTTGTCACATTTAGGACTCAGGAAAGTCTCTGAGAGATAAAAACATTTTAAATTCAATAATTAATATTAATTATTAATGAGATGTTGATTTATAATTACTTGTCAGTCTATTTAAACTGATTTATTTAATTAAATTGAACTTAAATTCGCTGTTTTGTGTCTTAACCTCCTTCAGACTTTCAAAGTATTTCCATGAACACTTCCGGCATTGTTTCGTAACGCGACACCTGGTGGTGGCTGGGGGCGGGGCTAAAGTGACCGAGAGCGGAGCTCACCTGGGTGTGTCCGGGACTGTTTTTATCAGGTGCAGTTTCAGTTGAAACATTTCAAGTCGAGCGAAGAAGAAGAAGAAAAAGAAGAAGAGAGGAGACGACAAAGAGACGACAGGTGAGCGTGTCGAGGCTTTCGTTCTTCTTCTGCGGTTTTTAAACCCACTTAAACTTGTTTACCTGTAGCTAGGACGAAGACAGGTGTGCTGTTAGATGCGGGTTTAAAATCAATTAATGCTGCTGCGGTGAGGACATTTAATGCGTGAAAAAGTGCGTGATTTGTCATGAATGTAAACATACAGGTGGTTTAATGTGACGTGTGTGGCTTAATTTAAATAAAACATGAAGGTTTGAAGTTTTAATTACATGAATATGAAGCGAGGAGATGTTTTTAGTTTCACTGCTGTTAAAAATGGCGGATTAAACTCTAAAGGTTGTAATTTGATTTAAAATTAAAATAAAACTATTAATAGATTTATGTATTAACAGGAAATTAATCACCAACTGCTTTTTTTTTCGGTTTAAGTTCAATTTCTAAGTAAAAATGTTAAAAAATCTCCCTGATCCAGCTGTTTAATTAGACAAAACACCTTTTTTTTGTAACCTATAAGTGACCTAGATGACATTTTTAACTTCCCTTTCATTGTGTTGTTTTATTGTGATGAAACTTTTTATTTTTATTCATGTAGTAGGTGAAGTATTTTTTAAATTTCCACGCCTCTTCATCCCTCTTATATGAGACTCCTGAATTTATGCTATATCTGTATCTTTTTTGGATTTCAGTGGCGCTTCCACACCCAATTATTCTCCACGATACTATAATAATATACCTGTTAGTTAGTCTCTGCGTCATAAATCACCATTAATCTGTATTAGAGATGTTTTAATATCTGTTTTATTGAGTCAGTCTGTCTCCTTGCAGATCATCTTCGCAGAGCAGCGTCTAGTGGATCCAGCAGTCATGTCGTCGAGGCCCAACGGGAGTCCGCCTCCGTACGAATCGGACGGATAGTGAGTCAACTTTTGATTTATTTTGTCTCAGCTCAAGCTGATGACAGACAGAGTGTGTATGAACCAGCGTTTGTAGTCAAGACCAACTAAGCCGAGATCAAGTCATGACCAAGACCGGACAGTATATTCATTCAACTCTTTGGGTGAAGCTCTTTGGTTTCTACGTTGAGTCGCCTCATTAAGCGACACTTTGGAGTATTTACAAACCTCTGTGTGTTCTTCAGACGCCGTTTGACAGATTACATTTTTGTGGTTTTATTTCCAGATGATTTGGCAAAATTCTCTTTGTCTGAGACCAAGACAAGACAAGACCAAGGCCTCTTTAAAAAGTGGTCTCAAGCCCAAGACCAATCTTGAGTACTGTTAGTATGAACAACCTCCATATGGAAGCAAAGAAAGGCCACTTTAAAAGATAAAATACTGCTGGATTTAAAATATTTTACTTTGTAAATCATCTAGATGAATTTTGGGAGTTTAAAATTGAATTTTAAGTTTCCAGATTCAGGGAGAAAGTTTAAGTTTTTCTTGGCTGATTTGACTGACAGAACGTGATCGCGATGGGATCTGATCGCTTCCTTTCAGGCTTGATTGATTGAATTTGATTTTTTTTCATCTTAAAGTCGAAATTTCACCAATAAAACTTGAGCAGCATTGAAAACAAATTGACTTTAAGGGACTTGACTGTAGTTTTTTGGGAATATTGGACACTTCACTGGCAACCTCGCCCAATGTTCAGCTGGGATTGTCTCCAGCCTCCCTCGACCCTGCTGAGGATAATTTACTGCTATCAACTCAAAAGTCATGTTTTACATCTTTGCTCACTTTGAAACTCAAACATCTTCTTCCTGTCTTGTCCGTCTCTTCGCAGTAACGGCCCTCCACAGCCGGCCTATTCCTACTACCCGGACGACGAGTTCCAGCACTTCTACCGCTGGACGTCTCCGCCGGGTATCCTCAAGATCATGTCCATCATGGTCATCGTGATGTGCGTCGCCATATTTGCTTGTGTTGCCTCCACGCTGGCTTGGGACAGTCAGGGCGCCATGGGTGGCTTCGGGTACGGCGGTGGCGCATACGGAGGAGGCACATATGGAGGATCTTATGGAGGGAACTACGGCAGCTTTGGCGGTGGCGGTTATGGGGCCGGAAACAACTACGGCTACGGTGGACTCGGAGGGAACTACAACGATCCCGAAAGGGCAAAGGGTTTATCATCGCCATGGCGGCAATCACCTTCATTGCGTGCCTGGCCATCTTCATCATCATCGTGTCTCATCAGAGTCTATCAGAGAGCAGGAAGTTCTACCTGGCAGTCATCATCATCTGCGCACTCCTAGCACTGTTAATGCTGATTGCCGCCATAGTGTACTTGGTGGCGGTGAACCCGATGGCTCAGTCCTCCGGATCGGTCTACGGCAGCCAGATCGCCGGTCTTTGTGCTCAGTACCAACAACCGCAACCTTCAGGAGTGTTCGTCAACCAGTACCTTTACCACTACTGTGTCGTGGAGCCACAGGAGGTGAATGTTTACCTCCTCCGTTCATCTCCTCGTGTCGTTTGTCTGTAGTTCTGTCTGTAACTCTGTGGTTTGATCTCTCGTTTCAGGCCATCGCCGTGGTGTTTGGCTTCCTGGTCGCCATCGCGCTCATCATCATGCTCGTCTTCGCTCTGAAGACTCGCCAGAAGATCCAAAACTACGGCAAGAGCAACATTTTGTGGAAGAGGGTGAAGGTCATCGACGAGATGGAGCCGCCGCAGGACGTCGAGGCGTGGGTGAGTGACGCCGTGATTGGTTGAGATTCAGCTCACTGTCATAGAGGACGAAAGAAACTAGAAAATATTCAGATTCGAGCTGCTAAAATCGGAAAATTTGGACATTTCTTTTCTTAGAAACAGTCGTTTAATCATGTTTGGGTTTGAACAAAACGAGATATTTGAAGACATCAACCAAACTTTCACTATTTTCTGACACTTCATAGACTAAACATTTATTTTCTCGATCAATCAATCAACATTTAAGTCTTTAAAATATAGAATAATCTGCTTCACAGTATCGTAAAGCTCATGGTGACGCCTTCACGTCGCTCCAGAGATATTCAGTTTACAATTATGCAAAAGAGAATTTAGTTTCATGTTAATTAAATCTTCCTAACTGTTGACCTGACTCTTGGAAATGTTTGGCACGTTTGCTCGACGATTGACAGTTATAGAGCTGCAACGACTAGTCAATGAATCCGCAACAGTTTTGATCATCGAATAATGACTTCATGAGCAAAGTTGACGGACATTTGCTGTGTAATACATGATAGTGACGTGTATATCTTTTTGGATTTTGGACAAAACAAGACACTTAAATACAATAAAGACAATCTTTCCCTATTTCATGGATTAAAAAGTCTTTTCTCAATCAATTAACATTTTAGCCTATAAAATAGAAAAAAATGCCTCAAAATATCCTAAAACTCGTGGTAAAGTCCTCATGTTGCTTGTTTTGTCCCAAACAGTGAATATTTTTTGGATTTTAGACTGTTTGTCAGACAAAACAGCCTCTGTGGGAAGTAATAACTTCTGGTATTTTCACCGTTCCCTGACACATTTTAAAGACAAAACAATGAATCGACACGTTGAAAATGAATTTTAAGCTGTTAATTAATGACACAAATAGTTGATTGATAAACCAGCCGATCGTTTCATCTTTAAACCTGGCAGATGAGATCAGAGTTAGCTCTCAGATCTGATCTTAAAGAGCTTGTTTTGTGGGTTAAGCGTCCGCTGACAGAGAGCGTATACATCAGCTGGAGTGGTTGAACCGGTTCACCTGTTTTTACAAGCGGGGGGGAGGAGAAGCTCCTTCTTTCTCGTGTGCTCGGTTTCAAGGTGTGGCGGCGTGCACACAGATGACAGTTTCAATCTGAACGTGTCGTAAAGGAAGAAGAATTCCAGCCACGACGACGCGGACTCCGACAGCAAAAATCCAGTATTAACATCGCACGGTGAATCACGCTTTCTGGAGCTATTTTAAGAAGTGTTTTGCAACAGGCCTCACATTTGACTCACTCTAAGCAACGATGAGTAGGTGAGTCATTATTGTTAATAGCTGGAAGTCATGATGACATTCAGCTGCACTGCAGAGCTCTGAAGAGGAAGAACAGGTCGGACTGGTACTCTAAAACCCACCAAAGTTAGCAGACACAAAACACCGCAGCATGTAACATGACACTGGGAACCAGAGGCGTTTATTTCACTGCAGCTTGTGGAAACCCGCCTGAAAGTGCTGAGTGTGTGTGTGTGCAGCGACCTGCAGCACATACATGTTGTTACGGAGGGCGTAGCTTCATTACGTCGCATATTTGCAGAGGACAAGTCCATGCAGGTTTATCATACCTGAGCTGGGAGAGATCCAGAGGGAGCCACCCGTCAAAGCTCGTTTGTGAACGGGCTGATTAGTTTTTTATTGTGGATTATTGGCCGTAGTTTGAATATGGGTGCAGCTTTCTTCTGTGTGATCATCTGCAACTAACGGCTGATTAATTCATTACAGATTAATCGCTTGGTCCGACAGTCAAACCCCCAAATAAATCATATATATAAATCATATATGACAAAGAAAAGCATCAAATACTCACATTTGTGTACCTGAAACAGGCAAATATTTGGCATTTTAGCTTAAAATGATGAAGATAATGTTGCAGAATGTCTTGGTTTGCAGTCCAAAACTCAAATATATTAATTTTTAATCATGCGTTTCAAAGAAAAACATCAAATACTCACATTTGTGTACCTAAAACTAGAAAATATTTGACATTTTTGCTTAAAATGTCCAAGATGAAATGGTAAAATGTCTCGTTTTGTCGCTCCAACAGTGTAAAACCCAAATACTCACATTTGGGTGCGGGGAACAAGCAAATATTTGACTTTTTTTCTTTTAAAACAATGAAGATAATGTTGCAGAATGTCTTGTTTTGCAGTCCAAAACCCAAATATATTCATTTTTTAATCATATATGACAAAGAAAACATTAAATATTCATATTTGTGTACCTGAAACTAACAAATATTTGACGTATTTGTTTAAAATGTCCAAGATTAAGTTGTAAAATGTCTCGTTTTGCCTCTCCAACCAGCCAAAACTCAAATATATTCACGTTTTTTAAATTTGTGGACCTGAAATGATCAATTATTATTTTTAATTAAAATATCTGTTTTGTTTCAGCTCCAACATATTTTATTGCTGTCATCATGTATAAATATAAACGTGTATTTTTTTTTATATTTGATGCTAAAATGTGAATTTTTCTCCTCACAGGTGAACAATGTGTCCGTCGCCCCCGAAGCTCTCCCGATGTCGGACTACCCGGAGAAGCTGAGAGGCTCCAGGAGTCACCTGGACGATGAAAGCACCAACTATGACAAACCACCCTACAGCTACAGCCCTCAGTGAGTAAACTGACGGAGCAGAGAGAGAGAGAGTGTGTGTGTGTGTGTGTGTGTGATGCTTTATGCGAACTGCAGACGGCAGCATGGAGAGTAACACCGAGAGGTTTGTGCAGCTCCTCTGTGTTCCAGTTCAACACAACGTATTAAGAGGTGTGTGTCGCTCTTACTGAGGCCTTTGAGAATATTTCAGAGGTACAAAAAGGTGACGATTTCAGATCCAGAATGTCTGAGAATAAACGTACAGAATAAACAGCAGGATACTCAGATTTTCTGCAGCTGGACTCCTAGTTTAACCTGAATAAAAACACAAAAAGGAAAAGTTTGTTCGAGTGTGAGTCTGCACGTGGATCTGAAGGACTCGACTCGATCGTCCTCTCCCTAATAGATTTGAATTCATTTTCTCCCTGAAGCACTTTGAGCTGCACGTTTGCATGAAAGGTGACACATAAATAATAGAAAATATTGCGTCGTAGTTGACGAGTTGGCGTGCAGCTTCAAACTGTCTTCAAATTGCTGCTGTCAAAAAAGAAAAACCTGCTGGGACTTGTCCTCATCCAAAAATGTGGAGCAGCTCATGTTTGTTTTGTTTTCTGCACGGAGGAGACGCAGCACACAAATACCATCGAGTGATGTGACTCACGTCTGACGGTGAAACTAAGTGACATACTTTCAGTGCAGAGAAGAGGAACGAAGTCATCGTTCGAGAGATCATAAATCATAACAGCTGCAGTTTACTTCCTCTTTTGTCTCATAAGAAAGTCACTGAAGGGCAAAGAGGTTTGAACTTTACAGACAAATCACACTTACAGGAGTTATATCAGTCTGTTCTGACTTTAACAGTATGAACTGTTCCTTGTCCCTCAGGCCTGCAGAAGAGGAGGTGCCTTTGCAAAACGGCGTCCCGTACAGCTCCAACTCGGAGGTGACCAGCTCGGCCGGAAGACCCAAAAAGAGACGAGCAGGTCGGCCACGACGCGCCGATGGACAGGACAACGACACCGACTACTACTCCTCAGGAGACGAGCTGGACGACGACGACTTCAACAGGTAGGAAGAGATTAAAGACGTTCAGATCCCTCACACTCTTTTCATAAAATTTGAATAAAATACTGAGTGCAATTTAAACTATTACCTAATAACTACAGACAGGGAGAAACAGCAGCCCTAAATCTGGTGACTCTTATATAGATAAATATATCACGTGTGCAAACTCAGTCAAATGAACTAAACTGAGCCCATGAAGCAACAAATACCTCTGATGCTCTGGTCTTCTTTCCATCATTTAAATTTGCCCCCTCTCTTCTCCTTATTCTTCTTCTCCGACTTCAGCGAGTTTCCTCCGATTGCGAACGAGCAGCAGCGCAACGACTACAAGCGCGAATTCGACCGTGACCACCATGAGTACAAAGACCTGCAGGCGGAGCTGGACTCCCTCAACAAGAGCCTGTCCGAGGTGGACCGAGAGCTGGACGACCTGCAGGAGGGAAGCCCGCAGTACCTGGTGAGAGATTCATATGTGTTTTATATGGCGAGAATCGACCAACAAATGTCCGATATTTCTGTTTCGTCACCTCAGTTTGACTCGTCTTTTTTCTCTATCTATAAGCTGGTGTCAGTGTTGTGTTTACAGTCTCCTCTGCTGCCCCCAAGTGGCCAAAAGTTTTAAATTATAGATTGTTAAATTTGTTTGATTTGAAATGTGACAAATTGTTCTTGTTCCCCTTAACAGGACGCTCTGGACGAGTACAACAGGATAAAGAACGTGAAAAAGGTTTGTGGGATCGTTACTGATCTACTGCAGACAGTCATAAGAGCTTCTGGTTATTAATTTAACTTACAACATGTTGATTAATAAACATACGGAAGACCTGAGAGGCTGTAAGATTGTGTTGTGAGGGAGATCCTGACCCACCGTGCATGGTGGAAATCAGTAAACAGAGGGACTTACCCGGCTCTCACTGCCCAGACGGAGGCTGGTTTTCTGAAGATTCAGGGAGGGCTGATTGAGGTTGCGGTGACGCAATTTCACGCATATAAACTGGGCTGTTGATTGAGTATGAAGCATGCTCATGTCAGTGACAGTCAAGAGGGTCAAGAAGGAACTTGAAAGTTTTGATACTTTTTCTTGCGTCCCTCTCGGTGGCTTCCGCAATTGACTCAAACTCATCATATGTTTTATTTGTTCGCCTCCGCAGACTCCAGACTACCAGATGAAGAAGCGGAGGTGTAAATACCTGAAGTCCAAACTGAACCACATCAAGAAGATGGTCAGCGATTACGACCGCAGGACCTGACAACATCTCTGAAAGGATTTCACGCCTGTCCGAAGACGAGACAGAAGAGACTAAAATCTTTTGTTTGAGGGGGGGTTGAATGTCTGATGCTACGCTGATCGAACACAGACGTTTCCGGTCTGTCTGCGCTGATGTGAAACACTGCAAAAGTTTGTTTTTTTTAAGCAGAGGAAACAAATATTCTGTTTTGTATTATACCAATGTTTGTATTCTGAGCATCACCTGCCATAGGAACTGTTAAACCAGTTAAACCACCAGATTGTGGAGTGAACACAAACTGATACGTAACCCCCCCTCCCCCGTTAATAGCTCTTGCTACACCGACTCGACACGAGATGCTCATATTTTACTCTTTTAACTCTCGTTTTTAAAATAAACGTGTAAATATGTGGGAAACACTGATGTTTTTTTTTAGCCGTTCGTGGAACGTGTGTGTTTTTATGTTGCGTGTGGTTCTTTTAACGATGGTAGAACAAACAAACACTTTGAAAATGATTGTGCGTGTTTAATGCATAGCGATGTACTTTGACAATGATTTGTGATACCTTTTTATGATAATAAATTCATTTATTAAACAGTTTTCTTGCTGTTCTTACACAGTAAGTGTCGACAGTGACTTTTCACAGACATATTCGGGACTTCTTGTGCAAATGGCGCGTGTGAAACACTCACAGCCTCTCTTTATTTAAAAAGCCACCATGCAGCGTCTTTAAAAAGCATTCGGAGCGTTGTTGCCGTCTTTCACAGTGACTTTTTTTTTAGATGATGCCACTGGGGGGTGGCAATGTTTAAAAATCTGCACATCGTGAGGCGAATTCACAAAGAATTGTGCATCACTTGCAACCGCTATCTGTAGTGGTTCAGTAATATTTGCAATAATAAAGCAACACTGTGTAACTTTTCTCTCCTAAACTAACATTTTACCTCCTGTTGATCTACACTGACCTGTGATCAGGTGAACGGTGTCTCTGTCATTCGTACGTCTGTTCTCACACTATGTAACTTTGGGCTCCGGGTCGGGAGAAGTACGTAACGCTTTACGGCACTAAGTCACACACCACCAACTATTTCACTGATTTTGGTGAAACTGGATCATATTTTATGGAGAACATGTTTTCTGGTTTTCCCTCTGATGTCCTCCGGCTGCTCCGCCTCAAATCTCTGTGATTTACAGAGTTTATGATGGACAGTGAAGTAAACTGTAGCTGCTGTTAGCTAATGTTAGCTCAGTTTGATAGCCGGGGCTGCCCGGGCTGTGAGCTCAGAGCACTGGGGGAGTGTTAGTGTTTGTACCACAGTGTCGTGCCAGAACTGGAGCTGGGCAATGTAACCAGGCTCAGCAGCCTCTATGGACATAATGGCAGAGGAGAAGAGAGCGAAGAGGACGCTGACGGAGGAAGCTAAGAAGAGAAAAAGAGAGAGTGAGCGAGCAAGAAGCCGCCGGACAAGAGTAAATCTGGGACTGACTTTTAGTGGTTGGTGAGAGCTTGGTGAAATAAAAGGCTGAAAGACAGACGCCGAGCTGGGCTGACTGCTGTTGGACTAGTCAGTAATATTATCTGGCTGCTATGTCTGCTGTTGGTGACCTGGTTGATGTTGACTCTCTAGTTTTTGATCATAAGTAATGTAATCAGAACAAATACTCGAGTACAGCTGAACATATTTACCACAGTGGGATTACACTAAGGCGGTAAATTGCTACGCAGTGTTGCTTTGACAATTTCATGATTTGTTTTTTGTGTCTTACTCGTGCAGGTTTAGCAGCTGCAAAATCAGTTTGCAGTCCTTCTGTGAATTCGCTTTAAAGCTGCACTAATCAATATTTTTTCTATCAAGAATGCATCAGATGGACATAAATAACGTTAAAAGTGACAAATCTACAGAGAATTATCATTACAATACTATCATATGTGCTGTTCCCTTTGAGTCCGGTTAGCTTATTGTTTTGGTTCCTCTCTCATCAACCTAGTTTCCAAAAAAAAAGCTTGGATAAACCTACTTTACAGTGCCAGCATGAAACTGAATAAAGACACAGAGACTAGCTGTTGAACACCATGAAGCATTTAGAGCTAGGTATTTTCAAAATACCCCAAAACTGAGCTAAAAGTTGAGTGAATGCCGGATTTACCACGACCAGACATCTGCTGTATGTGTAACGACTTTATAGGACGACAGGAAGTCCAATGTTGTGTTTTTCAGCTCGCTCTGCTGCCCCCAAGTGACCAAAAAAGTGTTGCACATATAAACTGCACACTGAAGCTACATGCACAGTGACAACACACAGTACAACTAAAGCAGAGGAAGATACATCGATAAAGGATATTTTGTTATTCTTGTACATTCTCTTTGGCTCATTGAATTTCACTACACGGACACTACATCACGTAACAAAACACTAAAACACGCTGATGAACTTCTCTTCCCCGTCTTGGTCAAATTTCAAACCGTGGTTTTGAACTGTTCGGTCTGGATTGAGTGTCTCCTCAGCAGCATCCTCCGGGTCATCTCTTTGGGGTGTCCAGGAGGTGCAGAGGGAAAGAAATTTCTCAGGCCGGGCTCTTTCTCACAGAAACCACTTCCAGCACTGGAGCTGAGGTTATAAACATTAAGGAGGGGGGTGTTGTTGGTGGAGTTGAGGGTCAAAGGTGGCAGAGATCTTGGCCTGACCTGGGAGTTGTGGTCCAACAAGAAGGCTCCAGACCCTCTGCGTTCAAACCCAGACAGCACCCTCCTGTTCGGGCCCGAGAATGACTCCCTGGATCCGAGCGTACTGGAGCAACGTAAGGGCGCCAACCTCTTGCCATCTGTTAGGTCTCTTGTTCTTTGTTGGGACTCCTCTGGGAGGTTTTGGATGTCTACAGCTAGCTGAGGGTCAGAGCTGTAGATGTCCGCCCCAAGCTTGCGCCTCTGGATTATGCTATGAAGGCTCGATGAGGCCATGCTGTGGAGTGGAGTGCTAAGAGTTTTCCCACTAGAAAAGGAGGAAGATGAGGTGATTGTATCCGTTCCAAGGTTTACAGAGTGGAGGTTAGGGTGGGAGGCTGAGTGGGATGATATGAGACCTGGTAAGGACATCTTTTGTTCCACGTGTTTGGCACATTCATTCTTTCCGTTTCCTTCGAGTCCTTTGTCCCTCGCCAGTCGTCCTTCATAGCATCTGAAGCTGCCAGTTGAATTTACATTGTTGTCCCCATCCAGTTTTAAGAGATCGAGCTCCTCACTTTCCCTGAGGTCTTTACCGCCTGCAGGAAGCTGGTGGGTGAGCAGAGACGCTGGGATCTTTAGCCAGGGCTCAGAGTTCAACCTCAGGAGGGGCTGCTGCAGTCTGTTTGGCACCGCTTGGCCGAGTCGTTGAAACCTCGATGGGGAACATGGATGGGAGTTTACCCCACAAGACTGGGCTTCTTTGAAGGAGAAGACGGGCTTTGGGGGACACAAGGTAGAGGAGGAGCACTGGGGCGAAGTGATGAGCTGAATTTCAGAAGGAGATGCAGGAGCTGCTGACGTTGTTTTGTCCGTCTGATCAAGAGGACTAAGTGGAGG
This sequence comes from Miichthys miiuy, assembly GCA_036365135.1. NCBI lineage: Eukaryota > Metazoa > Chordata > Actinopteri > Sciaenidae > Miichthys > Miichthys miiuy. Next base: position 20,839,138 of record CM071619.1, on the reverse strand, counting down.
CATGCTGAGGTACTGCTTGGCTTGCAGTTTCCCACATGGGAATTTGTCAGTCGTTATGATAATCACCTCTTTGCCCTTAGCCTTGCACGTGTCCAGCAACAACTTCAGAACCTTCCAGTCTCCAGCCATGACTGCGTAGACCAACGCTGACGTCCCGGACTGATCTTCCAGGCTAATGTCGGCTCCACTGGCCAGGAGTAGACACCACCTCGGTACCAGCCTGCTCCTGACAGGCGTGCATCAGCGCAGAGCGACCTTCCTTGTCCTGGATGTTCGGGTCTGCTCCTTTCTCCAGAAGAAACTGGACCAGCTTGACCCTGCTGGCGCTCTGGGCGTCGATATGTTGGGTCCTGCAGGCCACCATCAGGGGTGTCTGGCCTTGGCTGTCACTCTCGTTGATGTAAGCGCCTCCCTCCAGGAGCAGCCGTGTGAGTCGCAAGCGGCGGAGGAAGACTGCTTTTAGCAAGGGATTACCTGAATCCATAGCTACCCCAGGATTACAGCCTTCTCCCTCCATCCCTCTTGGTCCCAGCAGGTGGTTTTGGAGATGTAGTCGGACAGGTTTCTGCGGAAATTAACAAGATACAAAGAAGTAAGACAGTCGCACACAAGTTAGGATGAGATAAATGATAAATGATGCTTGTCTGGTGCCAGTGTCAGCGACATGTCCAGAGGATTGTGTTGAGTTTGTGGGTTGTTGTTCGAGGGGTTCGGTTCTAGAGCCCTCTTAGTATCGTGGACTCTTATGCTCTTACTTAGACTTCATACCTCACACTCTGGGTGAATATTTAATTCTGACTGGCTGCAGGGTGTCCAGATATAGGACCAACTAAGTAGGTACAGGAAACTGTCTGTCCACCTTCGAAATGTATGCACACCGAGTGTAGTTTTCAGTACCTCATCCTCTGACCGCCACAGGACGGCAACTGTAAGGCCCCATACAGACCAAATCGGGTGTTAGGGTAGTGCAGCAGTGTGTTGGGGGTGTGTATATTTGTGCATAACATAACCACTATGAAACAATCAGGAAATAACGTGTTTCACTGGCTTTCTTGATACCGGTGCTCCCTCACTCTCATTCACTGTCTACATCACTCAACCACTGCTTGCTTGCACTCTCCTCTCTCTCTCTCTCTCTTTCAAACCATCGGACACAAACCAAATTAAACGTCTTTGTGTCTCTCTTTTGAAGCGTAAATTTCCAAATTTAAGACCAAATTTTGATTAGTTAATTTAGCTTGGCATATAATCATGGTGTAAGCGGGATAATGTCCTTTAAGAGGTGTCAACAATCAGGAATTCATTCTGCATTAAATCTCCGTTCTGTTCTGGCCTCCCTGTCGTCCATTAATCCCTGATAATGGACGCCTTGTCGGACATCATCCCTGACATAAACAGCACAGTCTGATACCAACAAGAGAGCATGAATAAATGTTTAGACCTACTCGTAAAGGTCTAGGTGCAACCAAAGCTGCCTCATGCCCTCAAATCCCAACAGCCAGTCCTCCCAGGAACCCGATCCCATATACCAGAGGTCTTCAACCAGCGGTCTGTGACCCCTAGGGGGTCCACAGAGGTACTGCAGAGGGGTCCACCAATTTTTGTCATAATAACTGACAATTATCACCAAAGTAATGGTGACTGTGAGGATGCAGATAATTGAGAAACTACAAACAGCGCAGACATTTGCACTGCAGTTGGATGAATCAGTGGACATGTCCGAAGATGCACAGCGCTTGGCGTTTAATAACCAACAATAATTATGACTTATAACTTCTTCTGGCTAATAACCCAGTATATGAACAGGTTAATACCATGAAATACAAGTTAATTAAAGTAAATATAAAAAAAATAATTACTGTTCTGTTCTGTCTCTCGTCCAAGGGGTCCTTGGGCTGAAAAAGGTTGAAGACCCCTGCCATATGCCATTTATTCACTTTCACTTTCTTTTTTTTTTCCCCACTTTTATTTTGTAATTTAAGACATAATATATTCATATTTATCGAATATTTAATGCCCATCTCCTCTCTTAAACCGCACCGTATCAAACAGTTTATATGCTGCTTCTACATGTGAATCTACTCGTACGTGAAACATGTTTTGGATTTGGAAAATGAGAACCTATAAAGCTCTTGTCTCTTTTTTTTTGTTGTTGTTTGTTTGCATATAGGATCCATTCAACGGTTTCTTTTCATACGCTCGTCCTCCGCAGCACCAGCAGAGGCAGCCACTCTCTATCAGCCTTTGTACTGTTTGTCCTTGCTTCTCTTCTATTAGACCAGATAAGGTGGCAGTTACCAAAGTCTCAGACAGATATTCCTGCGTGAGTCACAGTCTATGAAACTGAAACACGGCAAGGATTTACATCTCTGAAGGGGAAAGGCGTTATATTAGTATGTTGCAACGGTATGCAAAGAGGCAACAGTCACTTGGCGTGTGTTTGTGTGGGGGCCCATAAATGTCGATGAAATGATGCTGTAATGACATTAAATGACAGACTGAACAGGTGGTCATCTTTGTCTCAGATTTAAGTAATAAAAACACATTTTTAGGCGAGTTTTTGGTCTCGTTGTGAGAGAAAAACTGTTTTTAAACCCTGCTGTGTGTCTGCAACATGTTTGACTATATATGCTTAAATGTGTCATATATTGTGCATCTGCATGTTACTTCATATGTGGGTTTATGTACTTGTGTGGCCCCCATTGTGTGACTGAAATTGCACGATGATTAGTGGCCTACATCGTTCACTATGTATTGCATGTGTTGCTAGTAGCAATGCTCCAGTTTCCACATAGTAACAAATCAATACAATCTGCACTCCTGCACATTTGATTCGAGGGGAAACAATGAGATTAAAGTGTTGAATCTTTTCATGAGACTTGTTGACAATGAGGAAAATATAGAATAACGGCATATTTATCCTTTAAGTGCTGATTTTCAGCTGTAATCTGATGGTGTTTACATCCAGAGAAGACTTATTTAAAATCAGCTTTTCGCTGCCCTCTCTGAGCTGAACTTTTGTCGGATGCTTCGTTTCTATTTATTCCTGGCACTTATGTTGGAAGTGCTGCATATGGATGAGGAACAGTTGGTTGTTTTCTATACGATGCCTCCTCGTTAACTACAAAAATCTCAATAAGGTGCCAGCTGGCTGGACTGAAGTTTCTGGAAAGAAAAACACATCATGGTGGAACTTTTCTCTCATAAACTAAAATATTTTAACTCCTGTTGATGCTACACTGACCTGTGATCAGGTGACGGTGTCTCCATCATGTCTGTTCTCACACTATGTAACTTTGCACTAAGTCACACACCACCAACTATTTCACTGATTTTGGTGAAACTGGATCATATTTTATGGAGAAAATGTTTTCTGGTTTTCCCTCTGATGTCCTCCGGCTGCTCCGCCTCAACTCTCTGTGATTTACAGAGTTTATGATGGACAGTGAAGTAAACTGCTGACAGCTGTAGCTGCTGTTAGCTAATAGGGAAGTGTTAGTGTTTGTACCACCGGGAAGAGGAGGGCAAATACCGATGTGGAGTGGAGCCAGTGTCGTGCCAGAACTGGAGCTGGTCAAGCGGGCAATGTAACCAGGCTCAGCAGCCTCTATGGACATAATGGCAGAGGAGAAGAGAGCGAAGAGGACGTTGACGGAGGAAGCTAAGAAGAGAAAAGGAGAGAGTGAGCGAGCAAGAAGCCGCCGGACAAGAGTAAATCTGGGACTGACTTTTAGTGGTTGGTGAGAGCTTGGTGAAATAAAAGGCTGAAAGACAGACGCCGAGCTGGGCTGACTGCTGTCAACTGTAGCTGCTGTTAGCTAATTTAGCTCAGTTTGTTAGCCGGGCAGCCAGAGGAGTGTTAGTGTTTGTACCACTGGGAAGAAGAGGAGGTTTACAGGGTACAGGGTACAAGAAATGCTGACAGATAGTGGAGCCGATGTTGTGCCAGAACCGGAGACAGGACAGAGGCGAAAAGACTGAAGACGATGATGACGGAGGAAGCTAAGAAGATAAAATGACAGAGTGAGCGAGCAAGAAGCTTGCTTGCTTACTTTAAGCATCTAACCAAACACCAAACTGACTTGGAGACGATGTTTTAGGATTCATTCCTGCAGCACTCCATAAGAAACCTGTAACAAAGTGTTTTAATGACAAAATGATTGCCCTGTGGAGCAGTGATGAAAAGATGAAAGCATCGACCAAAAAAAAAAAGGAGCAGCATGATTAAATGCAAACCACCTCCACCTCATCTGTCAAACACGGTGCAGGTGGTGTTTTGTCTTGGACGTGAGTGGCTGCCTCTGGAAAGAGCTCAGTGATGATGTCACCGCTGACGGCAGCAACAGGATGAAACAGAAGAAGACAGAAAATGTCGCCTCCTTATCTCCAAAGTCAATAAATCAAAACGATGTTCTGTTTACAGATGTGGCAGAACATCTGTGGGTCACAGACTTCAATCAGTTATTGATTAGAACGCCTTTTTTAACCCACGATTACAGAAGAATTACTCATTTGATACTACAAATGAAGATTGGTTTACTCGTCATTGTCCTATAGTGTTGCATTATGGGATCTGTAGTATCCTAATATTACTGACTAGTCCAACAGCAGTCAGCCCAGCTCGGCGTCTGTCTTTCAGCCTTTTATTTCACCAAGCTCTCACCAACCACTAAAAGTCAGTCCAAGATTTACTCTTGTCCTCCATCATCGTCCTCTTCGGTCTCTTCTCCTCTGCCATTATGTCCATAGAGGCTGCTTAGTTACAGCGCCTGCTTGCCCAGCTCCGGTTCTGGCACAACAATGTCAGCATTCCCCTGTAATCCTCCTCTCCTTCTTCCTGGTGGTCCAAAACGCCTGACGAATACTAACACTCCAGCCCGGCTAACAAACTGAGCTAACATTAGCTAACAGCAGCTACAGTTTACTTCATCAGGAAACTCTGTAACTCCAGAGGACATCAGAGGGAAAACCAGAAAACATTTTCTCCATAAAATATGATCCAGTTTCACCAAAATCAGTGAAATAGTTGGTGGTGTGTGACTTAGTGCCGTAAAGCGTTACGTACTTCTCCCGACCCGGAGCCCAAAGTTACATAGTGTGAGAACAGACGTACGAACGACAGAGACACCGTTCACCTGATCACAGGTCAGTGTGGATCAACAGGAGGTAAAATATTGTTAGCTGACATTAAACATCATCACGATGGACACATAGCGTTGTCCGTTTGAGGTTTTAAAATCTTAAACATCAGGAATCTATGATAGATTTCTCATGTGTGGAGTAACAACGGCACCAAACACATCAAACCACACTCAGATTAGAGCCCCCCGAACATCGGGGCACTCCATGTACTACTCTGTGTATCTTAATGTGGATGTAAACACCCTCAGATCAACGTCTCCATACTTACAAACTGCACTGTACACACACTGTATGCTCCTCGTATATTACAGTGTGTTGCAGTGTTTTGTTTCCACCCTGCAGGCTTTGCAGAAAACTCCACTTCACCTGAACAGGCTGAGCTCAACACTCATCCTCTATGAGAGCCCACTAACAATGTGTGTGTGTGTGTGTGTGTGTGTGTTTGCAGTGCACATGTCAGAGCTGTGTGTAGCACACTCTCAAACAAGACAAAATGTGTTAGTCAGACTTGATTAAATGCTGCATAACGTGACATTTCCCTCTGAGTTATCGACCAGATTCTGTCAAAAAGGTCACAAGAATTAAAGATTAAATGTCCTGTGTGTGTGTGTGTGTGTGTGTGTGTGTGTGTGTGTGTCTTCATACTTACCAACCTTCAGCTGTGTGATCAGTCCTCTCTTGCAGACATTTACTCCCTTGTTGCAGAGACTGCGACTGACGTCCTCAGTGGCCAGGCGGTGCTTTGTGTGTGTGGAAGTCAGAAGAGGCAGCAGCAGCAGCAGCAGCAGTCAAGGTTTTTCAGACTGTGTTTGCTCCTCAGACAAAGTATGTGATGATAGAGTGAGAGAGAGTGAGTGAGTGAGTGAGAGAGAGTGATAGAGGCTTGTCGTCAGGCTGGTCTAAGAAATGGTTAATCCATCATCACCGCAGCAGCAGCAGCAGCAGCAGCAGCAGCAGTAAGCAGAGCTCTGGAGAGTTACAGAGAAAAAGGTTGACAGAGATGAACACACAAGGTGAAGCACTATAGCAACCCAGCGCTGCCACACACAGCAGCATGTCTGATTTGTCTTTTCATTAAAAAGGGGAGGTCTGATTCAGCCTTTTAATTGTGGCTGCCTCACAGGACTTTTCTCTTCTTTAGTTACGCTCAGAGAGAAGAAGAAAAAATATATATTTTGTCCACCTTATCAATGACATCTCCATGACAACCATCAAGGAGGCCGAATGACGGCACATGTTGTAATTGTGCGAGAGGAAACTGTTCTTTGTGCCTGTGTGGGAGTGTGTATGCACCTGTGTGTGTGTGTGAATAAGATGCCGTGCATACACTAGATTTAATTATCGTAATATCAAACACGAGGAGGGTCGATCTTTGATTGATTTATTGGAAATATCTGCACAAATTTAAGATTAAAGACGAGACGCTGGTTGTGGTTTGTTGCAGATCAAACATCAGCTCATGACAGGTGATTTTTTTTTTTTTAAAGAGTCCTTCATGAACTGCAGGTGTAAAGAAAAAAATAATGCAAATTGCAGTTCTGCATCATATTTAAGAAAAAACACAGTTCTTTGTGTCCTCTGTGCCCAGACGGTTACCAGCCCAGCTGTTAATTGTCAGGACCGCGGTACAGTTTCTATCACTTTTCTGTAGCCATAGAAACACTGTGACTTTTCACGGAGCAGTTTGTGAATCCACCACGAGATGTCAGCGTCTGACAATGTTTTTTTTTTCCACCTGTACTCAGATTACTACGCACAGTGAGTTGAAACAGACACAGTCCTGTGATAAATCCTCCTTCGTTGGAGGTTGTTGGTTGCAAGAAACGTGTTGTTCAATCTAAATTCAGCATCTCTCTACTGGAGTTGGTCTTTCACACACAGGGCACTAGAAAAACTGTATCATCTCCTAGAAGGGTGAAGTTAACTCAAATGTTCAGGCTTCTCTGAAGATGATGTACAATGCTACCACCAATAGAAAAAAACAATGGTAGCCATCTCAGACTGTTAAATCGCAGGGCTTGGTCCATCTTTTTGGGGGGTGATCTGAGATGTTCTTGATGTTCCCCTGGATCATTTCTGTCACAGTGGATCAGCAGGACATCATCGGGCACGTCTCTTCCTCCAAGACTCGGATGGTAAAAGAGGAGGAGGTCTCTCCAAACCACTGAACAAAGTTTGGTCCAGATGGATGTAGCTGTCTCGTCCATAGAGGCTGCTGAGCCCGGTTACACTGCCGCCTTGCTCTGGTTCTGGCACGACACCGGCTCCTCTCCCCCGTCAAACCTCGGGAATCTGTTAGTTTACGAGAGAAAAGTTGCTTTAATGTTGCTTTAACAAACAATGATAAGAGTTGGGACTCGTCGTCATATTTCAGACGTTTATGAGTTGTTAATTTCACTTTCACACCCACATGGACTAAACTCTCTAACAGCTACAACAGTAAAATGCTGCTCTTACATTGATGCATCAGTATGGACTATGATATTAGTCACAGGAGTACTTCTGATACTTAATGCATTTGTACTTTTACTTGTTGAAGATCCACCGCTGCCTTTGTCACACACATTTGGAGAGGTTAAATCTGGGTGAAACATTCTTTTTTTTATCACAGTTTCTATTTTGTTTCAAATGCAAGGCCTTTCTTTGCAACGTCGTGTAACAAATGCAGTTAATAATAATCTTCATGTTCGCTTTTTATCCCCTCTGTGGTATAAAAAAAAACCACGGAGCTGCTGCCCAGTTCAGCTCTCCGCAGTGTTTGAGTCCTGACGGTGAACAAGCAGCCATTTACCTGACACTTTCTCTGCCCTGTTCTGATGGAAATCAGCACTGTGAACAAGTACTCTCAGCTGGAAACAGGAGACACCCACGGGACTGTATGTTTAGCCATCATGACTAACCAGGCACCTGCTTGATTGCCCTCTTAGGGAAAGAGCACACTTTGGAGTTTTGTATTAGATTTTTTATTTTATAGATGCAGAGCAGGGAAAAAAAAAAATCATCGTCACAGCTAACTGTCTTCTTCAGCTGACGGACTGAAGTGTCTTTAATTGTGTGAACACGGCTCGGCTTCAGCTCGGAGCTCTGTCTCTGTTTGTTTCACTTTGTGGATTTAAAATCACATTTTCACGTAATGTCAATTTTTCTGATTCACAGCATCAAGGTGAGAGTGAAGGTTAGACTACACAATGAAAAGCATCTGACACGGTTGCTATTAGAAACACTGGCCACACAAGAGTATTTGCCTTCAAATGATGATCAGGAAACACGGTGCATGAAATTATATTAAACCAGAACAATATTCTTTATCTGTTTCTCACACACCACCAACTATTTCACCTCTGATGTCCTCCGGCTGCTCCGCCTCAACTCTCTGTGATTTACAGAGTTTCCTGATGGACAGTGAAGTAAACTGCTGACAACTGTAGCTGCTGTTAGCTCAGTTTGTTAGCAGCTTTTAGGCGAATGCTGACAGGGAGCAGAGCCAGTGTTGTGCCAGAACCGGAGCTGGGCAAGTGGGCAATGTAACTGGACTCAGCGTTTTCTCATGGACAGTAAAGTGAACTGTTGCTAGCTGTAGCTGCTGTTAGCTAATATTAGCTCAGTTCTTTAGCTGCTTTTAGCTAATGTTTGTTCAGTTTGTTAGCCGATGCCGCCCAGACTGTGAGCTCAGAACACCAGGGGAATGTTAGTGTTTGTACCACCGGGAAGAAGAGGTTTTTAGGCTGGGGTGTCGTGCCAGAACCTGAGCTCAGTAGCCTCTTTGGACATAATGACAGGGGCCACACACCACCAACTATTTCACTGATTTTGGTGAAACTGGATCATATTTCCTCAGAGTTTCCTGATGGACAGTGACGTAAACTGCTACCAACTGTAGCTGCTGTTAGCTAACGTTAGCTCAGTTTGTTAGCCGGTGATGCCCGGACTGTGAGCTCAGAGCACCGGGGTGGAGTGTTAGTGTTTGTACCACAGGCATTTTGGACCACCGGGAAGAAGAAGAAGAAGAGGAGGGTTACAGGACAGGGGTGTGGGGGAATGCTGATGTGTCGTGCCAGAACAGGAGCTGCAGGGTGAGCGGGCAATGTAACCGGGCTCAGCAGCCTCTACAAACATAACGGCAGAGGGAAAGAGGATGTTGACAGAGGTCAAGAGTAAATCTGGGACTGCGTCTTGTGTTGTTGACCTTGCTTTCTATGCAATTTGCTACTAGTTTTTTGGTAAATCGGTTTGTCACAAATACCAATTTCTATGCAATGTTGCTACAAATATTTATCAAAGTTTAACTACTTCTTCCACCATTTATTCGGTTTGTCACTATGTTGACCTCTTCTTATGTTTAAAGTAGTCATGCGATCCATTGTTGATACAAAAATATTAATTACAGCAGCTTTTTCTCCCCTTGTGAGTGAATTTAACGTTACAGAAACTCTATTTTCAATGTTGCTCAGATTTCTGCGGCCTAGAGAAATCACAAAACTAGATCTGCAGACCACTAGACTAAAGGATTTGCAGTGTTGTGGAGGAGTCGGGGTCTCCTCTGCCATTCGCTTGGTTCCACACAGGTGCTCTCCCAGAATAACACAGATAACAGATGCAGAAGCAGCTGTGACTATAAAGTGTTAAAGAAATAACCACAAGAAAGGCTGCAACAGCTTCCGAAGAGCTCGACTGCACCGTGTGTGACATGAGAGTGTCTGACTAGTGAAACAATGCATATCATGGTCAGTAATGTTTGGTGATTTATGTGCAGCAGTCATAGTGGCAGACGCACAGTAATAGTAATCCTCTATAATCCTTTGCTGGCTATATCTACAGATCAGAGCGCTGTTATTAAAGCCCCTTATGGCCCCACCCAAGACCACCATCAAATGAAACTGTAGTTGATGCTACACTGACCTGTGATCAGGTGAATGGTGTCTCCGTCATTCGTACGTCTGTTCTCACACTATGTAACTTTGGGCTCCGGGTCGGGAGAAGTACGTAACGCTTTACGGCACTTTAAGTCACACACCACCAACTATTTCACTGATTTTGGTGAAACTGGATCATATTTTATGGAGAAAATGTTTCCTGATGGACAGTGAAGTAAACTGCTGACAACTGTAGCTGCTGTTAGCTAATAGGGAAGTGTTAGTGTTTGTACCACCGGAAGAGGAGGGCAAATACCGATGTGGAGTGGAGCCAGTGTCGTGCCAGAACTGGAGCTGGTCAAGCGGGCAATGTAACCGGGCTATCTATATTTAGTTTCTTATTAAACGGACTAAAAGTAGTCAAAGTCAATGCTCATGTCCTCCCTCCGACTCCGCTCTGAGAATGAACATCTGGAGTATTTGGGATATGTTGTTATGCAACAGTTGGTGGACTGAAGCGCCTCGTAGACGTACAGATTGTCAAACTGAGCCCCTTCGGGCTGAAACAGTTGAGACTGAGCAGCGTATGTCTGATGCCTGGCTGTGATGCAACGTGTCCTTGTCCTCTCCTTTGACCTCACAGGGATTGTTTCTCTCTGCGCTCCTCCCCGTGCAGCTCCAACTGATGATATTAAGCTGCAATGAGACTTTTTCATCTGTCAGCATTTCCACTGTTTGCCTGTGGACATCAGATATGGCCTTTAAGCTTTGGAACTGATGGGATGCGACAGGATGAGGTTAATCTACCTCAGTAGTTAATGGGTTAGCTCACGAAGACTTTATAGTAACCTGTTTACCTACAAAACCCTGGATTACTTAACTTAAAGCAACACTGCGTAGAATTTAGTAAATATGGTAAATATGGACAGCTGTACTCGAGTATTTGTTCTGATTACATTACTTATGATCAAAAACTAGCAACCTACTAGTCCAACAGCAAGAAGTCCAGCTCGGCGTCTTTCAGCCTTTTGTTTCACTCCGTCAACGTCCTCTTCACTCTTTTCTCCTCTGCCATTATGTCCATAGAGGCTGCTGAGCCCTGTCACATTCCCCAGGCCTGTAATCCTCTTCTTCTTTTTCTTCTTCTTCCCGGTGGTCCAAAATACCTGTGGTACAAACACTAACACGCCTGGCTAACAAACTCAGCTAACGTTATCTAACAGCAGCTACAGTCGGCAGCAGTTTACTTCACTGTCCGTCATGCAGCTTGCTGCTCGTCGTGCGCGACGTCCCCCTGGGTGTCGGCCAAAAGTGACAAACGTGGACCGCTGGATTAATTATTCTATCCCATCAGCCAACACTAATTAATAATTAATTACTTAATATGTCTGTTTAACAGTCTGAAACTCATAAATATTAAATATACAACGATATAAAACAGAGAAAAGCAGTTTGAAAAGCTTGAACTTGAACATATTTTGTATTTTTTCTTCATAAATGATGTAACGTGATTAGTCAGACCAACCAGATCCTGTCAGATAAATGTAGTACTGTAAAAGACATGTAGACATAAGAAGAAGTACTCAAGCACCTCGAATTTGTACTTGAGTAAATGTCCAGCGCTGTCAGCGGCTCACCGCAGAGTCGAGCCGGGTTAGACTTCATCACAGTGAACTGATACTAAGCTGCCTAACAGATTAAACTGTGTGTAACATTGTGTTTTTTTTGACGCTGTGAGTGTGTGAGTGTGTGATCTGTTACATGATGTCCACAGGCTGTTCAAGTGTCGCATGTTACTGACCATGACCGCGGGCCAAAACCTGGACCTGAGTCTGACTGAAGGGTGGGAGGGTGTAACACCCGTCATCCACTGCACAACCAAAACTCCACATAGTGTGTGTGTGTGTGTGTGTGTGTACAGAAGCTTAAAAAAACACACACACACACAACATCTGTTTGTGCTTTCAGGCCGAGTGACAGTTGCAGAAGAAACACCCATCCTCTGAAGCATAACAGCAGTTTATAAAAATAGAAACTTCTGCTTTTGTGTGTGTGTTTGTGTGAGATCAGATGAGATATAAATAAGATATTATTTACTGCATGTGTTGATTATTTCACTGTAAACAGAACTAGACCTCATTTATATTTTGGAAGATTTATTTAGTAATTTCAGACTTTAAGCCTTAATATAACCTGAACAGGTGAGTTGTATATAAATTCACCCTCAGTACAGTTGTCATGAACGGGGAAATTAGCTACAGAGACCAAAACTGTTTTTTGTACCAGGCTGTAAACATGTTTATTTCTGCTGTCTAACATGGGGACTTATGGAGGCTGACTCACTTCTGGAGCCAGCCTCAAGTGGACGTTTGAGGAACTGCAGTTTTTGTTTGTCCATTCTGGGCTACTGTAGAAACATGACAGTTCAACCAAGCGGCAACCTCTGTGTCTGTGAAGTGAAGCCAAAAGCTGCACGCTGAGTTATAATCTGTAAATAATGCTCTTTAAAATCTGACACACTGGACCTTTAAAGTGAAATCACAACACACCTGTCCCCGGCTGTGACGCTGACTTCACGCGCTCTTTGCTCACCTGCCCTCTGGGGGCGTTTCTGGGGCTCGTGCGCTCCTGCGGGGCAGACAGCAGCGCGCGCGCGCGGGGCTGCAGAGACCTGTCTCTTTAAGTTGGTGTCTAAGCCGATTACCGCTGATCTCCGCCGTGATTCTGTTTTCACAGTCTGTTCCCGCGATCTATTCTGGGTTTTCTTTCTTTTCTTTTTTTTTTTTGCACCTTTCCGGAGCGTCCCGGTAACTCCGTCGCCAAAAGTTTCCGGAGCATGGACGCGTCGTTTTTATCCCGCGGCTCTGCGTGGTGAAGAAAGCCCGCATTAAGGCGTCCAATCTGGCGGGTGTGATTCGCGCTGCGCCGCGGACACTCCAACTTTTTATACCATGGTAAGCCTGGATTACCTTCCCCAGCACACGGACGCATTCGCCGCTTTCTCTCCGCTGCGTTTCCGCTGAAAACACCAGCCAGCCGGTGATGTGATGTGATGTGATGTCCCGGGTTGTTGTTGTTATTGGCACCGAAATAAAAACCGGGTGAACATAAAATGCAGAAAGGCGTGCGGTACAATGAGGGCCACGCACTGTATCTGTCGGTGGTTGCGCGTAAAGAGGGAACCAAACGCGGCTTCCTGAGCAAGAAGACCACGGAGAACAGCCGCTGGACCGAGAAGTATTTCGCCCTGTACCAGAACGTGCTCTTCTACTACGAGAACGACCAGAGCACGAGGCCCTCCGGGATATACCTGCTGGAAGGATGCACGTGCGAGCGTGCACCGGCGCCCAAAGTGTCCGCCATCAGCAAGGAGCCCGTGGAGAAACAGCAGGTGAGTCCCGGTTCACGGTGCAGAGAGAGGAGCAGGTAAAAGTTTGTGCCTTTACTGCACATGCATGCTTAACAAGCCCAAAAATACAAGAAACATGAGAGAAAATGTGCAAATCTTTAATCATAACCACTCAAAATGATTGTAAAAGTTTTGTTTGACTATTAATAAACACAAATTCAGCATAAAAATGCAAGAAATTAAACTATAAATCAGTCTGTTTGCATGTAAAGTGACTTAAACGTGAATAATTCAGTTATGCTTTGTGAAAGCTCCACACCAGCCTCTCTGTTCATCATATATGTATAAATAAAGTTATATTATCATAAATAAAACATGCTCAGTGTACTCAGAGATTAATAAAGAGACTCCAAACAGCAGGTGAGTGAAGGTTTACTGTACTGGGAGAGGAGGGAGAGCCCAGTTAGACCAGTTTCACCCTCGTGCATGACTGTGGACATTTCTGTCCTCATTCAGAGGTTAGTGAATTAAACTGAGAGTTAAAGGAAGGATGGACGCGACTGTCCAGCTTCACTTTCTGTCTTTACCCTGACATGCATGCAAAAAAAAGAAAGAGTGACCCAAAATATGCAAATATTTCATGATAAACACTCAAAATGATTGTAAAACATGTGGTTGCATGAAAAATTAAACAATAAATCAGTTTGTTTGCATGTAAAGTGACTTATCCACAGTCTGTATGTCACTACAAATATGAATAATTCAGTTGTGAAAGCTCTTTTTGTATTTTATGTCTGTGATGGAGGCCTTAAGCAAGACTGTGGAAACATGATCTTGAACGCATCTTGCTACTTATTTTTGAACGTCTGAAGAGTCTGACGTGAAGATGCACAATGTTTCTCGACCTTTGGGATGAATTACATGTGACAAAAATAATCTCGGCTCGCGTTGGGCTGCTACTTTTATGATTTTCTCAGATGATCGTTCAGCCTGGAAAGTGTCAGAAAATGATGATAAAGGACGTTTGCATGTCTTTGTGTTGGTCTGAACGACGGTTTAAAACATAAAGAAATAAAGAAGAAGCTGAGACCTCTGGATGTTTTCCTGTTTTTGCACATTTTATTGTCATTTCTTTTGCTTGGTTTTATTTTTGTCTCTAAATATTCAACTAAACCTGTCAGCTCTAAATTAAAGGTCCACTCGTCCACTCGCTCCTCGCCTCTGCACAGCATCCTTCTGCTACCTCTCTCACACGGCTGTAACATCCTGCTTAGCCTCATTAATATTGATAATTTAATTGTAATTAGCCCTTTTGTTGTGTTTAAGCTCATTTTAAATGACCCATATTCTTGTTTTTGCTGCTGCAGGGTGTGGAGATGTTTCACCGCGTCGTGCAGCTGCAATAATTCAGACTAAAAGCTCATTTTTCTTTTACATATTTGAACTTTGTATACAAGCTGCATCAGTTGATCCGTCACGCCTCGCTTGGTTACACGCTTCCTGTGACACCCCGACTCGGTCATGACTTCACATCCGTTCAGAATCTGCTGAAACATGTTATGTTTAATCAGGTTTGTTGCCACATGCAAAGAATCTGAATTTTACATAGAAGCCACAATAAACATCAAAAGTCTTGAATATAAAATATAAATTCAATGCAAAGAGCTAATGGTCCACACCTTCACGATGTTCTGCAGAACGAGTTAAAGAAACGTATTTCTACATGACGAAATATTTATAAACATTTCTACATGACGAAATATTTATAATAAAACATTTTATAGACTGTCTGGTGTTGGTGTGTACTCTGCCTGGGTCTTAGTCTTTAGTCAGTTTTACTGTGCCATAGTCTTGGTCTTGACTTGGTTTTACTCTGTCTTGGTCTTGGTCTTATCTTGGTTTTACCCTGTCTTGGTCTTGGTCTTGACTTGGTTTTACTCTGTCTTGGTCTTGGTCTTATCTTGGTTTTACCCTGCCTTGGTCTTGGTCTTGACTTGGTTTTACCCTGTCTTGGTCTTGGTCTTATCTTGGTTTTACCCTGTCTTGGTCTTGGTCTTTACACGGTTTTACTCTGTCTTGGTCTTGACTTGGTTTTACCCTGTCTTGGTCTTGGTCTTTATACGGTTTTACTCTGTCTTGGTCTTGACTTGGTTTTACCCGGTCTTGGTCTTGACTTGGTTTTACCCTGTCTTGGTCTTGGTCTTGACTTGGTTTTACTCTGTCTTGGTCTTGGTCTTATCTTGGTTTTACCCTGTCTTGGTCTTGGTCTTTATACGGTTTTACTCTGTCTTGGTCTTGACTTGGTTTTACCCGGTCTTGGTCTTGACTTGGTTTTACCCTGTCTTGGTCTTGGTCTTATCTTGGTTTTACCCTGTCTTGGTCTTGGTCTTTATACGGTTTTACTCTGTCTTGGTCTTGACTTGGTTTTACCCGGTCTTGGTCTTGACTTGGTTTTACCCTGTCTTGGTCTTTGTCTTGACTTGGTTTTCTTACTCTGTCTTGGTCTTGGTCTTGACTTGGTTTTACCCTGTCTTGGTCTTGGTCTTGACTTGGTTTTACCCTGTCTTGGTCTTGGTCTTGACTTGGTTTTACTCTGTCTTGGTCTTGGTCTTGACTTGGTTTTACCCTGTCTTGGTCTTGGTCTTGACTTGGTTTTACCCTGTCTTGGTCTTGGTCTTTATACGGTTTTACTCTGTCTTGGTCTTGACTTGGTTTTACTCTGTCTTGGTCTTGGTCTTGACTCGGTTTTATCCTGTCTTAGTCTTTACTCAGTTTGTTTAGTCAAGGGGAGGATTCAGGTGAAGTTAAAGGTTAAGCCTCCGTCTCCATCCTGATGCTGTTTGTTCAGAGTCTTATAAGATGAGAGTCAAACTTCAGTCTTTAAATGATTCTTTGTCCTGTTTTTTTTTTTTTTTAGCTCCTAAACATCCTGATAGAAATCCAGCCTGGATGAATCTTCTCTCTCTGCTGAACATCTGTGCAGCTCACAGTCAGAGTCACTCTATTATTGGCAGAGTCGGTCTTTGTAGTTTCCCCGACAACAAACACCTGAGTCCGTCCTCCTGCAGAGAAACATCACACAGCTGTGAGTCTTTATTTGAATAAGGAGGGCGGCCTTTACTCTAAAAACCAACCTACATAACAGAGTCGGACACCTCACCTGTGCCGCGAATCCTGTTGTCATGCACTTGTTTTAAGAAAATCTAACTTTAAAGTCTGAATTACACGTAAAATGAGGAAAAAACCTCCATATTTCAGAATCATTTCATTCTTATGGATCAAATATGTTGCCTTTGCTGGATTTTTAAGGCTGATTTTTGATATTCCAGGCAAAAACATGCAGAGTTGCAGTACTCGAGATCAGTCTTTTAAAGGCCTTGGTCTCAGACAAACTCTGGATTTTAGTTCAAGACCAGTATAACAGACAAAATGTTTACATAGAGGAGTATATTTTAGGGGAAAAAGGATGTTCAACATGTTTTTAAAGCCACGATCACCTCCATATTTTAGAATAATTGAAATCTGTCCATTTAATATGTTGTTTTTGCTGCTGTCGCTGGATTTTTGAGTTGATTGGTGTTGATGTTCCATGTAAAATATATATATTTTGGTGGATATACCGTACATTAATGCATATTTTTGTTGAGGATCTCTTAAAATTGAAACTGAAAAATAGTCTTGACCCTGTTTCTAGGCTTCAAACGTATCTTTGACTGCAGATTCTTGTTATTAGTGTTCATCACGCACAAACTGAAGCTAAAGACAGTGAAAGAGGACAGTTGCTGTTAAGCTTGCGATCCATGCAGTATGACAGCTTGGCATTAGAGCCACGGGACGCCGTCTGCCTGCCTACCTGCACTGTAGCTACTGTTTACTCTGCACTGCTGTGAATGCTTCCTGTGATGTGAGACTGGACGGTGCAGCCGAACTGCATCCAACAAGTGGTCGATTAATGAGACTAAAGAGGGTCGAGTTATGACAGGAAATAACTAGTTCAGAGGGCTGAATGACGCCTCGGTGCTCAAACAAGCCATCTGTAACGGCGCCCACCTGTCAATCAAAGCGTCCACGCTCTTAATCCTGCATAACTTTAAGCCTTAATATAACCTGAACAGGTGAGTTGTATATAAATTCACCCTCAGTACAGTTGTCATGAACGGGGAAATTAGCTACAGAGACCAAAACTGTTTTTTGTACCAGGCTGTAAACATGTTTATTTCTGCTGTGAAGTTTTTAACATGGGGACTTATGGAGACTGACTCACTTCTTCTGCAGCCAGCCTCAAGTGGACGTTAGAGGAACTGCAGTTTTTGGTTCTTACTGCATTGACTTCACTTCAGAGCCGACGAAAAAATGTCTCTAGGTCTGCAACCGATGCTGATTTTCTTTATGAATTAATCTGTCGCTACACTTTCTTGATTAGTCAATTAATTTTTTTACTTTACTTAAGTTAACCTGATCAAATGTCATGTTTTGTTCGACCAACAGTTAAAAACTCAGATATTTAATTAATTGTAATGAAAGACAATAAAAAGCAGCATATTCTTTGTTTTTAACAGTTGTAATCTTCATATATGATAACATGCGCATTGTGACGTAGTCCTTCGTGTATGGAGATGTGTGTATCGTGGTGCAGACGTCTAACATCCAGACTGAAAGTAAGAAGATTGCTGACACAGTCAGTCATTGTTTGACGTCCATCCAGTCTGAAGCAGAGCTCTTTTAACGGAGCGACATTGAAGTCAGACAAAAGCATCAGAGAGCATCAAAGCACTCTCGTACAATTGATAACTCGGATCATTTCATGTCCGCTCTCTTCACAGGCACTCCGGTACCAACATTAATTATTCAACCTGCTGTGTCTGAGCATGATCACAATAATCTCATTCATTAACATGACTCTGATCGGCATATTGATCCCAGTATTCTGGATATGAGCTCATCCTCCTTTTAAAGATGCTTCTGTCATTTTATCTGCACCTCCGTTTTTATTTGTTTCTTTACCTGTTTCTGTTTGCACATTTAAACATGTGATAATAACATTTAAATGTGCATTAGTGACACGCGGTGATAACGTGTTTAAATGTCATCACGCGTGCAGTTCTGCATTTATTCAGTCAGTGTTTATCTTCATTGGATTACTGAGTTAAACGGGCTAAATGAAATCTGAACAACGGTGAGTGATGATAAAATTCTCCGCTGTGTGTAGCTTACATCTGTCATCCTCACACACGATCGGTGTGTGCAGAGAGCTTTTCCAGTTTAGTTTGGGTCAGTCGATCTGGCACACTGAATCTATCGTTGGTAATCTGTGACATTTAATGCATGCAAGACGACTGCGCACATCTTATAGCAGTTGGTTTGGTGACTGTGTTGTTTTATTTACTCATGCATCAACGTTATTAACCACCTCATGTCCAAGATTCTCTCTTGTAGCTTTTAACTTTTGACCAAGCTGTACTCTTTATTTATTATATTTATAAGGACAAAATTCAGTTTTTTAAATGAACTTTTAATAATATAATATTGTTTAAAAGCGTCCTGCAGCTTCATATTTGTGTGTGTGCGGATGGACGAGCTGATTTTTGTGACTGGACGTAGTGATGTCAAGTGTGGGGAAAGACAGGGCTCAAATCTGTCTGTCTGTCTGTCTGCATGTCTGTCTCGCTCTCATTGTTATCCTCTATGGCTTAAAGCAGGCTTGTGACTGGGGAAGCCGCATTAGCAATGCGAGGAGCTGTACAAGCCTTGATGGTTATGTAATCCCCTCTCTGCACTGCCAACACACACACACACACACACACACAAGCCCTTAAGCCTCTCTCTGGTCCATAGTCGGCACACACTAGCTAGTGTCTCTCACCCGCCTATCGTTACATCATTACTACACACACACACGTGGCGGCCTCCAAAGCGACACTTTATGTATCATCCATATTTTCTTACAGTGCAGACATGCTCTGTACATGTAGTGTCACCATATACGTAACGTGTAAGGGCCAAAAAAGAGAAGACAGTTATAAAAATGTATAATTACAATAGACAAATGTTTAACTTAACGTCTGTTTAAACCTGTCTGCGAGCAACCATCCCGTACTGGAGCTCTCCGGTGATTCATAGATTCATGCTCATCAGATGGCTCCCATTTGGTGCAGAGCTGGGACTCTGTGCGTGCTCTGAAGACATTCAGATTGATTTGTAGATATGTGAAGAAGTCGGACGAGCGTCGTGAGATAACGTCTGTCATCTGCTGAGAGGCGAAGGACGGCGTGCAGCGTTTGGTTGGAGTTGGGGCGCATTGTCGTCCTCTCCAGCGGTGCCAAAAAGGGACGTCAACGCACTTCAAGTAAAGTCGACTGTAGTTTGCTCAGGATTTAAAGTGTCCGCCGTCACTCGTCGGTTGCACATGCATTGCACTCGGACAAAGACGGACAAAGCTTGTCCACAAATAGCACAGGTACCAGCAGTGTGTAGTGGAGTCTGTGTGTGCGAGGTGCAGATGTGTTGACTTGGTATTCAGACAGTGACTGCAGGCAAAAGGACCAGCGAGGATGCTGCAGCATCCCAGAGCACCACCAACACCACCAACACCATGTTAGCCGCGACCTCACAGTACAAACACAGAATAAAGCTTCAGCATTCAGGAATATTTACATTAGAGTCACTTCCACTGTGTGCGCTACAGCACATTGGCCACTTCGACTATCAGCCCTCGTAACCATGGAAACGCATCACGTCAGGTGGTGGTACACAGGTGAGTCGCGTGTCGTGGGCAGCAACATTAGCGTACACGCGGCTACAGCGTGGTTTCACATCTGGACCGACCCTTCAAAATAAAAGTATCAGTTCAGTTATTCACAATAAAACTAACTCAACCTCTAACCTCTTACCTGTCCAATTTTTAAAAACTCGTTTAAAGCAACACCCTCGCTCTTATTGTGGACCTCAACTTGATTGGTGGGTGGATGTTTCAGTGGTTTGCAGTGAACAGCTGTCATCTCGTAGTTGATGCATGCTGAAGGTTGTAAATAAAACAAACTGTGACATTGTGTCGGGCTTTAGAAAGTACTGAAGCGTGAACACACACACATCAAAAGTCAGAATATTTACATATGCATATGTACTTTTTAAATGATTAAAATGTCCAAGTGGTCCTGAGCAGGAGATGGATGGAGGGTGGTTGATGGCTCCATGACCAACCCCCAACTTGGAGGATCAGGTTCTGCTTTCTGCCCAGCTTAGTTAAACCTTCCTGGGTCTTTAAGCCCCAACCGGTATATCTTACAAGGTTCTTCAGACACGCAATCCCCTCCACCAACCACCACCATGTTGTCATGGGGAAAGACATTTCTTTTTTAGTCTCTAACTAACCAAAGACTTGTCAGTATCGCTCATGTAAATCACCAGATTAGATACTTGATATCGGTGAGGCTGGTAATGTGTTTTGACAGTGTCAGGACACGGTGGGAGGCATCATGGGACTCATGACCCCTTCATAGAGCTGCAGGAGTAGCAGTCCATGAGAAGTTAAGTTGGGGATGATCCTTACTTTCCAAAGTTTTATGTTCATTAGAGTAAGAAACCCCACCTGTCTTCAGGTCTTTTGTCCAAGGTAATCCTCTACAGTTAGACCGACTAAAGCCCCGTTTGGACGGGATTAACACTACAAGGGGAGGTGGAGAATGAAATATTCACTCTGCTCCTTGGTAATGTAACCTCAGGTTAGCATTTCAACCTCTGGGAAATGAATTATCTCATGTTCGTCCTGAATAAATCTAAAAACAGTGACTAGTCCAACAGCAGTCAGCCCAGCTCGGCGTCTGTCTTTCAGCCTTTTATTTCACCAACCACTAAAAGTCAGTCCAAGATTTACTCTTGTCCGGCGGCTTCTTGCTCACTCACTCCTTCATTTTCTCTTCTTGGCTTCCTCCGTCAGCGTCCTCTTCGCTCTCTTCTCCTCTGCCATTATGTCCATAGAGGCTGCCGAGCTCCGGTTCTGGCACAACACCGACTCTTCATATTCAGCAGATTACATGATGTTGCTCTACACCTTGAATAAAAAACTGTTTCGATCTGGCTTTATTATGTTATTAATTCTGGAATAGTCCTTCTGCATCTACACGGGTCATTACTTTGAAATAGATACCAGTCAGTGTAATCTCCTTGCAAACCTTGAGACCTTGAAAATAAGGCGGATTGTCGAGTCCCAGACTCCTTTCCTCGAAATGTGTTTACTGCAGCAGCATTCTTCTGCTAAATATTAATAATTTTATTTTTAATTCTGAGGGAATAATTCAACCTTCTGGTGTAAACTTGGATCAAACTAAATCTGATGAATTAATTAAAAGTTTTGCGTAATCAAGTGAAGCTACAAAGTCTGTACTTATACGTAATGATGTGTCTGTATCTGATTATTCTGCGTCTGTTTTCTGTAACGCAGCACTACTTCCTCGTCGTTTTCGGTCACGATGGACAGAAACCTTTGGAGCTTCGGACAGAGGAAGAGTCGGACTGCAACGAGTGGGTGGAGTTCATCCAACAGGCCAGGTAAGAACTGAATAGTTATTTTACTTCTGATGAATCAAGGTGTCGCTGCAGTTTTTTTTCTTTTCCTGTGTGGTTTTTGTGCTGATGCACGTTTGACACAGCTTGTTGTGTTGTTCCATATTTATTTAACATCTGTGTGTGTGTGTGTGTGTGTGTGTGTGTGTGCACGGACGTGTTCTGCTCGCAGCGGTTCACATTTAGGTCACACTGGTGCCATATCGCTAACGCTGGTTACATCACAGACTTGATCTCACCGCTCGACCTCTATTTCTGTCCTCTCTGTTGTTTTTCATCTGCACGTTCAGTATAAAATATGAAGCACGTCAAACCAGCGTTGTTTATTCCTGCACGATAACATGTTCACGTATGTCCACATGATGAATGATCAAACTCTCTGTTTTTACGTCGAGATATACACCTCTTATCCCTTCAGTTACTCTGACATCATCATCGAGCGTGAGATCCTGATGCAGAAGTACATCCACCTAGTCCAGATCATGGAGACCGAGAAGGTTGCAGCCAATCAGCTCCGCACTCAGCTGGAGGACCAGGACACCGAGATCGAGAGGCTCAAAGCTGAGGTATGCATGAGTGCATCCACATCTGCGTGTGCATGCATACATAAAAATGCAGATCAAAGCATGCAAACGCATCGTGCATGATGGGGAAAACACTTGAGTTTAGAGCGCATGTACATCTCTTAAATTAAAGCACAGCAGGGCTCCAGTGACTTCCATATCGTGCAACGAGATATTTGTTGTTTTTGAGTGAGTTTCATGAATATTTTAACCTCTGCGCCCGGCATATTCACATGGAGGCTGTTGTTGTCATGCCAGATTGTAGTGTTGAACAAAACCAAGGAGAGGATGGAGCCTTACCAGAGCAACCAAGACGAGGAAGACCCCGATATTAAAAAGATCAAAAAGGTAAAATAGTTTGGTTTTCACGTAACAATTCGAAACGAAGAAGAACAAAGAGAGAGACACCTAGTGTGCTGTGGCTGTGCAGGTGCAAAGTTTCATGCGTGGCTGGCTTTGCCGGAGGAAGTGGAAGATCATCGTCCAGGACTACATCTGTTCCCCTCATGCCGAGAGCATGAGAAAAAGGAACCAGATTGTCTTCAACATGGTGGAAGCGGAGACTGAATACGTCCACCAACTCTCCATCCTGGTGAACTGTTTCCTCAGGCCGCTCCGGATGGCCGCCAGCTCCAAGAAACCTCCCATCAGCCACGATGACGTCAGCAGCATCTTCCTCAACAGGTACAACGACCTCCTTTTATCCTGTTTAACAGTGGCAATCTTTTATCTTCTAGTTCATAGTTACAAGAGGAAACTTCTCTATCTGCAGTGAGACCATCATGTTTCTGCACGAGATCTTCCATCAAGGTCTTAAAGCTCGGATCGCCAACTGGCCCACGCTAGTTCTGGGTGAGTATTATATATTTCACATGTGGAATAAATAAAAATAAATAAAAAATGTTTAATAAGAACAATTCCACGTGAAAAGTCAGTAGGATTCATCCTCTGGGGATCATAAATGTCTCTCCTTAGCTTCCTCCATCAACTTCCTCTTCCGTCTTTCCCCCGTTACATTACCCGCTTGCCCAGCTCCGGTTCTGGCACGACACCGGCTCTGCTCCCCATTTTTGAAAAACCTCCTCCTCTTTCCGGTGGTCCAAACACTAACCTGCCAGCCTAGCTAACAAACGGAGCTAACATTAGCTAACTACAGCTATAGTTCGCAGCCGTTTACGTACTTCTTGTGGGTAATTGTTGAAGTTACAAGAACTGAGAGCTAAAAAAGTTTAATTCCTACACCGCCGTCGATGCCTGAAGAACGTCCACAACTGAAACATGATATTTGTAACGGTACTCGAGTAAATGTACTCCGTTACATTCCACCCCCTGAGTATAAGTAAGAGTATTCTCTCTTTCACCCCCAGCGGATCTGTTTGACATCCTGCTGCCCATGCTGAACATTTACCAGGAGTTTGTGCGTAACCATCAGTACAGCCTGCAGGTTCTGGCAAACTGTAAGCAGAACCGAGACTTTGACAAGCTGCTCAAACAGTACGAGTCCAACGCTGCATGTGAGGGCCGGATGCTGGAGACGTTCCTCACTTATCCCATGTTCCAGGTAGTATTCACAAACACAAACGTCCACCGATGTTAAGAAAAAGGAGCTTTTTGTTAACTTGATAGCTTGTTTTTTAGATTCCGCGGTACATCATCACCCTTCATGAGCTGCTGGCGCACACGCCTCACGAACATGTCGAACGCAAGAGTCTGGAGTTTGCCAAATCCAAACTGGAGGAGCTGTCGAAGTGAGTGTGTGCACATTTCATAGATTTGTAGTGATAAATGTTGATAATGTCGATGCTGACGGCGATTGTTCGCGTTGTCAGGATGATGCACGATGAAGTGAGCGACACCGAGAACATCAGGAAGAACCTGGCCATCGAGAGGATGATCGTCGAGGGCTGTGACATCCTGTTAGACACGAGCCAGACCTTCGTCAGACAAGGTGAGCTTCTTCTACATCATCTGCTCACACATCGTTTAACCTCCGTCACTTTTCACTCACTCCTGATTGTGACTCCTCGGACAGGCTCGCTCATCCAGCTGCCGTCCAGCAGCGAGCGGGGCATGCTCAGTAAAGTCCGCCTGGGCTCGCTCTCACTGAGGAAGGAAGGAGAGCGACAGTGTTTTCTGTTCACCAAACACTTCGTCATCTGTACCCGAACATCTGGAGGAAAGCTTCACCTGCTCAAGGTTAGCCTCGCCTGCCAAATCAATATCCCAACAAGTTGTTTAGAGAAGTTCTGTTCTGATTTCTACAGGGATATTATAAGAATACAGTGAAAGTACTTAGTACTATTCAAAGATAAAACAAGACAAATAAAATATGATCCAGTTTCACCAAAATCAGTGAAATAGTTGGTGGTGTGTGACTCTCTCCGACTCTTCCACAACAGCAAGGAGGAACGCTGTCTCTGATCGAGTGTACTCTGATTGAAGAACTAGACGCCAATGACGAGGACTGTGAGTATCTTCGATATCGAACCTTGACCTGTCTTTGTTTCTTAAAGTTTGCTCTTAACTGAGGCGTTGACGTTTACTTGCAGACAACGCAGCAGGTCAAGGCTTCAACCATCTGGAGTTCAAAGTCGTGGTGGAGCCTCCTGATGGTCAGTCCTTCTCTGTGGTCCTCTTGGCTCCGTCTCGCCAAGAAAAGGCGGCGTGGACCAGCGATATCAGCCAGGTGAGTCTGTTTAAAAGCTGCAGGATTAAAGGTTTGTTTTGGTGATTTGACTCTGGATCAGTCAGGTAAAACTGTTTTCTCTGCTTCAGTGCATCGATAACATCCGATGTAATGGCCTGATGACCAGCGTGTTTGAGGAGAACTCCAAAGTTTCGGTGCCGCACATGATCAAGTAAGAAAAAAGGAAGTTAGAAGTTAGATTTGCTTTTAACCTACGAACCCTCTAGAACTCTCAGGTCTTCTCGTAGAGGCCTTTTTAATTACCCCTAAAGTCAGAACAAAAGACCTGAGGAGCTGAAGACTTGAAGACCCAAAGACCTGAAGACCCAAGGACCTCTGGGGGGACCTGAGAAATTGAGAACCTAAAGGTCTGAAGACCTGAAGACCCAAAGATCTAAAGACCTGTGGAATTGAGGACCTCTGTGGGGACCTGAGGAACTTAAGACCTGAAGAATATCAAGTCTGATTGATTGATTGAGAGTGTTCTCTCTTTCCTGAAGGTCTGATGCCCGGCTGCACAAAGACGACGTCGACATTTGCTTCAGCAAGACGCTCAACTCCTGCAAAGTCCCTCAGATCCGATACGCCAGCGTGGAGCGTCTGCTGGAGCGCCTGACGGACCTTCGCTTCCTCTCCATCGATTTCCTCAACACCTTCCTTCACACGTACAGGATCTTCACCACCGCCGCCGTGGTCATCGACAAGCTGGCCGACATCTACAAGAAGCCGTTTACCTCCATACCTATCAGGTACGTCGAAGTGTTCCACCTGCACAGACTCATCCGTCGTCATCGTCTTCATCTCATTATTCACCTCCTTTCTCCATCTACCACACCCACCATGTGTCCTCCTTCCTCCTCCATCGTCCCAGGATCGAGCAGCTTTCATGTGACCGTCTGTCCATCATGTCCCTCTGTCCTGACTACAGTCTGAAGATCACCCAGCTCGCCCTGGACCAGTCCAAGTAAACACCATCATCAGGACTGGTCATTCACTTGTACCCACGACCCATGAGTCCAACCGACAGATCATCTCTTCTTCTTCTTCTTCTTCTTGTCTCTCAGGTCTCTGGAGCTCTTCTTCGCCACCAACCAGGGCTCGTGGGGAACTGACCCCTTGAACAACAAATCCCCGAGGTTGGGCCGCAAATTTTCTTCACCTCCTCCTCTCTCCATCCCGCCTCGCACCTCCTCCCCCGTCCACTCCCGCAAGCTCTCCCTCAGCTCTCCGGTCAGCGGTAAAGCTGGAGCTCTTGACCTCTCCACCACACCTTCCTCCTCTGCAGCCAACTCCCCCACCTCCAGCCACTGCCCCTCCATCTCCTCTCCACCTCCCAGCTCGACCAGACCTCCCTCTGGCTTCTCCTCCCCTCCGCCCACCGCCAAGCGCTCTCCCAGCCTCCCCCAGGCCTCTGGGGTTTCCTCGCCACCCCCCATCTGCACCAAAGCCCCGTTGGACCTCAGCCGCGGTCCCAGCTCTCCAGATCTGAGCCCAGCTGCAGCGGAGGACGTCAGCGGAGAGCTGCCTCGCCTCGACGCCTTCTGTGGGAAGCTGAGGCGAAGCATCCGCAGGGGTATGAAAACATATGATTCACACTCATGAACATCAGCACATGTGTGGGCACACGCCTCAGAGTCGAATCACTCTTTCACTTCACCAGCATGAATATGATTCACAGTATAATATGATTTATTTATCACACATATCATCCTTCAACCCGACACATCGCTGACAGTGTCCCGCCAACCTAAACAGACCAGAGAGCGAGACACAGAAATGGGTCACGGAATAACCGAGCTCTTAGATCACCATCTGGCTTCAGCTGACAGCCTGTTCACGATAAAAACAACGTCTGACGACAAATTAGAGACGGGAGAAAGAAAATGAAGAGATACACGGAGATTTAAAGGTCCAGTGTGTCAGGTTTAGAGGACTCTGTTTACAGCATATGTTGGGATCACTCGTACGAGCGAATCTAAAAGTAAAAAGTTTAGTATAAAAATACAAAACTGTCCTGTTTGAGGTGCGATCTTGTTGTTTTTCCAGCTGTCCTGGAGTCAGTTTCTATGGACAAGTTTATTCCTGAATCACCATCGAGCAGCGAGCCGGGCGACATGTCTCCCTGTCGTTCACCTTCAACACCGAGACATCTCCGCTACAGACAGACAGGAGGTACAACGTGAACACACAGGTGTTATACGTCATAGCATCGGGCCTCATTCACTGATGTGTGCACAAATGTGTAGAAAAATACACACCTGAAGAGAAAAGTTCCTCCAAACTGTTTGAAAAAAAAAAAAAGGACTAAAGGAGGAAATCAGGTTAAAGAATCAGGCTGCGGGTTTTTAAAAAGATTCTCAGCATCAACCAGGACAAATTTCTGCAGCGTTTCCTCACATAAAATCACAACATTCATCAGCTGATACTGACGTAAATTCAGTCTAATAGTGTCTGTTTTATTTCTTTACAAGTGACTGACGAGACTTTTTGTGTAGACATGAACAGATGAAGTCTGACATCTACGTCACGATCAGAGACGACAAATAAGAAAGAAAAGCAAAAAAATAAAAAATAATAATTAGAATAATAAATAAAAATAATTAAAATAGTAAATCAAACTAATCTAAATAATATATAAATAAAAAATATTAAATAATACATACAATAAAATAATAAATAAAAATAATTAAAAATAAATAAATACAAATATTTAAAATAAAATAAAAGATGGCACATAAATAATACAAATTAAAGCAATAACACCATTAAATACTGCACAAAATAAATTGATTTTAGTAAAACTGTAAAATGTTAAGACAAAATAAATGATGATAATATAGAAAATAATTTACAATATTAAAAACATAAAATATAAGCGCAGTTTTAATATATTTCATTAAAAGGTTTATGTTTATGTTTTCTAAGACAGCTGTTCAGTTTTAAACGTGTTTGAACAAATTCAGGTGAGAAAATCTCAGATTTGTGAATGAGGGCTGATGTTATGTGTTGCTTTATTATTATTATTATTATTATTATTATTATTATTATTATTATTATTATTATTATTATTATTATAATCTCTGTTTCCTCACAGTCACCTCGGGGGAGAACTCTCGCTGCACGATGTCGCCAGCTTCAGCGTTCGCAATCGCCACCGCTGCTGCAGGACACAGCAGCTCCCAGGGTGAGCACGGCAAGCCGCGAAGGTCAAAAGACTCCCAGCCGAGGAGGTCGGCTGTTCATGAATGCCAATGACGACTTTAGACGTCTGTAATAATTCTTCTCTTGCAGGCTTTAGTAACTCCGAGAAAGCCTGCGACAAAGAATTCATCATCCGCAGAGCTGCCACCAACCGAGTGCTGAACGTGCTGCGACACTGGGTGTCCAAACACTCCCAGGTGAGTCCACATATCGAGAACCTGCAGAAGAACCTGAACCTGGAGCGGTCAGGAGAGGGTGTGTTTGTTTTCATCACCTCCTCGTCTGTCACTCTCCTCCTCCTCCGACGGAGGTGCTCTTTGCTCTGCATGTCTGTTTTTCCCACCCGTGAAGCAGAAAGGTCAGCGTCCTCCCCGGGGACTCTGACAGGACGTTCGGCTTCATTATATAAGAAGCTATTTTTGTACCTGGATGCTGTAAAGTGCCTTAAAACTTTTATTATTTAACAGTTTATATATTTAATCTTTATTATTACAAGAATTTGTGTGTAAATGGACGTACATGTCCTCTAGGGGGCGTCCTTGTCACGCTCTGCAGTCGTAGACTTCAAAGTTTGAAACCTTCTTTTAGTTCTCATGTCAATATTTTTGCATGATTTTGTGTTAAAATCAAGTCTAACAGGACCAAAGTAGACGATTCTACCCTGAATTTAAATCTCTGTAATCTGTAACTCGTCTGTAAACGCGTTACATGCAGGACTTTGACCTGAACGGGGAGCTGAAGATGGGGGTGATCGGTCTGCTGGAAGAGGTGCTACGAGATCCAGACCTGCTGCCACAGGAGAGGAAAGCAACAACGAACATATTAAGGTGTGCAGAGTCCTCATACTGATGACATCCATCCACCCTGCAAATAAGAGTTCATTTCATAATCAAATATGAAGTTAATTAGACGTCTGATGGAGACTGGTCAGATTTACCAGATGTTTTATTTTGATCCATAGATCTTAAAAGTTAAGAGACATGTTTGAGTTTACTGCTGCAGTCGTACTGTGCACACATGTCGTCTGTTTGTGTCCTCAGTGCCCTTTCTCAAGAAGAACAAGACGACGCTCAGCTGAAGATCGAGGACATTTTACAGATGGTCAGTATCGTCGTCACAAAGTTCTCCAGAGGAAAGTAATTTTATTTAAGATTTTAAGCGACTGTTGAAATGATTTATCTGCAGAAGAGCTGCCCTCTGCTCCACTTCATCGTGGTAAGAACAATAAAAGCCAGCAGCAGTGCAGTAGTTACTGTGTGTGTATATATAGCATGTAGTTACAGTCTGTGTGTGACGCAGCGTCATTCAAACTCCGTGCTGTAAATATTTTGTGTTTGTTTCCAGGCGGAGAGTCCGAAAGCCGAGTGTTTCGAGTCTCTGTCGGCGATGGAGCTGGCAGAGCAGATCACACTGCTGGATCACATCGTGTTCAGGAGTATTCCCTACGAGTGAGTACAGCGTTCGGCTCCACACGACCACAGAAGAAGAGAAAGAACAGTATAATTTAGTCCTAATTATTTAACATAATATTCAACATACACGAGCGGCCATCCGCGTGATGCACAGCAGCAATAAAAATAAAAGTATAAACATATACGGAGACATGACGCTGCTGGTCACCTTTACATGCAGCTTGTTTTTAGTCAGACTACCTATCAGCACAGGTGATGTCATGTGACAGTGTGTCTGGTCCTGCAGGGAGTTCCTCGGTCAGGGCTGGATGAAGGTCGACAAGATGGAGAGGACGCCGTACATCATGAAGACGAGCCAGCATTTCAACGACGTGAGGCTAAGACGGGTTCTCCGTCATTATGACTGATCAGCTGTTTCCTCATGGCGCTATGATCCATCCATGATGGCTCCACACAGATCTCATGTAACCTTCCTCACGTTAAAACATCATCGAGCACTCACTGGAGATTTGGCGCCACCTACTGTTTATCTCATAAACCAACTCCTAATAACAGTAGTGGATGGAAACAAACAATAACTCACAGATT
This sequence comes from Miichthys miiuy, assembly GCA_036365135.1. Lineage (NCBI taxonomy): Eukaryota > Metazoa > Chordata > Actinopteri > Sciaenidae > Miichthys > Miichthys miiuy. The sequence goes on along the minus strand of CM071619.1, from coordinate 20,808,782 downwards.
TTCAGTCAGTCAGTCAGATTTTTAACAACTCATTAATACCAGCAGAACGGACAAAATATCAGACGCACCTCTCGGGATAATGCATTAATTTTAATGAGGTGTACCTCATAAACCTGAGTGTTGGATGTTGTCTCGCCACAGATGAGTAACCTGGTGGCGTCTCAGATCATGACCCATACTGACGTGGGCTCCAGGGCCAGCTCCATAGAAAAGTGGCTAGCGGTGGCCGATATCTGTCGCTGCCTCAACAACTACAACGGAGTCCTGGAGATCACGTCTGCTCTGAACCGCAGCGCCATCTACAGGCTGAAGAAGACCTGGGCTAAAGTCTGCAAACAGGTTGGATTCATTTAACGATTGTTGAAAATGTAAATTATAATCTGCAGGGAAACTTTATGATGGTTTGTCTCTTTTTATTTAGACGAAGGCGCTCATGGACAGGCTGCAGAAGACGGTGTCATCAGAGGGGAGGTTCAAGAATCTCAGAGAGACGCTGAAAAAGTAAATATTATATTACAGAGAAAAACTGTTGGAAATGTTTAAATTCAGTCTCTCTAATGTTTGCACTGGGTGTTTGTAGCTGTAACCCTCCATGTGTCCCGTACCTGGGCATGTACCTCACCGACCTGGCGTTCATTGAGGAGGGAACACCCAACTTCACGGAGGAGGGCCTGGTTAACTTCTCCAAGATGAGGATGGTAAAGATATATCCTCTCTGCTTCTGTTCAAAAGCTTTACCAAAAACAAAAGGCCGGATGCACGTCATTAAAATCCCTGTGAAACATAAAGCTACCTTCTACAGGAATACAGAAGACGTGAGCAAATACACAAATGTGACACAAATATAGGAATATACTGTAAATACAGAAAACATAACCAAATACACAAATGTGACACGAATATAGAAACATGCCTCAAATACAAAAAGTCACTGCAAATACAGAAAAAGAGAATGTGAGCAAATACATAAATGTGGCACAAATACAGGGATATGCCGTAAAAACAGAAAACGTAAGCTGAACATTAACTCTCTGTCTCTGGTTTCTCAGATTTCTCATATTATCCGGGAGATCCGTCAGTTCCAGCAAGCACCTTACAGGATAGAGCACCAACCCAAGGTGCGTCTGATAAAATGCCTTTACAGTTACATTATATATGTGCTATAAGAAGTGATTTTAAATGTCTTCTCTGTCTTCCCTCCCCTCCAGGTGACTCAGTTCCTCCTGGATAAGACTCTAGTGATGGATGAAGACACTCTCTATGAGCTTTCACTGAAGATCGAACCCAGAGTACCACCTGGCTAATTATAGCTAACACACAAGCACATTCACACAGACATGATGTACATACTCACCGTCTTACAATATCAATCACAACTTGAGATTCTTTCTTAATAAAGCAGGGGTTGTTTCATAAACCACCACCAGTTATTGTGCTTAGGAAACTCAGGAGAAAATGTGCCTTGAATGAATATCTGATGTGTAAATTTAGTAAACAGAACGAACTGTATAACAAACACAACTCTGCCATACAACTGTACAGTTATGACTGTAGAAACAACCATGTTAGCTACTAAACATGGCACCAGAAGGTAACCCGTTGCTGCTATCACACCGTACCAAACAATCTGCCTCTGTAGTCTTGCACTTAAACACTGTCAGATGAGTTTTACATTATTTGTATGATCATGGCCTGGAGGCAAAATGAGCCCCAGGTTTGCTGTGTGGTAGTTTCTAAATTAATTTATGGATATGGACCATAATAATTTCAATAAAAGTCCTTTAGTTTCCAGGTTTTTGGGCCCATAAAGTATGGACATTAAAATTTCTTTAGTGTTTTTTGGTCACTTGTCACAGAACAAGCTGTAAACACAACTTATTATCATCTTTCTAAAGTTTATATGGCTAAAGTGCTAGCAAAAAGTTGCCTATTTACACATCTAGTAAACATTCGGAGTTGTGTTTGTGTCCACTTGTCCACCGTACGCTACCTGCTCAGCACCAATTGGTAGACGAACAAAAATCGGAGACCAGTTGGTGAACATTGTGGAGCATTTAGCGGCTAAAAGAAGCAGATATTTCTCGCTGGAGATGGTGGAGACCAAAAATGGAGCTAAAAGAGTAAATACTGGACCCAAATTGGTTCCTTTTGTATATGTTGGATGTTTAAATCGGCAACCCTGCACAACAAAAGCCACGTAGGTTATAAAACGTCAGTGTTGCAGTTGCTGTTGCAGTGCATTTGCATGTTACAGCAACAATCTTTAAACACACTCCCCAGATTCACAAATTTAAGGTTTTGTTTTATTCACCTTCCTTGACAATCAAAAAGCATTTCAGCTATAACTCACGTCTTTTCTGTTTTCTATTATTCATTTTGTACACAGTTTCAATAATCTCATTTCTGATTGTTTTCAAGAGAATTGGTCTGAAAGGTTTCTTTCATGCTACAAAACCCTACAGTTAAATATCTTTTACATCTATCACTATTATTATTAGTTCCTTGTAGATGTGATTATTTTATCATATTCATATTTTAAACCTTGTGGACTGTATTAGTACAATAGTAATATATTTGCACTATTGGTTTGTAAAGAATGTCAATAGACTCTAAACTTGTTCATAGCATGAATATAGCATGACGTCCCCTCTGTCCTTGAGATAACTGTTATCCTTGTAGTTTTATTAGGTTCATTCATTTATTTGGCATATTCCTGACGCCAGGAATCTTCAAATTCTTAAATGCGTTAGTATATAAGATCCTTGCTTTCTTACATTAATGTATAAATTCCAGTTTTTCTGTTGTATTTTTCCTCTGTGTAATGTACAGATACTGTATGTACACACAATAAAAGCAAAAAATGTGAATTATAATGTAGTTGCATTTTGTTTTTTTTTATGGCATATTGAGGAAGGTGGAAGGTGGAGGAGGTCAAACACTGTGGCACAAATACAGGACCATACTGTAAATACAGAAACTCACTGCTTTCTAAATATAGAAAATAAAGCAAATACACAAATGTGGCACAAGTATAGAAACATGCCTCAAATACAGAAAGCCACTACAAATACAGAAAACACAACCTAATACAAAAATATAGCGTAAATACAGAAATCGCAAGCAATTACTCAAACGATGCCTCGAGTATAGAAACTTGCCTCCAATACAGAAAACGCAACTAAATACAGAAACATACCGTAAATAAAGAAATACACAAATGTGGCACAAATACGGGAATATACCGTAAATACAGAAAAAGTAAGCAAATACACAAATGTGCTTCAAATACACAAACTCACTACAAATACAGAAACATAATATACAGAAATGTTGTCATGTCAAAATACAAAAAACACACGTAACGCTGGACAAAAGCTGCTAGTTGCACATAACAAAACAAAACAAAGTTACAAAATTAGTTTCTAAGGGACACTGTATACTTATGAACATGCCCAGATACACCTGTCAATGGTCTTGGAGTTGACCATGGTGGGTTATTCCAAAAACCCCAACAGTCTGACAGCGCATTATCCCAAAAACAAGCACCCATTTGTCTGAAAATACCAATGTGGTATCACTCCAAAGTGTGTAATACTCACGCCGGTCCATTGTGTCAGATTGACACAGTATAACTGCAGAGACAGAGTATTTTCGGATCAATGGGTGTTTGTTGACGGGATAACAGACTGCCGGACAAATGGGCTTTCAGTCTTTGGAGGTTTGGAGTTGGCACCGCAATGAATGGGGAGCCATCTAAAGCTAATGTTAGTTGCAAGTATCTGCAATAATTTCTGAATTATACAATGTGAATGTTAAATGTAATTGCAATGCCAGTGATGGGATGTTGACGTTGGTAACTCCAACAGCCGTAAATCACGACAAGAACCTGTTTTTTATTTACCTTTACCTTTCATCACGTCTTTAACGTGATGTCAAAATGTGTTTGTTTTTTTATTTCTATTTGTATGCTTGCCTAAGTTGCTGTGAGAGTAGTAGAGTATTAGGAAGAGATCATGCGTGGCTGCAGTTTAAAATATCAAGGTCAAACTGGACAGTGATATCGGACCCTTGGTGGTCATGGTTAATCATGGCTCAACATGAGTGGTCTGTGCTCTTGTAGCTCATGTCGGTGGCCCTCCATTGGTTTGTCAAGGTTTCCTCCTGAACTTATGATTGGCCTTCAGTTTTTTAATCCTACATGAGGGGGTGGAGCCCCCTGTGAGAGAAGAGTGAAAAGCTCTTAAACAGAAGACCTTCACCAAGAAGGCAGAGCAGCTTTTCTACAGGTACTGTACCTTTCTTTTCTTATTTCTCTTGTAGAAATGCACCATTAGCTCATGCATACCTCTCAAAATGTTTATAAAATCATGTGTAGATCCGATTTTAAAGAAGATACAGGCTATATACCATCTTGATTTTGCATGTTTTTGACTTTTAAAGCTAATCTGAGGCGGGTTACCAGAGAGTGCATGCTTCAAAAGTCATAAAGTTCCTAATAGGAATAGTTAGTTGAAGCTAGAGGCAGGATGTGATGATGACTTCAAGGTGATGTACAGCTGAGCAAATACGACAAAGAGTGAGAAAAGATTAACTGTAACAAGATGTATGAATTTAGATTTGCAGTTAAAAATCTCTCCGTGCAGCTTTTTGGTGTGAAAACATACATTTTTTACATCTTACCTAAAGTTTTATTTAAAATATCGTGTCCTCTGGAGAGGACGAAGCTGTTCTTACGTCCTGCATATACTCCCTCAGAGGTAATCGGTGATCCGAGGTCTGCAGTGGGTTTTTGTAGTAATCCGTAAGACCATGTGATCCACAGAGTCAAGTTAGCAGTGGAGGCTTTAGTAAGCCAGAGGACAGAACGCCCTGGATGTCTAAACTTCAGCTTTTCTGTCTCTTGATCTGCTGGTCCATGTTCTTTACCGGCCTTCACCCCGGTTTCCATCCCTCTGTCCTGCTGACTTGGCCTCATGAAGGTCCTGGTCTTGTGACCGAGTTCAGAATGTCACTGCGTTGTCAGCCAGAGATGGTTTGTTTCTTGGCACTGGATCCTGGCAGCACAACTGCCCTCCGGTGATCTATAAATAATGTCGCCACTGACCCAAAGTCTAGTTTCCATTAACCTCCACAGAGTGAGAGGGAAAAGGAGTCAGTGGGGGTAAATCCAGTTGATAAAAAATCCTGTGATTTATCGAGTGAATCCTCAATTATCAGTTTAGTGCAGTGCAGGCGACAGCCATCTTTTCTTTGAACCAGGATTAACAGGATGTCTTCACAGCTTCCCTCTATATTAAGACACTCTCATGGACAGTACCCACCCTCTGTGAAGGACAAGCTAGAACGTGACCCTCCAGTTACAATTTCATTCAACATTTTGACATTATCGAATGCATGTGTTGGATACGTTTGTCCCACTCTTTCCTGTGAGCTTAAGACACCAAGACTTCTTTGGGTACCTGTTCATTAGCAAAGCATTAGTGGACATATGAAACCTGCCGTCCTGTATAGGTGGGAGACTCGTGATAATGCTAAGAGGCTAAGAGCATCTGCCACGTCCCCTTCTACCTTAAGCTCATTACTGTATTAAACAAAAACGTGTGGCGGTGGGTCGTTAAAGCTGCAGGTGTGTCAATCTCTGAACCCGTCGGCTACCGTCTGACGATGACGGATATCCAAGCCAAGACTTTCATCTTGGACAAAGTAGCCGGTTAGCCACTTTGCTCTGCTTAGTTAGCAAAGCTAACTGTGTAAATACAACAATAAATACCAAAAATATAGCACATAACGTCTATGAGTGTAGCAGAGTAAAGGCCCAGTCACACTAGAAAGTAGCTACAATACTGTAGCTGTTACTACCCACTAGCATGCTAGCCATCCAGGAACATGTTACTAATAAATAACAATAGCTTTTTTTTCTGTTTCTCTGAGACATTTATTCCTCTCTGTTATGTTCTCACAGGATTGTACATAACTTTTATTCAATAAAGAGTTATTTCAGAGGGAGAAAGAAGCGCTCCCAGTTAGCAAGCTAGTTAGCTTGGTTGCTAACTAGAAAATAGCCTCACATTTACAGCAATGTTTTATTAATGTTCCACTGTTAAATTAAATAAACCAACAAATAACTACCATAGAAACCACATACCAACTGCATAAACCAATCCTCTTTTATGGAGCAGTTATTAAAGCAGCTAATGGGTTCCGTTAGCTAATTTTGGACTTTCCGATTCGCTGTTATTTAAAATGCATTTTTAATCACCGACTTCAAGAGAGATTGGTCAGTTTAACAGGTCAAAGTTAAAAAGGTGAACTTGACATGAGAAATTCACTTCATTCCAAAAGTCCGAGGTGGCCAACATGGAGCCATCATGGCAAGTAAATCCATTGATTTTGTCATGTGCTTGGGGCGACCGGCCATAATAGTGAGAAGTGTTTGAATGGCAGCACAGTAATAAAATATGTATTAACCTGTATTTATATGACTGGATGAATTGGCTAATAGCTACACAGGTATGAATGTGAAGAACTTTAACAAAGTTAGCGTTGAGTACAACAAATATCTATTCTGTAAGTCTAAGTAAGTCTTTTTTCTTATTTTCCTCTCCAGCTCTTTTGCTTCTGATGAACATTTTCCAAACTACCAGAAAGATGGCAAGCTCTTTCACGCGCCTGATCTCTGGCCGCAACACGGCTGTCCTGTTGGCCGGCTTGGGCGCTGGAACGATGGCGACCGGCTTCTTGTTGAGCGAAAACAACTCTCTGGTTGCTGACGTGAAGAAGAAGCTCTATCCTCCCAGGTAAGAAGACATCAACGCCGCACAGATACAGCATGAGGCAAACTGATTTCATGAATACTAAAGATGGAGATGTGGAATGCACAGGGTGTATTGTGAGTGCGGTGGATGCAGGATGACCTTGATGAGTCAGTGGAGCTCTATAATTACCCGCCCTAACAACACGGAAACTGACTACGTGCTTCACACTGGCTTGCACATTTCAGACGGATGACTCATGACTGCTTTGCGCTTCCACAACAGAAACAACTGGAAGGTGACATCAGTGGAGTCAGTTCATAAAGTTTAAAAGTCTCCTACGGCGTCAAACGAACACGCTTTGAGGATCAGTCGTGACCGTGTACGCTCGCCTTAGTGAACATCTGAGAGTATGAAAGAGCATGGGAGGTCAACGGCAGCCACTTTGGCACCATCCGGCGGTATTACTGACACTCTCGGGTTTCATCGACGTTACCTTTGACTCACTCTCCCTCTCACACACACTTTACTCTCAAAGAGTAGTGACCAGTGACTGTGGATGTGTGCCAAGTAAGCCAAAAATCAAGTTTATTAAAGTCTAAAAACCAGAAACACTCCAAAGCAGAGCTGTAAAGACTAAAAGTCAGCGTGAAACAGAAAGCAGAGTGCTGTTTGCTTCTTAATTTTTACATGTTTCAGATATGGAGGGACTTGTTGCAAATATTTGGCAAATATTTAGCATCCCTTTAAACAAACAGAACCTCTGAGACCAGCGGTGGCCAGTCTGGCAGGGAGTACAGTAGCCTACTGATGTGGTTTTCTTGCCGGGTTTGGCTCTTGGCACCCTAACGTCATTTCCGTTAGCTACCCCAAATCACCTCGGTAGTGTAACGTTATTCTCTGCAGCAAATATATTGTGTATAAAATCTGATCCAGTTTCACCAAAATCACTGAATGAAGTTCTAAAGTTGTGCTTTTGTACAGTAATCAGCAAGGCCCGGCTCAAAAATGACTGTAGCAGCCCTCACAATCACTCCTAGACTGGATCAAACAGGAAGCACTCCACTCCAGCTGCGTCCAAAGAGCGTCCAAAGTGTTTCATTGGATGTAAAATTAGTACACGCCATACCCCGAGTGCAGGATGACATCATCAACAACTTTTTATGGTTTATCAAGAAATGACAAACTCTAAAATACCATGAAGAATACCTGAAAATACTGAAAACGTGACTTTGTGCCAGTGTTGGTCCAGATACTTGAGTATAGGTAACTATAGGTGATCACTGTCACCACTAGTTGGCAGTGCAAATATGCTTTCCACTTCTTCCTCTCCTGCAGCTCCGACTTTCCTGACCTGAGGAAACACAACAACTGCATGGCCACGGCTCTGACTCCAGCCATTTATGCCAGACTGAGGGACAAGCTCACCCCCAACAACTGGACCCTGGACCAGTGCATCCAAACTGGAGTCGATAACCCCGGACACCCTTTCATCAAGACGGTGGGCTGCGTGGCTGGTGATGAGGAGAGCTACGAGGTAAGAGAGGTCAAAGGTTAAAGTTGTGCTCTTCACTTTTACAGTTTCAGTTGTATTTACGAATTAAAATATCTCTGAAAAGTGTCCAAACTCGAGATATAAAATGTTGATATGTCGTTCAGAGCGATGACCTCAAGTTTTTGGGGTTGTTTGCAGCCTGAATGGGAAACCAAAAGACAAGACTTGATTGATTTAAAGCCCATTAATCTTCTTTGTGTGTTTTTGGGCAATGTTTAAAGCAACATTACGTAGAAATCGGCATTTCATTGTCTGCTCGTCCAGCTCCGGTTCTGGCACGACACCTGGCTCCACTCCCCCATCAACATCCTTGAAAACACCTTTCCTTTTTTCACTTTGTCTGATGTTCCCTCCAGGTGTTTGCCGACCTCTTTGACCCCATCATCAAAGACAGGCACAACGGCTATGACCCCAGAACCATGATACACCCGACTGACCTGGATGCCTCCAAGGTGTTTACCTACCTCATGCAACATCCCTCCATCCACCTGCTGTCCCTACATATATATGGCTATATTTTTCCTGCTTGTCCTCCAGATAACCAACGGCATATTTGACGATAAGTACGTTCTGTCGTCCCGTGTCCGGACTGGACGCAGTATCCGCGGGCTGAGCCTCCCACCGGCCTGTTCGAGGGCTGAGCGTCGTGAGGTGGAGCGGGTGGTGGTAACGGCCCTGGCCGGCCTGGAAGGAGACCTGGCCGGACGCTACTACAGCCTGGGAGATATGACGGAGAAGGAGCAGCAGCAGCTGATTGATGTGAGATTCATTTTGTCTCATATGTAGAAACAAAGGATGTTATTTTACTTCTTGAATAGTTTAATTTTAGGATTTTATCATTGACTGTAAAAAACATGGATGCAGTAGAGTGCGGTGGCTCCGGCTGCCGTCATCTTGGCAGATGAAAAATTTGCAAAGATTGTCTTTCCATCCAAATTTTGGAAGTCCTGGAAATGACAGAAAGACGTCCCTTGAAGCAGTAACAGCATTGTTTAGTAGTAGGTTTATAGTAAACTTTACAAATATGCAGTCAGTCTAAACATTAGAGTTATTTCAGCTCAATTTTCTAACAGAAAACATTAATTACAAACATAGAAAGGGTTTGGAAGTTGTATTATGGGAACTGTAGGATCTATGCTAAGGAAGGTACATATGATACAAGCCAGCCAGTTCAAATATACATAAATATACATGACGTTGTTCAACACATTGGTAACACATTGGACCTTCCTGTTGTGATTATTCCATGCTGCGTCACGTAAGGATCACTTCCTGTTTGACAAGCCCGTGTCTCCATTACTCACCTCGGCCTTCATGGCCCGGGACTGGCCTGATTCAGGGGATCTGGTAAGGCCGACACAGTTTAGGTCAAATCCCAGATATCCTAGAGTCCTCCCTAAACTTTTCCTCTCTCCTCTCCACCAAAATAAAATACAGGGGTTTCCTCTCTAATGATCAAAGCTGAAGACATCCTTCTTCTCCTCTTTAACATCCTCCTATCTGTGTTTTCTACCTGCCTCCACCTCCCTTCGCCCCATCCCACCTTTTAGGACCACTTCTTGTTTGATAAGCCTGTTTCTCCCTTGTTGACATGCGCCTTTATGGCCAGAGACTGGCCAGACGCCAGAGGCATCTGGTAGGGTCTTATTCAGCTCTCTTTGCATGTCTGCTGTGTGAACATTTAGACTCTTAACTTCCACATCCTGCTCCATGGTCAGCGATGTGTTTAATATTTAACATCCTGTGAAGCTCGATAGAAGAATCTGTCTTTGACGCATGCTGGTGGAACAAAACGCCAACAGGAAATAGTTTCTGTGTTTCCTTTGGTGTGTTTTTTGTCCGTTATAAATGCATGAGTCTCACATGAATATCAAAGTATCTATAAAAATCAGGTCCTTTATGAACATGAGTCATCTCTGCTAATGAAAGGAATGTTTTTCATCTGGAGAGCTCTCTTATTTAGTTGCTTCAGCTGGTTCTCCTCAGGCACAACAATGAGAAGACCTTCCTGATCTGGGTGAATGAGGAGGACCACACCAGAGTCATCTCCATGGAGAAGGGAGGCAACATGAAGAGAGTGTTCGAGAGGTTCTGCAAAGGACTCAAACAGGTACAGTGAAATGAGCACACACTTTAGACTTTAGACATTCGTGGTCCCCAGAGGATGAACCCTAAGGCCTTTGGAGATCCACTTTTTTCTTCCAAGGTTCAACTTTGAGGTGACCCCTAAACCACGACCCTTAAGTGTACCCACATGTTCGTGCACACACTGTAGTTTTGTCTGTTCTTATGTTGTGACGTCCAATAGGTGGAGCACCTGATCCAGGAGAGAGGCTGGGAATTCATGTGGAATGAGCGTCTGGGCTACATCCTCACATGTCCCTCCAACCTGGGCACCGGCCTCAGGGCCGGCGTGCACGTACGCCTGCCAAAACTCAGCAAGGTAACACACACACACACCGCACACACACATTAAAATCACTCTATGACAGGTACAACTCAACAGAAAACATCCTTTGTTGTCCAAAAACTGAGTGTCAAGTTTATTTATTACCATGAACACACACACATTATGACTCAGTGACACCACACCGTCCTGCTGCCACAATTACTCACTAGAGCATCAAATGTGGATTAATCCACCGCTTAAAATAGTCCCTAACAAATGCTCCATTTAGTCTGTTTGAGTAATGTTTGATGAAAACTACAGCGCTACCAGCTGCTTTAGGAGGTTACTGAGCGTTTAAAAAATATAAAATATATACGTATATATTGTTGCTGTCCGATGAAAACATCTTTCAACTAACGTTTGCAAGGTCAAGAATGAACTTTAAATCGCAGCGTTTACAGGATGCAATCGTGACTATAAACTAATATGTATTAAAATTCAGATATTCACTTTTACACATGCTGTTTGAGATGAGATATTCACTGTGGTGTTTGAAATCACTCCGTAGGACCCACGTTTCTCCAAAATCCTCGATAACCTGCGGCTGCAGAAAAGAGGCACAGGAGGCGTCGACACTGCTGCTACCGGAGACACCTTCGACATTTCCAACAACGACCGTCTGGGCAAATCTGAGGTGAAATGTTTTTTTTTTTACAGTCTGTAACTTAAAGGGATAGTTTGAGTTATTTGAAGTGAGGTTGTAGACAAAGCGTTTACTCTCTTCAAATCCTCCAGACTTCATTGACAAAAACTGTTATTTTACCTCGCAGAACATGAGAGTCGCTTGTCCACCGCTGCCTCGATTGGTTCGTTTTCAGTGCGGTGAATCACCGCAGGGTTGGTTTATTTGTGCTACCGCTATGAAACAATCAGAAAATATCTTATTTCGCCGACTCACCGGCTTTCTCGATGCCAGCTCTCCCTCACTCTCATTCACTGTCTGTGTTGCTCAACCACGGTGGATTATTGTGTGACTTTTACACTTAAATTCGGATACAAACTAATGTTAGTTGCTGCAGATTGAGGCAGCGATAGACCAGCGATGCGGTCTGTGAGGTAAAATTACGTTTTTTTGTCAATAAAGTCTTGTATAGCAGCTTCAGTTTGCCGTTGGAGAGGGCTGCCAGAGTGCTGAAAATACTCTAAATATAATGTACACTTAGACTGATATTGATTCTTTTAGCTTGGCTGTTCTTTATGTGTTTTGTTGCTGTCCCCGTCCACTACAGTACACTGCTTCCTCATGCAACCCCACTTCAAATATCCCAGACTATCCCTTTAATTGAATCATTTCAGCTTTTACCATCTCAGAGCCTCTGTTTGGTTGCACAGATTGAACTCTGGTGTGGTATTTTTTAGGTGGAGCTGGTCCAGCTGTTGGTCGACGGAGTCAACTACCTGATTGAGTGCGAGAAGAAGCTGGAGAAGGGACAGGAAATCAAGGTCCCAACTCCCATCAGCCAGTTTAAGAAGTAAAAGCTGGAAGCTCGCCATCACGCCGTCGGTTGTTAGCAGGAGGTTGACTCTCTGCTCGGTGCTGCCTCGCCGACTGAGCCCGTGGAAGAACCTCAGATCGACGTCTGTCCACCGCCACAGAGGAGTTTATTCTTTATTCCTCCGGCAAAGATTGCAAATCTTTTAGGGTAACCTAATCTTAGACATGAACTGCATTTAGGGGGGAATTCTACCTCAAGTTAAGGTCTTCACTGTAACCCCGACTTCAATAAAGCCAACACTATTAAACGCTTTGACTGCTGTTGTTGACTTATCGATGAAAAATCATCATCTAAAATGGGCAAATGACGCCTGGTTGCTCAAACAAGCCACCTGTAACAACACCCACCTGTCAGTCAAAGCGTCCACGCTCTTAATCCTGCATAACTTTAAGCCTTAATATAATCTGAACAGGTGAGTTGTATATAAATTCACCCTCAGTACAGTTGTCATGAACGGGGAAATTAGCTATAGAGACCAAAACTGTTTTTTGTACCAGGCTGTAAACATGTTTATTTCTGCTGTGAAGTTGGACATTTGAACATGGGGACTTACGGAGACTCAAGTGGAAGTTTGAGGAACCGCAGTTTTTGGCTTCACTTCACAGCTTTTTGTTTGAGAAAGACTAATTTAGTCTATCGAAACAATAAATCAACAACTATTTTGATAATTGATATGTCATCTTTATATGGCAGCCCAGAAGGGACAAACTAAACACCGGTTCCAGAGAGTATCTTTCGTGTTTTTCACAGCACAGAGTAGTTTTTCCTGATGCAGCCAAGCAGAAACCTCTGTGGCTGCGAAGTGAAGTGAAGCCAAAAACTGCAGCTGATTTTTTGATTAACTCGTGAATATTTAATAAACACAAGAAAACGGGTTTGATTAAGCATCCATAGCAAATCTTTATTCATTAACAACCGTCTGTCCTCCACCTGCAGCTGGATGTATTTCCTTTACATGTGTCACGGCCGTAGAATGTGCTGGTGTGCTACGATTCGTCAGCTATAATCGGAATAATGTGATTTATTAAATGAAGAGAAGCCAATTCAACCATTCGGACAGGCCGCAGGGTGGAAGTGCTTTAAACCAGTAAGTGCTCTGTGTGTGGCTTAGTATGAAAAATATCATCAGCTTGTTCTCTCATTTGTTTTTAATGCTGAGTGCTTGAATGTGACAGAGGAGATAACTTAGCTGAATTTTAAGAAAAAGAAAGGAAGTGCGTGTAGATTCATGTCAATATAACGCTTACTGACACTCTAGGTACTGTCCCGGGAGGCTTGATAGAGATGGAAGTAGTTTAATCAGAAGAGACCTTCCCCTCCCCACAAACATCTCAAGAATACAAAAACATCTGAAAAGGACACGTGAATGTTGTTTGCATTTTCATAAATTTCTGTGTTTACATGTGGAGCTCTGCGTTAGTAACAAACTTTTTTAAAATTTTGTCCTGCAACAGGTGATTTCACGAAGTACAGTGTATCTTAAAGGAGAGGGGGGGGGAGGGAGAGCAGAAAGGAAACTGACAGCACTGCTGGATGCTGTGAACTTTTCTGAAAATAAAAGATTTAAAAAAAAAAACAATAATTTGTAAACAGGTCTGAGTAAGCTAAATGATTATTCTGAGAAAACATTCAACATTTTAATTAAGCAGAACAGCACTTTTTTTTTTTTTAATTTTATATTTATTTTTACTTTCCAGGATGCCACCTCTGATAATTTTCTCTTTTTTTTTCTAAAAAGAAATCAGTAGAAAGTCAAAACAACCAAAAAAAAAAAAGAAGAAGAAGAAGGTGACACCTAGAGGCCAGAGCCTGCATATTCACCCCCAAAAAAGTCCTGTTTTTTTTTTTTGATTTTTTTGTTTTTTTGGCAAAGTGGAAACAGAAACACAAGCCTCTATGGAGGAGTGAGGTTTTTTTGGAGAGTGCTAAAACGATGCAGGAACGCGAGAACAGGAGGGCATCTCTGTGTAGTTTTGGGGATAAGAACAGAGAGTCATGGTAAGAAATAAAATAAAAAAAGAACAAAAAAATAGGAGGCCAACAAAGAAGAAGTGTCAGTGTCGTCAGTCAACGGGTCGCTTTTCACTGTGTTTCTTTGTAAACTCCTCGGCGTTCTTCATGAATTTCACGCGATCTTTACTGTATTCCTCCGCCAGGTCGGCCCTCAGCGGATGCTCCGGCTGAGGGAAGGTCACCAGATGGATGAGGCTCTCGATCACTGGAGGAGAGAGGAGACGAGAATATTTATTTTACATTTAAGCTGACAGGTTGATATATTTGTCATGTCCAGTAGTTGGTAGTGTTTTCAGGAGGAGGTTTGTGAAGGTAGAGAGGGACTTTCCACCAACGGAAAAGTTTGGATTGCCCTGTACGGGTGGCAGAGCCAGGTGTCGTTCACTGGAGGAGGTAACGTGTCCGTATGAGGACGTTCAAGAACTGGAGACTGCTTTGTAGTCAGCGTTAGAGATTTTGAATTTAACGTGGGCTGCTACAGGTAGTGGAGCTCGATGAGCAGAGGGTAACGTGCAACCTTTTGGGTTGATTGAAGAGCAGGTGGATCATCTGAAAGGGTTTCACTGTGCATGCCGGGAGGCCCGTCAGGAGGGCCTTATAGAGACAGCCTGTATCAGGATGTTGGGTAGTATGTTGAGTCAGGTACGACCGGGCAACCGTGCATGTTGAAGTGTCCTTGGGGCAAATACTGAACCCCAAATTGCTCCTGAAGGCTGCACGGTGTGTGAATGAAACTAAAACCGATGAGCAGTCGGGATCTTGCATGGAAGCCAATGCCAACAATGTGTGACGGGTTAGCTGAACATGCCAACAGTTACAGTTTGAACGCTTTCACTTTCATTTGCTCTGTAGTTTTGGTTTTGAAGAGGCTAAATCCAATAACCTCCAAACACTTTCTTACCACAGCTCCATGCACACCACTTCAACAGGGCGGACATCCTGTGCCTTGTTCTGGCTGTGTAGCAGTTTAGCGTGAATGAATGAAGGATTATAACTCTAAGATGAATGAGTTTCTTCATAAACAAAAGGCCACAGGCTGCCTCACCTTGTTCGGTTCTTGTGGCTGGCTTCCAGTTCTCGACGCTGATGATGGGCAGGCAGACCTGGCCCTTCTCATCGATGTTGGGGTGGTAGATTTTTGTCTTGAAGGTGACCTTCGGTGGTTTGAACGGATACTCCGCCGGGAAGTTGAGCTCGATCCGAAATGCCCCTTTGTCATACGGAGGACAGTCCTGGGAGAAAACAGAAGAGAGAGTTTGTTCAGCAGCTGTCCTGTCGATAAAAGTTTTTTATTATCATGTAGTGACATTATTTTAATACTCACGGGAACAATCAGCCCCTGCCAGCTCAAAATATTCGATTCATCCACCTGAACGTTGTGGAAATTTTTCACCCCACAGTTGCGGATTTCTTCAAGCTCCTGAAACAAAATGGATGAAATGAATGATGATCACGGACTCACAGAGGACATGTCATAAAGTCATGCAACAATTCATCACCATTTTTACGATAGTGATGTGACGAATAGTCGCGTGGCCGACAGAAACAAGGCAGCAAAGCCCGGCACAGAAAACGTCTGAATATCCTGAACTGTACAAGTTTACGTTTGTGTCGTGACCGCGGGAGGACGGCGCCGACTTGGAAACACGTCTCAAACAAAGTGTCAGGTGTGTTTTATCAGGTAGCTTGTAGGTTTACAATGTGTTCCTCCTCAACAGCTCCTTCAATGTTGTGTTTAGTGCTGGATCAATGAAAAAAAATGACATAATAATAATTATGTCATAATGATAAACTTGTCATGCTTCCTCTTGACGTGACCACATCACAGAAATAAACAGACGGTCAGTCTGAAGTCAAAGTGGAGCCGGTTAGGTCAACAATAAACAATATTTTCATCAGGTTTGTGAGTCGATATCTTCAGGCACATAATAAAAATGTGTTCTTTAAAAGGAAACGTCGCTGTTTTTGGTCCGTCCTGCACGCGACTTCAAACTCCACGGGAGCGTTTCAGAAGTTTACCTGCTCAGATTTGGTCATTTTTCTGGTTTATGTGCTTCTACATGTGTAAATATGCTACGTAGTTCATTTGCTTTTTTCCCTGTCTCATGAAATAAAACACGAAAATACCAAAATATTTGCAATTGAGACAATTTTCTGGGAGAAACATTATACAGGGGGTCATTTTAAAAGGCAACAAAAACACAATTCTCATTTTTAGGGGATTTTACACTAATAGAAACATAATTATGAATATTATGTTAAATTCCTGCCCGATAGACACTCCTAAATCTCACACGCTGGACCTTTAATCTAGAGGGTAACTGTTGAATTTGAGTTTGTGCCACTTCCTAATGTGAGCTGTAAATCAGCTGCAGACTGTTCTACTTCCTTGCTGTCTACCTGAGCTGTAAAAACAAAAAAACAGGCTGATCAAAGGGGAATTCATGAAGTGCTGACATTATCATCACTATCGCGATCACATGGGGGAATTCAGACAATCCAACAAATCAAAACCAATAATGGTGTGTCATAACGAAAGTGTAAGTATGAGCCCTGAAAAAGTAACTCACACTCCATTACAGCTCATTAAAACACACATATCGCCGACATTACAGGCTGTAGTTTGACGTCTTGGGTCATATCGTGATTATTCACGGCGCGATAGCTGCGATAGCCGAGGCCTGACGTCACGTCCCAACCCCAAAGTCTCCATGTTTTCGGTGCCTTCAGACGGTGACAGCGCGTAAAACAAGCCGCTAAACCACCGTCCCTCCCTACCGTGTGAAGCCGGTGAACATGTCGTACGACTTGACACGAGCCACCCGTTAGTTTTCGGTTAAACAAAGTGCTGAGTCACGACCCGGTGCCGTCTCAAACTGAACTAACTAGTTACACCTCTCTCAGTCAGCCGCCGTGTGTCGGACGTCATTATCCTTTCATTTTTGTCGGGCTAACACTTTAACGGTCACGTTTTTCGGTTAGTCGACGGCTCCGTAGCTACACACACGGACCCGACACAAGTCGCTCGAGCCCCCGTTAAAGTGTCGCACGGTTCGATAATTCAGATTTATTTGTTTTTACCTTGTTTAGTCTCCTGCGCAAAGCCATTGTGGTACCGATTTTCTGTCTTCTTCGTCTTCTTCCTGTTTCTGTCCGTTGCTCCTCGACTTCTTTGGAGTCTTTCGGAGGAAGGGAGGAGGAGAGAGGAGGTTTAGGTGGTTGTTACCGGGCAACCGGGTGTGTTAGCGCGGCCTACCGGCCCGGAGGAGCAACAGCTGAATGAATACATTAAATCAGGGGTCCGTGACCCCTAGGGGGTCCGCAAAGGAACTCACATAAGGTCCAACAATGTTTGTCATAATAATTGACAATTTTCACTAAAATAATTAAGAGAATAAAAAATATAACAAAATGATACTGAGTAAACTGCGAGCAATAATATGCAATAATAATAAATGGTATATATAAATAAATATACAGTTTTACTATTTTTCCTGAAGGACAGATAGCTTTACTTGTTGCTTAACTACTAACTGTTGTTTACGGTAGCTGCCGTTAGCTATGCTGCTAAACCGTTGCCTATTGGCATGGGCTCCGGGTTGCCTTGTAATGAATAAATAAATGGGGCAATACCAATATAAATACATTTTAATATTTACGTATTTTCCTGATGAACAGATAGCTTCACTGTATCATTTACATTGCAATCCCACATAACAAGCCACGATGAAGACATTAATCATGGCAGGCAGGGTAGATTATGACATGATCTGTGTTTAACACTTGTTAGATTGTATAATTAATGATTTGATCCTGGCATCTCTCTCTCTCCCATCAAAGTTCCCATGAATGTACCAAATTCATTGAGATTATATATGCATGTCGAGTTGCTTTCATTTGGTCCAGCTGGTATAATATGCACATACATGAAATTAACAAAATAAAACAGGTATCCAATGCACAGTAGATAGTGAAGCTGAGCACAGGACAGGTTGCCACCATGTGGTAGTAAACTGTTACTGTACAGGACAAGAACAGACACAGTTCAGACGTATCGGGATAATATGGAAGGATAATTTAATTTGACTCCTTTCAAAGATACTCTGCTGTCAATGCATGAAAAGCTCTTTCTGGGCTGTAAGTGAACAGATATTGTATGAGATGTTTTGCAGAGCTATTGTACTGGATTGCATTTGATTAGCAGCTATTCGTGTGTTGAGGCGTCGACACAGTTTCACTAATAGACACTGAAAGTCATTAGTGACTTATTTTTGTCTGTTTGTTAAAGAGAAGAGAGTCAGTTTGAATAAAGGGGTCCTAATGGAGCTGCGTGAAATGAGGTAATTCAAAATAAAAGAGAAGAAGAAGATGTCGGACTTCATCTTCATGAGAAAAACAAGCTCATTTATTTATTATTCTTTAGAGGGAAACCCTCGCAAACATGGGAGAGAACATGCAAACAGACAGACAGATACAGCCCCAATTGGGGTTCAAACCCAGGACCTTCTTAGGCCTCAGGACCTTCGAGACATTGCATTGAGAAGGGAGTTGGTTGGAGGATGAACAGCTCACACGTTTTGACAGAGAACGCTGCAAGGAAACAATGAGAAAGCAGTCAAACTTGAAACACAAGTGGAATACGTGCGTGCTCTGGGGGAAAAGGAAAAGCACAGTCATGACTAAAAGGTAATGTGAAACTCAGTGGAGCTGTGGTGAGAAGTCAGGCACTCTAACAGTCAGAGGGAAATCTTTGCACTTAGCAGGATTAGATGATTACACGTCTGATATGTGAATCTACAAACAGCCTTTCTCAAGCTGAATCACTTTATTACAACTTTAGAACTGCTGACTCAGACACTGTAGGTGTGATTTGGTTTGAAGCAGGTAGAGAAAACATGTTATTAGCAGATAGAAAGTAAACTTAAAGGGATGAGCCACAAGTGTGCTTGTAAAAACACTCTGGGGGCAGCCCGGCTAACAAACTGAGCTAACATGAGCTAACAGCAGCTACAGTTTACTTCACTGTCCATCAGGAAACTCTGTAAATCACAGTTGAGTTGAGGCGGAGCAGCCGGAGGACATCAGAGGAAAACCAGAAAACATTTTCTCCATAAAATATGATCCAGTTTCACCAAAATCAGTGAAATAGTTGGTGGTGTGTGACTTAGTGCCGTAAAGCGTTACGTACTTCTCAAAGTTACATAGTGTGAGATCAGACGTACAAATGACAGAGACACCATTCACCTGATCACAGGTCAGAGTTAAAATCAGAGATAAAAAAATTACACACACTGATTTAACATCACTGTAAAGTCAGTCAGCGGTTAATATATACGTGAAGACTGTAACGTGTAATTTTCTGTAGTATGTGAAAGTACAGTGTGGTTCGACCAAAATTGAGAAGTGAAATACTTTTCGCTCATTTTTCAAAGGAAACAAACGGCCTCCAGGTGCTTCAGTTACAGAGATGCAACAGAAGTGAAACTGTGAAAAATCCCAGAGAGTTTCAGTTCAGTCAAAACATAATTCGATTCGAGCAAAGAGACGATTTCCCCCCATGAGCTGGTGTCACCGACATTTAACAATATCAAGAGAAATGAAACTTTATTAATGGTATAAATAACAGGACAAAAATTATAAAAGTCTATATATTTACTTTAATATTATACCAATATAAGTAAAAATATTCTTTACATTATGTACTAATATTTTATATTGATATTATTTTTGTTATTTTGAATATTGCAAATTGAAATGTATGAATGTATGACCACTTGGGGCTTCTGTACTTTTGCACACTATCTGGTGAATACTTTCCACATTCGTGCACAAAACTGTGCATCTCATTTCTATTTAAAAATAAACATATTGTAGATATATTTATACCTTCTAGTACTTGATTTTTTTATCTTCGTTATATAAGTCAGTACATCAAAACTACACTTAAGCACAGTATAAATGTATACACATGTATAAATGTTAGTGTATTCATTTCACTTTGTTCATACTGTATTTGCTAACATATTTATATATATTTGGACTGTTGTTATTATTTATGTATCCCACATAACTGTTTTGCACTTATGTTTAGATGCTAAACTGGGTATATTAGTTAAAACTACAAACTTATGAAGAAAATACATAATTTTTAATGCATGTACATCAAAGTAACATGCCAAAGAGAAGTCACACGCTGTAATATGAGTGTAAATATGAATTAAAGAGGTTAATCACCATCATTTATCTCATCTATAAT
Organism: Miichthys miiuy; assembly: GCA_036365135.1. Classification (NCBI taxonomy): domain Eukaryota; kingdom Metazoa; phylum Chordata; class Actinopteri; family Sciaenidae; genus Miichthys; species Miichthys miiuy. The sequence continues at coordinate 20,788,261 of CM071619.1, read as the reverse complement.
AATAATAATATGAGTGAAGCAGAGGTTACATGGCAGGCTGACATCCACACGCTGAGGCTGAGCAGCAGCTCCTGTGACCTCCCGACAGTCTGTTTCAAGATGGCGGCGGCTCTGAGTGGAGAATTCACACATCTCCAATAAAAACTAATCCAACAAGCTAGCAGCTCGAGCCCGAGCAACTTTAAAACAGTGCTTTGTCAGAGGATGAGACGACGATACAGACGACTCAAAACTCAAGAGATGAGATTAACTGTCGGGCACGACGTCGGAGTTATGGAATAAAAAAACAGTTGCTGGTAAGGAATCCCAAGAAACAAACCAGGTTAACCCAGCTAGCTACGTTAGCCGGTGTTACGGTTCAACGGGTGACCGTGTTAACTAGTGACCGCCGTAGTTATGACAGCCACGGTTACTGTTATAGATTATTTGCAGTCATGACAGATGCTGAAAAACACCAAGACACGCAGCTGTGCTAAATTAACGTCTCTTTGTTTAGTTAGTTCGTTTCTTCAATTAACAGACGCATCGGGCCGTTGGTCGCCAGTTAACGAGGTCGCGCGTTGAACCGTAACACCGGGAGCTAACGCGTTCAACACTAACTAACAGGCTAACTGTAGCTACACCTGCCGACAAACAACAGGCTGTTTATGGACGACGGTGATTAACAGTTGGTTACAGGTAGTAACCTTCTTTAACTAGCAGTCAGAGCTAAGTGTGAAGTGTGTTTGTTGTGCTGAACTGTTGGTCGCTAATGTTAACCTGCTAACGTCAGCGATCTGGTATCTGCTATGTGGGTTAGTTAGCCTAGTTTGCTCATTTTAACCGGTAACCTTCATGTTGGCGTTGAAAAATGTGACTCAAGCTGCGTTAATGTCGTAGGTGGATTCATGTTGAGTGTGACATTAAGCCTGTTTGGGGAGAAAACGGTTAAATCATGTTAATAATGTACAGCTTTTATGGTTGCTATAGGTGTTACAACGGTTGTGGTGACCCTCAGATTGAGTGACCTGATCTGCAACTGGCTGGTATTTGTATTTATCAAGTACTGTCAGGTACAGTTGTGATTTACTTGTGACCTGAGGCGGCTGAATGAAGCCTGGTTGCTCGAATAAGCCACCTGTAACAGCACCCACCTGTCAATCAAAGCGTCCACGCTCTTAATCCTGCATAACTTTAAGCCTTAATATAATCTGAACAGGTGAGTTGTATATAAATTCACCCTCAGTACAGTTGTCATGAACGGGGAAATTAGCTACAGAGACCAAAACTGTTTTTTGTACCAGGCTGTAAACATGTTTTAACATGGGGACTTATGGAGACTGACTCACTTCTGGAGCCAGCCTCAAGTGGACGTTTGAGGAACTGCAGTCTTAGGCTTCACTTCACAGCCTACGGAGGCTGCTGCTTTATCGCATCAGGAAAAACTACGTTGTTGAAATAAACATGTTTACCCCGCCCGCAACCAGCCGTCGTTCGGCCTCACCTCGGCTCCACCGATGACCACCACATCTTCGCCAGGATCTGCCTAGATGGTGGCAGTCAGCACCACAGATTTTTAAAGCTTAAAAACGGCGTTTCATTTACAGAGATTCAACAATTCCCATCATGAGCAAGAACTCGGTGACAGTGGCGAGGAAAAACTTGGCTTGAGTAGTTAGTCGTCTTTCCATAGTTTGCCAGGGCTGCTATGGTTTGTCACTGTTTCCCAAAGCTCAAGCTGACGTCCTCAAATGTCTCGTTTTGTCCACGGCACCAAATATATCCAGTGTACTGTCATAGCCTCCTGAGACCCGAGCTTTTGAGCGAATTAAAGTGTTATGGTGCAGGGAAGCCAAACTCTAATGTCCCCATATGAGGACGCGGGGTCGCAGGAGGACATAGGACCAAAGAAAGCTGAAAATATTCAGATTAGAGGAGCAGAAATCAGAAAAACTGGACACTTTTACTTCAAAACTGACTCAAAGCTGTTAATAGAAGGTCTGTAAATCTTATTTTTGTACGTCTAATGTGCAATCAGTGCAGCGACTTTATAATCTGAAGCTCTGAAAGTTTAGTTCCTTTTTTCAGAGCTCACAATAAAATAGTCTTACAGTTGACAACTAATCGACTTATCGTTAAAACTACACAGCTTCCCAAGAACGACACAGTCACCTGACCTCAGCTGATGGTGGTGTAACCTCTTGTAAAAAGTTATAAATAATCAGTTCATGATTCGTACTTTCCAAATCCACTAAAGTGTGTAATCTGATTGATGATTTACCGTCAGACGTGCACTTCCTCATTCACGTCCATATTTAGCCTCCAAAGCAAACCAGTCAGCTGTGTGACACAACAACAGCACAACAAAGAGAGCCTCAGAGGGGAGGAGGAAGGAGGAGGAAGGAGGAAGGAGGAAAGGAGTTGTTTGCTTCACTTTTAGTAACACACTTTGACTGCTCCTTCTGCAGCCTGCCACCTCGTTACTAACACTAACACCGGTCGATTTCTGCACACGATCGGCACGAGTAAGAACGGTCGAATCACTTCAGAAGTCGGCTGACGTACGCCAGCTTTTGATTTCTCGCGGCGGGATGTAAGTAAACTACCAAAAAAAAACTACCAGATGTTGTCTTTGGCCTCACGTCTGCTGTGTGAAATACGCTTCTTTTCTTTATTTAGGTGTTCCAGGATTTTAAGGATATATTTGTTGCTCCTCGACTTTTTTTCGTCCAAGTTGACCCATTATAATCCACAGTTTTCTGTCACATTCAGGGTTGTGTCGGCGTTCAGTTTTAAAGCCGTCTCAAAGAGCTTAAACTCCCGGGTTTACCTCCGTGATGTGTGTTACCGTCGGAGCGACAACCATCTGCTCCTCCGGAGACCTGAAGCACCGCGGGTGTTGTTGTGTTTGCGCTGTGTGTGTGTGTGTGATTGTAGGCATCAGGGAGCACCGCATGAGTCAGCCGTGAAGGTATCATCTCCCACATGTTCCTCGTGTTGTCGCACAGATGTTAAGATGAACACTTTTTGAGACTGTCGTGTTGTTTTTCTTTCGTCAGGTGTCCGATATGAATATTTACCACCGGCTGACGGTTCTTTCCGTTCGTAGTTTGTTGAACCAAAAGAGCTGCGAGACATCTAAAACTAGTTATTATTTACAGGGTGACGTCTGATAAACTTAAATAATAAACAAATGTGTCAGCGTATGTAGAGTACACGACTTGCTCTGACAGAACAGAGTCCATCTTTAAGGACACTGACAGCAGCTGGAACACAGTTAATTGTCTAACTGAACTGAAAAAGGTAAACGATCACGTACACGATATGTTTATTGATTGATCGTGTGCACAGTATCCACAGCTGTATATTGTGACGTGACGTTGGGCCGGTCCGCCTTGTTGTCCCTTTAAAAAAGTTCTGCTAATTGAACGGTACACCAAACTTACCACCTTCCTCATGAGGTGTCACGCCAAAAGAGATCCCCGGGGAAGTGCACGCTTTGAGAATAGTTCCGGGAGGAAGCGGGAAGTTTTGAAGTTTGTTTTGAGCACACGTGCCGTTTTATGTAAAGCATGTCGAGTAAAATCGTTTAAGATATTACAGCTCTTACACTGAATGTGTTTATAGATATGAAAAAACAACTCAGGAAACTAAAAATGTAGCTCTGAGATATCATCCAGAAACCATGAATTTTCTTCAGACTTATCGTACCATCAAAAACTATAATAACTGCACTCCTGTACCATAATACAGATTATGAAATAAGCCAGGCCTCCAATATAAACACATTTAATCTGTAAGGTGTGGTTGGTTCCTTGTTTTCCTCACGATCGCGTGTTTGCGTTCAGTCTCATTATAAACCGTGTTCTGAATGAGTAAACAGGAATGTCACATCGAGTTAATGAGTCCAGAGCTGACCTACATCCTCGCTCTTAAGGAGACTTAAGGAGAGTAAATTATTAGTCTGAATGAATGTGGTGTTTAAAATAATGCTTCATAATAACAACAACAACAACACGTCTGTTTGTCTTTCAGGAATCGGAGGGCGGTGAAGGGCCCGTTGTTTTAGCCCAGCATGGACAGCTTCTTCAAGGCAGCTGTGTGTGATCTGGACAAACTGCTCGACGACTTCGAGCTCAATACTGGTAAGAATTCATTTCTACATATGTCTTAGTTCATCTGCGTGTTGTTTGGTTTGTTAAATGTCCCGAAAAAATAAGAAGAATAAGATACTCAGACCTCCACAGTCGGCAGACTCTGATACTCGACCTGTTGTTGTTCTGACTTTGTTTATTTCATGAAGCAGCTTCTAAATCTGAGTCTGACTCAAATTTATGCTGCAAAATAGAATTCAGTTTACACGTCCCAGTACGTCCATAATCATGCATACAGCTAAAAACAACAGGCTCGACAGGTAAACATGAAACTATTCTGTGCATAAATTCATCTGTCAATGAAAAATGTATATAAATATGTATAAATAAAAATATATAAGCATCAAATCTTCAATTTTAAAGAAGCTGGAAATGAGAAATGTTGGAGATCTTTGCTTCAAAAACAACAACCTGAAGGATTATTATCAAAATAGTTCAACAGCTGACCGTCACTCATGCATGAGACTGGGAAAAGCATCTTATGAAGGGTAACACACATGAACGTACGAGCTTTAGTGTTTACAGAGATACACAGCTCTGAAGAAATGTTTAAAAAGAGATTAAGACACTCTCAGTTAAGAATGGCTGCTGAGAGGCTAAACATGCTGTTTACTGTGACTCAGTCTGACTAAAACATCATCGAGTTTTATCGTGTTTATTAAACAAAACAACAAAACTTTACCTCGTGAAGAGACGAGGCGGTCAACGGAAAGTATCCGAGCCCTGCTCGCTCCTCTTTGTCTGGATCGGGTGGAGATCAGGTGAAAATAAGGTGAAGGCGCACAACAACACCTCAGCATGTGTGAGCTAAACAAATAAACAACACGACACGAGCCAAACAGACATTCTGTCGCCTACATATGTTAGCGGCTGTTTGAATGACTTGATAATAAGATATTCTTCGAGTTCAGGGCAGAGAGGAGAGTCATGACCAGCTGACCTTCTCTGATCACGTTGCGTGGTCACCTCCTCTGAGTTTAACTTGTTGTTTTGTTGTTGTTTCTTCCACAGAGGAGCTCGAGTGTAAGTCTGTTTTCCTGAAGCCGCCCGTGTTCCCCTTCTCCTCTCTGGGCTCTCAGTGTCTGTCGTCAGAGGCGTCCACCGTCCCGCCGAACCTCCCCGACCTGAACTCCCTCCATTATGGCTCCGCCACCAGCTGCCCCGACCGCTCCGGCGCTCATAACCGCAGCGGCGGTGGCGCCGACGACAGAGAGGTCAAAGGTCAGCCTCTCACCGCCGTGGACCTCCTCTCCTCTGTGGATCGGCGGCCGGCTCAGAGCTCCGCCCCTCCCTGCCCGGACAGAGCGCTGAAGCCGGTGTGCGACCTCGTGAACGACACGAGCTCGGCCATCCTGGTCAGGGCCAACAGCCACGATGCTTTCAGCGAGCTGGACATGGTGGAGAAGCAGATGGAGGAGGAGGAGGAGCTGCTGGTGGACTTTAACAGTCCTGTGGTCAGTGTCCACAGAGAGGAGCAAGACCAGAGCAACGCCGAGGAGGAGCGAGCCTCCGCGGGGAAAGACGAGCTGCTGAGCTTAAACCCCCACGAGCCGAGCGGCGAGTACTCGGCCTCGCTGAGTCTGCTGGACGTCATTCTTCCGGCCGCGGTGGAGAGAGGCTGCGAGTCGACGGATGATTCGCCGTCACCGAGGCCCAAAGAGGAGAAAGACTGCGAGGAGGCGGCATGCACAAACCAAGCAGTGGTTAACTCCTCAGACCACTGTGAACCGCAGAGCGCTGCGCCTCCTGATAGCGTTAAAGACACGACAACAACCTCAGTGAACGACGAGGAGGAGTCACAAGAAGCCTCGGATAAAGGTGAGGAAGAGCCTCCTGTAGGTGAGACAGGTGAGACAGGTGAGGCTCCTGCAGGTCCACAGTCTGGGGAATGTGTTAGCCTATCATGCCTGCCCTTAGCTGTGTCCATGTGTGGAGCTCTGGTGAATTCAAACACAGCAGAAGAAGAGTCGGGACAAGCTGATGAGCTCTGTGAGAGCACCGAGGCCGACGCCATGTCAGCCCTGGAAGCCCGAGAGGACGCGTCACATTCAGAGGAGCCTGTCGACTCGCCCGCGGAGGGCAGGGCGTCACCGGAGGGGCAGCATCTCCCCTCTGCAGACGCTGCCTCCTGTGTTCGCCCAGAGCCCAGCCCGGTGGATCCTCCAGAGTTCGGCTTCGAATACCTGCCAGAGAGCGACCAGGCCGAGCTGCTGGTCACGGACGAGGAGCTGGATGCGTTCCTGCGGGCGCACACCGAAGCTGAGCAGGGCGGAGGCATCTCTGGAGATTTCACCCAACCGGAGAGTCTCTCCGAACCAAACGGAGGTCTGGAAGAGGAGCCGAGGAGCTGTGGACGGGAGGATCTCGAAGGTCTGGCCTCTCCGGAAAGCGACAGAACGATGTGTGTGTCCGCAGAGGGAAGTTCAAACCCGGTGCTCCGTCATCACTGCTGCAGGACTCTCACCAAGAAGAGCCCGAGCTCTCCTCTGGAGTAAGCCATTCTTTGACCAGCAACACTTTCCAGTCCCAGCACAGCAGTAGCCCCGATCAGCAGCCCTCCTATGGAGGCGCACGGCCTAAACAGCTACACTGCCAAACTGCGAGATCTCCACCAGCAGGAGAAGAAGGCGAGGAGCAACAGACGCTCGGTGTTTCCGCGAAAGAGTCGAGCCAAGCAGAGGACGGAGAGAGTTCACCCACGAGCCCCAGCCCTTCAGAGGAGCAGTCCAACATCAGGGATCTGAGCCCTATGTACGCCTCTCAGGAGCCTCAGGAGTACAGCGTGGGGTACGATGAACTCTCAGAGCCTCCGCCTTACCCCGGAGAGCCAGCAACCGACGGCGCCAGGCCCGTTAACTGGAAGAGGGAAGGAGGCGAGGAGCTGGGGAGCCGACAGCCGGCCTGGGTGCCCGACTCTGAAGCTCCCAACTGCATGAACTGCTACCAGAGGTTCACGTTCACCAAGAGGCGGCATCACTGTCGAGCCTGCGGAAAGGTAGGCGGCGCCAGATCATCCAACAGCGATGTGTTCACATCAGATGTTTCAGATATGATTTAACAAGAGTGTTAGGAGTCTTTATGTCTGTAAATCTGACAAAACTCAACAAATATTTCAGATTTCATCAGTTTCATATTTGTGTTGTGACGTCTTTGTCTGTCTACACTCTGCACGGTCGGTTATAAACTCAGCAGGTGCTAGATTTACAGAGGAAACCAGGTGGAAACTCGCCAAAATAAAATCATAGATATCAACGTAATGATCTAAACTATCAATTCAAAGATCAGGATTTTATTTAACGTGTTTTGATTGACAGAAAAATGATTTTGAAATGACGGCGCTGATGTTTGCTGAAGTGAAATATAGAACCGGCACGGCGTCGTGGAGAGGGTTAAACAAAAACTTACAAACTGTTAAAGACAAAAAGATCAGACAACAGAAGCTGAAACTGTTGATCCTGCTTTTAATCTACAGATCGACAATCAATAATGTGAGATCTACATTAATTATTCAACAGCATCTTTCTCCACACGTGCAAGCAGTTCTGTCGTGTTTCCGGGGAGTGTCAAAGCTTCAATTATCTGTTTGTTTGTTTGTTTTGCGTTAAATGTGTATTATTAAACAGTTTTAAACGTTATTTCCCAGCAGTGACGGCTCACCGTCAAGTCTTTATTCAGATTAACGATGGTTTTAAACTCCCTGACAGCTGCTGTCGTCTATAAAAAGATAAACTACACGATATCAAATCAGATCAGTGCCATATCTTTTTTTTTTTTTTTGGACCGGACGACATTTGAGGCCATCTGGTCAAATTTAAATAATTTATTTAAATAACCGAGTCAGCAGATGGCAGAAGGTTTCTTTACGATAACGGCTCACCTGCAACAAACGAGGAGACGCCAGGAGAACCGTCGGTCCTGGTTTGACTTCGATACTTTCAGTGAAATCCTCAAATATTTAACAGCAAGTGAGAAGCGGCTTCCTTTGAGCACATTCAGGCCAAAGTATCAATCATCTTTCACGTTTTAGGCGACTGTTCACGTCTGTAAATAAGATCTACATCTTTCTGCAAATGCAACGAGACGCATGAAGTGAAGGTGAAAGGTGTCATCAGGTGTGTGTGTGTGTGTGTGTGTGTGTGTGTGTGTGTGTTTTCAATGAAACAGATTAAGTCTCAGGACCAAATATAGCTCGACGCAGAGAGAGCATGAGTCAGCAGTTCTTTTTTCAGCTTCTCTATAGATCCCCCGCTGAGCCGAGCGTCCTAAAGATGGAGCTAAATCCTTTAAAGGCCACTGATTAAAGCAGCATTAAGGATGTTGTTGTTGTTGTTCCCAACATTAACAAACACGTCTGTGTGTGACTCTGTGTGTGTGTGTGTGTGTGTGGCAGGTTTACTGCGCCGTGTGCTGCAACAGGAAGTGTAAGCTGAAGTATCTGGAGAAGGAGGCTCGCGTCTGTGTCGTCTGCTTCGACACGATCCACAGAGGTAAGTTTTGTAAGTCTGATCCCAGATCTGCCCCAGACGATTCTTTGACTTCCCACAAATCTGGTTTCGGTGTCCTGAAATCATCCCGCAGTGTGATTATTAACAGAAGTGCGCAGTCACTCGGGAGTTGTTTGATGGCTGAGGAACAATAGGGAGGATTTATACTTTCCACCCAGCTGTGAATCACTGACAGAGCCCTGAAATTGGATAAAGCTGTTGTGTGTGTGTGTGTGTGTGTGTGTGAGGGACATAAAGCTGGTTTTTAAAGAAGTTTGATTTAAAGGTCCAGTGTGTAAGGTGTAAGATCGGAGACCTTAGATATGTGTGTATAATATTCATAACTATGTTTTCATGCCCGTATAATCACCTAAAAATAAGAAACCTTTTCTTTTGATGCTTTTAAACGAGCTTCTTATATCTACAGTGGGAGCGGGTCCTCTTTCATGGAGGCCGTCATGTTGAAACACCGTGTTTCTACGGTAACAGACAAACTAAATACTCCAGACAGAGTGTCCTTTACGCTATGAAGGTGAGGTTGATGTGAGGAGACTGCAATGCAGCGATCGCACCACCAGATGCGTCTTAAATCCTACACACTGGACCTTTTTAGTGATGTTATAATAAAAACCTGCGAGTGCACAGCGGTTGAAGGGTGTGACTGTGTAAAGCGTGGACGTAGTCTCTGTGACGTCACCCACAGGTTTGTGGAGAGCCGTCGTGAAGCTCAGTGTGGTGGCTCTAAAAGGAGAGCGAAGATCAGACTCATCTGTAGATGAACGCCAGTGTTGTTCTGTCATTACTCGTCTTCCACCTCCTTGAACGTCCTCATACAGACGTATGTTACCTCCTCCAGTGAACGACGCCTGGCTCTGCCACCAAACAAACTCTTCCCGTCCGTCGTTCCTCGTTGGTGGAACGTCCTACCAGTTCTCTACCTTCACAAACCTCCTGAAGACCTCCAGCTCCTCTCCAACACCACCAACCAAGGGTTAGGGCTCAAGCACACTCCGACCACGATCATCTGATCAGTGGACGGCCTCTATCTCTACCTCCTGAGCCACAGCCGCCCATCATGTGTAAACGAGCAACTTTTGATGCCATTAATCACTTTATCAGGTGATAATATGTCAGTGTTGTGTTGCATTGCTGCCCCCAAGTGAGCAAAAAATGAGCTAATGCTGCTCAAATGTTTCAGGCTAAGCCTAAAGCCAACATCCCACCGGACACGTCTGTGTCTCGACATGACGTCGGCGCTGTTTTGATCAGTTCTCGACGTGACTTCGAACCCATCAGGAGTGTTTTGGTCATTTTTTCTGGTTTACGTGCTTCTGAATATGTAAATATGCTACAAAGTTAAATTGTTTCTCTTTTGGCTGTTTTATTTTGAAAATCCACCGTATTCTTTGTGCCATTCCTGTGTCTGACTTCCTGTCAGGTCAAGCTGCTCTGTGCAGATTTACGCAGGCCGCTTCTGAACCGGACCGTGACGCTTCTAGCGGGGTTTGAAACATCGACTCGAATGGCTGCGATTAGGTCCGGCGGACACAGAACACGTTGCATCCGTGCCCGGCGGTATTTGACCTTTTAACGTATTTAGAAAGCAAATAAACCAAAAAAAAAACTGAGCAAGTTCACAAAGTCTGGCATGAAAACGCTGCTGGTGGAGTTTGAACCAAAACAGCATCGTGCCATGACGTAACAGTGACGTGCCCGGTGGAGTTTCGCTCTGAGAGTCGTCTTTAAAATCCTAAAAAGAGAATTCACTCGTTGGCATTAAAACTTAATAACGTCACAGCAACGTTTTCACAACGCAGACGGTGAATATTTAAGGCGGACCGCACAAAGTGAGCAAACGTGTGAAGAGCTGCGTGTTTTAACGTCTTTAAAAAAACAATACTTCACATCAGGTGTGTGTGTGTGTTTGTTTGATGATAAAAGGCTGTTGACAGAGACAGACAGACAGACAGACAGACAGAGACAGAGAGAGAGACAGAGAGAGAGACAGAGAGAGACAGACAGACAGATAGAGAGGGACAGAGACAGACAGAGAGACAGACAGAGAGACTGTCTCACCTTTTTATAGTTAAAAACTGCAGCATGGACGTGGAGAGAGACGGGAGGGGGAAGATGGATGTAGAGGGCAGGCGAGAGGGAGGAGAGTTATAGCAGGGCACTGGCATTTGTCCTTGATTGTGTGTGTGTGTGTGTGTGCTCTACAGCACCTGCCTAACGCAATAGACATGTGATTCTCTCACACACACACACACACACACACAATGTCTAAATTAAGACGCAAGAGAGAGAAAAAGAGGTGATCCACTTTCTGTGGCCGGCGGATGCTCGAGCGGTGATGCGATCCTTCTCTCCTCTCCGTCACCTCTTCCCTCCCTCTCTCTCTCCCCCTCTCTCTCCCTCTCTCTCATATCAGTACGGTGAGCAGCATGTGAGGCTCACAGCCTAGAGCTAACAGGCTATCAGGGCTAACAACAGACAGAGAAAGAAAGACAGACTCGTGTTGAAATAAGCGAGGAGAGAGCAGCGATGTCTGAAGTCAGGCTGAGGGTTAGGCTCGCTGTGATGTGGACTGGTTGAGTCTGAGCAGAGGGGACGATGAGGTAAGGTTCAGTCTGACTGTTGTTGTTGTTGTTGTTGTGTTTCTGCTGCTGCTGCTGCGTGTTAAGACGAATATTCCCAGCCAAACATAGAAGAGGGTCATGAGCAGATTTTGGACTTGTACTTGAAGTATTTAGCCTCGAGCCTCAGATGACTTTTTTTGTGCCTCGTCATCCTTTTCCTCGCAGAACAAGGTGAAACAACTCTGCTGTCTAACACTTTTTTTTCCCCCCCAACTGACAACTGTACCGTCTTTGCTGTTTGCTTCCTGTGCACACTGTCGTCGCTGTCGGCACACAACAGATCGATAAAGATCTATGACGCTTAATCAATGTAATGCAGACGAGCGCCACATCAGCATTTTTCCTCAAGAGTGCGACCGGAAAGCCTCCGAGAAGTAACAAACGAAGCACGCCCGTCCCGTTTGCAGTAACCTTCACTCATCTGTGATGTACCGTAGGCGAAGCCAGAGCTGCCAATCACCTGAAAACAGTGACGTGTAGCTGCAGGAATGTGCTGCCTGCTTTCCTAAACACAAATTCAGTCATTACAGTAATCTCAGTCACCGCCTTGTGGTCATTGCAGCGCGGCTGTCGCGCCGTTTAAACGGCGCTCGGACTGTCCTCTGAGCGGACACGGGTCACGCTCTCTCACTTCTGCTTCTACGTGATCTGATCTGAAATCAGATCGCTCGGCAAAAGTATGAACCTCATCGTCAGGCCGAGTTCCTGTCGTCAGAGTCATCGAGTGTCAAAGAAAGATGACACGAAGAAACTTCTTCAGAGGAAGAAAACAACGATTTGACACCAGCGATTTTATTAAAAACAAATAGTTTGACAAAGAGACCGGACTCGAGGTATTAACTGGATATAGACACAGCGTAAATCTGTCTGCTGCTATGCTAGATTAAAGCTAGACTAACTAAAGCACTGGTTCTCAGACTGTGGTGCGTGTACCACTGGTGGTACGCGACCGAGCTCTAGCCGTACGTGTTGGAAAAACAACATAAAACCTAAAAATACGACAAACTGTCGAACTCGCGTGTAAACGACGATGAAGCAGAAGAAGTTGTTTGACTGTGAGATGAAAGCCCGATTCAAACCAGTGCTGAGGTGAAACCACGGGGTTTCCCATTGATTTGAACGGGCGTGCTTTAATTTGGCTGTCAAAACTCGACACCTAACATTTGCTAATTAGCACCACTGACCGTATAAAGAACGGACGGTGTGACGTCACCCACAGCCTTAAGAAGAACTGTTTCCAAGCTCAGTGTCGTGACTCTGGTAGTCCTGCCTCTTCTAAAAATCAGTAAACATGTGGATCATCGGCTGACCTGACGCCCGGTTGCTCAAACAAGCCACCTGTAACGACACCCACCTGTCAATCAAAGCGTCCACGCTCTTAATCCTGCATAACTTTAAGCCTTAATATAACCTGAACACGTGAGTTGTATATAAATTCACCCTCAGTACAGTTGTCATGAACGGGGAAATTAGCTACAGAGACCAAAACTGTTTTTTGTACCAGGCTGTAAACATGTTTATTTCTGCTGTGAAGTTGGACATTTGAACATGGGCACTTATGGAGACTGACTCACTTCTGGAGCCGGCCTCAAGTGGACGTTTGAGGAACTGCAGTTTTTTATTTCTACAAGCTTCACAAATATTGTATAAAGACCAAAACAAGTTAAAAATTGGGGTTTTTTAATGTTTTTGTCCGTAGTTTCAGTCGATTTCTGGTCATCTGCGCGTTCCTTTGCAATAACCAAAAGAATATTTACTCACTCTCAGTACTGCAGCCGTTTTATTTCGGATTTATTTACAAGGATATCTCCAAAACACTGGAGTCTTAAATGTTGATGGGTCCAGCATGTGGTCCATACTGGCTTGATGACTCTATTCGACGGACTCGCCTTGGCTTCACCTCACAATGTCTGCACAAAAACTTCATGACAATCCATCCAGTAGTTGTCGAGATGTTTCAGTCTGATTTCATCAATCAACTTGAACTTTGTGCTAAAATTAACACACACCTGTGACATGGTTCTCCTTGTAGCTCAGGCCCTGGAGCGGATGATGAGTCCTGCGGGTCCCAGTCCGAACCCCAACGTGCCATCTGAGTACTGCAGCACCATCCCCCCTTTGCAGCAGGCTCGTGCCGCCGGCACTCTTAACTCTCCTCCACCGACCGTCATGGTGCCTGTGTCCGTTCTCAAACACCCAAACAACGACAGTATGATTACTCTTCAATACTGTACACAGTCTGTGCATCACTGTCCGTCCGCTGTCCCGGGCCGTGCCGTGACGAGATTTTTCTGTGTGTCATCAGGTTGCCCTCGCGAGCAGAAGCGCGTGTGGTTCGCCGACGGCATCTTGCCCAACGGAGAGGTGGCGGACACGACCAAGCTGTCGGTGACGAGCCGCCGGAGCTCGCAGGAGTTCAGCGGAGTGACCGCAGACCAAACGACAGTAAGACCGCAAAGACAAAAGCAGTCAGCTCGTTTTCAGAAAGTTCTTCCTCTGGTGGTTAATGAGCTTCTCGTTTCAGCCCGGCTCTGCGGGGTCAGAGGTCGGCGTCGGTGGCTCCTCCTCGTCCTCCTCCTCCTCGCCCGAAGCTTCAGGAGCCGTGGAGGTGCTTCGACTTCCTCTGTCTGGACCCTGGGATTACGCCCTGCTCTCTGGAATCGGCTCTTCGGTGAAGAGGGTTCCCAGCCTGCTGCCGGATAACGAGGACGAGCTCCCTCCTCTGCTCATCACCACCGGAGAGGACGAAGCAGGAGGTGTGTGTTTGTTTCAACGTATCGGCATTTAATGCTCAGAGCGTTTGCTGAACTAGGATCTCTACAAAACATGTCTCATGTGAGTTTCTCAAAGAAATCAGCTAATTATACGATGAAACTTTGCGAAGGAGACGATTTTATGTTGTATGTTGATCCTCTCATGTCAGATAAATCTATAAAAAATCATTTTTCCTCTGAAGGTCTGAGCACAAGAGGTTAAAAACCTCAAGATGTCTTTATGTCCTCATATTTTCAACTTTGATCTATGTAAAGCCAAAGACTGACCAAAGACTGGCCAAAGACTGGCCAAAGACTGACCAAAGACTGACCAAAGACTGACCAACAAGCACTGACTAGGCTCATCAATTGGCTTCTTCGGATCTACCCAAACGAACCAGACTATCATGACAAACAGCCGTCAGCTCACAGCAGTGTTTCATATTCTCACATTTAACCTGAGTTGTGTTTTTCTTGTAGATGTTCTGGTTGAGGAAAGTCCGGCTCCGTGTCAGATCCTTCACTTGTTAGAAGAAGGAGGACCTCGACCTCTGACGTTCGTGCTGAACGCCAACCTGCTCGTCAACGTCAAACTGGTGACATGTGAGTTGAATCAAACGCTGGATTAAAAAAAAACAACATGTTCCCTCACATTCCCGTCCACGTTAACTCTGTTTCTGTTCGCTCCGTCAGACTGCAGCCGGCAGTGCTGGTGTTTCGGCTCGAACGGGCTTCAGGCTCTGGGGCAGAGAGAGTTGGTGTTTCTGTTGGAGTGTTTGCCAGAAGAAAAAGCTCTTCCTAAAGACCTCTTCACGCTCTATCTCAACATTTACCAGGAAGCTCAGAAAGGTAAAGAGCAGCTCATCCGGGACGTTTGTCAAAGAGGAAAAAAACCCGATGAGCTACAGAATCCTGATCTTCTGTTTCAGGGAAGTTTCTGGAGGAGCTGGATAACGTGACGTTCACGAGCAGCTTTCTGGGCAGCAAAGATCACGCCGGGATGCTCTTCTTCTCTCCCACCTGTCAGCCTCTCGACGGCCTCACTCTCCCTCCTCAGCCTTTCCTGTTCGGTCTGCTCATCCAGAAACTCGAGGTGCCCTGGGCCAAAGTCTTTCCACTCAGGCTGCTTCTACGGCTCGGAGCCGAGTACAGCGGTGCGTGTCGCCTCTGTTTCATATTGTCTCGATTCAGTCTGAATCAAAAGGTCTGCGCGGTGTCTGTGTGTGACATAAAGAGCTGTACAATGTTTGAGACAGAGATTATCAGTTTATTTTAAAAAACGAGCTTCTCGTTTGTGAAGATTTGCTGATCTTCTTCATCATCTCTGATATCAAACTGAATATTTTTGGACTCTTCGGTCGGACAAAATTAACACTAAACATTTAAAGTCTGAAGAAATCGTGCTCGTGCTCACCTGCAGAGCGTGAAGAAAGAAAGAAGTTGTGATCATGAAAAAGTCTCTCTGTATTTTTGTCTCTGAGAGAAACCTCAGAAAGAGTTCGTCCCGCCTACGGTTAGTTCACATTTTAATAATTCCTCTATTATCTCGATCGTGTTATTTGATTGGATAGACGCTCGATAAGTCTCGCGAGCGACTCGCGATGAAGGTGTAGCCTGTAACATAGGCATCAAGAATGAAAGCATGGCGGAAAGTGCTGGCAAATTTGGTCACTATAATTGAGATGATCGTTAATCCCTGCTCTGTATAAACGTCAGATTAATCGATAATGAAGGTAGTTACATCTTCAATGATTTGAGGAGAAACATCATCTTTCTTTTTTTGACTTTTAAAGACATAAAATGTTCATAAACGACAAACCCAAATAAATCTGTTTTTTTTATTCAAAGTAACGTCCGAGGAAACACAATAAAAGGTCAACTTTGATACATTAAATCGTCGTCAGTGATGGTGGATGTTTAACAATGAAGACAACAACTCCCATGATCCCTCAGTACTTCATGACATCATTTGCTTTGACGTGAGAGTGTTTAAAGCAAACCTCAAGTCACCAAGCTGTTTATAATTTACAGATAACGATGATTCATTAAGTGAATCTTTTCTCTCTCTTTCAGTTTATCCCACTCCGGTGACGAGTGTTCGTTTCCGTGAGTCCGTGTATCGAGAGACCGGACACACCATCATGAATCTGCTGGCTGTAAGTATCAAAACTCCAGCAGAGAGACGACGAAGTGTTCTCACGCCTGACTTTGTCTTCTTTTGTCTGAAGCCGAGTGTGTTCGACTGATCTTGATGAAGCGTCTGAGGAGGTCTCTGTCTGCTGTTCCTCGTTCACTGCTTCACAGTTTCATCACCGCGTGATCGTAAACAAGCGTCAGAGCTTCGTTCAGACAAACAGACGAGATAATAAGAGAACATCGTCGATCACATCATTCAAAACTTTTAGGCGTCGGCCGGTTTGACTTGTCACAGAAAGTGTTTTTGTTTTTGTTTTTAGATGCCTCATGGATTTCGGTTTTGAATTCTTCCTTTGTCTTCAGCTCTTGTGTGTTCACGCTGCGTTTGAGTTCATCAGGAGGCGTGACTCCAAATCTGTGCGCTAAAATTAAAATTACCAGTGATGAAGTCTGACGAAGCTTCGTCTGCGAGTGTCCAGCTGTAAATGTAGACGTTATAAATACATCAGATATTAAATCTAACATGTTTTTAATATTCATTTAGCTCTGTTTGCTTTTGTGTTTTTATCTCAGCATTAAACACAAACAGAAGTTTCAGATTTCACTCCATCTTTACAAATTTGAAGCTGATTTGATATCCAGCATAATAAAATATTCAAATACAACACGAGATGTAACAAGCAATGATGTAATAAGTTATTACTGCAGCCGATGATGTAATAATTCATAAATAGGGTTAATTTTTTTTTTTTTGCTCTTTAAAAAATAGTTCCAGTGGAGAGTCGTCATATTTATTCATCACACACGACGCAGCACTCCTTAATAATCATAACTCATGACATTATTGGCAAGTTAGTATGTTATTATCGGACACAAATCAAATTAAACTTATTCGCGTCACTATTTGGCGGCTTAAATTGCGAGTTGGACTCAGATTTAGAAGCTGGTACGTGAAATAAACAAAGTCAGAACACACACAGGTACATTATCAGAGTTTAGTCCGTGAATCCACCTGGATAGTCTCAGAGACATTTCAGGCTGTCTGTGGAGGTTTGGCCGATCCGTGTCTGATTGGCTTGCGGAGCGTGACGTGGGGCTCCGTTTTTCCCAAAAGTTGAATCTGGCTCAACTTCTCTCCCGGACGCCGGTGACGTTTTTTGCGGCAACCCCTGTGTTGTGGGCTGCGGCGTGAAACTCACAACCCTCCACTGAAATGAACTGAAAAACATCGCCGTGTCTGAACGCTTAAACATAATAAAATACACAGATAGCTAAAAATAAAGCTTAAAATATGTGTGTATATATATAAAATACAAATAAATAAATGACAAATAAATGGTGTAACATTAAAATACATAAAGAGAACAATCTGGCACAGATGTAGTGAGGTTGGGAAGGTGTTAACAGACTCATTAAAGGACTCCAGTGTGAGTCTTTTTCTCTCCGACACGCTGAAGAGAAACACATTTCGACTTTTCATTGACTGAAACTCTGAATTAACACGGTCACATGGTTCTTCAAAATATCCTGAAACAGCGAGAGTCACCGGAGCAACACAAGCTCCAACATCAACATTAACAGCAGCAGACGGACACGTAAATTAAAAACAGTTTAACATTTTGCAGACGTCATTCAGTATTTCTGTTTTTTCTTCACAGGACCTGAGGAACTACCAGTACAGCCTGTCGGTCGTGGAGGGCCTGAGGATCCACATGGAGATGGGCCACAGCTACATCGACATTCCCAAAGGGAGCTTCAACGAGGTGAGACTGTAAGCCGCGAAGGAACAGTTCCACGTTTTGAGACACGAACTCATCGCCGAGAGTTAGACGAGGAGATACGACACATGTCTTCACAGACTGTAAAGGCGTGACTCTATTGATCTTCTCGTCTAACTCTTGCAAAGAAAGCGAGTAAGACTGGAGCTGGTCGTCGTCCTTACGCTAACTCGCCAGTGTGTTTTGCGTCATTTCGTGTCGCACTCTGAGCGGTAGTTGATGACCTCTCACGTTAAAAATAAAACAGCAGACGGTTCACTGTGAATAATTTGTGTGTTTTTAACAGATGCAGAAGGTGGTGAACGCGTCCAACGAGCACGTCATCAGCATCGGAGCTCGCTTCAGCTCGGAGGCCGACTCTCACCTGGTGTGTTTCCAGAACGAGGACGGAAACTATCAGACTCAGGCCAACAGCATGCCGGGAAAGACCCGCACAGGTGAGACGAGAAGAGTGATGCTTCCTGTGGTTCCTTCACTTGAAACATGATGTAGACATTTGTATTTCAAAATCGACGTTTGAATGACAGAGACACCGTTCACCTGATTACAGGTCTTGTTGGTCTGTGTGTTGTTTCAGTGACTGGAGCCAGTTTTGTCGTGTTCAATGGAGCCCTGAAAGCTTCCTCCGGCTTCATCGCCAAGTCCAGCATTGTTGAAGGTAAAGTTGCTGATTTGTTGACTCTTATTCTACATCGTTTGACTGACTCTGACCAACTCTAACTGTATTTTGTGTGTCAGATGGGTTGATGGTGCAGATTCCTCCAGAGACGATGGAGTCTCTGCGCACCGCCCTGAGGGAGCAGACTGACTTCCACATACCCTGTGGCAGGAATGACGGAGCGGAGGTCCGAGAAAACGTCACCGTCCGCTGGGTCGACTGGAGTTCACCTGTCAACACAGGGTAACTGTACACACACACACACACAAACTGTTTGTGCCAACTGTCCACCATGGCACTACTATGATATTGCACACTGTGTAATCCAACTAAACGCCAAATATACAAAACCCAACGATACTTAACTCCAACGATACTAAACTCCAACGATACTAAACTCCAATGATACTAAACTCCAATGATACTTAACCCAAAAGATACTTAACCCCAACGATACTAAACTCCAGCGATACTTAACCCAAAAGATACTTGACCCCAACGATATTTAACCCCAACGATACTTAACTCCAACGATACTTAACTCCAACGATACTTAATCCAAAAGATACTTAACCCCAACTATACTAAACCTTGAACAATACTTAACCCCAACGATACTAAGTGCCAAAGATACTTAACTTTGAAGATACTAAATCCCAACGATACAGGATAAAAATGTTCTGTGACTCAGATTAATTCTTTATTGATCTGTAATGTGATGTTCTGACTGAACTCCTCGTCTGCAGTAAAACCAGCGGTGTTGATGGTCGACCTCTGGATGGAGTCCGCAGCGTCAGAGTCCTTCAGGACACCGAGTTCGAGTCGGACGGACGAACCATCAGGTGCACTGAGGTGAACTTTCCCTTTTTAATTAACCGCTCCTTCACACCCGGCGTGAGGTTTGACAGTCCAGATGTTTGAACGTGTGAACGTCCCTCCAGGTCTTCTACCAGCTCAAGAATCCGGACAGCAGCCTCGCCTCGGTGCTGTCGTCCTGCAGCGTCTTTCAGAAGGAGATGGCTTTGGCCACCTGCAGCGCTCTGACTCCTCACCTCGCCGTCCTCACCTCCAGCGGCATCAACTCGCTCTCTCTTCGCATCTCCACGCAGGCTGACATGGTGAGAAAACAATGCTTGTGACGGGATTTAGTCGGGCAACCTTGTGTTAACGCGCGTGGGTGTGTTTGCTCTCAGGTGGAGTACCAGGCCGGTTGCGGAGGTCGACTCCTCCCTCAGCGCTACATGAACGAGCTGGACAGCGCCCTGATCCCCGTCATCCACGGCGGTGGCGCCAGCGTACCGCAGACCGCCATGGACATGGAGTTCATCTTCTACATCACACACACCATCTAACACACACTCAGAGTATTAAAGGTGGTCGAGCACACAAAGAGGATGAGGAGGAGGAGGAGGAGGAGACGTGACGTTCCCACGCTCAGGTCGCGGGATGTAACTTGATGATCCGCTGTATGTTTGTGTGTTTCCGTGCTCACCAAAGCTGCTTTAATACAAGAAGCCAAACACTAAAACATGGACGACACGACCAAAAACAACCAAACTATTCGTCTTTTTTCTTCTTCTGCTCTGCCTTCCAGGCTCCACGCTGACCTCCGTCAGCTCGGAGCTCCTCAGTGAATGTTTCCCCACAGACACTATGTTGAAATGTCTCTTATTTGGATGTATTTATTATATTTTAATATGGGCTCACTGAATGAAATGATGATATTAAAGCTAAGGGACTTTACTGACTGCAGTATTCAGATTACTTCAGAGGTGTGATCAGGTGCTACTGTAAATGTACGCCTCCTCTCAGAGGTACGACGCTCTCATTTCATGTGTATTTATAATACTGCGCAGTGAAAACAACACGGGGCCTCACGCAAGAACGTCCAAAAATCTCTGAAATCAGCTGACAAAAACACAAAATATTTAGCCATTTTAGCTCCAGTAACAAGTGGCAAGCGTGCTAGCCTCAGCTAACTGCTACATACTTGCTACATGCATTAGCTTAGTTAATATCAGCAAAATGATAGCTAACCAGCCAACAATTGATGTCAACAAAGGTAGCGTTTTGCTAAAATAAGCTTTCAGATGCAACTAGCTTGCTAACGATTGATTTCGGTTAGCTAGCTAGTGTTTTGCTCAAACTCTAGTTAACTAGCTAGCTAATCTACATCAGTAGTTAGCTAGTGTTTCGCTTTCTTTAGCAGAATGCTAGTTAACTGGCTAACAAACAGTTTAGGTAAATTAGCTAGTGTTTTGCTCTGTAGCAGACTGCTAATTAGCTTGCTAACAAACAGCTTATAGCATTTTGCTAACATTAGCTAACTTAACATAGACAAGCTAGCACGTAGCATCGTTAAGTAGTTGGCGAATGCCACAAAATCCCTTAAATTTAATCGTAGATGACGAAACAAATATTTCTTGCGTGAGGCCTGTTTTGTGTCAATAACAGGTATTTTATTCATATACGTGAGGATAAAAAATGTGGATCATTCACAAGTTATTCAGTTAAAACGTGAGTAACACGGCGGCTCTTTTTGTTTGCTGAGCAGTATTTTCCAGCTCTAATTTAAAAATACCAATGATTTTTCTTCAGTTTAAATGATCGTACTTTGCACAGCTGATGGGATCTTCACATCAACATTTTATGACTCTTTACACATTTTGCAAGTCATCTCATGTTTTTTATTTTTTAAGATTTAACGATCTATTAATGTACAGGCTTTATGAAACTTTAATGACACTTTGGGTAATGTGCTTATTTGCTTTCTTGCCAAGAGTTAAAACTAATAGATACCACTCTCTCAGAAGCCTGCAGCTGGTTAGCTTAGCTTAGCTTAGCATAAAGACTGGAAATGGGGAAACTGCTAGCCTGGCTTTGTCTATAGTAAAATAGAAAAATCTGTCTAAAACTCTCAAATGAACACGTTCGAAACAAGAAGTGGTGGTTTTACGGGAATGTTCCAACTAGCCAGCAGCTGATGTAAGCAAAGCTAGCATTGCTAACTTTAGCTGTCAGATAAAAGATAAAAAGCTAGCTAATGATGTAACTAACAATTGGTTTAAATTAGCTAGTCCTTTGTTAATGTTATCTATCATATATAACTAGCTGGCTAAGGATTGATGTAGATAGTTACCACTGAGAGCTAGTGTTAGCAAAATACTAACAAATTGCTAGTTAGCTACTTAACTAGCATTTTGCTACAGAGCAATAAACTAGCTGTTTGTTAGCTAGTTAACTAGTGTTTTGCTACAGAGAAAGACATGAGCTAACTAGCCAACTAATCTACATCAATTGTTAGATAGCTAGTTACATCTGATAGCTAATGTTAGCAAAACTACTACTTTACATCAATTGTTAGCTAGTTAGCAAAGCTAGTTAACTAGCTAACAACTGATGTAAAGTAGCTAGTGTTTTTTTTTCTAGCATTTTGCTAACGTTAGCAATCATATATAAGTAGCTAGGTAACAATTGATGTAGATTAACTAGTGTTTTACTCCGTAGCAAAATGCTAGTTAAGTAGCTAACTTACAATCGTTATCTCACGAATAAAATCTCCCGTAAAGTCACAACTTGTTGTTTTTATATTTTATTTTATAGAAAAAAGAAAGCGAATAAGCAGATTTCCACAAAATATTGAACATACTTTGTAAAAAAAAATAACTCAGCAGCAAGTATTTTACCACACGGTGAAAAGCGTCAGACCGGTTTCATGTTTTGAATTAATTTAATGTATTTTCTCGACAGTTTGAGGCACTTTAGCACCATTTTTAAAAAAAACAACAACTCTGAGGTTTCTCAGTGTGTGACGGTGTGCGGCAAGTTTAAACAGGCATTTTTTTCTTTCCCACGAAATTTAAAGCTAGATCAGAACTGCCATTTTTTCCTCGTTATGAGTGCTGTGGTCAAAGACGGGACTTGTGGTTTAATAAATACTCCAATATTATTATAATAACCAGATTAGCATGTACTGTTTTTGAAGTATAGCTCAGCGTTTTCGCATCGTCCAGTCGTCCCCCAGAGTCTCACACTTTTAAGTCAGGAACTTTGTCCAAATGTATAAAAGATAAAATGTATGCATAGAGATTTTGTTTTTCTTTTGTTTGTTTCTTTTATTTCTTAATATTGAAGAGTTATTTTTGGAATCATTGGTATAAAAGTTTTAACAAAAAAAAAAAAGAAAGAAGAGTTCATATTTTTGATAGGACACATAGGCTACATTCATTTTGCAAGTTTGTGTAGCAAACGTTCCTTAAGCACTGAGAAGAAAAAAAAAACACTAATTCAACAGTTAATTCCAGAAATAATCAAATCTAATATATCATTTTTGTCATAAAGTGGAAAATATCTAATCCCAAAAATGCAATGCATAAAGATGAATGTGCAGGTAAAGGTGTTCAAAAAAAGATGAAATAAAAGCAGCTTTACACCCTCCGTCAACTTTTTAGCTGATGCCTCGTTTGTGCAGTTAAAAAATGTGTCAATGCTCAGAGAGTTGATATTTAGTGGGTCGGTAATAAATCTAAAATGAAAGAATCCGCAAAATATTTTCATCTTTTTGTCACGTGAAACAAATAAACAGCTAATCCAGCTAACTAGCTACATCAATCCTTAGTTAGCTAGTTACATGTGATACCACTTTCTCAGAAGCCTGCAGCTTCTTAGCTTAGCTTAGCATAAAGACTGGAAATGGGGAAACTGCTAGCCTGGATTTGTCTATAGTAAAATAGAAAAATCTGCCTAAAACTCTCAAATGAACACGTTCTATATCCTGTAAGCAAGCAAAGCATTGCTAACAATTGGTTTAAATTAGCTAGTTCTTTGTTAACGTTATCTATCACATGTAACTAGCTGGCTAAGGATTGCTGTAGATAGTTACCACTGATAGCTAGTGTTAGCAAAATACTAGTAAATTGCTAGTTAGCTACTTAACTAGCATTTTGCTATGGAGAGATCAGTTGTTTGTTAGCTAGTTAACTAGTGTTTTGCTACAGAGCAGGACATGAGCTAACTAGCTAGTTAATCTACATCAATTGTTATATAGCTAGTTACATCTGATAGCTAATGTTAGCAAAACTACTACTTTACATCAGTTGTTACCTAGTTAGCTAGTGTTTTGTTAACGTTATCTATCATATGTAACTAGCTGGCTAAGGATTGATGTAGATAGTTACCACTGATAGCTAGTGTTAGCAAAATACTAGCAAATTGCTAGTTAGCTACTTAACTAGCATTTTGCTACGAAGCAAAAAACTACATCAGTTGTTCAAGATGTTCAAGATCAAGATGGACGACGCGTCTCTACGTCCTTCGTATATATGCCGTATATGGGCACTGGTGACATCATTTGGAGCCAAAGATGGAGGGGGCGGGGTTTATGACCTATACTGCAACCAGCCACCAGGGGGTGTTCGAGATGTTCCGGCTCCAGTTTTTGGGGCAGCTGTCACGTCGTTTAAATTCAGATAACTAGATATTCTACTAAAGTACAATATCTAGTTACTTTACATGAGTATTTCTGTGTTCTTTATACTTCTACTCATCATGTTTCAAATGGAAATATTGTTTTTGCTACATTTATTCAATAACTTCAGTCACCTTGTGGATTCTTGATACAAAACACAATAAACAAATTAATTATTTTGTATTATAAATTCAGATAAAGTATATAAAATACTTAAAATTAGTTCCACTTTCATGCATCCATAATTATAATTTAATAGTATAATATATATTATACTGAACTGGCCTTTTCTGAGTACTTATTACTTAGTTTTGGTACTTGTAACTACACTGGTCCACTGAAATAATGAAATAATGAATCCATGAATCATACAGATGTTTTAAACAATAGAAACATTTTCATTCATTCATTCATAATAAACTTTATTTAAACATCAACCGCTTTTTATGCAGCATAAAAAAAAAAAAAAACATTAAAAAATATATAAAATTAAAATATGCGACAATAAAATGAGACAGCTGAGAGTGCTGGCATTAATAAAAACCTCTTTTTTAAGTTACTTGTCAATAGCTGCCAGTTAATTACTGTGAATTTCATAAAATACACAACAGCTGTTGAAAATAAAACTTTAATAAAGCTTTTTAAAACGATAAAACAGTGTTCATTACTTTTGTACTTTTAAATACTGTGAATTATTTTTACTTGTCAACAGCTGCCAGTTAATTACACAACGATAATCTGAGATAATAAAAAAAAACAATAATGATAAAACAGATTAAGACATGTTGGGAAAAAAACTGTGTTAACGTTAATAAAAAACTTGTTCATTACTTTTGTACTTTTACTTGAATGCAGTACTTTTGCAGTATTACTACTTTGTTTATTGTAACGCTGCTTTACTCTGACAAACACGATTCCCAGGGTGATGAGTTTGTGTGTGTGTGTGTCGCAACAAAGTGCCTTCAGGGATGAAAGTCTACCTGTGTGTGTGTGTGTGTGTGTGTGTGTGTGTGTGGTGTGTGAGGAGGCGTGGTGTTTACTCGTCTACCTTCACTTCATTCAGTCTCTGTCTGAGCGTCACATCAGGAGTCATGAGTGGACGAGTCGGCGATTTGAGCCCGAAGCAGGAAGAAATATTAACAGAGGTAACAAATAAATGTATATAAATATAAAAAACAACTTAAATGATATTAATCAAATTAATTAATGCGTCTGGAATATTAATGAATGACTTTATTTTTGTGTTTTGTTGTATCTGTGCTTGGTTTTGTTGTGGTGACACATGATGACTCTATGGTAACCTGTTGTTACTCTCTCTGTACTACGTGCAAAGAATATATTTACTACAGTATTACATTGTGTTCTACTTTGTACTTCAGAGAGAAATATTGTTAGTGTTACCGATAATCAAATCATATAGATGCAGGACTTTTAAGTTAAAGATCTGAGTATCCCTGAGGGTAATATTACTCAAATATTCCTATAAAATCTTGTACTGGTTCAGTAGTATTTATGCAGGTTCACTGTGTATATACAATATACTACACAGGTTTAAGGCAAGAACAAAGTATTAAACAAGCTTATTGTTGCTGTTGTTGATGATGTTTAACATCGATTCCTGTTATATAATATTCAGTTATATAATATTGTTCATGTTTTCCTTAAATTTCCTTAAATGTGGTGTTTTAAAATTAGTTGTTTTTGTCTTAAATCCATTAAAACGCCACAAATCTTCACAGAAAACGAGCTGGAACCACAAGAAAATAAGTTTTAATCAACTAATCGATTAACTAACTAATCGTTTTAGCCCTTAAACTAAAAATGTTCAATATTTCAGGAAAGACGACTCGCTGACTTTGTGTCTTTCTGACTTTTTCTCACTTTTTTTTTGGTTAGCATAGCTTAGCACAAACACTGGAAACAGTAGGAAACAGCTAGCCTCGCTCTGTATCTGTAACGCTCATTAATTGACGTGTTTAATCTTGTTTGTTTGATCATTTTCACAGATTAAATAAATAAGATATAAACACGTTAATCTGTGAGCTTTAGCTAAAGGTTTTGTTTCTTTTGGACGGAGGTTAGGCTAGCAGTTTCCCTCTGTTTCCAGTCTTTATGCTAAGCTAGGCTAATCTGGCTGCTGGCTCGTACAAACATGAGAGTGGTATCAATCTTCTCAGCGAACGCTTGGCAATAAAATGAATTAATGTATTTCCCATGTAAGTACCTTCACACTGTAACGTTTTCTTCTGTTTCTCCGTCTCCAGTTTCGGGGGAGGATCCAGGACATCCTCCCCGACCTGCCTGCACAGCATGACCACTACCTCCTCCGCTGGCTCAGAGGTGAGACCTGCAGGAAAACCTCTGCTGAAACCGGCTTTTAGCATTTAGCATTTTCTTTGTGCCGGTACGATGCTGGCAAAACAACAAACACGACGCTTTCCAAGTACAAGGTGACTTCTTTGATATGAACAGGAGCGACCAGCACGATATACGTTAAAAACAAACAGTTAGCAGCTTTTTATGAGGCATAAATACTTCAAATACTTCAGGTATCTTTGTGGTACTTCATTCTTCTACGCTGTATCCAAAGAAGTCGGACAGGGTTGTGTTTGTCACCGATGTTTGACGTTGTCGTGCCACATGTTGCTCAGAAACCTGTTTATACGTCACTCAGGATTAATGGAGCCTTCACAAGTGTTGACTTGTCAGACCTTAAGGACAGTTCAGTCCACCTTAAATGTACACCTGGTTTCCTCTTTGCATGGTCCAGTTTCAGCTTTACTTCATGGACGGAGACATGAACTGAGTTCAGAGACGATGATCCTCCACAGAGTCGTCTTCTGAAGAAGATCACGACCGTCCAGTGTCGTGTTGTGTTTTCAGCTTCGTCTCTTTTAAAAATGATATTATGAACTTTAGCTGTGAACTCATCCTCATCTTCACTTCACAAAGTTTCATTTTCAGTTCATTTTTAGATCCGATCATGTTACTAACTTGTTGACACTTGTTGATGTTCCCCCAGCTGTTTTCTTTCAGTATTTCACAACTTTTCCAGTCTTTTCCAGTCTTTTCCAGTCTTTTCCAGACTTTTCTAGACTTTTCTAGTCTTTTCCAGTCTTTTCCAGACTTTTCTAGTCTTTTCCAGACCTTTCCAGTCTTTTTTAAAAAGGTGTTGCTGCCATCAAATTCAAAACGTAGATATAATTTCAGTTTCAACGTTTGATTTTTAGTTTTCTTTGAGCTATTTTCAGTAAAATACGGAGTTTGAACGTTTGCACGTCATCAGGTTTAGTTTCTGTTTATTTGTTTTATTTGTATTTAACACGGCGTGGCGACTCTTTTGGACACAGGTTTGAATGTTTCAGGTAGCTTTTAAGCTACTCCATCACATCTCGGAGGCAAATGTTTGAAACGTTTTGCTCGACTACATTCGACAGTTGTAGTTAAATTATAGATTAAAACATTCTGACTTGTTAAACATGGCAGCTTGGTCAACAGCCTTTAGCGATAGTTATTAATAATAAATGTGCAACGTCGAGTTTGACTTTGGAAATGAAGCTGGCTGTCAAACATTGAACATTTTCTAAAAACTACAAAGAGGTGAACATCGACGTTTGGTGTCACTCAGGACGTGAACAGAGGCCTCCTGAGTGAAAGTCGTCTGTTTGTTTGACCCGTCCACCTCTGTACATGGACTTTATTTAAGTGTGTGTCAAGGACACATCAGAACATTATGAAAGGCCGCCGTCTGATGGACGGGTTTGTACAGGGACCCAGTTTGAAGAACACTGTACATAAACTTAAATAACTGTTGTTAAACTGAGGTTGAATTATATTGTAGAAAAAAGCAAAACTTAAAGAGAAATTCCCCCAAAATCTGAACTTTTGCACTTATAATGTCCTTATATCGGCTTATAGCGACATTATAATGTGATATAAACAGTTTATCAAATCTTTATATTGTGCTTTTGAGTACATTTACTCAAGTTATATACAAGTTTGTACTTTAATTGAGTATTTCCATAGTTTAATAACTTCTACTTTAATACATAGACAATATATGATGAGTTAAAGATGAATCCAGCAGCTCCAAACATCTTGTGACCATTGACAGTATAAAGAATAGATGACATATGCGTGATGTCACACGCCGCCGCCATCTTTGTAGTCCTTCCTCTTCTGCCTCAAAAAATATTCAAATTTTTCATGATCTTTGGATTAAAATGTAAAAAACCGGACATATAATGTGGCACGAGGGTCGCACGTACACCTAACAACAAGCTGAAATGGTGATGAACACGTATTGAGTTGTGTCGGATCAAACCACGCTTGACTACCTGACCTATTGACCGCGAGGCCCTCTGTCAGGTGTCGATACCGAGGCCTCCAGCTCAGGTATTTCCTCACCGGCCTGCAGTGAAACTGGCTGCTGCAGTTTGAACACACTGGAACAGGTTTGGTTAACGCAGAGAGAGAGTGAACGTAGCCTCAGGTGTCCCAAACATTTTGAATAATAACAGCCCAGTTTACCGTCAGTTTGTCCGTTTGTTTAGGGAGGAAGTTAACGGTCGTGTCCGTCCAATCAGACGTCATATTTACACAAGATTAAAAAAACTGTTCACACATCTTTAACTTCAGTTAGAGGTCACAAACTGTTTGGAGCCACTCGGTTCATCTTTAATAGTTAATTTTTTATTTATAAACTCATCTTATATCATCTATGCATTAAAGTAACTAACTACAGCTGTGAAATAAATGTAGTGGAGTAAAAAGTACGATATTTCTCTCTGAAATGAAGTGAAATACAAGTTATTAAAGTATGGAAATACTCAATCAAAGTACAAACTTGTATATAACTTGAGTAAATGTACTCAAAAGCACAATATAAACATTTAATAAACAGTTTAAATCACATTATAATGTTGCTATAAACAGATATAAGTTAAAATCAAGCGATAACCAAAAAAGCTGCAGTTCCTCAAACGTCCACTTGAGGCTGGCTCCAGAAGTGAGTCAGTCTCCATAAGTCCCCATGTTCAAATGTCACAACTTCACAGCAGAAATAAACATGTTTACAGCCTGGTACAAAAAACAGTTTTGGTCTCTGTAGCTAATTTCCCCGTTCATGACAACTGTACTGAGGGTGAATTTATATACAACTCACCTGTTCAGATTATATTAAGGCCCGGCCCAGATTACTTCAGGTCTTACATAACTGGTTCTTGAAATTTGCATTTCTAAAGAAAGCTCGGCGTGTCAGTTGGTTCTCTTTGAAACTAGTTTTGGTGATTCAAATGGTGATTACACAGCTAGCTAACGCTTGTTTTTTTATTATTTTGTTCTCCCCATTTTTATCAATGATAGGAGGCTAAACAACAGAAACACCCCTCTGATTATAAAGGGAGAGATTGACACCACTATTGTATCTATACACTAAATTTAAAGCTAGAGCCAGCAGCCCGTTAGCTTAGCTTAGCATAAAGACTGGAAAAACAGTTAGCCTGTCTATGTCCAGGAGTAACAGAAGTGACCGTGTCAAGCTAGAAAAAAACACAACTGTCAAACAAAGATGTAACATATTAATTAGTGAGAGGCAGAGTCAGGCTAGGCTAGGCTAGCTTTATGCTAAGCTAAGCTAACCATCTCTTGGCTATAGTAACTTAGGCTGAATGGCTGAATAATAGTGAATGCTAAAACACAGAGAAAGAGTCACAAAGTCAGCAAACTGATTAATAACACAGGGATATCTATCTAAAGCTTGCTAACATTAGCTAACGTTAGCCACCATCTGGCTGCAACAGCCAAAAAAAGTGTTTTATTTCTCATGAAAAAGTCACTTCTTCTTCCAAAAGTTGCAGAGTTGAGGACATCTCGAGCGTCCTCTTGGTTAATCATTCATTAATTTCCTATAATATTCCCCGCTGTGACCTCGTGGCCATGAAAACATATAGTATTTACTCAGCGGGCAGGTTTGAACCAGCTCAGCTGTCTTATCCTAAAGGGGATGTTTGTTTTTGTCCTGATTAAAGCTGAAGAGATTTCCAGAGTCATTTCAGTGACTTACGTTGAGTTTCTCATGTAATCTATTACCTCGTTGAGTTGTTTGTGTGACAGCACATCCAGGACTTTGTGTCTCTTTAGTGGTTCATAGTTCAGGGAGGCCTGGATCAATGCTGGAGGGGGTCACCCTGTGACTGCGGTTCAATATTTGCATTAGCTGTTTAACCTCGGACTGCTTTTGTTGTACAGTTATCAGATATTGTTGGTCTGAAACTGGAACAGATCGGTCTGTGCTTTTGTATTTCATGTTTCGTGTCGTATAAACACAAAAAGATCAGAGTAACTCTTCGTGGAAAGATCACACAATAGTTCTATAATTAACTAATTTATTCATCACCACTTCCGTCTCTAACAAAACATCAGATTTTATAACATATTTATACATTTTGTGTGTAAAAGTCCAATATTTCCCTTTGAACTGTGGTGATTGTTGAAGTGTACACAATATATTTACATTTATGTAAAGAAGTACCTCAGATCCGTTACAGTACTTAAATTAATTTACGTCATATGTCTACTTTACTTTATTTATTTTCTTTTTGCAGCCCGAAGCTTCAACGTTCAGAAATCTGAAACCATGATCAGAAAGGTGAAGTCCTCCTTTAAACACTTTATTTACTTCACGAGCTGTCGAATGTTTGGTGACCATCTTTATGACTTGTCTGTCCATCTGTCTGTCTGTCTGTCTGTCTGTCTGTCTGTCTGCCTGCCTGTCTGTCTGTGCAGCATCTGGAGTTCAGGAGGAAGATGAAGGTCGACAGCATCATATCTGACTGGAAACCTCCAGAGGTAAAAGATGGCTGAATTAAACCTGAATGACTTTTAAGTCTCTAAGCCGACTAAATCAAACGCTGCGTTCCTTCACGTGTCCGTCAGGTGATCGAGAAGTACGTATCCGGAGGGATGTGCGGATACGACAAAGAGGGAAGTCCGATCTGGTACGACGTGATTGGTCCTCTGGATCCTAAAGGTCTCCTCCTGTCGGCCACCAAACAAGACTTCATGAAGACGAAGATCAGACACACCGAGATGCTGCAGAGGGAGTGTAGGAGGCAGTCTGAGAAGGTCAGGAACCAATACTCAATCTCATTTCCTTTCCTCTTTTGTCTCCTCTTCTCTTTTCTTCTCTCTTCACGCTTCTTCCTTTCTTTCTCAGTTGGGGAAGAACGTCGAAGCGATCAGTCTGATCTACGACTGTGAAGGACTCGGACTGAAACACATTTGGAAACCAGCCATAGAGACTTATGGCGAGGTTCGTCAGCCAACCGTAACCTCATATTAACACATAATTAAGTGATTTAATCTGATCACCGCTGCGTTCCTCTCGTGTAGATCCTCACCATGTTTGAAGAAAACTATCCGGAGGGTCTGAAGCGAGTGTTTCTGATCAAAGGTGCGTCAGCAGGATGTTAGTTTGGTTCAGGCTGATGTTTTTGTTTTGTTGCTGATTTTCTGTCTCTGCTTCAGCTCCCAAAATGTTCCCGATGGCCTACAACCTCATCAAACACTTCCTGTGTGAGGAAACGCGACGCAAGATCATCGTCTTAGGAAGTAAGACGACCCCCAAACACCAAGCGTTCCTTGATGGATTGTCCGGTTTCCTCGAGCCGTTTCTCTAAATCATACGTTAAATTTGTCTGTTTAGGTAACTGGCAGGAAGTGTTACGTAAACACATCGATCCTGATCAGCTTCCTGTGGTGTACGGAGGAACCCTGACCGATCCTGATGGAGACCCTCGCTGCAGAACAATGGTGAGAGTTAGGACAAGATTGTTGGAGGTGGAGGTGGAGGAGTGTTGGTTCGTTGCGGATGACTGAACTGTTTTGTTGTTGTTGCAGCTCAAATATGGCGGCACGGTGCCGCGGTCTTACTACGTCCAGGACTCTGTGAAGGTTCAGTACGACAGCAGCGTGACCATCAGCCGAGGCTCGATCCTCCAGCTGGAGTACGATGTTACAGCACCGAGCAGCCTTCTGAGGTACAAGACAACCAGCAGCCATTTTGTTAGTTAGCCTGCTCCTGTTCTGGCATGACACTGGCTACGCTCCCCTTCAGCAAACCTCTTCTTCTTCTTCCCTGTGGTCAAAAACACCTGTGGTACAAACACTCCCTCTGTGCTCTGAGCTCACAGTCCAGCTAACAAACTGAGCTAACATTAGCTAACAGCATGCTAACAAACTGAGCTAACATTAACTAAGAGCAGCTAATAAACTGAGCTTACATTAGTGAACATCAGCTAACAAATGGAGCTAACAGACTGAGCTAACATTAGCAAAATTAGCTAACAAACTGAGCTAACATTAGCTAACAGCAGCTAACAAATAGAGCTAACAGACTGAGCTAACATTAGTGAACAGCAGCTAACAAACTAAGCTAACGTTAGCAAACAGCAGCTAACAAACTGAGCTAACATTAGGTAACAACGGCTAACTAACTGAGCTAACATTAGGTAACAACGCCTAACAAACTGAGCTAACATTAGCTAACAGCAGCTAACATTAGCTAACAGCAGCTAACAAACTGAGCTAACATTAGGTAACAGCAGCTAACTAACTGAGCTAACATAAGCTAACAGCAGCTACAGTTGTCAGCAGTTTACTTCACCCAAAGTTACATAGTGTGAGAACAGACGTGCGAATGACAGAGACACCGTTCACCTGATCACAGGTCAGTGCGGATCAACATGAACTGTGTTTTCTTGCCAGGTGGCAGTTTGCCAGCGACGGGGCAGATATCGGGTTTGGAGTGTACAGACAGACCAAAGAGGGCGGCGGGCAGAAAGTTGCTGAGATGTTACAGATTCTGCCCAGCGAACGCTACAACGCACACCTGGTCCCTGAAGACAACTGCCTCACCTGCCCCGAGCCCGGAGTCTGTAAGTCAACACACACTCCTGCCCATTACATAAAGGCCCAGAGAGCTCCAGGTCTAGATTTTTTAGATTCGTCAAGGCTAGCTGTCGTTAACTTCACTCTTCTTCTTGTGCAGACGTGCTGTGCTTCGATAACAGCTACAGCATCCTTCAGTCGAAGAGGGTGAGCTACAACGTCGAGGTTCTTCCTCCTTCGGACGGGCCGACGCAGAGTCCTCGCAGCAGAGGCGACGGGAGGCTGCAGTGATCGAGTCCACCCGATCAGTCAACGTCATTTCTCTGTATTAGTTTGTAATCTGTAATTAGTTTATGGTAATTTGATTAAAAAGTAACTTAACAACAGGCTGAAAATCAGTTTCACTGCCCTCGTTGGTTCATAGTTTCATGTCTGTAACTGCAACCACGCCGAACATTCAGTGACTATCTCTGATTACAGAAACACAGTCATAACTCATGGAAAACCTTCATTTATATGACATTTAAAGGAAATTTATATGGGAAAAGTAGTGTTTTAAATGACAGACCATTAATTATACAGTAAAACACTGTAATATTTAATTTTATACAGTATTTATACGGAAAAGCAACGTTTGTTTTGATAAAAAACAAACAAACTTGTATTTAGATAGTAAAATATGCAATAAAACTCCAACCTTAAATGTAAAAAAAATCAAAAGTCCTTTTACCGTAAAGTTAGAAAAAGTTAAACTGTGTTGATTACGGTAAAATTCAGTTTTTTTACCATAAAAATGAATAATACAAACTGTAACAGACATGTACTCAACATAATAGATAAATCAACTTAAACTAACGTAGAATTATAATAAAAACACACGTTATTATCTTTAAAGAGTTACATCTGACGAGTTTGACAGTTTTATTACATGTTTTTAGTGTTAATAACGTTGAGAGTTTAAATATATTCGTATAAAAATCCAGTGAAATTGGAGCATGTCAACACACTGAGTGATGTCACACAGTACTGCAGTACACTTCTACATCGCTGCAGCACGTTGAGACGTTGAACCACCAGAGGGCAGCGAAAACAAGATTTTCTGCTGGTGTTAAGCTGCTCTTTAAGATTTTACACTTATTTATGAATATGTGAACAGAAGATGAGCCATGATGTGCTGTTTAATTATCCGACTCGGATAATTCAAAACAACAACACTGTTGAACTCATTTCGTCGACATTTCAAAGAACTGCGTTAACGGTATAATCTCGTCACTTAACGTTCAAGCATCGCTTTCTGGAGCTTTATCGTGTTTTTATAATCGAAACACTCGACTGAAGTTTCTGTGTTTGCGCTCGAGAGCAGGAAAAACTAAACTGACGTGACAAAAGGGAGTAAAGTTACTTTAAGAGGTCGTTCATCAGGTGGATTTCTGTCAGTAATTGTACAATCGTGCTGCTCGTGATGTTTGATTTGACCTTTATTGTTACAGTGTATGAATGATGTTGATAATAACCGTATGTGTGATGTATAAATGCAGCCGTAAACAGATGACAGACAAAATAAGATGATTTATTTTTGACTTTGTACTTCAATGTTTAATGTTGTAATAAAGGATGAATCACAAGATTATGGACCATTATGGACTCGATTACACATCATAAACACCTTCAGCAATCTTATAAACTGCATTATAATGATGCATCCATCCATTATGTCATGGTGGAGCTGGAGTGAGAGGTGGGCTTCATCCTTGGACAAGCCGGCAGTTTATCGCAGGGCACATAGATGAATATAAAAATATGAAGCTGTGTGAGATGAAAACTCAAAACGTGCTGGAGATCTTCAGTCTGTACACAGATCTGTCCACCAGGTGTCAGTGTGAGGACAGAGGAAGAAGAGCTTACTGTCTGTTACATAACTGCAGATCACTGGATGTTAGGACCTGTAATGATAAATAAATAAATAAAATACTGATTATTAGACATTAACACACAAGTTCACAGGACAGATCACCAGTTTAACATGATCAGACAATAAACAAACTAAACTGACTGATTAAAAGTGACATTTTTCATTATTGTTGTTGAAATTTCAGCTGCAGAGCTCAGTTGGAGATGGCTCGGTGCCAGAGGGATGCAGAGGGGTGGTGCAGGATGGATGGATGGATGGCAGGGGTGAGGAAGGGTGAGTGTAGAGGTGGGTTGGGGTTGTGATGGGGGTGCACAGATGCCATGTGCCTTTTACATAACAGCAGCTGGCTCCGGATACAATTGGATGAGAAACCGCTGGCGGCGGCAGCAGCAGCAGCAGCAGCATCACTCCGCTGTGTGTGCCGCATTGCCCCGAGCCTGCAGGGGAGGGAGTGTGCGGGGTGGTGACGCATTGTGCGTGAATCAGCGTGCATGTTTGTGTCCACTGCAACAAAATAAACGTGCATTAAAAAAAAAAGAAGAAGAAGAAAAGAAAGAGGGGGTTTGTTTATTAGCTCTACCTGTCGCTGTCCGGTAGGCGGTGATAATAACAGAGGGGTGTGTTTGTTTGTGTGTGTGTGATGGGGCGGTGGGGAGGTGGGCGGAGCCGCTCGGACATGAGTAAATGACGTCAGCCCGCAGGTCGCCTGAGCAGTGAAACAAACATGGCGACAGAATGGAGCGGGCAGCAGGGTTACATTCTCACCGTCATCATCTTCCTGTGGAGCGCCGTCGGTGGTCGCACGGAGACGGCGGCCGGAGTGAGCGGGGGCGCCGGCGGCGGCAGCGGCGGCGGTGCTGGTGGAGCCGCCGGTGGCGGCCGGGGCAGCGGCGGGAGCCAGGTGCTCGGCATGCGGTTAGAGAGGAGCGACAAGCCGGCGAGCACCACTGACGACGGTGTCATCCAGGTGACCGAGGAGAGCTCCGTGCAGCTCCGGTTCTACGGGGTGCAGCTCCACTCGGGCGCCTGGACGCAGATCCGCTTCACGGAGCTCACAGACGGGGGAGGAGGAGGAGGTGAAGCGGAGGATGAGGAGGAGGCGGCGGCAGCGGCGGCGGCTAGAGGAGGAGGCAGCGGCATGATGGAGGCTCCCGACAGGACTTGTGTTGATTTCACGAAGGACATCATCGTCGGGAGCTTCTTGAACGTCAGCAGTCGGGGCACGTCGGGGCTCCTCACCGTGCACATCAAGCCGCTCCGCAAGAGCGAGCCGCAGAAGGAGTACGCCCTGTGCACGCCGGGCGCGGAGGGCAGCGGCGGAGGGTGGGTGCTGCTGGGGGACAGTGATGGCAGGATGCTGGTGGTGGAGGAGAAGAAGTCCCTGCTGCCCCTGTGGCTGCAGGTCATCCTCATCTGCTGCCTGCTGGTGCTCTCGGGGATGTTCAGCGGGTTGAACCTCGGGCTGATGGCGTTGGACCCCATGGAGCTCCGCATCGTCCAGAGCTGTGGCACCGACAAGGAGAAGAAATACGCCCGGAAGATCGAACCCATCCGCAGCAAAGGGAACTACCTCCTCTGCTCTTTGCTCCTGGGGAACGTCTTGGTGAACACCACCCTCACCATCCTCCTGGATGACCTGATCGGGTCGGGGTTGGGCGCCGTGGTGGCCTCCACCGTCGGGATCGTCATCTTCGGCGAGATCGTCCCCCAGGCGCTGTGCTCCCGTCACGGGCTGGCCGTGGGCGCCAACACCATCATGGTGACCAAGTTCTTCATGTTCCTCACCTTACCGTTGTCGTTCCCCGTCAGCAAGCTGCTGGACGTCCTGCTTGGTCAGGAGATCGGCACCGTCTACAACCGGGAGAAGCTGGTGGAGATGCTGAAGGTGACGGAGCCGTACAACGACCTGGTGAAGGAGGAGATGAACATGATCCAGGGCGCCCTGGAGCTCAGGACCAAAACCGTGGAGGACGTGATGACCCCTCTGGGGAACTGCTTCATGATCCAGGCGGACGCCGTGCTGGATTTCAACACCATGTCTGAGATCATGGAGAGCGGCTACACCCGTATCCCGGTGTACGACGACGAGAGGTCCAACATCGTGGACATCCTGTACGTGAAGGATCTGGCCTTCGTGGACCCGGACGACTGCACCACTTTGAAGACCATCACCAAGTTCTACAACCACCCGGTGCACTTCGTGTTCCACGACACGAAGCTGGACGCCATGCTGGAGGAGTTCAAGAAAGGTGCGTTTGATTATTCTCCAATAATCGATCAGAAAACGATTAAAAATGTCGATTTGTTTTCATCCACAGCTCAAAAAATATTCAACTTCCCGTCACGGAGAACTCAAAGAAACCTGATAACACTCACACGTGAGGCGATTAATCGATTATCAGACGAGTTGACGACTAACCGATCGATCGTTTGCAGGTTTCTCAGCTGATCTCAGTTTATCTCCACCCTCCACCCTCTGTCTGTATCGATCGGCGTATTGACGGGTGGAACATGGCAGCCTATATTCAAACACGCAACATCCAGCCTGAGAGCGAGAGAGATACTTTTACTTGAGTAGAAGTACTAATACAACACCATGGGAACAGCACAGCACGAGTAAAACTCAAACTTTATTTATTTATGTCACATTTCATGCAAACATGCAGCACAAAGAGCCAGAAATGACCTGAAACCTGCAGGATAGATCACTGTTTCACTCAAACTGTGGAACGACGAATCTCAGAAATACTTAAAAACATATTATACAATCAAAATAAGACAGATTTTCAAAATAAAATACAGTAAACAGTAAAGGTCAAACGAACTGTTCAAGGACTTTAGGAATAAACCTCTGAAACATGAGTTAGACGAGCTCTCTGGTCTTTGTTAATACTCTGACTGCAGTTTAGTTACATCGACAGCCTGAATTTCAAAATCAGAACTTAAACTATACCAAGTATGATCAAGTAAAAGTACTCCCAGTACTCGAGTAGTTTATAAACAAACACAAGGATCAACCGTTCACTGCGTACGGCTGTTAGAAACTGATGATAATCCTGTCGGTAACCAATACACAACCAATAACTAACAACCAGACAACCTTACCAGTGACCTGATGTTTCTGTAGCGTTGTCAAAACATTGTTCTTATGTTTGTATCTGAGTGCACACACGTGTAGAAGTGTGTCAGACGTGTGTTTTGTAGTCCATCTTCTGAATTTTGTAGTTTTTTTTTTACCACAGAATTCTCCTTCACCTCGTGACCTTTCCCATCAAGGTCAAGGAAAAGTGTTTAGGAAAGGACACAGGAGACAGTGAAGTGAGGGTGTTGCAGCAACTACACAGTTTGACCACCAACTAGAAACTTAAAATCTAGTAAGAGTAAAGTATATTTACTCAAGTTATGTACTAATTTTAGGTCATTTACACGAGTATTTTTATTTTTGTGTAGATTCAGATTAATAACGTCAAATCAACGCGTACGTTATGAATTAGTACGTTATTTTAGTTTATAAAGTCAATTAGCTCTACCTTTACCAGCTGCTCGTGTTAAATACACATGATTTACATTCATGCATCAGTCATTTATAATCCAATTATACCCCGAAAACAGCTGGATCCAGACAGAAGACTTGAGATTAGGGCAAAATGGTGAAATCAGGACGTTCTACTCAGACAAAATCATGGAGATTATGTGACCCACATTATGTGGTATTTTTATTCATTCACTGGACGCGTCCTCTAATCTCACACCGCGCCGACGATCACAGAGCGGGAACTAATCAGTGAAATCAGCTGCTGTGTAATAACGCTTGATGGGATGAAAATCTGCACGTTTCAGGCGCTCGGGATTAGTGCTGTGAAGTCTCAGGGCTGATATCCACACCGCAAATACAAAGCCGGTATCAACAACAGCGGCGTTAGCCTGCGGCGAGTTAAAGCTTATGATGATGTGACGCAGGACGATGTGACAGCAGCAATACTCGCTGCAAAAAGAGTAGTACAACTTCTACTCTGGTTATTTATAGCTCTTATGCCATCATTAATTCATCACAAACTATCAGAGACAAACATCACAGGCGTGATCGATCGTGTCCAATCAGACGACAAACCTCTTGTTTACGTAGAAATCTGTATTTTTTGCGATTTATCACCCCCAGTTTCAGAGTGTAATCCCACTGTGGTAAATATGTTCAGCTGTACTTGAGTATTTGTTCTGATTACATTACTTATGCTCAAAAACTAGCGAGTCGACAACTTTGCTGCTCTGTTTGTTCCGTTAGCTGTTAGCTCTGTTAGTTCCGTTAGCTGTTAGCTCTGTTTGTTCCGTTAGCTGTTAGCTCTGTTAGTTCTGTTAGCTTATAGCTCTGTTAGCTTCTTTAGTTCCATTACTTGTTAGCTCTGTTAGCTGTTTTAGTTCCATTTGCTGTTAGCTCTGCTAGTTCCGTTAGCTTATAGCTCTGTTGGTTCCGTTAGCTGTTAGCTCTGTAAGTTCTGTTAGCTTATAGCTCTGTTAGTGCTGTAAGCTTCTTTAGTTCCATTACTTGTTAGCTCTGTTAGCTGTTTTAGTTCCATTTGCTGTTAGCTCTGCTAGTTCCGTTAGCTTATAGCTCTGTTGGTTCTGTTAGCTGTTATCTCTATTAGTTCCTTTTATTTCACCAAGCTCTCACCAACCACTAAAAGTCAGTCTCAGATTTACTCTTGTCCGGCAGCTTCTTGTGCCACGCTCACTCCAATCAGTTTTCTCTTCTTAGCTTCCTCCGTCAACGTCCTCTTCTTTTTCTTTCCTCTGCCATTATGTCCTATAGAGACTGCAGAGCCTCCGTGCAATACTAGCTAATATTGAACACTACACTATAAACACTAACACTGCCCCCCGGTGCTCTGAGCTCACAGTCCAGGCATCCGAGCTAACAGAGCTAACATTAGCTAACAGCATCTACAGTTGGCAGCAGTTTACTTCACTGTCCAGCCGGAGGACATCAAGTTATGAGTCAGCCCAGCACGTGAACGCTCGCCGTCACGACCAAACGCAGAACCGGGCCTGTTGGCGTCGTTGTATAAAGTCACAGCGTCGTAGCCGGCAGCCATGATGACTCACGTCTCATCATCATCATCATCATCATCATCATCATCATCATCATCAGCTGAACACACTGACCTGATGTTAACTGTGTTTCCTATAAACTTTCAGAGGTTACAGTCAGTAAAACTCCAGCAGGTTCACATTAATGACTTAAACGTGAACCCTGTGCGAGATATGTACACGCTCAACAAGACCTCAGGATGTTTATGAGCCTTTCCTATCAATAATACGACCTACGGTTTGGCAGTTGTTTTTCTTGTTTGAAGGTGAACTTTCAAGACTTGGCTTCCTGACACCAGCTGCTGGTTGTCTACAGAGTTTATTTTAAGATTTTATTGATGACTTATAAATCCCTGAGAGGCCTTGAGCTGACCTTTTAGTGTTTCTATGTCGCGCCTCGCTTCCTGAGATCCTCAGATCAGTTGTTCCTGGTTGTTCCTCGCCTGCCCTTTTTCAAGGGAGTCCTTTGTCGAGACCGGAGGCAGCACAGACTAAGAACAAGTCAACTAAAACAGAACAGTATTTCAACATATAACATCCCAAAAAAAAATCAGTTGGAGCAGCAGGGACACACATGTACACAAGATCTGCATAATCCAAGCAACTTGTTTGTGGAATAGAAACTTAATTTTAAGCCTCAGAAACACTGAACATGTGGCTTAAAAGTCATCAATTTATCCCTTTCAATGGCGGAAGTATCTCAGTCCGTAGGGATCTGGCTTGGACCAAAGTATGGAGGGTGCCAGTTCACCTCCTGGGCACTGCAGAGGTTGCCTTTGAGCAAGGTACCGAACCCTCTAAACCGCTGCCCAATACCTTAGTGACCACTGAAGAGTTATTCTGTGGCATTAAAAAAAAAACAACTTACACTTGGTTTTGTCAGCGTTGAGAACAAGTCTTCTGTAACTTCAACGCGGGTTGACACACCGAGGTAAACAACAGTATCGTCGGCATAGGAACACACTCATCTTTCAAAATCACTTCTCTAAAAGGGCTTTCAGTCGATCTTTTTCACATTTATTGCTTGTTTTGTTGGTTTGTTTCATTGTAGAGGTCTTTGTAACTGTGCTGCAGCCACCACAGACCTGCATGCATACACACTAAGCCTGAACAGAAGCAGTCCTATTCGTTTATTTTAATGACCAACGCTCAGGAGAACAGTGCCAGGAAAGGATTAATGTGTTGTTTCTTTCTTCTCAGCCTCCCCTCTCTCGTCTTTATCTCGTTTTGGCAGCTCTTAGTCCAGTCTGAGCTATATTAAGGCATCAATCTCTCCCTCTCTGCGGTCAGGATAAATCCTCTGACAGATCGAACAGCACTACAGCTACAAGAAAGGATGTTTTCATGGAGCTTGAGGGATGAATCTGTTTGAGGACGTCCCGTCAAACTTTAGATGCTGTCCTACTTTCCTGATAGCCTGGTTTGTGGGGATGTTTGTTTCACGGCTGGTTGTAACCTTCATTCGATCTCTCTCCTGTCCTGTCCCGTCCAGGTAAATCCCACCTGGCCATCGTCCAGAAAGTCAACAACGAAGGGGAGGGAGATCCTTTCTACGAGGTGCTGGGATTGGTCACTCTAGAGGACGTCATCGAGGAGATCATCAAGTCAGAGATCCTGGATGAGTCTGACCTTTACAGTGAGTCAGCGCTTGTTGGTCGCCAGCCGCCATGGCACAGATACGAATGTCATCCATACACGCAAACACACACACTGGGTGGTAAATAAATGGATATGCTCGAGACGATAAACCTCATGGCGAACGACCACTCGTACGGATGAAATTCAGGAGTGGTCCACGCCTCTCGCAGTCTCTGATAATCATACATACGTGTGCTTTTCTACACGTTTTCTTGACGTGTAATAATGACAATTTGTAGTTTTATATAACTCCCTATAAACCTGGAAATTGTAGTTTTTAAATTTGGAAATTGTAGTTCTAAACCTGGAAATTGTAGTTTTGAAATTGTAGTTTTAAACCTGAAATTGTAGTTCTAAACCTGAAATTGTAGTTTTGTTGTAGTTCTAAACCTGGAAATTGTAGTTTTTAAACCTGGAAATTGTAGTTTTTGTTGAATTTTTTTGTTCAGATTAACCCTATAACGTGTTAATCAGTAAGCTTCAGGTGCTCGTAGGGGGGTTGTATTACCTTGGGACAGAGCCAGGCTAGCTGTTTCCCCTTGCCCCCAATCTTTATGCTAAGCTAAGCTAAGCTGCTGGATGTAGATTCATATTGTCGTGTTCTGTTCCCCTGCAGCTGACAACAGAAACAGGAAAAAGGTGGACCCCAATAAAAACAAGCCCGACTTCTCGGCCTTCAAGAGCGACGCCGACAGTAAAGTGAAGATCTCTCCTCAGCTCATGCTGGCGGCTCATCGTTTCCTGGCTACAGGTGAGCTCTGAGGAGGAGGAGGCGGCGGCGGCTAATCTGTCATTCAGCATACTGTGTCTCTGCAGCCTCTGGTGGATTAACGCCAGTCACTCTGGGACTGATACGTGGTGACCTTGGTGTGAACTCTTGATCTGAATGCAGTCACTTATATTTGTAGAGTTTAAGAATATTTAAAAATCTAAAGCATACGTAGTAATAAAAGTTTTGGCTGTCAGACGTTTGTTTTCGTTGGCCAGGTCTCTATGGACTTAGCTACTCCCCATAAGCCAACAGCAATGCCAACATGGGCCCCACCTTAGCTTCAGTTACAGTTATCTAGTGTTGCACACTGTATTGACATTTGATTTCCCCTCCCCCCCAGAGGTGACCCTGTTCAGCCCGTTCCAGATCACGGAGAAAGTCCTTCTGAGGATCCTCAGACACCCGGACGTTATCCAGGATCTCAAGTTCAACGACAGCGACAAACGTTCGCCGCAGCACTTCCTTTACCAGAGAGGAAAACCCGTCGACTACTTCGCCCTTATCCTGCAGGTACACACGCTCAAAGTCAGCGATTTGATGGTGGTTAATATGTTTAATATCATCAGATAAACAGCTAACTTATGTCCTAAAGAACGAGACAACGTGCTTAATTAAAAAGCAGTAATGGTCACACTGACTGAAACGTTCGTGTTAACACTTCGATGTGAAAGCTGAGCAGCTCCGGCTGCTCGAAGCGTCATAGTGAAGTCAGATTAGACGACGGCCGGTCGACCTGTTTTTAAACTGGTGACAAACACAAGTTTATCTCGGGTCACTGCGTCAGTCTGGAGCCTGACTTAAATGAACTAAGTGGATTAAAAAAACAACCAGGATGTTTTTATTCTTTGTCACAGTTGAGAGTCAGTCGACCGGGTTGGGTCGCGGTGTCATTGCAGCTCCTCCCGGAGGATCTCGAGGCATTCCCAGGCTAGATGGGCTATGTAGTCCCTCCAGCTGGTTCTGGTTCTGGGTCTACCTGGAGGTCTCCTCCTTCCTTTGAACATTTCCAAAGGAAGGCGCCCAGGAAGCACCCTAATCATTTTTACTTGTTATATGACTTAATTCACTGATTATCAATATTATATCGATATTGAATGAAAAAAATATTTATATTAGCTTCTAAATAACGCGGCTAATCTAAAAATCGACATCATCAGCGGACCTGAGGTGTGCTAAATGAAGCCCGGGTGCTCAAACAAGCCACCCACCTGTCAATCAAAGCATCCACGCTCTTAATTCTGCATAACTTTAAACCGTCACACACCTCCTAGAGGAATAAATCCAGCCTGAATGAAGTCAGAAGTAACTTAAAGTCAACTGTGGAGCCTCTGACACGCATTATGTTTGTGTTTATGAACATTAAAACTGTTTCACGTCCTCTCTCTCTTCCTGCTGCAGAGGATTTACTGTCGTCCTCTCTTCTTCGTTCCCTAAACTCCCCTCTGCTATTTATTTCTCTCTCCATATGTTCCTCTGTTGATTTCTAACGCCGCTCGCCGTCTCCTCTCATCTGCTTTTCTTCTTTTCCGTCCTCCTTAACCCTTCAATCCCCTCGATTTGTCTCCGTCTTATGTAAGAGGATCTATTAGTGAAGGTCGTCGTGCAGAGCGAGGAGCCCCTCTGACACATCAACTATTTTAAGCCCCCCGGATGATTTAGATTATAATGCAGGTTTGTTAACAGCTACGCTGAGCTGAGCTCCTGTTTTGTTTCTAAAAACAGCTTCTCTGCACATTGTTTTAGGAATATTTAAAATTAGAGAGCACTGTTTGATACAATACTGCCTCAATAGTTAGTTAATTAATCAATTAGATGACTGACAGAACGTTTATCTGTTATAGTTTGATAAAAATTAATCTTTATTTTCAAGTTCTAGTTTCTCTGATGCGAAGATTTTCTGCTTTCTTGCTCAGTTAATTAAGAAAATAATGGAAATAATCATCCCAAGCAGCAACCTCCGACCAAAAACTGCAGTTCCTCAAACATCCGCTTTTCTGACTACATTTATGGTTCCCAAGTACCAATACTGATTATCTGTGGGCAAACAGAACAACATCTACTGTCCAAACTTTAATTGAATGTGTCGCAGGTGTT
Source organism: Miichthys miiuy (assembly GCA_036365135.1). NCBI lineage: Eukaryota > Metazoa > Chordata > Actinopteri > Sciaenidae > Miichthys > Miichthys miiuy. Next base: position 20,743,823 of record CM071619.1, on the reverse strand, counting down.
TCTGTATTCACTTAATTATCGGTCGAAAATGATTTTTACATCCTGTTTTTACCCAGCGTCCAGACTTTTTGTTGAATTGTGGTCATATATCTTCATTATCAGGCTGTACACACACATCTAGTCCGTCATACACTGTCTCTGTCACCTCATCCATTTTACCTGTCCAGCTCAGGGCGTGTGTAAATGTTGGTTTATCGTGTCCGTTGTGTTTGGAAGTGTGTGTTTGTACATGGAGGCTTTGTTGTTGACACCTGAGGTGTGGATAAAGTGACTTCAGACACTCAGCGTGCAACCCGAGCGCAGATCCTCCTGTTTCAACACTGAAATACATACGTGTTGTTTGTGTGTGTGTGTGTGTGTGTGTGTGTGTGTGTGGGGTAAAGAGACACTGAACCAGAGCACCTGTGGGGATGTAATATTTATAGGGCAGTGTTTCTGTTACCTGCCACAGGAGACGACTCCTGGATTTTTGCACAGCCAAGCTTCCTGACCGACTCACACACGTGTGTGATGTACACAGTCACGCCGGTATTTTTGTGATTTAGCACCTCAGTTTCCCCAATGTGGGAAATATGGACAGCTGTACACGTGTATTTGTTCTGCCAAACATCAAACAAGGTCACCAACAGCAGACGTAGCAGCCAGCTAATATTACTGACTAGTCCAACAGCAGTCAGCCCAGCTCGGCGTCTGTCTTTCACTAAGCTCTCACCAACCCGGCTAACAAACTGAGCTAACATGAGCTAACAGCAGCAAGTTACATAGTGTGAGAACAGACGTACGAATGACAGACACCATTCACCTGATTACAGGTCAGTGTAGATCAACAGGAGTTAAAAATCTGTTAGTTTATGAGAGAAAAGTTGTTTTAATGTTGATTTTAAAGAAAATCTCTCTGTTTTTTTTTGTTTTTGTGTTTCAGGGACGGGTGGAGGTTGAAGCCGGAAATGAAAACATGAAATTTGAAACCGGTCCGTTCTCCTACTACGGAGTCATGGCATTGAGCTCGCCATCACTGGGTAAGACTTACTGTACACACACACACACACACGATACAATGAATGTCTTTCAAATACAAACACTGCAACACTTCATGAGGCACGTTGACTGTGTCAGACTCTGTACATTAGTTACATTAATTCATTATTAACAGGCAGGAAGACTTGAAGTCACTCTATCTCTTCTGTAAGGCTGAGGTCAGTGTGGTGGAGAAAGATGAAGACACTCTAAAGACACTCAGCGATTGTATAGAAACATGTTGCTGCACTGTGATGAAAATTATCAGCTCAGTGCCTAGTGGTACTACACAGTGTTGTTTTTGTGGTAAAGTTGGCACGACTCTGGCAGTCCCCCTGACGACTCTTCGGCGAACTCTCCCCCAGAAAACAACCTATGTCTGGGCAGAGAGAGCCGGTTAAGTCCCTCTGTTTACTTACAATGATTATGTGATGAGTCACCCTCATTGTTATAACAAACAACAGTGATATGGTAGTTGGTCGTGTCTTTAGCAACTCATTTGAGAAAACATATATGTGGAAAAGTTTCTGTGATCCGGTCAGTCCTCCCTGCCGACTCTTCGGCGAACTCTCCCCCAGAAAACAACCTCTGTCTGGTCAGAGACAGCCGGTTAAGTCCCTCTGTTTATCCGCAGTGATTATGTGATGAACAAGCAACAGTAATGTGGTACTAGGCGGTGTTTTTTGGAAACTTATATGAGGAAAGATCTTTGAATTTATGTGGTAAAGTCGGTGCGACTCTGGCAGTCCCCCCTGACGACTCTTCGGCGAACTCCCCCCAGTAAATGGCCTTCGTCTACAGCAGTGATAGACGTGTACATCCAGGTGGAAACCTGCGATAAAAATCATAGATATCATCGTAGTGATGTATATTCCCGGTTTCAGTTTTTGATGACATCATAAATGATCTACAATACAAAGATAAGGACTTTATTTTCTGTGTTTTGACACACCGGGATGATTTTAAAATGACAAGCATTGTGGGGTCTAGAGGGATAATTTCATACTTGATTAGCATCCATCTACCTTTTATTTATACAAGTTTATCCTGTCATTCATATTTTCAGACTGTTTTTATGTGTTATAACGTGGACAGGATGTTTTTAAAGCAAGAAAGTCGCCGTACATGAGAAACAATCCGAATGAATCGAAATAATCTGAGACGTTCTTCCCGTTTTCACAAAGCGCTGTCACGGTCAGTCGGTAATAAAGCTTTGTGTTTGAGGAGACGAGCTGAAAGTCAATAAGGCTTAGTCCAAATAAAGAAACACTTACTGAAGACTGAGTGCAAAACAGTCGACAGGTGATGCCTGACCGATCGACCAGAGGAGCTAAAAGCACATCGACCTGCTGGATTTAAGTTACGAGCAAACAAAGAGTTGCTCTTGTAGATTTAAATGTTAATTTGGTTGATTGAGGTTGTTTTAATGTGAATATTCGTGGAGCAGACGCTCTGCAGGTGTAAAACGAGGCAGGTGTTGGGTGACGTAAGCCTACCTGAGAAGGCCTCGGTGTCAGTAGAAACAACATCCCTGCTGAGGTTAGGTGACTCAGTGTAGTCGTGACAGCGGTGACTCCCAGTGGTTCAACGTCATCACTGCAGATAAAATGTCGTCTTCTTCTTCTGTTGTTTCTCTGTCTGTACTTCATGTGCACATTATGCAGCTCAGTGTTTGTGCATGTGCAGCGTCAAATGTCAAACATTTCTCATATTAAACGCCAAATTCATGTTTTTAACTTTACATTTTTTATTTGTAGAACCGTCTGCTGTGTAAAGACTGTGCCAACGACGGGTGTGATAAAGAGATATAAATATACATCAGCATAGTGTACTATAATAAAGTTGTAAAGTTATTGTTGTTGTAAAGCAGCTTTCTCCGTGATTATTGGGATTGAGTTATAGATATATACAGATATATGTCGTTAGAGCATAATTCTTTATTAATTATGAATTTCTTATTTGAATTTTTTCTCTATATTTGTTAAATTATGTTTTTGCATATTCAAGCAGCCAGCCAAATTTGAATGATTAAAAATATCAACAAGTTTATGAAATTAGTAGTCAAAATCAGGTAAAACAAACTCTGTCAGCTCCAGGACTGTGGGGGCGTGTCCTCTGAATGCGCTGAAGCCACGCCCACTCCTGTGGGAGCGGTCGAGCGGCCATTTTGAAGCGACTGAAACGTGTCAGATGAGTTCAGAAAATGACACGACTAACTTTGAAACACTCTGAGCTGAGATGAATTCATCTCTATCTCTCTGCTCAGGGTGGCCTCAGCGTGTCATCGAGCCACCCTTTAAGGACCGCCCACAAAATCCTGAGACTGAAAACTGGTGAAAAACTGTTTGAACCTCTAACTCCACGTTTCAGTAATATATCGTTCAAAGTCTTTTCACGTGTTTTCAGCAACTATTTTACAACATATTTAACGTGTTTAGAAAGAAATCTCAAAATTGCCTTTACAGACTTCAAATGGATTGACCAAATTTGGGCAAAAGATGTTTGTTTATATAATAAGAACTGAGTATCAGTTGATGATTGAAGATTTGTATCAGTGAGGTTTTAATCTGAACTCCATCTGACGCCAGCGGAAGTCACATTTCTCGCAGAAAGTTACGTTTTAATGACCCAGAACACTAAATCTTTTAAATTCTCGGGCCTCGCAGAGAGAACTGGATCATGCATAGAGCCGGTTCTGCTTCAGGTCATCCCTGTATCGTCCAATGAAACTCAAAAGCAGTGTGTTCTCATTGATTTTGGCTTCTTTTGAGATTTGGACGAGTGTTTTGCTGCAGAAAACGTCATCGTAGAATATTTCTTTGTCTGGGTGCCAAAAAGTGTAAATGCACATGGACGCAGCCAGACTCCGACGATGGAGGAGTGACTCACCCTCAAATGTTAAATAAACCAGCTCATCTCTCTCTTCCTCCCCCCTCCTCTCTCTCTCTCTATCAGCTGTCACCCCTCCTCTCTCCCCATCAGTGGCGTCTCCCCCTCCGCGGCGCCTCTCTCTTAAGAGGTTTTCTCTGTTCTCTCGTTTCCCAGGTAAACACTCGCATGGGCCAGAGGAGGGAGGGAGGGTCCTCTTTAAAAAAAACTCACCATTTCCTTTGTTTTAAATCATCTTCAGAGCCTCAATCCAGCAAGTACAGACCCAGAGTGAATGCAGACGGAGATTTTAATGATTTCCGAGCAAACGCTGGAACTTTTTGATTCATTTTCGACCTCCGCAGACAAACAGGTTGATTTATAGTTTGGTTATCACGTGAAATTGTTCAATACTAGTGCTGATACTTCAACAAAAGAAGCAAATATGTTAAGTATAGTCTATTAGGACCATCAGTCTAAAAGTGCTTGGCCGGCGGGTCAGTGCGGTGTCTGCAGTATTCTGGAGGCTGTACCGCTGTACCTGTGCCGACCATCTACGCTCCAACCCTCACCGACGATCAAGAGCTTTGGGGAGTGACAGAAAGAATGAGATCGCAGGATACAGGCGGTTTGAATGAGCTTCCTCCACCGGGTAGCCTGGCTTGCTGGATGGGGCTCTTGGCGTGGCCCCCTTCTTATTTTTCTAACCCCGTCACCGCCTCCTCTCCTTTAACCTCTGATCTGTGGTCAGATGTTTTTCATATCAACAAGATGAGCACGTTGATCTGACCGTAGACCTCCGGTTAAAGAAAAAGTTTTGAGAAATACGCTTTCTTTTATTCCCCAGAGTTAGACGAGAAGATCGATACCACACACATGTCTGTCCTTTAAATACGGAGCAGTCAGTTAGCTTAGCTTAGCCTAGCCTAGCTTAGCACGAAGACTGGAAACAGCTAGCCTGGTCCCGTCCAAAATAAATAATGTAATAATCCAGTCTTTGTGCTAAGCTAAGCTAATGAGCTCCTGGCTCCAAAGTTGCCGCACAAGAGTGGTATCAATCTTCTCGTCTAACTCGTCTGAAAGCAAATAACCACTCACGTGTCTGTCCTTTTAAATACGAAGAAGCCAGTTAGCTTAGCTTAGTATAGCTTAGCATAAAGACTGGAAACAGCTAGCCTAGCTCTGTCCAAAGTTAATAGAATGATCTTGTTTGTATAATCCCTAAAAAACATTTTAGATGTGCTGATAGGCTAGCTTTGCTGTTACCTTTGTTTCCAGTCATTATGCTAAGCTATGCTAATGAGCTGCTGGCTCCAAAGTTGCTATACAGACGTCAGAGTGGCATCTCCTTGTCTAACTCTCTGGCGAAACAGCAAATAACCACTTACATGTCTGCCCTTTTAAATAAGAAGAAGCCAGTTAGACTAGCTTAGCATAGCTTAGCCTAAAGACCGGAAACAGCCAGCTATTATCCTGTTTGTATAATCCATAAAAAAAACAAACCAAAGATGTAACATGCTAATTGGTGCGTTCTAAAGGTGCTAATAGGCTAGCCTTTCACCTGTTTCTAGTGTTTATGCTAAGCTAAGCTAAGCTACTTAGCTTCTGGCTCCAAATTTGTCGCACAGACACAAGAGTGGTATCAATCTTCTCGTCTGACTCTGAGGAAAAATCCAAATAAGCGTATTTCCCAAAATGTTGAACTTCTCCTTAATGCACAGACGTTCTCGCCTCCAGCTGAAGTTCTCCGATCATCACCGACGCTCTCTCTCTCTTTCCTTTTTAACACCACCCTTCAAGCAAGACGACCAGGTTTTCCCACTTTTCCCGCCACTACGTCACGCTCCATGACATCACTAAAAACCAGCCAATGAGAGACGGTCCTGTTTCAGCCATGAGATGCTCAAACGATGCGTCCATCGCATGGCATGTTTGTTGCATTGTTTGCCTCACAAACACAATCTCATGTTGACATTGCCATTAATTATGTGTTATATATGTTGTGTTATTTGTGTGATGTGTTGCAGTGTGTTGCTCTCACCGCCGTCCACATCGCCACCTTCATTTTTTTTGGTGTGTTTTCTGCCTTTGTTGACGTTTAAAAGTGTGTTTTCTTTTGTGCTTCCTCACCGTTTTTTCTCTGTCAACACCACAGAGTTTCGTTCTCCGTCGCACGGCGGCAACCTCAACCGCTCCGCGTCTCTGAGCTGCACTGAGCGCGCTCCAGAAAGCGGCTCCGTCACCGGCAGCGTCACTCAGATCCCGGGCACCCCCTTCCAGTACATACCGGACTTCTGCGTACGTGCTCTCACGGACCTGCAGTTCGTCAAGGTAAACACTCGGCAACAACTCGACAACAGTCTCAGTTTAATACTCTATATCTGCCATTATGTCCATAGAGGCTGCTGAGCCTGGTTAGCTTCAGCTCCTGTTCTGGCAGGACACTGGCTCCACAACTCATTAGCATACAAACACTAACACTCCCCCGGTGCTCTGAGGTCTGGCTGACAGACTGAGCTAACATTAGCCAACAATAGCTAACAAGCTGTACTAACAGCAGCTAACAAACTGAGTTACCATTAGCTAACAGCATCCAAAAAACTGAGCTAACATTAGGTAACAACAGCTAACTAACTGAGCTAACATTAGCTAACAATAGCTAACAAGCTGTGCTAACAGCAGCTAACAAACTGAGCCAACATCAGTGATACATAATTAACAAACTGAGATAACATTAGCTAACAAACTGAGCTAACATGAGCTGACAGCAGCTACAGTTGTCAGCAGTTTACTTCACTGTCCATCAGGAAACTGTAAATCACAGAGAGTTGAGGTGGAGCAGCCGGAGGACGTCAGAGGGAAAACCAGAAAACATTTTCTCCATAAAATATGATCCAGTTTCACCAAAATCAGTGAAATAGTTGGTGGTGTGTGACTTAGTGCCGTAAAGCGTTACGTACTTCTCCCGACCCGGAGCCCAAAGTTACATAAAGTCTTATTCGTGTTGTTTTGTTCCCTTCAGATCACTCGTTCTCAGTACCAGAACGGTCTCCTGGCCTCCAGGCTGGACAGCATGCCACAGTCCCCAGAAGGCAGCCACACCCGTCTGGATGCAACCATCTCTTTGCCCCCCGTGTCGCCACCGGGGACCCGCAATCCACTGCCGCTGGCCACACCTCCAGCAAGACGCCAGCCGTCCACCACTCAGCCGCCACCGCCGGCGGGCAGCCGCACCGGCGCTTCGCCCCAGACCACCATCACCACCACCTCCTTCTCCTCCGGCCGCAGACCGAGCCAGTCTCTGCCCCAAGCCGTCCCGCCTCCGAGCAACCACGCCGCCCTCCCCCTAACCTCTCCATCGACCTTTAACCCCCACTCAACTCAAACCTCCTCTCTCGCCTCCAAGCCCCAGCAGTCGCCGACTTCTGCCGGGCCGGAGAACGGGCCGGGGGAGACCACCACTCTGCTCAGTGAGCAGCAGAACTGCGTGGGCCCACGTAGGCCCAGCCACACCCAATCACACGTTCACACCATCAGTCACGCACACACTGAAAGCACCATCTAACCAACGTACATAACACACACCCTCACACTTCTTCTTCTTCTTCTTCTTGTTCCTGTTTGCTCATTGTCTCCTGAACTTCTCTGTAGACCGTCTGAGGGATGCAGAAGATCAGCACATTTGTGTATTTTGTAAACAGAGATCCTCCTCCATCCCGTCCTGCATGTTCCCGTCCCCGACACTGTAACCGATGGAGAATAGACTGAACAGGGAACACTGAGTGAGCGTGGTTAGAAATGTAGACGGGTTGTGTGTGTTTGTTTGTGTGTGATCAGTTCACCCACGTCACAAAAAGACGGCGGTGGTTTTAGTTTTATTTGTCCGGGTGGTTTTGAGATTTCTGCCTTCAGCTCAGCGAACGTGTCTTTACAGAAAACAATATTCCAGCTAATGGACCATGAAAGAGAGACAGCTAATGCTAGCTATGCAAGCCGTTTGTGAAAGTGAGACAGTTAATGCTAGCTGGGCTCTCTCCTCTTGAAAAGGAGTTAGCTAAGGCTAGCTGAACCCTTTCCGTGTGAAAGAGAGACAGCTAATGATAGCTAGAGAGAGAGAGAGAGTTAATGCTAGCTGGGCTCTCTCCTCTTGAAAAGGAGTTAGCTAAGGCTAGCTGAGCTCACATGAAAAGTAACATCTAGTGGGAATCAGTGCTAATGTTAGCAAGGCAGGCTACCTAGCTAACTTGTTGCTAATGGTACAGTACACTTCTAAGACTGTGTGCTTGTTTTAAAAGGGAAAAAACATTGTGTACTAAGTACTACTACAGTACTACTACTGTACTAGTTCTTTAGCCTGTAGCGCACAGTGTTAAAAATTTAAATTTTCAACGTTTTAAGCAACACAAACAAAATTATATCTCAAAATCTCCGCATGTAAAACAGAAACTACTCGCAAGTTTTTTTGTAATTTACGTGAACCGACCCTTTTTAAGTCATCACTGGTAAGACATTAACAGAAAACACATCAGTGCTTTAAGGCTACTGTTAAAGAGGAGTCAGTTTAGTTGCTTTTATTTAGTTTCTATTTATTTTCCCAAAGAGTGAAACTTCCAAAAAACTATACAAGTTAACTTGTATTTTCATTTTTTCAATAAGTATGATTTTAGTCAGGTCTTGTTCAAGACTTTAGATGGCTTTTATTACGAATGAATCAGTGTGTCTGTGCTGAGCTGTCAGTGAATCAATTCAAAAACCAGCAAACGGACCAGATTCACTGTACTGAGTCAGAGTTTAAACAACCATACCGGTGATTTTGTTGGGGATGTTTTCGTAGTCAAGAGGCTAAGACAAAAATCACAGTATGGTCCTTTAAGTCAAAGTTACTAGTGATGTGAAGGTGGGTGTCTTCCTCGCCTACCTCTTGACCTCTTATTTAATTTACAAGAGTGATATTAAAATATTTATTTTATGTTATATTGATTTAAATTGTTTTATATTTTAGAGATTTTATTTATTATTTGCTTTGTTTGGTTGAAGGACGAGCTGCAGATGACACTAAACTGCACATTTATCGTGAACAGCTTCCACTAAATACTCTGTATACACTGTGAATAGAGTCAGCAGCTCCTTCTCGAAGCTTCTTCACGACGTCAAGACACGAAACGGGATCTGAAGTTGTTGTAACACTGTGGATTAATGTCGGAAGTTACTCTGGGTTTTTTTTTTTTTTAATTTATTTCCACTGAGTTGTTGTATATGTTAGCACGCGATTATTGTACACAAAGTGACACGAAGACCAAATAACCCAGAGAAACGAGTAGCTTAGCTTACAGTTTTTAGCACAGTTAGCATTTCTACATCTTCTCTGCACAAAATGTCTGCTAAATATGAGAGCTACGGGGCAGTTAGCCAGAACCACAGATTCTATAAAGAATGGACGGCTAACGTAACGTGAGCTAAAGTAAACACAAGGCTAGCTTAAAATAATAGTTTGACATTTGGGGAAATTCTTTCTTGCCAAGAGTTGGATGAGAAGATTAGTACGACTCTGTTAATTAAATATGAAGCTATGGCAGTTAGCTTAGCTTAGCATAAAGAGTTTGTTAGTTGTGATGGCTTACTAGCCTGGCTAGTAAACTGTTGCATTTTATTAGCCTCAAGCTAACGTAAACACAAGGTTACTGGGCCTAGCTTAAAAGAGCTATGGGTAATTTGTTTCGTGTGCACTCTTTGTTAAGTATGAAGCTATAGTGGTTAGCTTAGCATTAAGGGTTGAAAATAGCCTGGCTTAGTTAACCTACCACAACTTGTTGTTTTTAATGTGGGTTTTTGTTTTGAATCTGACAAACAAGATATAACGTGTTTTTTGGTGAGCTTTAGTGGCCACCTGCGCTAGGGTAGCAGTTAGCGTAGCTTAGCATTAAAGGTAGAGCCTGGCTTAGTAAACCACCATAATTTTTTGTTTTTTCTCCTGTGATTTTGTGAGCTTTAGCGGTCACTAGACTAGCTGTTAAATATGAAGCTATAGCAGTTAGCTTAGCTTAGCATTAAGGGTGGAAAATAGCTAGCCTGGCTACTAAACAACTACAATTTCTTGTTTTTACACGTGGGATTTTGTTTCGAATCTGACAAACAAGATATAATGTGTTTATTGGTGAACTTTAGTGGTCACCTGCGCTAGGGTAGCAGTTAGCTTAGCTTAGCATTAAGGGTAGAAATAGGAAAATAGCTAGCCTGGCTTAGTAAACCACCACAACTTGTTGTTTTTACACTTGGGATTTTGGACAAATCTGAAATCTGACCAGATGTAGCGTAGGCTAGGTGTTAGCTGCTACTTGTTAGCTGCTAACCATCTCTAGAGTAGGATCATCAAATTCTCAGCATGAAAGTGCAGTTTTCCAAAATATGTCAATCTATTCCTTTTAAGATGTGTTTCTCGCGTGCATTTGACCTTGAAGTTGATTTGAAGTTGACCTTTTGAGCTCGCGGTTACGGATTGAAAACACTAAACAGCACAATAACTCTTTAAATGGACAACAAACATTCCACTGCATGTCTTCACACCAATTCCCACCAGTGACGTTAACCCTGTCTCATCCCCGAAAGGCTCCTCATGATGTTTTCACCATGAACAACAGATGTACGTATGGTTTAATACAGATACACCGCACTTAAAAAAAACAACGTGAAGTACATTTTATCGTGTGTTGTAAATGATCCTATTCAACCCGTGCTAATAAGAGTTGGAGGACGTTTGTGTTCCGGTGGACTGAAGACGCAGAGATAAAGAGATTAACGCGAAGACGACCTCTCTCTGCTGAGCTCGGATGTTAAAGCTGCTAGCATGTAATCTACCTATTTTTCTCTCTCCTATGTATGCAGTGACACTGAAACATATTTAAGTGACTGTAAAGATTAATTATTTTGCTGATGATAAAGTGATTTATTTAAACAAAAAGAAACTGTTGTATAAGCTAGCACTGATTTGAAAACACTTTAAACCTGTAAGTCTGGAAAAAAAGGTGAATATTCCAAAGCGTTTCTCCTTTTGTGGGATGATTTCTAAACTGGATTAACAACCAGGCAACCCCCCACCCCCCCAAAAAAAATCCCCAGGTTGAGCTGGTTTGTGGTAATTTGACTGGGCATGTGCACCACTAAAAGCCCAACTGTTAACGACATAAAAGAGGTTTATTTTCTTACCATGAGGTCTTGTCTTTGAGGGGGGATCCCAGTGTCAAAAATCTATTCAGTTTTATGATTTTACATGTTGCATGTTTGCTTAATTTATTTGTGCTTTACCAAATGACCACACAGCAAAACAAACCTGGGGGCGGGGTAAGGGGTAATACCATGCACAATGCACAGAAAGTCAGGGGTTATTTAAGGGGTAGAGGCAGCTCATAGATTTCTGTGAAAAACATAGATTTTATTCAGCAGGACCATCCAAATAAGGGACAAACCTGCTCGTTAAAATGAAAATATGTAGTTGTCATAGCCTTACGGTGGAACCCCACCGGGCACGTCAAGGCCGCCACAATGCTGTTTTGGTCCGTTCAAACCCCACCAGGAGGGTTTCAGAAGAGTTTTGCCCGCCAGACTTTGTTAACTTGTTGTTACTAACTGGCTTTTATGCGGAAACCCTATTTTAATTGTCTAACTCTATTGTAATAACCAATTAATTTCATTTGTTTTCTTGAGATCTCTAACTAATTATCTCAAGAAAAAGCTTCGTTATCGCAAGATCTCGAGAAAATTATCTCATTTTAGGATAACGACATTTGTTATTTCAAGATAATGACATAAATGACTCGAAATATATTTAGAAAACAAATTTGATTGACTCGTTACCACAAGAAAACGGAGGAAATAAAATGTATCACAGCTTAGGGCTTCTGTATAATTCATTATCTTGAATTAATTATGTCATTATCTCAAGAAAACAAAATTTAGTTAACTCAAAATATCGCGAAAATTATGTCATTATCTTGGTCTTGTCATTACCTCGTTATCTCGGGGTAATGACATAATTAGTTTGAGACCTTGAGAAAACAAATAAAAGGCATGTCCGCTTAGGGCTTCCTTACTTCTAAATATGCTACAAAGTTCCATTTTTTCCCTTTTGGCTGCTTTTACGATCGGATAAGTTTGAATAGGGTGTTTTATTTTGAAAACTGTCTTCTGAAATGGAGGGTTGGGGTTCGAAATATTGACTAGAACGCGTTGTGATGTTGCCCGGTGGTGTTCAGCCTTCACCTTCCTATCTGAATAAAATCTAGACCTGCCTGCTGGTTCATATAGGTCTCATGTAGCAATTGGTCTGAAACTGGTTTCCAGTGTAGCCACTGGTTGGCTGTGTTGACTACCAGTTTGTGTGCTGGGAAATGTGAAATAATATTCTATGTTGTATTTATTGTAAACATTGTATTTATTTGTCGTTTTGTTTTGTTTTTTTGCACCTGAAGGTGTGCTTCTGTGAAAAAACGGGCTTCCAGCTGTAAAGACGCAGCTTTTTATTGGGTCACCCAGAAAACACTGTGTTCAGCTCCCCCTGATTGCTGTTCGTGTTATATATTCCTGTAAATACTCTGTACATGACGACATGAAGGGCGTTTGTGATGCGATGCTGAGAGAGATGTTGGAAATAGGTCTATTTATAAGGAAAGATGTAATTTCAAGTTTCCATTGTTTTGCTAGGAAAGCATTAAATAGCAATAAACATTGCACAGAGTTAACCTCAAATAATAATTTACTCTTTATCTTCTGTAACTTCTGTCTGTTTTTATTTGTCATAACCGTTCTCCTTCCCCGTCCTCTCCTCCTTTCCTGTCATCTTTATATTTTCCACCTCTCGCCCTCTTATCTCGACTCCAGTATTGGAATTCCTCCGGCTTTGGCTGTCCTGTAGTGTAGTGTAGTTTTTAAGCCCTGCAGCGGTGCGATGATTAGACCTGGATGAAGATTAAATATTTTCTGGTGCAAGAGTTTCTCAGGCCGAGTTTGAAGTTTCAGGTCCCCACAACAAAAATCTACAAGTGCTGCTCAAACGTTTGTGAACCTCTTGAGCATTTTGGAGTTTTCTGTTGTTTCACCCTGATTTCCTTATTTAATCAAAAACATTATTTTTTATATGAAATAAAAGGTGCAGGATTATCATTTCAATATACTCTTAAAAATTGTGTAGTCAAGACTAAATTAAAGAGTTTTTGGTCAACTTATGTAGGTGCAAAAGTTTGTGAATCCTGAGCTGCATTGGTTAAAAGAAGCAGTTAAGCAGAATCAGGTGGGACAAATTGGAACCACTGAAATGGACCGATAACTTCAGAGATGTTTAGAGATGAGATAAAACCAGGGGTGCGGTCCAATAGTCAAATTTGCTTAGGAACCTTCCCAACTGAGTGAAATGACCTGGAAGTATTAGCATAGCCGCCATGATAAGAGCTGTTCTAATTTTCTCTAACTGTTAAGGAAAGGAGCCTCAATGCTTCCTTTATTATCTCCTTTAGCCTGCCTGCAGCAGAGAGCGCGTGTGAATATGAACATACGTGCTGACGTGGTGTAAAAACTGTGATCATGAAGTGTGTTCTGTTGTTGACTGTGGAGCTGCGTTCACACACACACAGTAAAAACTGTTTTTAACTGTGACATCCAGCGTCCTGCAGATCATCATGAAGTTACCGTTGATTATTAATCATATATCTTTGTATAATATATAACTTGCAGTCAGGTTCTCTGAACACTGGACAGAGAGCTAAAATGATCTTAATACTTGTTAATTCTACCAAATTATGCAGTGAAGATGATAACAACACAAAGTTACTGTCTTACTCTGGATATTCAGACACTCAACAAGTGCTGCTGCTGCCACCTACTGGTCAAAACAATTCATAAAGGATCTCAGGAAATACTTTACACTGTATTAAAGTAGTATTAAAGCTAAAGTTTCAACACTTCAACAACTGTCTACCAAACTTCTCTGGTAAGTGCTGATGAAAATAAGTGCTGGGAGGTAAAATACTGTTAATAGGCCGTCTGTCGTGTGTTTCAGGAGCTTTTTCGGCCGTTATCAGACTAAAATAGACTTTTTTGCGGTTTTGGAGCTGAAGAGAGCGCAGCTACCTTCTGATAATATTAAACATGTTCATCAAGGCGAAAAAGACTCATATTTCCACCAAACAGACTCTTTATTTCACTGTTTGCGCTTCAGCTTGAGTAGCTCTCAAGCTAGCGCTAGCTAGGAGACGGTTACCTGTTGCTTAGCAACCGCAGCTCAGCCCGGCACGTTGCCTGTGCGCGCATGCGCGAGCCTTGCGCCTTTGACGTGCCTTTCATGTTTTGACGTTCGCGTGACGTCACGCGGAAAGATCTATAAGTAGAGCGAATTTCGGGAACTTCGGTTTTTCCTCCTTTTCACAGGTGATTGAATCCGGACACAGCGGCGAGTAACCAACCGTCCAGCGAAGATATGGAACACAACCGAGAGACAGAAGAACCGTCCACGGAGGATATGCGACCATCCTCCACGGATAATTCAGTATTGGTTTCACGGGAGTCGCTGATGCCAATCGTGAGTACATATCTTAAAAAAATTATCTCAGCACAGTGGACTCTGCTTGGTGCAGGGATTTTGTCCCCCGAGCTAGAGAAACTACTGAAGAACATGACACAGGACATCGTGGACACGTCCTGCCAAGAAGCCTTGTGTGCCCTAACCTTGATGCTTCAGGAGCACCTAATAGAACATCCTGACGAGATAAATAAGGTTCTGGAGGGTTTAGCGATTCAGGTGGAAGCCTCCCTCCAAGGTAGTTTTGCTGAGACACTCAATTTATCGGTGGACGAACACCTGGATGAGGAATGTTTTGAAAATTTTATCAAATATATCCAAGACGAGGTCTTCCACAAGGTGACTTCAGTCGTGGATTGGGCCAACAATGAGGAGGAGGAGAAACTAGAAGAGACAGGGCAGACAGAGCTCCTGACTCTTCAGCAGATGGTTTTAAATGTGACCGCCTATCTCAAAACGGTGGTCACCAAACTCAACCCGAGTTGCCTGAAACTGTGTTGTTCACCGGACATCACAAATTCAGGTGACTCCGAAGAGGATGATGAAGTTCCTGCCCCCTCATTGAACGACACCTTAGACAACATCCTTATTTGTTGGTGTGATGGGCGTTTGAACGGCACTGGTAAGCGCTCCCCATCTCAGGGCTTGAATTACACCAGGCGTGCCTCTGAAACACCCCCACCGTGTTGCAACCTGAAGGGGATCTTTCAGTCAGTTATGGACTTTTTTGCCAAAGACGTAAAAACTGACCACCAAAAACTTGCATTTTGCAGCTTTGCCCAGCAGAGATTTGTCAAACTGATTGTGGACCTGAAGACAACAATCAAACAATCCTGCTGGGATGACAATGAAGAAGTGTGCCAGCGTGCTGAAGACACCAACATGTCACCACTATGCGTGGACCAAAGCACAGAATCAGAGCCATCAGTGGTGGATGTGAGACAGGTGATGTCTCTTTCGCCCGATCTGGAAATGTTCAAAGACAGATCAGGCCGCTTGAGTCCCCTGTGTTGCCAGCCAGTGGAAATTCCAGTGAATAGAGCAATATCTCCGAAAAACAAAATGAGAGTTGAGAGCAGCAAGTTGTCCAAGGACCTGGTCAACAAACTCTTTGGTCATCTCATGGCTGGGCAGACGTATAAAATTTCCACGGCCGGGATAGAGACAAGCGTTTCTAACCCTGTGATCTATGGGGTCAAAAGGATTGAGGACTCCACGTGCTTTTCTCCTGAGGTTCTCTACAGCATTACAGAGCTTGTAGTGTTGGAGTTCATTGACGATTTGATGACTTTCTTGAGGAGCGAAGGTCGTGTTGAGATGAAGGAAGGTGGACAAGAGCCCAGAGTCCCTTCTCCCCGTTCATTAGTGTCTAAAGAGTCTGAAGAGGAAGATGACAGAGTAACCAGCTCATTCATCTATTCTCTGATCACGAAGATCATAAAAAAGGCTCCTCGGAAAATAAAGCAGTCCATTCACTATGCGGACATCACCCGCATCGTCAATCGTCTGTCAGAGAAGGTCAAGAATGATTCTGTTTCCTTTAAACAGAAAAAGGTGAAAAGGCTGAAAAAGGCCGCGATTCAGAGCCTGATCGAGCATTACGGCTCTGAAGAGGAGATTCTGAAGGCTGCACTGAAATCAGACAGTAGCTCTTTTGATGCCACGGTTGTGAGACATTTAAAGAGCCACCAGAACTGTCCACCCCAGAAGAACGCAGTCTCCAGGTTCTTCTCGGCTTTTGGAAAAGCTCTAACCAAGCCATTCAAGATGTGCTGCAGCGGTAATTAAATCACCATTGCCCTCTTGGAATGGTTATGAGCTTCTTTTAACACCTTAAAATAACATAACACACATCTTGGTCTTACAGCAATGGTCAAGGTTGGATTTTCCAGCTTCGATCTTTGCTGTTTCAGCACTTCTTTTCACACCTTTGGAGCTTTGATGTTGGGTTTTCCCCGGGTGCTCCGGTTCCCCCACACATCATGAAACAGAAGGGTTTAAAAAAAAAAAAAAAGTCCCCTGTGAAGCAGCATCAACGGCCACATAACATCTTGGCCTTACAGCAATGGTCAAGGTTGGATTTTCCAGCTTTAATCTTTGCTGTTTCAC
The DNA here is from genome assembly GCA_036365135.1 of Miichthys miiuy. Classification (NCBI taxonomy): domain Eukaryota; kingdom Metazoa; phylum Chordata; class Actinopteri; family Sciaenidae; genus Miichthys; species Miichthys miiuy. Next base: position 20,727,262 of record CM071619.1, on the reverse strand, counting down.
TGCTTCTTTTAACACCTTTGGAGCTTCGATGTTGGGTTTTCCCCGGGTGCTCCGGTTCCCCCACACATCATGAAACAGAAGGGTTTAAAAAAAAAAAGTCCCCTGTGAAGCGGCATCAAGGGCCACATAACATCTTGGCCTTACAGCAATGGTCAAGGTTGGATTTTCCAGCTTCGATCTTTGCTGTTTCACTGCTTCTTTTAACACCTTTGGAGCTTCGATGTTGGGTTTTCCCCGGGTGCTCCGGTTCCCCCACACAACGAAAAAAAAACTAGAAAAAAAAAGGAAAAGGGAAACAATGTCATGGGTTCACAAACCTCGTTAGTACAGTGGCCAGTATATCCACCTGTCAGGTGGAAGACCGGGGTTCGACTCCCTGACGAGGTGATTTGACCTTTGATTGTTTCCCTTTTCTGTTAAGTTGCTTAAGCGTGAGCCATCTCACGCACATCTTCCATCTCACCTGAGGTTTGATGACTTGTTGAATGATTTTTTTTCCCTAGCCACTAGATTATTCTTTATTATTATCATAAAAGTATAGTAAATTCTTTGTTTTTATAATGATAATATATAAAAACTTGGCTATATCATGAAAATCTATTAAATTCTTCATTCTTATAATGATTATATATAACATTTTTCCTCATTATAATAAAAATATATTACATTTTTGGTTATATCATGAAACTATATTTAATTTTTCATTATTAACATGCATACAGACGGGTCTGCTGGTGCGGTCAGAACAACCTGGAGCTGAACATGCTCAAAACTGTGAAGATGACAGTGGACTTCAGGAGGAGCCCACCCATCACCATAACCAACAACGCTGTGTCTGCTGTGGAAACCTTCAGGTTTCTGGGTTCCACAATCTCCCGGGACCTGAAGTGGGAGACAAACTATCATCAAAAGGGCCCAGCAGAGGTTGTACTTCCTGCGCCAGCTCAGAAAACAGGACAAGAACAGACTCCAACGGACAGTCAGGACTGCAGAGAAAATTATCGGCGTCAGCGTGCCCTCCATCCATCCTGTCCAGAGTCAAGAAAACGGGTCAGGTAACATCTCTGCAGATACATCACAAACTGTTTAAACTTCTCCCCTCTGGGAGGCGCTACAGAACTCTGTACGCCAAAACTACAAGGCACAAGAACAGTTTTTCCCTCAGGCTGTCACTGTGAACAGCTAAAACATCGTCTGTATAAGATCTGTAAATGATAAATTATTTATGTGAATATCTAAAACATGAAGGGTGTTTGTGATGTGATGCTGAGAGAGATGTTGGAAATAGGTGTATTTATAACGAGAGATGTCATTTCAAGTTTCCATTGTTTTGCTACGAAAGCGTTAAATAGCAATAAACATTGCACAGAGTTGACCTCAAATAATAATTTACTCTTTTTATCTTCTGTAACTTCCGTCTGTTTTTATTTGTCATAACCGTTCTCCTTTCCCGTCGTCCTCCTTTCCTGTCATCTTTATATTTTCCACCCCTCACCCTCTTATCTCGACTCCTCTCCCGCCGCTCAGAAGTATTGAAATTCCTCCAGCTTTGACTAAGCCGTCGTTTTTTTATTGTTCAGACCTTTTTTTTTTTTTTTCTATCATGGGACTAAAGCGGGGGAGCGCTAGGGCTTATCAGCAACTCCTGTAGTGTTGTTTTTAAGCCCTGCAGCGGTGTGATGATTAGACCTGGACGAAGGTTAAATATTTTCTGGTGCAAGAGTTTCTCAGGCCGAGTGAGTTTTTTCCACACACTGTGTATCATTCACAAGTGGATTTGTTTGAACGGTTTGAAGTTTCAGGGCCCCACAACAAAAATATAGTTAGGTTATGATTTATTTGCACACAGAGAAGAAGTTGTAGGGCAGATCTGAGCTCATTTAAAACACCTGAAAGTACTTACAGGTGAGCATTGCAACAATACGTCCATGTCCCTTTTCATTTCCCCAGGGTATGTACAGTACAATAGATGCAAAATACCTAAACATACAGTATATCTATGTTTTCTGTTATTGTAATCAAAGATGGAGAAGTGCCTTATGTAGAACCAGCATTTAGTTTGTCCATTCTGGACTACTGTAGAAACATGGCGGACTCCCTGAAAGAGGACCCGCTGTGTCTGTGGATATAAAAGTCTCTTTCTAAGATGACAGAAACATAAAGATTGTTATTTTCAGGTGATTACACACTAATGAAAGCATAATTATTCTATATTCTAATATGCTATGTATATTTCTCTCTAAATCTGTATTCATAGTATATTATTTATAGCATGTATATCTTGTATAGTCAAATATTTATTCTGCACATATTATACATATACTATACATCATATCATATCTTGTGTATATATACACATATTTATAATGTGTACATACTAGGTTAAATATTCGACACATTTCTATGTGTACCTCTATAGATATACTATTATTATATTATATACTGTTATTATCTATCTATATATCTTTAGTTACATATACGAGTGCTGTTTAAAGACGGTATCCTTTAAATGGTTAATTGCTTACATTTTGTACAGTGTGATTAAATTTGCATTAATATAGTGAATGCCTCACAGAGGCCTCAAAGTGATGAATGACTTGTTATGAAATCTAACAAAGATGGGGCGTGAGCTCCTTCTTTGTTTTTACGCGTTTCATTGGCTGTGAGCACACACCACGGGCTCTAATTGGTTGATTCTGAGAGGAGGCGGGACAAAAATGCCCCCAAAATGTCCGGTAACCGCCGAGCACCGTCTGTTTGTGTGGAGCCAAAATGGCCGCCACGGAGCTCCGGTTGCACCGCTCGGTTTTTGGTGGGCGGGGCCCGCTGCGGAGCTACAGTCACATGATCCGCGCGGCAGGCAGAGCCAGGCTGACCAATTCCAATATGGTGGCCAGCTTGGCAGGTCTACGGTTCCTGTTGATGATATTGTTGTTCTGCGGGATCAGGTGCGGCGCCTGCAGCCGGGAAGCTCCGCTGGTTCTGGGGCTGAGACTGGAAGACTCGGCGGGTCCGGTGTGCATGAAGGATCGGATCATCTCGGCGCCAGAAGGAGCCACGTTCAAGCTCCGTCTCTTCGGGACTGATCTGAATGGAAGCTGGCCGTGGGTGGCGTTCGCTGGGGCCGGGGGAGCCGGGGGGGTCGGGAATACGACTGACCCGTGCGAGAGGGAGTCCAACCGCCAAGAGTCCGCCTTCCAGGTGACGGGGGACGGGTTCACCCCGGATAAGGACTACAGCGGGTTGGTAACGGTGGTAGTGGTCCGGCAGAAGAGCATCTCTTCTGGGGGCAGCCAGCAGCACTACTCCCTGTGCGTGCTGAGCGGGGGGAAATGGGCATCCGCGGGCCCGGACAAACTGCGGGTGAACACCGACAAAGCTCTCCCCGCTGACTACATCCCTCCGTGGGGTCTGGCCGTGCTGATAGTGCTGCTGCTCCTGGTGTGCGGGGTGCTGAGGACAGTGAACCTGAGCCTGCTGTGGCTGGACCCCGTGGAGCTTTATGTGCTCCACAGCTGCGGGTCCGAGGAGGAGAAACGAGCCGCCAAACGCCTGGAGCCAATCAGGAGGAGGGGGAACTTCCTGGTGAGTATCTGAAATATTAAAAAAAGATTGAATATTCCCTTGATGTGAAACTTTCTTTGTCTTTCCCACCCCCAGACGTGCTCCCTGCTCTTCCTGTGCGCCCTGGGTCACTCGGTCCTGGGCGTCCTCCTGTACCGGGCCCTGGGCTCCATCGTCTCCGCCGTGTTCACCAGCGGCTTCCTCATCTTCTTCCTGGCCGAGCTGGCTCCTCACATCCTGTGCTCCGGTTACGGCTTCCAGCTGGCGCCGGCTCTCACCTGGCTGGCCCAGGTGTGCATGGTGCTCACCTGCCCCCTGTCCTGCCCTCTGGGGCTGATCCTGGACCTGGCTTTGAGGAGGGACATCAGCACCTGTGGGATAAGAGAGAGGGCCATGGAGATGATCCGCACGAGCGTCAACGACCCATACAGGTAAAAAAAAATAGTCCTCAGGTGAGATCCTGGTTCTGTTAAACCTGCTCTGTCTCACACCGGGTCGCGTTTGTGCAGCGAGTTCGTGAAGGAGGAGTTCAGCCGAGGGATGCTGCGCAGTAAGACGGTGGAGGACATCCTCACCCCGCTGAAGGACTGCTTCATGCTGCCCAGCTCGGCCGTGCTGGACTTCTCCACCATGTCTGAGATCATGCAGAGCGGATACACGAGGGTGCCCATCTACGAGGAGGAGAAGTGAGTCTTTATACGTAACACAGTCCAGGACAGAGATCCTATCTGATTTCACAAATGGAGGTCAAAGTGAGCCTTTTGGGATAGACCTGAGTGGAAAAGTGGACGCGTAGGTGACATATAAGCAGCATTTAAACAGCCGTGCGTCGACATAAAACAGGTCCCGACTGCGTGTTGTAATGTAGGATATTAAAAGCTGTGGATGGTGTGCCGTGGAGGATGCTGCTGCAGTTGTCGATTGTGGAGGTGATGAAGGTTTCAAAGCAGAGGTTATTATCCGAGGCTGGGACTGTGAGGGGATGGAGGCAGGGTGGAGGTCTCGAGTTGAGTTTGAGGAAGGTGGTCTGCGCCCAGGATTAACAAATGCCTGTCACAAACTGACTTATTAATACTTCTTTCTAATTAACTGTAACAAAACCTGATCATATTCAGTTCACCATCGACGAAAACAAACAAATATTCAGATTTTAGAAACCGAATTTCGGCACTTTGACATAAAACTTGACAAATTATTCAAACTCGACGATGTTTTATCACTTTTTTATCACCCTGTTTAGAGTCAGTTTTTAGTTTGTCTGTTCTGGGCTACCGTAGAAACACGGTGGATTATGAAAGAGGACCCGCTTCCACTTTAAGTAACAAAAACAAGAATATTCCTATTTTCAGGTGATTAAACATGCATGAAAACGTGTGTCTGAACTTCTTCTTTCTCTGTCAGCTCTGTTAAGTTTCTAACTGACAGCGTCGCCCTCCGTCTTTCCGTGACTGATCCCGAACAATGATTGAAAACGAGTAACCAGCGATGAAGGTCACATGTCGACATGTCTTTGTTTTAAAGGTCAAAAGTTAAAAGGATTTTTAGGAACGTCTGACTTTGTCCGAGCTGTCTTTGTCTCATCACAACACGTGTAACCTGTAAAGTGTCTTTTTATTATTATGATTATTATGATTATTATACAGCAGATGTTTCACGGCTGGTTCTTCATCCTAACTGCAGCCACGAGGCGGAAAAACATCGAGCGGTTCAATGTTTAAACTCTTCACTAGCAGCAGAAAGAACCTGTTATTGTTTAAACCTGCTTGAATTTCACTCGTGTTGGTTTAGTGTCCTATAATAACTCATAACAAAACAGCGTTCACTCAGTGCAGAGTGGTGGATTAGGTATACATGTCCAATCATCGACACGTGTTCCAACTCCTCAGGTCCAACATCGTGGAGATCCTGTACGTGAAGGACTTGGCTCTGGTGGATCCGGATGACTGCACCCCGATGACGACCATCACCAAGTTCTACAATCACCCGCTGCACTTTGTCTTCAACGACACCAAACTGGACGCCATGCTGGAGGAGTTCAAGAAAGGTGAGCTCGCACACAGAATGATCATCATCAACGTGGACCTGAGCCTGGTTGGTCAAACAAGCCACCTGTAACAGCACCCACCTGTCAATCAAAGCGTCCACGCTCTTAATCCTGCATAACTTTAAGCCTTAATATAATCTGAACAGGTGAGTTGTATATAAATTCACCCTCAGTACAGTTGTCATGAACTATAGAGACCAAAACTGTTTTTGTACCAGGCTGTAAACATGTTTATTTCTGCTGTGAAGTTGGACATTTGAACATGGGGACTTATGGAGACTGACTCACTTCTGGAGCCAGCCTCAAGTGGACGTTTGAGGAACTGCAGTTCCTCCAGTGAGGGTTCCTGCTTGGTCATAACTCAAGTCAAGTCTTGGCCCTCACTTGATGCACATATTTCTAATATTCAGTGTGATTAAGGCTTAAAGTTATGCAGAATTAAGAGCGTGGACGCTTTGATTGACAGGTGGGGTGTCTTCATTTGGCCCGCATAAATCTACGTGATGACGTGCTTCATGTGAGCTGACCGCGCTCGTCCTTTCAGGAAACTCTCACATGGCCATCGTCCAGAAGGTGAACAACGAGGGCGAGGGAGATCCTTTCTACGAGGTGCTGGGATTGGTCACCTTGGAGGACGTCATCGAGGAGATCATCAAATCGGAGATCCTGGACGAGTCTGACGGCTACCGTAAGTTTAGTTTAGGTGACGTGTTTGTGTCTTTGTCGCCCTGATGTGTGTTATTAAACCGGTCCGCCGTCGTCCCGCAGTGGACAGGAAGGTGAAGCGCCCGCTCGCGCCGCTGGAGATCCCTCTGGAGCCTCGCAGCGTCCACGAGGAGTTCTCGCTTTTCAAGCCTCCGGAGGGAGAACCGAAGATCCGAACGTCGCCACAGCTCCTGCTCGCTACGCACCGCTTCCTGTCCAGAGGTGTGTGTGATAACCTGTAACGATTGTGTAACATGTTATAACTCAGCTTCATAGCAGAGGCTGAATCAGGTCGTCTGAGGTCGACTAGTCTAGACGTGTTTGATGTATCCTCTGTCTCCGACCTTTGACCCCTGCAGAAGTGGAGCACTTCAGCCCCGGACGGGTGTCCGAGAAGGTCCTGTTCCACCTGCTCCGTCACCCCAGCGTCAACCAGGAGGTGCACTTTGACCACAGCAACCGGCTGAGCGCAGGTCACTACCTGTACACAAGAAACCACCCGGTGGATTATTTCATCCTGCTGCTGCAGGTACGACACCGAGCCAGGCAGTTCTTTTATTTCTCTGATCAAAATCTGAGGCTTGAATCACGTGAACACTTGAATATAAGATTTAAAATCAATTTAAGGTCCGACAAGTCGTCATTTACGAACATTTCCAACTTGACTTTCAACTTTAAAATGTTTGTCAAGGCTCCAACTGGAAAGTTTGTGAAAATGAAGGCCTTGAAAGATTTTGAGATATATTGTTGAACACAGTCCGACTTAAACATCAGATTCAAGGACTTTCCAGGCCTAACTCACTCAAATTGAAGGATAGTTTGACATAGATGATGGATGATTACTGTTACATAGTCATTAGTGGTGCTCGTCCTCGTTATATTCTCCGTATTGTAACGGTACTTTATCTTGATCTGTGTTGGGTCCTTGAATTTGAGGGAACTGGGCCTGGAAAGTCCTTGAATTTGATGTTCAGTTCAGAAAGTTTAGTAAATTTAATGGAATAAAATCAAGGCCTTGAAAGTTTTTGAAAATAGACACTGAATTTATAGTTTGTTGTCATGTTGTTACAGTAATTGACTTTGATCTGTGCCGTGTTGGGTCCTTGAATATGAGGGGACTTGGGCCTGGAAAGTGCCTGAATTTGATGTTTTAGAGGGTCTTTATTTAAGTCTAAATATTTTAATAAAAGGTGTCCGTGCTTCCTGTTTTTTTTTTTCGTCCTCAGGGTCGTGTGGAGGTCGAGATCGGCAAAGAGGGGCTGAAGTTTGAGAACGGAGCGTTCACGTATTACGGCGTGTCTGCGCTGACGCTGCCATCCTCAGGTGAGGTGAAGAACAGCAGGAAGAAGACGAGCAACAGACTTTATAATTAAACGGGAGTTTGATGATCAGTAATTTAATTGATCAGTCCGTCCGGTAACGGCTGTTACAGATGTTAGCCTTCCAGCTGTGCTCCTCGTTAGAGATGAAACTAATGACTCATTATTGATTAATCATGTCACATAAAATGACACAAATCACGAAAATATTCAATTTACAGCTGCATAAAACAGGAAAGCAGCAAATTCTCACAATCATGAAGCTGGAAGCAGAAAACATTTGAGTATTTTTGCTTAAACAAACAGAAATAAACGACTTAATTGATGATTAATATGATTGGATTTTCTGTGGATGAATCAGCTGACTGTTCCGTGTCTGTGTAATGTTAAAGATCCACGTGAAGTCGGTTATTGTTGGTATCACATGAAATATTCTGATGACTTCCAGCGCTTTTCCTGCTGTGTTTACATAACTGAGGTTTATATAAGTCGTGCACGTGGCTATAAAAAGGACACGCCGACATGGCTGAGGTTTGCAAGATATTGTGCTGACTGTGTGTGTGTGTGTGATTACAGTGCACCAGTCTCCAGTGTCGACCCAGCGTCACTCCCCCAGGGATCCCTTCGAGTCAGCAGAAGCTACGAGTCCATCCAGCTACTGTCCCGACTACACCGTCCGAGCGCTCACCGACCTGCAGCTCATACGGGTGTGTACATGTGTGTGTTATTATTATTATTATTATTGTGACTCCACCAGCAGCGCTGCAGTGCGTTTCAGGAAGCCACGTCAGTCGTCACAGAGCAGATCGAGTTGGCAGGAAGTCAGACACAGAACTGACACAGAGAAGCTGGTAATTTTTCAAAATAAAACTCCCACACGTAAAAACAGTTGAACTATGTAGCATATTTACTCATGTTAGAGGCACTCAAAGGAAGGAAAATGACCAAATTTCTGACCAAAGTTAACAAAATCTGGTTCCTGATGGGTTCTGTAGCTGCACGGAGAACGAACCAAAACTGTTTTTACCACGGCCACGACGTCACCGCGCCCTGCTCGCTGGAATTTAGCGGTAGAGTGAAAAATTCTGATCTTAATATATCGATCAGTGTTCTTTAAATATGTCGAAATAAACACACGTTCTCTCAAACAAACGCTCAAACACTCTAACTGAGGCAGTGCACTGAAACAGTAAACATGTTTATGTCATAACCAAACGAACAACACAGACAAAGAATAGATCTAACTGAGCCTTTCTGTAAAAACAAGTCGACATTGGCCAATAAAATGGGCTCAACGACACATGCGACACACACACAAGTTGTGCCAGAAATTTGACTGATCGCTGTTAAATACAAACATCAGGTAAGTAGAAGAAAACACTGACGGGAACTTTTTACTGCACTCTGAGTACTTCGTACAAAATCTCAGGCATAAAAACGACACGAAAAACAGAGTGTGAGATGCTCCGGCGGGCTGTTACGGCAGTCTGCAGGACTGAGCCAGAAGGTGAACCTCTCGATCTTCCAGTCCATCTACGTTACGACCTTTAGCTGTGGTCACGAGCTTTGGGTGGTGACGGAAAGAATGAAATCGCGGACACAAGCGGCAGAAATGAGCTTCCTCCGCTGGGTGGCCGGGCTCAGCCTTAGAGATCGGGTCAGAAGCTCGGAGTAGAGAGTCGAAAGGAGTCAGCTTGAGGTGGTTTGGTCGTCTGTTTAGGATTGGCGCCTTCCTTTGGAGGTTTTCCGGGTACATCCAACTTGGAGGAGAGCACAGGGCAGAACCAGAACCACCTGCTGGAGGGACTACATAGCCCATCTAGCCCAGCTAAACCTGAAAATGCATGGACGTACTTTGACTGTGAGGTTCTGATTCATGTCGTTTGTCCTCGCAGGTGACACGTCTGCAGTATCTGAACGCTCTCATGGCGTCACGGGTCGGTCAGAGTCCAGATCCTCCTGAGATTAAGATCCTCCCCAACAGTCAGACCAAGCTGCTCAACGACAGAAACACCACACAAGGTAGCGCTGGTCCGGAAACATTTATTCCTCACGTTGAATCGCACTAAAACGTTTGTCTCTGTGGTGTTTGCCTTCAGATGAACTGAAATAATTCTCTCTCTCTTTTCTTTTCTTTTCCTTTCCTTCCTCGCGTGCCTCCTTGTCTCCTCAGAGTTCCCTGTGAACTTTTCATTCTTTGATACTATCGAGAACTACTGTTAGTACTTGTTTATTTTGCATGAGGTAAATGAGACGCAGCCTTGTCTGTGGCATGACAGCAGACTGCTACATACGACACGCACACACGACACAAGAACACACACATTGATCTGTGAAATAGCGTCAAACTCTGACTGTTTTTAGTCGTCTGTGTGTGTGTTTTACGAGGCTCCTTCCTGCCTTATTTATTTATTTTTTTATTTCCCTGCAGTCATCTCTCTGTTGTTTTGCATGTCTGTTCGCGTTACATCACTTCAAGTGAACGATTTTAAAAAAAGAAAAAGAGAGACGTGACATGAGATGGCGCAAAAGTGGCGAGAACAGAAGCACAACGAGTCGCCGGGTGTTAAACGGACTCGACGATAAAAACCTTGTTTAAAGGATACTTTACTTATAGTTTACACGTTTTCGCACATTGTTTTTATTGTGTTAAAGTCAGAGTGGTGGACTTCCAAGTCAGGAGATCATTAGCAATCTGCCTGGTTATGGTGGGAATGACTGTCTCTACAACAGGCTAACAAGTTTAGTTTAAGTTTAAACATAGTTTAAACATTTATTATCTTAACTCGCGTCATCGTAACATAAGTTTCATCCATAAAAGTCTCTTTTTTTAGCTTTTAAACTCTGCTCTGTTGCCAAAGCTACAAGGTTTCCACCCTTTTATGCTAAGCTAAGCTAACCACTGTAGCTTCATATTTAACAAACAGTGGTACTGATCTTCTTATCCAACGAAAAACGTTTGAACTATTCTTTTAAACTAGACCCAGGCTTTCAGTAGCCTCATGTTTTTACGTTAGCTCAAGGCTAATAATAAAATGCAACACTCCGTTAAAATATAAGGCCACAACCGAGAGATGGTTAGCAGCTAACAGCTAGCCTAGCTCTAGTCAAAACTCACCGTACACGTTAATAACTTGTGTGTCAGTTTTATAGTATAAAAAGTATAAAAATTACTACTTGTGGTAATTTACTAGCCAGGCTAGCTCTTTTGCTGTTTCCAGTCTTCATGCTAAGTTAAGCTAAATGTCGAAGCTCCATATTTAACGGACAGTGGTGCTAATGTTAAACTTCAGTAGCCTTGTGTTTTTACGTTAGCTTGAGGCAAATAAAACGCAACTGTCCGTTAAAATATGAAGCCACAGCCGAGAGACGATTAGCAGCTAGCCTAGCTCTAGTCAAAACTCACCAGTACACGTTAATAACTTGTGTGTTAAGTTTTGTATGAAGTATAAAAAGTATAAAAATTACTACTTGTGGTAATTTACTAGCCAGGCTAGCTCTTCATGCTAAGCTAAGCTAAATGTCGAAGCTCCATATTTAACGGACAGTGGTGCTAATGTTAAACCTCAGTAGCCTCGTGTTTTTACGTTAGCTCGAGGCAAATAAAACGCAACTGTCCGTTAAAATATGAAGCCACAGCCGAGAGACGGTTAGCAGCTAGCCTAGCTCTAGCCAAAGCTCACCAATACACGTTAATAACTTTCTTGCTAGTTTTGTATGAAGTATAAAAATTACTACTTGTGGTAATTTACTAGCCAGGCTAGCTCTTCATGCTAAGCTAAGCTAAATGTCGAAGCTCCATATTTAACGGACAGTGGTGCTAATGTTAAACTTCTTTTAAAGCTAGGCTCAGGCTTTCAGTAGCCTCGTGTTTTTACGTTAGCTCGAGGCTAACGTAAAATAAAATGTCTGTTAAAATATGAAGCCACAGCCGAGAGACGGTTAGCAGCTAACAGCTAGCCTAGGTGAGAAACGGCCTAAAAGCACCACAGAAGCTCACCTGACAAAGTGTGATACTCTAATTACATGAAGTCAGGGCTGATTATAGTTACCTTTCTTCTGTAATCTGATTACATGTAATCTGTTAGGCCCTTTTCCGTCTTTCGTGCCATCTGTGATGTCATGTCCTGTCTTTTTTTGTGTTTTTTTTAAATAACCTCCGTCACTTTAGCATCCTGTTGTTGTTGTTATTGTTGTTGTTGTTGTGATTACCTGGGCGCGATGACGTCACCCCCCTCACTCACCCCAGCTCTCCTCTCATTGGTCGGGTTTCCCACAGGTGGCAGTAGTGCACAGGAGAGCTCCACAGAAGAGGAGGCTCACGGGTAGTTGTGGTTCTCTCTTCCCCACCCAACCCCACCCACCATCCACCACCCCTCTTCTTGCTGTTAAAGACCTGCTCCAACCAGAGTTTAGATTTTAGTTTTGTTTTTATTGAATCATCTATGGCTGGAACGTAGTTATTGGACGAGACTGGAGTGATTTTATTTGTTCTGTTAGATCCACACGTCTCACCTCCATCCCCATTCCTTTATGCTATGTGCTTTTCTTGAATTCCTATGTTGTTTTATACACTTTGGACTACATATGTGTGTGTATATACATATATATAAATATATTATATATAAATACATTTTATGTTAATTTGGCGGTGCCTTTCTTCCAAGGTTTAGCTTTTCGTACTAAACTCTGCATTGCCATTCCTCACTTTTACCTGTCTGGGTGCCAAAGCTACATGTTTATTATATGTATGTATGTGTGTGTGTGTGTGTGTGTGTGTGTGTGAAGCATCCGTCCGTTTGAGACATTAAAAACATTAAAAAGTTGGTTTAAAGTGGATTTACACGTTAAATTTGAGCCTCTGTTGAAGCTAACGTGCGTCCAGATTTTCATACCCTCCTGTAAAAACATTCCTGTAAAAAGTCGAGGTGTGTTTGTTTGTGTAGCCAAAAATGATAATTTAAGCTTTCACTGTTCAATGGTTAGTTTATACTTTAAATCTCAAGTTAGTCAAGTTAGAAATGACGTACAAAGTGGAGCAACCAAAGTTTAAAAAAAAAAAAATTAGGGTACATTGAGACAGGATCATTTGCTGCAAGATTGTCTGGCCTTGTGTCTGTTTGTGCTGAACGAAACCGCTGTGAAACAATCAGAAAATAACTTTTTATTTCTCCGATTAACCGACTTTATCGAGGCCGGCGCTCGCTCACCCTCATTCACTGTCTATGTCGCTCAACCACTGCTGTCCCTCGCTCTCAAACCATCCGACGCAAATCAAATTAAACTTCTACATGTCTTTGCACGTAAATTTCAGATTTACGTGACTCAGATGTAGAAGCTGCCTCGTGCGTCACTGCGTTTGTAGCAGCCAAAACGAACGAAAAACCTGCTGGATCCTGTCTGAATGTGGCCTTAGTGAAGTGTCATAAAACAAAGAAGCAACTGTATTTATAGTCGATGAATCACTTCGAGTCTAATCTTTGCTGCTGATCTTCTGTGATAATAAACTGAAGCTCTTTGGGGGTTTGGACAAACGCCACCTTTAGGAAAAACAGATTTAGGACAACGTGATGGGCAGTTCTTATACACCAAATCATTAACAGACATGGAAAAGGAGATGGCTGGTTGCTCTGTATACTCAACTGTAGATCAAAAGTGTGTCAGGGTTTGCTTGGAAATCTGGGAAAAAAACAAGATAAAACAAGAAGGAAATACAGACATAAGAAGACTTAAGTTGTTAATTGATTAAATATGTTTCAGTTGCTGCGAAGAGCATTGAAAACTGGTGCGTGGATTCATCCCACAGTTTAACGTCTATTTATTCGCCCGGAGCTTCTTGTTTGTCATCCTGAGTCCTGTTAACATTCCAGTACATGTTCATGTTTTATCTGTGTATGATTGTGAGTGTGTGAGCTTCAATATTTCACTTGTACATGTCAGCAAACAAGCATCCAACCATCACCGTAACTCATATTGTACGCCGATAACCTAACATGCATTTTAAGCACCTGTCAGTCATTGTTGCATGTGTGTAAACACGTCAAATATGTCAAAAAATGACCTCTAAATAACTTCCCTCCCTCCCCTTGTGTGTATTTGTACATTAATATATTAATGATGAGGAGGGAAAGTGGAGAGGTCGACTTGCTCTGTGAGCCGTTTGACAGGAAAAACAAAATCAGTGTTTTTTTAAAGGATCGATTTGAATTTTTTTGTTTCAAGTTTAAGATTTTAATGCAATACTCACATGCCAAAATATACTTTGAGGAAGTCCGTACTGGCCTGAAACGACTCCTTCGTGGTTGACCACCCCAAAAAACACTTTGTTTTGAGTGTACCGACGCCTTTTGCCAAAGCTAATATGAGGCTAAATTTTTCAAAATGGGGTATCTCCATTCTGGGTTCCAGATTTGTGCTTCCCTTCATCTTTACATTAACCCAACCTAGTCCCCAACAAACCCAACCAGCAACCCCGGGCAATAGTGGAGAAACATTACTGAAACATCAACAAAATACAAATAAAGTGTTAAAGTACCTACCAGGACGTATTGAATGGAAATGGGTCTACAGTTTGTTTATAAGATCTGGATGAATACACATGAATGAAAATTGGTCGCCGAGTGCCAAAAAGTTTGAAGATTGCAGAAAGTCCAGAAATCGAGTTAACGTGACGTGACGTACGATACGACTATGTCAAAAAGCAATCGCCAAAAACTCTTGTGAAAGGCGAATTGTTGTTGTTGTTGTTGAATTTTTTCAAATTTAAAACCTCCATTGACTAAAAATTCATATACAAAGAGTTCTACAGACGTGTGACTATGGGGAACGGATCAAAACAGTGTTGTGGCCGCGATATGTCATGTGTACCTGGTGGGGTTTCCTAGTAATGCTCCACCCAAGTTGCAATTCAGTGAAGAAGAAGAAGAAGCGGTAAAATGTTAATTTTTAGTAAGTGCAATGGGCATACTCGACTTGAGATAACGCTACCCTGCTGAAATTAGCAGGAAGTACATAGTGTACTACATATAAGTGGATCAATGGAAGTATCCAAGCCCCAAGTATCCTATACATTCATACATTTTATTTCCTCCATTTTCTTGTGGTAACAAGATAATTTAATTTAAGTGTAACTTTGGAAGAACTGCGTCGAACGAGCAGACTTTGTCTTATGTACTCACGTCACGACGGGATTTCCTCACAGTCAGTATGTAGAGACGGATGTGAGTATCGTATTAAAACAGAACTTGAAGGAAGCCGAACCGAACCTTTCAGCAGCAGCGGGGTTTGTTTTTCGATTCTGCACGTTACACATCATTTAGTCTTCTTTGCATTTTGATTCCATCTGTGTGTTTTCGATTCATTCAGTGTTATCACTCTCGAGCGTGTCGCCATATTCCAGGAGAAAATCTCTGCGATTCTGAGTAAATATTTTTCAGCTGTTTTGTTTATTTTGTTCTGTTGTGATAAAGTTCATTTGTTTGGTATCAGAAGACTGAATGTAAAAAAAGATAATCAATACTTTGTGCCACTTGTACTGATTGATTGAGAGAAATGTTGGGGAGGAGTGTTTGATAATGATGATGACGATGATGTGGAGAACTTCTTATTAATATATGACCGCTTAGATAGAATATAATTTGAGGATGTAGTTTATAGGTAACCGGTCTCAGTTTTCAGGTACAACACTGTTATTAAAAAAAGTTTAACTAAACAGTTTAATTACTTCCTCTTTATGTCCGGGTTACATTTGTATAGAACTTGATTTTAATTTTATTCTTCAGGAATGCCGCCGCCGTTTTTTTGGGTTCATTGAGACTCCATCGCATTTAACACTTTCAATAATCAAGTTTCTTAGGAAATAAACTCAATCCTGTTCTAAATGTGGTATTTTTGTTTGACTTTTCTCTTACAACACATAAAAACTATCACAAGACACAACGATATTTATATTTGTTTTTTCACAGGAAGAAAATGCTTCAATCAAGTGACGTACAAAACCTCAAAACTAACTTAAAGGTCCAGTGTGTCACATTTTGAGGGCTCTATATACAGAATATGTGGAAAATGTAATTTAATATTAATAATTATGTTTTCATCAGTGTATAATCACCTGAAAATAAGAATCTTTATGTTTTTGGTACCTTTTATAATGAGACTACAGATGAGTCTGCCATGTTGAACCGCTGTGTTTCTACAGTAGCCTAGAACAGACAAACTAAATACTCACCCTAGATAAGGCCTTTTGTGTTTTTTTTTTGTTTTTTTTTTGCACATTTTGTGGCCACCGTAGTTTCTCCTTCATGCTAAGAAGGAAATGAGGGGTTTCCAATTGCAACTAAATCCTTCGCACTGGTCCTTTAAGTGGATTTTCTTCCTGTCCATAAAGGTTAATAAACCTAATATTAAATACGGATTCTGTATTTATTGTAAATATATTTATATATATACACATATTGTATGTACACTCACTCAGTTGTACCAGCTGTGTTTCTAATATTTTGTTCACCTAAATTATATCAATAAAGGTCAACTTAATATTAGAAACAACACCTGTACCTATAAACAGCAGCTCAAGCTATACACGTGTGTATATATACTGTATGTATATAACCTTGTTATATAGTTGTGGTCCTCCAGAGTCGATGATCAGAAGTGCATCCAAAAAAAAAAACTTTCCTTCAAAAGGGCCTGAAGTGATATATTTGTGTGCAATACAACTTTTGGTCACAAGGTGGTGCCAGAGGGACAGTCAGTGGTCACTGTAGACGTCACGGCTCTTTGGGGACCTTCAATATTAACAGGACACACGGAAACTTAAGACAGAAAATATATATTATATATTAATATAATCTGAACGGGTGAGTTCTATAAATTAAATTCAACTTCATCTAGTCTCTAACTGTGTCTGTCTGCTGTTTGCTGATGAGCAGGTGGTGGGTTTTTGTTTTTACAGCTGCCTGTTTTATAGTCCAACCGTTTTCAGATATCTGTTGCGTGGGGCAGGAGATCATCAGTGCCAACTGAATGAATGAGCTGGCCAGAGGTTAGACACACAAGCAGCATAAAGAATCTGGTCAATTTTCAAAATAAAACACCCAGAAAACAGACAAAGGGGAAACTATGAAAGTGCATAGTCTTCTTACTCATGGTAGAACCAGGAAAAATGACCAAATCTAATGGTGGGATATGAAGCTGCATGAAGAACGGACCAAAACAAAGCCGTGCCCGATGCGTTCCAGGCGTTACTCTGTTAACGCAGCTTCGCCATTTTAGATATGTTGTCGGTGTTAGGGGAGACCAAAACTGTTGTACCATGTCACCACTTGGTAAATTTGGAATTGCTAAATGTCAAATCAGCGACAGATGAACTTCAGTTTCAGTCTAACACTCTCACTCTTCCCGTGCCTGCAGCGTTTGTTTGGTTATATTTCAGCTTCAGTTCCTCTCCGGGTTCTTCCTTTTATTTTTAGCTTACATCCACGTCACAACTTTAACACGCCATCTCCTCTCTCGTGTACACTACTGATTGGACTGAATCTCCACTTTCAAATGTGTTCTTTTTACTTTTGTTATTTCAGTAATCTCAGTTTGTTTTAATAAATCAATGATCTGAAACCCACTACAAAGCTCTAGTAGAGTCAAGAGGAGCTGCAGATTCAGACGATTATGGATGCTTTAGAGGACCGGTGCGTAGGATTTAATGGCATCTAGCTGTGTAGTTGCCAATTGCAACCCCCTCGCCTCACTGTCTCCTTCCTAGCGTGATGTAGAAACCATGCAAAATGTGTGAAAAAAAAAAATACAGAAGACCCTATCTGGAGCCTGTCTGTTTAGACTTACTGTAGAAACATGGTGGACTCTGTGGAAGAGGACATCTGTAGATATAAAGTCTCATTCTTAGATATCAAAAACATAATGAATGAATATACACCGACCAAAAATATAAATGCAACACTTTTGTTTTTGCTCCCATTTTTCATGAGATGAACTCAAAGATCAAAAAACATTCTCTATATACACAAAATAACCATTTCTCTCAAATATTGTTCACAAATCTGTCTAAATCTGTGATCGTGAGCGCTTCTCTTCTGCTGAGATAATCCATCCCACCTCACAGGTGTGGCATATCAAGATGCTGATTAGACAGCATGAATATTGCACAGGTGTGCCTTAGGCTGGCCACAATAAAAGGCCACTCTAAAATGTTCAGTTTTATCACACAGCACAATGCCCTCGCTTTTTTTTTGAGGGAGCGTGCAGTTGGCATGCTGACAGCAGGAATGTCCACCAGAGCTGTTGCCCGTGAATTGAATGTTCATTTCTCTACCATAAGCCGTCTCCAAAAGCGTTTCAGAGAATTTGGCAGTACATCCAACCGGCCTCACAACCGCAGACCACGTGTAACCACACCAGCCCAGGACCTCCACATCCAGCATGTCCACCTCCAAGATCGTCCCTCATCGGGGTCTCTACCTGACTCCAGTTTGACGTCGTAAGTGATGAGTAGAGTGATGGGAAGCTAAAAGTCATTGATGTTACTTCCTTTGGTCATAAATTCACTCATTGTTTGTTGTTCTCCAAATAAGTTTCTAATCTTGTTTGTGTGGATGTTGGTTTTCAGATCCTCTTCAATTCATTTCTTTAAATTCTGAATCGAACACGGCCTGATGTGACATAGTACGATTAAAAATGTAAGTATTCATGATCATTCAAGTATCTGGTGGCTAACTCAAAGTAATACTAACATAGGGTCATGGAAGATGTCTACAAGACTATTAATATTGTAATTTATTAGGTTCACATGTACAATTTGCAATACAACTCTTCTGCCATGAAGTCAACGTCCTAAATCCATTGTGATTTATGTTATATGTGGGTTTAGTTGAAGTTCAGTTGCCCCAGATTGAACTAAGAACAAAGAAAGATGACCTGGATGACTGAGAACCTTCAAAGACTTCCCTGAATTAAAGGTGCTGATTTACCGCAGGTAAGTTTCATAAAGCCTGAGGTGCTGATGTATTTGGAAACAGTTCATGTATTTGTAAACCTGTGAATCGTTTTCTCACATTCAGTAATGTGACCCCCACATAAAACCGAAGACGGGGTTTGGTTTCGGTTATTTCAGATGCGACACTTTATTGTCACTGGTTTTAAGTTGGCAACCGTTTGGTGGATGAAATGACTGTTGTTGCATGACGTGTGTAACTAATAATATAGTACATACACTCTCATAGTAACATTTCTTATTTCTGCTAATTTCATGATTTTCTGTTGGTTACTGAAAAATATTTGTACATCTTTTGTGATTGGCAATTTTTTTGCCGTGAGACCAGTTTTGAGACAACTTCTTAAAGGTCTCAGCTTCGTCTCAGACTTACATTGTTACTCTATCTTGGTCTTGGTCTTTGGGATTTTATTTCAAGACCACAACTGCGGGGGATATCACCAGTGTTTCCCATGAATCACCTTATAATGTCTAACTCATCGTCGGAGAACAATTCAAAGAGTTGTTCAACGGTCTGTAGTTACAGAGCAAAGACCTGTGTGGACACCGCAGAAAAATAACCAAATAAATAATACACGATAAATAGTAGGCTTCAAATAGACTGTGTGATCGATGATTAGTATTGGCCGATACAGCTGCCACGATCAGTGATTGGAACCAAAAATCCTGATTGGAGCACCTCTTAGATTAACCATCAAATGTTCATCTAAGTCGGAGTTTTTCATATCTAAACGTGCACGATAGGAACGGTGGGGGATGTTTTTTTTGCCACGTCTTAATCATTCATACCTTTACAACCAACAGCATCTAATGAGAAAAACTGAATTATTACATGTGTCTGTGCATCCATTTATTTGTTAACATCATTTCCAGGTAAAGCTTCCTGAAGTAAACAGAATAACATGACTCATTCCGGAGTAGCTAGAATTATAGATAATGAAAAGAATTCATCCGAAAGCTGAGTAGTGTATGGTAAAGCATCTAGTCTCTTTCATTCAACAACTTAACTCTGTACTTCACATGGACCACCAACACCACTTCCTCCCACAGGAAGATGTGCATCGACAGAGACAACCAAGCCAGTTTACACCAGTCTGTAAGAAATCTCCTGCTACGATAGCCTTTCATGTGAACTTATGTTAGATGAACTTATGTTATGGAAATTACAATTATGGAAATCCCCCCCGTGTTTGTGGTTGTTAAAAAGCACAGGGACGTGTGGGCACAATGATATTTCTGGAGCATGGATTTTTTCTAAAAGATTTGTATAGCATTATGATCCTAAATCTTCTTTTTGAAACTGATTATTAATCCAACCACGGTAATCCCCAACAAGGTGTCAGACTTTGTAAAAACAAATCCTGAATCAATTCATTTGATTCACAAGCACATTTAAATTTTATTGACAATAACACTAAGTAAGAGTAAGTTTTTGGCACTTCTGCATTGGCTTCACTTCACAGCCGACAACAAGTCGGCAACCTCCATCAGCAACAAGTAGACCGGCTTTTCAAAACCATAAAAGTGGCAACGCTGGTTTTTGTTATCTTAACCTCAAGACCCAAAGTTGTTCTCTGGGTTAACACTGTTTGCACTTTTACTGAAGTAAATATCATTTTCTTGGAGGCAGACAAGCTTAAAAAGTGAAATAGACGATGCAGCTTTGTAAGTGATCCTGAAAGAAGATCTTGTGGTTGTAATGTTTGTTGGCCTTCTGCCGTGATGAACTCTCAGTTTAAAGAATACGAAATGAAAGCAGCTAAACTCTTACTTGATGAGTCATGTGAAAGTGTTGAACTCGAAGTCAAAAGGATGAGGCGAAATGTCAGTTAATGTCAGTTGAAGCCCTAAAGTCATTTAAAAAGTCACCTATGTTCATATGTTCAGCTGTACTCTAGTATTTGTTCTGATTACATTACTTATGATCAAAAAACTAGCGAGTCGACATCAACAAGGTCACCAACAGCAGACGTAGCAGCCAGCTAATGATTACTGACTAGTCCAACAGCAGTCAGCCCAGCTCAGCGTCTGTCTTTCAGCCTTTTATTTCACCAAGCTCTCACCAACCACTAAAAGTCAGTCCCAGATTTACTCTTGTCCGGCGGCTTCTTGCTCGCTCGCTTGGTCAGATGGTTTTTGGCTTTATGTGCAAAAGCTCTAAGAATCCCCATGTTAAAATGTCACAACTTCACAGCAGAAATAAACATGTTTACAGCCTGGTACAAAAAACAGTTTTGGTCTCAAATGCCAAAACAAATGCCATAAAGTATTAGGAGGCATTATCGAATTGATTCAGTCATTATCAAAAGTTAAATCTATCAAATATTGTCGTGAACGTTACTCATAGTTACTCTTGGTCCTTGGACGACTATCTGCCTATCTCTACCGGTGTTTTGTGTTCCTGCCAGCACATCATAACCGATGTTGACGTTTGTGTGAAAGTTTGAATTACATCATCCTTTTAACCCTTCACCCTCGTGTCATCCTCATACCTAAACGAGATCTGGGAATTCCCCAGCAGCATTAGTTCTTGTGCCCACATTTGCATATGTGATCCAAGAAACCGTAAACCTCAAAACATACCCCCCCGATATGATGTGTAAAGTAATAAATCACTTATGAATCTGCAAAAATGTCACAAGTTATCTCCTGTGGCATGTTTTTACACCATAAACATGTGATGAAATATTTGTAATAGCAATAAGGGAGGGGAGGCGAGAACGCCCGAGATGGCACGATACCTTGTGTGTTTTTCCCTTCACCATTTTACTCGCCATTACTAACCACCTATCAGTGCATAGAAACTGGAGGCGGAGGGAAGTTTTTTTCTAGGTCGAATGAGGTCATTATAACCGCACACACATTCAACAAAAAACACAGAATATGACAGGTAGCATGTGTGTTATCCACTAAAAAAAAAGTATTTAACATCAGTGAACCGCAGCTTAATGTAAAAATTCCTGATTGTTGTTTAACAAACTCTGTCTCTGTCGATTGTTCACTTCAGAAGTTAGTTAGTTCACCTTTTTTGCAGGACAATGCTGCATAATGTTGGCACCCTGCGGCACCAGCAGACCAAAAAACAGGTGTTGTGGCTTGTTCTTTCTAGCTACCAGTGCACCCTCTCTCTCATTCACTGTTTACGTCACTCAACCACAGCAAAACAAAAATACTTCTTGGTATCGCTGTTCTGCAAACCAGAGATATTGATGCTGAGTGCACAACTAAGAGAGGACACGTAATAGTTTAGTCCATCGACTGGATGGTTTTACTGATATTTCAGCAGTCAGGCCACTGCAGTGTGACATCGTATTTCGGTTCTTCAAAAGTCCTCCACTGCAGGTCACTGTGGTTTTTTCCAGCTAACCCCCACCCCCCACAACACAAATATCTGTTCTCTCTGAGACAACTTTCTCCGGTAACCCAATCTGCATTCAGGTTCAGATTTTCAGCGCCTCCATTTTGGGAGGATATGGACGCTTTAGTATTAGCTTTAGCGTTAGCTGTCATTATCCATCACTGGTCGTTCAACATATTTAATGTATGTAAAGTATACGCAAAAGGTTTTGTGCTCTGACAGTACATAGTAGTATGCATACATATACATATACTTAAACTTATATGTAGTACACTGTGTATACTATGTACTTCCTGGTGTAGTGCCAACATTTGACTGCTAGTTATAGCTATAGGGATTTTGTGCCCTCCCTATAGCTAGTTAGATAGCAAGATAGCTAGTTAGCAAGGATTAGAATTATAGATGATTAGTTATTTCATTTAGCTAGTGTTCTGCTAACATCAGCACAACCTTGCTAGTTAGCTGGCTAGGTAGCTAGTTGGCAAGGATTAGAATTATAGCTGATTAGTTAGTTCATTTAGCTAGTGTTCTAACATCAGCACAACCTTGCTAGTTAGCTGGATGGTAGCTAGTTAGCAAGGATTGGAATTTAGAATTATAGATAATTAGCTAGCTCGTTTAGCTAGTGTTTTGCTAACATCAGCATGAGCTTGCTAGTTAGCTGACTATAGGTATTTTGTGCCCTCCCTATTGCAAGTTAGCTGACTAGACAGCTAGTTAGATAGCAAGATAGCTAGTTAGCAAGGATTAGAATTATAGAGGAATAGCTAGTTCATTTAGCTAGTGTTCTGCTAACATCAGCATGAGTGTGCTAGTTAGCTAGCTTTAGGTGTTTTGTGCCCTCCCTATTGCTAGTTAGATAGCTAGACAGCTAGTTAGCTATATTAGAATTATAGCTAGTTAGCTATAGTTTTGCTAACATCAGCATGAGCTTGCTAGTTAGCTGACTATAGGTATTTTGTGCCCTCCCTATTGCAAGTTAGCTGGCTAGACAGCTAGTTAGATAGCAAGATAGCTAGTTAGCAAGGATTTGAATTATAGATGAATAGCTAGTTCATTTAGCTAGTGTTCTGCTAACATCAGCATGAGTGTGCTAGTTAGCTAGCTTTAGGTGTTTTGTGCCCTCCCTATTGCTAGTTAGATAGCTAGACAGCTAGTTAGCTAGTATTAGAATTATAGCTAGTTAGCTAGAGTTTTGCTAACATCAGCATGAGCTTGCTAGTTAGCTGACTATAGGTATTTTGTGCCCTCCCTATTGCAAGTTAGCTGGCTAGACAGCTAGTTAGATAGCAAGATAGCTAGTTAGCAAGGATTTGAATTATAGAGGAATAGCTAGTTCATTTAGCTAGTGTTCTGCTAACATCAGCATGAGTGTGCTAGTTAGCTAGCTTTAGGTGTTTTGTGGCCTCCCTATTGCTAGTTAGATAGCTAGACAGCTAGCTAGCTAGTATTAGAATTATAGCTAGTTAGCTAGAGTTTTGCTAACATCAGCATGAGCTTGCTAGTTAGCTGACTATAGGTATTTTGTGCCCTCCCTATTGCAAGTTAGCTGGCTAGACAGCTAGTTAGATAGCAAGATAGCTAGTTAGCAAGGATTAGAATTATAGATGAATAGCTAGTTCATTTAGCTAGTGTTCTGCTAACATCAGCATGAGTGTGCTAGTTAGCTAGCTTTAGGTGTTTTGTGCCCTCCCTATTGCTAGTTAGATAGCTAGACAGCTAGCTAGCTAGTATTAGAATTATAGCTAGTTAGCTAGAGTTTTGCTATGCAAATTGTACGTGAAAACACATTATATTGTAGTGGTATCACTTTTACAGGTCCACCACTAACATCTGTTGTCTTTTTAGTACAGGGGAACCTTAGCACTTAGCATATCTGAGTACAGGAAAGGACGAAGTTGACTGAGGTTCAGGGTTATAGAAATAAACACATTGTTTCACCTACTTATATTTTTATCTCTTTTTATTGTGCTTAAATGAGTTTCATCTCTATTTCCATTGAAACTGTTATATCCTCACAGCAGGTTTTTCCTCCTTGAGAAGTGAATGGTGTGAAATGAAGAGTGTTAAACATTTTCCATTGATAGTAGATGAAGTCGTTGCATGTTCGCCTTCATGTGGTTTCTGACTTCAGAGAAAGCGTGTTATGTGTAAAGCCACAGCGACTACAAGGAAGCTGCTGTCTATAAAACAGAGACACTCAGACTGAGATGTTCATTCGGGCTGCAGGTGTCACGGGACGATCGATCGGAAGCTTCAGAGAAAAATCTAACATTTCAAATTAACTTTTCTTGGACCGTTCACATCAAGACAATGTGCGACTTTGATCTGTCTCAAGCTTTAAGTGACGAGTAAGTCTTCAATGTTTCATTATTTAAATGTGTCTCTTCAAATGTTTGTGACAGACTTTAAAAAAACGTCGGATTTTAGATCATATTTGATGCTTTTAGTGGATGAAATCTGTGTTTAAGACGTATTTTATCAGCTGAGTCACCATCAGTAAGTCTAAAAGAGTGAAAATACTTTATGTCCTGAAAACAAAGTACAATGTGCTCTGTGGGGGGAAAAAAAAGGGAACAGCTTCAGCCTGCCTGGTTTTGTGTTTTCACTTCTTACTTGTATTTAAACACAACTGAACTCAGACGGTTCAACTTTCCATTAATGAAAGCTTCACAACTTCTTCTGAATTTAATATTTATCTGTTTTGTGTTTCAGCTCACCTGAAATAGACGAGTCAGAGTTCAAATCCTGCTGCTTTGACATGAAGGTAAGATGCCACAGACTCTCGTATTCTTATTTTTGACTGTTAGAGATCTACATTTTCACTCTCATGTACACGTACTGTCACTTTCAGATGTAATACTTCGATATTAAGAATATGTGTATGTAACAGGGAAGTTTTACAGCCTGATTCTTAAACTAAACTTATATTCGCTGACACCGACACATTTTTGGGACCTTTAGTGGGCGCTGTTGTTATACAGGACACCATTATACTGAAAGGTATTTCTAATATTTTGGTCCTCTCATGTTTGTAAATATTAGAAACGCTTCTCAATAAAATACAGTCCAGTTTAACAAACTACAACCTCAGTTGTTGTATTGGCTCATATTGGATTGTACAGTAGAGTCCTTTTAATATCTGGTGCTTATATTAAATATGTATCTGACTCACTGAAATAACAGAATACTTAATATGGCACAAGCTACTTCATCCAAATACTGAAGGTCTTGGCTCAAAAATATGAAATTTATTCGCTTTATGTCGGCATTGTATGAATTTAACTGCACATCAGGATTTAAAAATACAAAATAACTGAATAAATAAATGTTTGTATGAAAAGTACAATGCAAAAAATTTGATTTATATCATGATTTGGATACAAACACAATACATACTAAGATATATAAACAGAAAAATATATATATTTTTTGTATGTATGTATGGCAAAAAAGTCAGAGATCCTTGCACACTCAAGGTCTGAGGTCAAAAAATAATACAAGTAACACACGTTACGTACTGTTTGTGACCTGATCAGAAATCTTTCAGTGTGAAACTTTCAGTCGTTTCTCACGATGAGAGGTGAATCTTCCCACGATGGGAGTCGCTTATCTTTAGCCTTGTGTAATGGATAAATCTGTGCCCAGAGTATGTGAGTGTTAGGTTATAATACGTGATTATAAATGATACAAGAGTCTGAATATACTGTATGTTTGTGCTTTATGACTTTCATGTGTCATATTTCCTTATATTCACTTCTGTGACTCAGATAAGGGGAAGCACCTGCAGGAGGACTTCATGTTTGGTTTCTCTTCTCTTCTCTTCTCTTCTCTTCTCACAGGATCTTCAGGATGACATCTTCACCCTCGACGACGGGCTGGAACTGGTCGTCTCCCACGACTCGAAGACCATGCATTGCATCGCCACCCTGCTGCTGGCGGTGAACAGGTTGAAAAGGCCCCTGACTCGCTGTTGTAGCAAGATCAGCGATGGCGAGCTCTGCAGCGCCATCATGGAGAGCCTGGTGGAAGGTGAGTGAATAACAGGACGCACACTGTACATCAAGTTACGGAGAGATGAAGTGAAACCAGAACTTCCGGGTTCTTTTCCAGAAGTAAGAAAATCTCATTGAAAAGCTTGTTGACATTCGTAACCACATAAATATATAAAAATAAAGGCCTGGGACAGAGTATTTCTCAACACTAGGTCACGTAGCCTGTGTTACATGGTTACATAACAACAGTAAGTTTAAAAAAAAGGCTGTTTATTAGCTAATCGACGCCTGGTTGCTCAAGCAATCCACCTATAACAGCACCCACCTGTCAATCAAAGCGTCCACGCTCTTAATCCTGCATAACTTTAAGCCTTAATATAATCTGAACAGGTGAGTTGTATATAAATTCACCCTCAGTACAGTTGTCATGAACGGGGAAATTAGCTACAGAGACCAAAACTGTTTTTTGTACCAGGCTGTAAACATGTTTATTTCTGCTGTGAAGTTGGACATTTGAACATGGGGACTTATGGAGACTGACTCACTTCTGGAGCCAGCCTCAAGTGGACGTTTGAGGAACTGCAGTTTTTGGTTTCACTTCACAGATACGGAGGTTGCCGCTTGGTCTTCTTCCATGTTGAACTATCATGTTTCTACAGTAGCCCAGAATGGACAAACTAAGACTGCAGTTCCTCAAACGTCCACTCGAGACTGGCTCTCCATAAGTCCCCATGTTAAAATGTCCAACTTCAGAAATAAAACATGTTTACAGCCTGGTACAAAAACAGACCGTAAACATGTTTATTTCTGCTGTGAAGTTGGACATTTTAACATGGGGACTTATGGAGACTGACTCACTTCTGGAGCCAGCCTCAAGTGGACGTTTGAGGAACTGCAGTTTTTGGCGCTTCTGCATTGGGCTTACTTCACAGCGACTGACGTTAGCTCTGACAGGTCTTTAATAACAGCACGAGTGGATTAGAAAAATGACCTTTTAAAGAGAGCGTTGGCGAGTTTTATAGTTAGCGTAAGTACCCACGCTGCCGTAGTAGAGCAGTAAAAGTCATAGTAATAATTGTAACCGTGTTTTTGATTTGGACCGTCCCACAGAAACAATCGTCAAGAAGACGGAGAACTTCTCCATGGCAATGAGACGAATCTTCCAGCGTGTCAACAGCGTGAAGATGTTAACTCTGACCGACAGCGAGCAGAAGGACATCGTCTGCGGAAACGGAGAGTTAAAACTGGAGGCCATCACTCTGAAAGGAGGAAACGGTGAACGCAAAGGTACGACGAACTCTGCTGCTAGAAAGTACATTTATTCAAGTACTGCAGAACTGCAGAATGCAGGACTTTTCCTTTTATGTTGTTGTATTGAATACATGCCACATGTCTTTAAACGATCTTCCTCTATTGTTTTTTTCTTCCTTCATTAGTGAATTTCAAACTGGAGAGGTACATCGCCGCCTGTGTCAGTCCTAATGAAGGTCAGCCTGTCGTCCTGTCCATCACCAACAACAACATGCACATTTCCTGCACCATGAACGACGGCAAGGCCACGCTGATGCTGGAGGTGAGCACACGTCAAACTTTTCCTTTAAGACCTTAAAGGGGAAACTGTTATATTTTTTTTCTCAAAATTTGACTTTTTATCTCATAATTTTACCTTTAACTTCATAATCTTACCTTTTTTATTTCATAATTCTGTCTTTTAATCTCATAATTCCGTCTTTTAATTTCATAATTTTACCTTTTTATTTCATAATTCTGTCTTTTAATCTCATAATCTTACCTTTAATTTCATAATTCTGTCTTTTAATCTCATAATCTTACTTTTAATTTCATAATTCCGTCTTTTAATCTCATAATCTTAAATTTCATAATTCCGTTTTAATTTCATAATTCCATCTTTTAATCTCATAATCTTACCTTTAATTTCATAATTCTGTCTTTTAATTTCATAATTCCTTTTAATTTCATAATTTTCTTTTAATCTCATAATCTTACCTTTAATTTCATAATTCCGTCTTTTAATTTCATAATTCCGTCTTTTAATCTCATAATCTTACCTTTAATTTCATAATTCCGTCTCTTAATCTCATAATCTTTACTAATAAGCTATGGTTTTGAGTGGGCATTTTGCTGTCAGAAAAGTGGCTTCATATAAAACTAATGTGAGACATTTTCTGTGTGTCTCGTGGCAGGAATGCTCTGAGGAGACTTTAAGCAGGATCAGCGACGATGGAAACAACATGGACCGCTTCCTCTTCTACAGGAGAATCACAGGAATGAATCTGACCACGTTTGAGTCCGTGAAGTGTCCCGGCTGGTTCATCAGCACCTCGTACGATTGTGAAAACCAGCCTGTGGAGATGTGCAAAGCGAACACCGTCAGACGTGTCACATACTTCAAGACCAACTAAAAAGTATTTCTGTGTTTAATGTGACGTGTACAGTTTGTTTGTATCCACAATTAAGCTTTTTGCATTTATTCTTCCTCACCAGTAGATGGAGCTACCGCCTACAGTGATATAATGACATAATATATGTGTTGGTGAGGAAATAATTCAGTGTAACCACTAAAGATAGTTTAACTTTATAAAAAAAAAAAGCTACAATTTATACCTCAAAAATACAGTTTTTGTCTATTATTCATTTTTATTGTTTCTAAAATTCAATTTATTTCTCTTTTGTGTTTTTTCACGTGTTTTATCTTGTAACAAGAAAATTAAATTATGTTACACTTTGTAACTCGAAAAGGTAAAGGACTAAATATGCCTGAATCTGTGAACTCATTTCCTTTTACTGTTAATTTTTTTAAACTATTTTTTACTCTTATTAAAAATAAATAAATAAAGAAATGGCTGCTTATGTATTAACATTATCTCCATCTCGTGTTTTAATGATGTCATTTGCTCCTTTTATATTCATTTATATCACATAGCAAGCAATAAACTGATTACGCTGAGCATGCTCTCTGTAATGTTAGAAAAAAACAACATTTACTGCATCATATTCAGTTATTATATAATAATATGATAAATAAACTACAAAGAGTTTTGTCTTACAGCGTTATCTTCTGTTGATCAGTTCGGGCATCTTTTTTAATTATCTGTGAATAAAAACAGAAAAAGCCGTTTTTACCTGAACATGTAGTTGTATGGAATAGTTTGTAGTCTTTCTCAAAACCAGCTGTTGCCTGAGAGGTGAAATCCTGGAAATCCTGGAAAATAATGCCCTTTGCTGGGATATAAATTTCACGGCAGGTTTGTTGCCCTTCAAGGTCAAACGTTCAGTAGGTTAGAAACTAAACATTTTATAGTCGTAAACATCTGCACAGTTAGTGAATAACCTGCAGGCTTTAGATGTCAAATAATCTGATGAAATTATCAGATTAAAAAAAAATATATATATATTAATCCCAATCTCCAGATGACAGCAAGTAGGACGCCGTCCTCTGGTTAATGACCTTGGAGTCAAACTGATCTGGTCCTGTTACAAACGCTGATACGTGATCGAATGAAATTATGTTTCCTTATATGCTAAATTTGCGTGGATTAGCTTTCACTCTCAGATTTAACCTTTAGTCACATTCACGTGACTCAAATCAGCTCAGAAAAAAAACAAGAAGCATCACCGTAAATTGGTTTTTGAACATATTCGGAAAGGTCGTTAATAACTTTGCACTCGCATCTTCGGTCAACGCGTGACGTTTGCGCAATATTGTCTAACTTTTCTACCCTAAACAGATTTTAAATCATGTTGATGCTACACTGACATGTAGCTCTGCCTCAAAAAAAAATGCTGCTAACTGTAGCTGCTGTTAGTTAATGTTAGTTCTGTTTGTTAGCCGGGCTGCCTGGACTTGGAGCTAGGTGAGCTGGCAACGTACCCTCCTCGCTTAGCAGGGGGCAGAACATGGCAGAGGTGAAGAGGACGTTGACGGAGGAAGCTAAGGAGAGAGTGAAATGTCTGCAGAAATGTCGAGCTGTTGCTTTAGTTCTGTTATTTGTCTACGGTTCTCAGCTGGACACACTTCATTTTGTGACCTGTTATAACATCATTTAGCGACATACCGTACGTGAGCACACACATATATACCAGAGACGCGTGCACAACAGCCTGTAATCTGAATTTTCCAGCACTTTCCAAATTAAATGTCAATCTGTTCTTTACACTTTACGCACAATAACGGACTTAAACAAACTCAGCCAATCAGACGCAGTCCAGAGGAAGTCGGCGTCCTCTCATTGGTACGGCGTGCACGGGTTTGCATGGCGACACCTTGGGCTGTTTCTTCACCAATGAGAGATGCTCTGTAGCTCGGCGCTGCGCCGTGGCTGCGAAAAGGCAGATCACAGAGCGATGTGCATTTAACTTTAAAGAGGCTGCAGCTGAAGAGGGTCAGAGGAAATGTACGAAAGCACGCGTGGATGGTGGTGTTTCATCGTTTATTCTCACATCTCCATCCACACAACACACACACACACACAGAGTGTAGTTCTTCCTCGATCAACCTGTTTATCTTCAGACTTTCATTAAACGGTGATTTAAGGACGCGTGCAGCTTCCTGTAAATGTAAAAAATCACGTCAGTGTGTGCGAACCAAACGGGAACATTCGTGGTAATGTATGCATGCATGCATGCATGTGTGTGTGCACATATACGTGCATACATTACACGCAAAAAAACAACTTAAATTCCTGAAACTCACATCGAGCTGCACGCACACTCACACGTGCATGACTGGTAGTGAACCTAGTGTGTGTGTGTGTGTTTGTGGGCCTATCATTGTGTATATATACGTGTGTGTGTGTGTGTGTCTCCCTCTGCCATGCACATTCCCGGCACATGGCAACAGAAGCTAAATATAGCCCCAGCAGCCCGGCTTCACAGCGGGATCATGCTTCCTCTCGCTAACGTAGAATCCTCCCCGCCGCTGTCCCTGTTTCTCTGCTTCCTACAAATATCAGTTCCTCTTGTGCACCTCTCTCTCTCTCTTTCTTTTCTTTGTCACTTCCTGCACCACCGGCATCGTTTCTATGCACCTTCCCTCCCTCTGGATTTCTGATACAACCTGCAGCCTGATGAAAAACTGGGTTGTCTTTGTTTCTGTAAATACACGACCAGATGACGATAAACCCTCCTTCTATCTGTGCTACAGTATATATAGATGTTATGGAGTATTTTTGCTGTAGTGCTACTGTACACTTTAACTCCTGTTGATCCACACTGACCTGTCTGTTCTCACACTATGTAACTTTGGGCTCCGGGTCACACACCACCAACTATTTCACTGATTTTGGTGAAACTGGATCATATTTTATGGAGAAAATGTTTCCTGGTTTTGCCCTCTGATGTCCTCTGGAGTTACAGAGTTTCCCGATGGACAGTGAAGTAAACTGTAGCTGCTGTTAGCTAATGTTAGCTCAGTTTGTTAGCCGGGCGTGAGCTCAGAGCACCGGGGGGAGTGTTAGTGTTTGTACCACAGGCGTTTTGGACCACCGGGAAGAAGAAGAAGAAGAAGAGGAGGCTTTTAGGGCTGGGGCACGGGGTTTGTTGATGGAGAGTAGAGCTGGTGTTGTGCCAGAACTGGAGCAGGGTGATGCAACCGGGCTCAGCAGCCTCTGTGGACATAATGACAGATGGATGCATAACTTTAAGCCTTAATATAATCTGAACAGGTGAGTTGTATATAAAGTCACCCTCAGTACAGTTGTTTTTGTT
This sequence comes from Miichthys miiuy, assembly GCA_036365135.1. Lineage (NCBI taxonomy): Eukaryota > Metazoa > Chordata > Actinopteri > Sciaenidae > Miichthys > Miichthys miiuy. The sequence goes on along the minus strand of CM071619.1, from coordinate 20,695,545 downwards.
TTGTTTTATTTCTGCTGTGAAGTTGGACATTTGAACATGGGGACTTATGGAGACTGACTCACTTCTGGATCCAGCCTCAAGTGGACGTTTGAGGAACTGCAGCTTTTGGCACTTCACAGCCACAGTTTAGCTTTAGTTTACTAAAAAAAATCATATAAAACATGATCACAAACATTACGTCAATGTAAAGTACATATATACTACTGTACCACTGCTTGAGGACGCAACACACACACACATACACACACACGTGGGCGCACACACACATTCATATTTATAGAAGTCAGTAGGGTTGGATCTGACTGATCCTAGCAGGATAGTAATGGACTGCTGGGAGCATGTGGTATAATCCTGGCTTGATTTGGCACACTGCCTAGTGAGGTATTACATTGCTCACAGCCTGCATTAGTCCCACTGTTCACATGTGCGTGCTTGCACACATTACTGCTGCGCTGCCCGGGAGGTGAAAGTGGTGATGGGAGGTCATCGGGGACATGGAGCTTTCAGCTTGGAGATTAATACATTTACAGTGCAGGGATATGCATGGTGACTTTGTCAAGCGATAATGGATCTGTTGAGGATTTCTTCTGGCTTGGGTGGAGAAAATTTGAATGCTAATTATGGGGGATCTTAAACGTTTGGGGCATTAGTGGAGCTACAATTATAGTGTCCATCATCGGACGATAATGTAACTTTGAATGTCTGAACACCGACCTCCTGAGACTCTTTATTGATTGACTGATCATGAGCTGAGACATTCGTGGTGGCGTGTAGTAACTATGTACATTTAAGTACTTGAGTACAAGTTTGAGGTACTTGTATTGTACTTGAGCGCTTCATCTTAATGCTACCAGTTTAAACCCATCAATCATAAAGCGTTCTTCTACGTTGTTGGTCTGTAAGTATTGAGTATTTTAGCCTGAGTTCATACATACAAACACACGTTAACATAATGTTGTGATGCAATGGACAATAGCACAAAAACAGGTGACACTTTCTATCTGTAATCGAGTGAAAGTGTTCAGTATACAGCTACAGTAACACTGTAATCTGAGGTCGGACAGACACGAGATTTACATTTTTGTTTTTATAGTTTATGTTTAATATTTTTGTCCATAACCACTTATAAAGTCTAGTGTAGCATCCATGTCAGGGTTGCAGCGAGTTGGAGCCGAGCCCAGCTGACTTTGGGGCGAGAGGCGGGGTACAACCAGGACAAGTTCCCAGTTCATCACAGGTCTGAAACATAGAGATAAGCAACCATTAACACCAATTTAAAGACACCAATTAGCCTGCATGTCTTTGGACTGTGGGAGGAAGGCCACAGCCGAGTGGAGGGAGGGTTCAAACCTTCTTGCTGTGAGGTGACAACTCCACCATGGTGCCCACCTTTTTATTTAGTTAAATGAGTTCCTCTCTGACTGTGTCAATAAAAACTGAGCACTATTATCTTTGTGAAGGTGACACTAAAGACCGAGCTGCCGTATTTGATTAGATTTATACAGGTGTACCTAATAAAGTGGCCACTTCCACTTCGATATCAAAAACCACAGGTGCACATTAGAATCAGTAAAATTAGCATCTTTTTCAGTTTTTATTGCAAACCTCACCGAACTAGAGCAGCAGAGAGTGTGAAGCCTGATGTAACACTGTGATCATCCACAGTGTAGTACAGTACTGACAGACACACACACACACACACACACACACAAGTGAATGCTAATGTGTGAATGTATAAAAATAGATTTGAATAATTTGAATTGGACTGTGTACGGTTGCGTAACACATTTTTGCAAGAAGCAACAGCACCACCTTCCACCTCCGTGTGACACATGTAACATGTGGATGTCATGAGGGACACATGAGGCTTTGAAGAGTACGGCACGATCTATACTTCAAACCTGCTTTGATTTAGAATATTTTGGTCATTTGGGAGCAAAAAGCTGTAAACAAAACCGTATAATGTTCAGTGTGGTGGAGCTTAAATATCCAGCAGATACAGAGCTACGTTAGCTTTCATATGTAGATTTGTTTCTGTCCGCTTAGCTCTGTTTTGGTCTCCACCAACTACTGAGAAAAACATACAGATCTTTAGCTACTAAGTGTTCTACTTTAATCACCAGCGGTAACTTGCCAATTGGTGCTAGTGAAGTTGTAGTAGTACTTGAGAGCGGTGATATTAAACCAAAACAGTAACATTTTGGGCTCTAAAACCAAAACTATGAGTTGAAAGGCCCCAAAACGCTTGGTAGAGCTAAAGGAAAGAAAAAACAAGACAGTCTACAGTCATGTTAGAGAACTCAGGCTCAAATACAATGGACACAACGTCGTAGAAGCTGCTCAGCATGAAATTACCCAGATTTTACGCCTATGTTCCGGTATTGTCAGGTACATTGAGGAAGCGACTTCCACTAGCTGAGACACTAACTTCTAGTTTAGCTCTCCACTAACTTGGATAAAATAATTTAAGTGTGTGGCCCTTCTAGACTCTTCAAATATTATTGCACCAAATGTGACAATTTCTGACAGTGACACGTCATTTCACGGAGGTTGTGATGCTCGACACCTGCTTCTTTCCCCAATGTAAACTTATGGGGAAAAAGGTCTTTCTGGGCCACGTGACGGTCACGTGACGGACACCATTGGTGTTGATGGTGGTCATGGGAATTTGATTTGTTTTGGAAGAATTTGGTCATTGCACAAGTGTTAATTTTGACCTGATGATGGCGCTAGATAGAAAAGTGAGAGGATCACCGACGTTGTTACAGTTCATCTCGAGGGGAATTTGAGTATTTGAGCCAAGTTTTATGGCGATCCATCCAATAGTTGTTGAGACTTTTCATAGAAATCTGCAAATTTGAACCTCGTGGTAGTACAAGAGGATGACTAAAATCATTAGGGTTCATCCTCTGGGTATCATGATCATGTCTGGTACATATTTCATGGCAATCCATCCAATAGTTGTTGAGATATATTAGCTTAGAACAAAGTGTTAGCCATCCTTAGAGCCACACTGGTGCATATTTAAGTAGAATAAAGATATTTCTTAGACAAACATCAATAAAATGTTCGTTGGTTTCATTTGACCTTCAGCCATGACGCCGACTGGACACAGGCTGGAGCCATAGCTGGCTTTCTTCATTGTAAACCACGGAAATACCATAATAGACCTAAAAAAGCTCTGTTATATTTATACATTTTAGACATACCGTGCAAATATTTTGGACCTCAAACAAAAGACTAAAACAACTCTGCTGTCCGTCCAAATGCTTGTGGAATTCACAGTGAGTCATTGTGCTGTTGCATAGTTCACCTCGTACTCACACGGACCACATCTATCAATATTGTGCTGCAAAGTCTTTTTTAAATATATATATATATATATATGATCTCTCTCTTTTCATGCCAAACACGAGCCAGGCTGGAGGATTTGTTTCTGTTTAGCTGCAGCAGTTGTGCCGTCTACCCTCATTAAGGACTGTGAGGAGTTGGCCTCTCTCACCTCGGAGCCAGGGGAATGAAGTCGTCTTGTAATAAGCGACATAACATGCAGTGCATCTGCTTAAATATGCACAGAGGGCCTCATTAAAGGAAGTGCTGGTTGAGTGCCTCTTAGAACGTTCACTATGATTTCCAAGAATGTGACATGATTGCGCTGAACTTCCTGACACCCATCCTGATCTCTTATAACCTTCTTCCAGCTTGTCTTGGTCAGACACGTCAGATATGATGTGTTTTTCTAAATTATTCTTTCAGGGTCTGACTGTACATTTCAACAGCTGTATCAGACAGAGGCTGGTTAATTCCAGTTGTCTGTCAGAGGAGGGAACAACAACAGGTTGCCAACTTTCCATGGCACCCCCAACAAAGCCATCATACTCAGACGGCCACCAAAATGGACCGCAGATAATCAACCGTTCATGGTTGCTACATGATAAAGACAACCATTCCATGCAGTGTTTAATTTAATGAGCAGTGATGGGTTTAATTTGAGTTATTTTGCTTTGTTTCAGATATTTAGCACTGTAATACAGAAGGTTTTTATCGAACTGTGAGGCAGAGTTGAAGCATAGAGGGTGAGTCATAACTCTGAACACAGACATGACACACATATTTTTAGATTCACTTACAAAGCCTGAGGTTATCATCATCTCTGGTGTCTTTTCATAAATGCATCCGCCTGACGAACAAGTTTCCTTTGGTATGAAAGAAATCCAGTGAGAGCTGATCTGTACATCCATGAGTACAGTGCACACAGGAACTGCTAATAGCTAGTTTAGCATACTTTTAATTGAAACGTCCCCTATAGCAAAGTGCAGAAGACATTACATAAAATATATGTTTAATAATGAGAGAGACTTGATGGCTGGTTTTCTGGAAGTTGAATATGTAGTTAATGTTGTGGAGTCTTCAGAAAAAGTAATATTGGTCAAAGATTGTAGCGGTTTTGTGGAAAGACTCGTTTTCTGACAGCCTTAAGGTTCATCATCTCCCATTGGCATTGGTTCTTGTATTCCTTGAACACACTGAGACTCCTCCTGGAAACGATAATGTGGGGGTTGTCCCAGTTTAGTCTGAGGGGGAAGTTCACAGTGTCAGTTTTAAAAACCCATAGAGAGCAGCGATGTTTCCTGGAGAAGCTCATCGTGAAATAGGTCTTGAGTTGGTGCCAAGGTATTGTTCTGACAGCCTTTTATTCCAAAAATTCCCAATAGTCTGAAAAATGTCCCATTGGACGGAAAACCCATTTTTGTGACTGATCCCCAAAACAAACGCCCACTGCTCTGAAGGACCCAAAAATACACACTGTGGTGTCTACTACTATTGTCTACTAACCCAAACTATGATCTTTTCTTAAACCTAACCACTAACAACAAACCTAACAACTGTGACAGTTTCACAACGTTAAGCACATGTTTATTATTCTTACTATGATGACAAAGGTCACCATACTGTCACCTGACCTTTCCGATATATCCAAAACTCCAGGGAGGGTGTATTTTCAGAAAAACTGGCCTTCAGAGAAATGGGCTTTTGTTTTCTGGATTACAAGCTGTCAAAGTCCAATGGGAAATTTATCGGACTGTTGGGCTTTCGGAGTAATTGGCTGCCCAAACAATGGTATTCCCCCTTGAGGTACACTCGCAAGAGTTCTCAGCAGACGATGATGCACCTCATTCACACAGTTCAAATCTTCTGCAAAGTACTAGAGTCTCTATTGCTAACTCTAACTCTAAACCCTGCAGACTTTGGACATCCTCGACCCTAATGCCTCCTCCTTAACGCCTTACCAGTGGCAACCTGGTACTAGCTTCGAGGGGTTACCCAGTCATCCTTCATCCCAAAACACTACATTGATTAACCCACTTTTGGATTTCATCCTCTGGACCAGCTGAGGCGAGACACCACCACACATCAACTCAGACTGATCAAGACAGCGAAGAAGATTAGCCAACACCGACAGGTGAGCAATAGCATCGCCTCGACATACCTCACACTTCTTTCTTCACCCTCTTCTTCTCTATAATGTGATGGCATACATAGTGCTGAGTGACAAACATTGGCCTTACCTTTGACGCTCTATATCAACCCATGTACGTCATCGGACAACTCAAGGAAAGGGTCAATGTCATAACCACTACACCTAACCATATGCATATTTGGTTGGTCTACCAATTGCATGTAAAAAAAGGTATTAATGTGGCCACCCAAGCCAAGTCCCTACAGACCTGGAGGGTGGCCGATTCATGTCCAGCATGGACCAAAGTATGGAAGGTGGACTGGTAGCTGGAGATGTGCCAGTTCACCTCCTGGGCACTGCTGAGGTGCCCTTGACCAAGGCACCCTGTCCCCAACTGCTCTCAGGGCAAACATCGCTCTCCACAATTGCATGTCTACGAGCCCTTTGTGTGTGTGTGGTTGTATTTCTGGTAAAACTGCAAGTAAAAAAAGTAAAAATGTCCCCTCGAGGGATCAATAAAGCGTGTATTCTATTTTATTCTAGTCACGTGTTGGAGCTTGTAGGAGACGATAAAAACAATTAAAGACTAACTAACGAGCCACAGCACACTGGCTGACACACTAACCTCTCAGCACCAGCAGACATGAGGCTTCCTACCATGAACAAAACCTCTCTATGCCGTACCTGGCTGCACATAGCAGAGTGTTTCTGCCACACGTGAGCAGATCTCAGCACAATCGCACGGTTGTATTACGACCGTGTCCCCAGGCAATGAGGTCCTAATGGCACAGCTGACTCCTTGACCAGGAATGTCAAGTCTGTAGAGGCCTCCCACATTAAAATAGCCAGCATGCCCTGTCAGCACACCCTCACAGCGGACGCATGGTGTGCCTAACAGCTGCCGGATTTACAGAGTGGGGGTGCTGAGGAGGACTGAGGAGAAAGAGTCCGACCACAGAAGAAGAAGAAGAAGAAGAAGAAGAAGCAACAACAGGAGAAGAGATCAGCACGAGGGGGAGGAGGGAATCAAATTACCCTCGAGTCTTCCTTGTCGTCCTCGTCTTCGTCTCCCCCCTTTTCAGCTCCTCACACCAGAAACAAGCTTCCACACATTCATGTTATAAGTGCACTGAGGGATGAGGCGGTAACGGACAAGAGGAGAGCGACCACGACTAAACAGCACGTCGTTTTGATTTGCTGAGCACAAGCTTCTTGTTGTGTGGAGCTGTTTCCTGCAGACAGTCTTTATTAACTTTAGAGACAGCTGCTGTGTGTGTGTGTGTGTGTGTGTGTGAAGGAAAACAGCAACTGTAAGGCATGTGCTGCACATACCCGACTGGAAAACGACTATTTCATATTGAATTCCTGTTAGAGCTGCAACTAACTGCAATTTACAACAATTGTTTTATAGATTTATGTGCAAGAATTCACAGAAAATAATAAAAGATGTCCAAGATGGCGTCTAGGGTTAGGGTTTCTTTTATACGATCATCGCATCAAAACCCAAAGATATTCAGTTTAACATCATTTCTCACACAGGAGACAAAATCTGAAAAATCTGGACTGTTTTGATTAAAAAATGACCCCATGTGATGTTCATTTTCATTGTCAAATATTTGCAAATATACTTTTATACGATTAAGAATCAGTCCCAGAGTGCGTTTCTTTCAATCGCGTGGACGGTTTAAAAGATATTTATTCAAACGTGACGAGTAAATCTTTCACGTCTGAGAAGCTGGAGCCAGAAAATCTAAAAGTTTTAAAATATTTAATCAAATATTAAAATATAGATGGCGATTAGTTCATTAATTGATGTCAGTCGACATACCTATAATAATAATAATCCAATATAACACTGACAGAGGTCGTTCAGCATGATGAGTACTTTTACTTGCTTGTTGCTCTGTAGTTTTACTGCAGTAAACAGTTACAGGTTAATACTCTACTGATAGATTACTTTTACTTTTAGAGTACTTGAGTTTGTTTCCTTCAGTTGGCCGACAGTAAACACATTAAAGTGGACTGTGATTATTCAGAGTATGTCATGAACCAGATGAAGCTGAAGTATAAACACACACCGACCACAAAAACACTGATAATTAGCAACAATTTTGATTATTGATTTAGTCGTTTTAGATATTTATTTTAGCAATAATGATAAAATGTTTCGGTTCCATCTTCTCAAGCGTGATTATGATTGTAAACCGATCGTCCTTAAACAGTTTTAATATTTAAAGACGTTATCTCGGCCTTTAGGTACTCGAGGATGCCGAACGACTAATCGATGATGAGAGTAATCGTTGGTCGCAGCCTTCACGCAGAGCGAATCGCAGCCGTTCAAATCGACGTTTCAGACTCCACCAGAAGCGTCGCGGTCCGTTTCAGAGGCCGCGAGCAGCTCGAGCTGACAGGAAGTCAGACACAGAAATGGCATAGAGATTCCAGCTGATTTTCAAAATAAAAAACACCCCGTGCAAACTTCTGATCATCTATGTAGAATATTTACATTTTTATGAGCACAAAAAACTGAAAAAAAAAAAGACCAAATCTGAGCAAATTAAAGTCTGGCAGGTTAAAGGCTTCTGAAAGACTCCAGGTCGTGTGGAGGGGACCAAAACAGCGTCACAGTCGCGACGTGACGGAGACGTGCCCGGTGGAGTTTAGTGGCATCTTTTCAAAGTGAAAACACAATAATCCTGGACTGGATTTCCTCGTGGATCACCAAAACTTCAGGACAAAAATAACGCCGAGAGAAAATCAAAACAAAGAACTGATCGTCGATCATAACCATTTCAGTAAAAAAAAAAAAAACAGCAAAAATTCTGATTGCAGCTTCTTAAAAATGAGACAAAGCTGCTTTTCTCTGATTTATATCATCGTAAACTGAATCTCTTTGAGCTTCAGACCTCCTGGAGATTAAAAACAAGCAACTCTGACATTTCTGATCGTTTTCAGACACTTGAAAGGCGCAGTGTGAAGGATTTAGCGGGATCTAACGGTGTAGTTGCTCCGCAGAAGACAAAAACATAATTCTTATTTTTAGGTGATTAAACGCGTCATTTTTGCCGTTTTCTGTAAACAAAGCCGGCTGAATCCGACATGCTGCACCTTTAAAAAAGAATCGATGAAACGATAATGAAAATAATCATACTGCAGAACAAATAGATTATCTTTATGAAAACAGGGGTTTAAAAATATACAGTCACAACATTGTTATTGCATTTAAAGTCGTTTTAATTAAGGAAGTGTTATACTTTCACTCTAGGAAAAACAAAATGAAAAATAATCTGGAGGTTTGAGTCACAACTTTGTTTTAAGAAATTAACCTTTTTTTATTTTTAAAGTCTTGAAATTCCTTTACATAATACATTTTTTTTCCTTTATAAGTATTTCAAAATATCTTTTGCTGGTTTGTTCGGTAATATTTTTCCTATAAGTAGAATCTCATTTCAATATAGTTCTCTTAAAACAACAAAACAAAAACATCCATCAGTGTGTGTTTCTGTCCAGGGTCTTCACGTGCTGGAAGATGTCGACGTCAGAAAGTCACCCGGCTCTGACCACCGACGGACAGAGAGGCTGATGATGATGATGGCGGCGGCGGGGAAACTCATCACCGACGCCGCGCTCTGCGGTCCGGCAGAGCGAGAAGGTCAGAGAGGCTTGACACTGTTATCTGATGCAGCGCTCCCCGCCACCTCCCCGTCCGGCTGCCAGATATTTGGACCCTTTGTAGTGGCACGTGGGAGCAGATGAGCATCTAAAAAGTCCCATGTACGTTACACATATATACGTTACATATATATATATATATGTTGTCCCTGGTTTTGGGTGGTGGTGGTGGTGGTTGTTGTTGGAGGAGAGCGTTGGGACACTAAACAGTCCTCTCCATCCACTTGTTGGCTTTTCCCCAAGTGGTCGCTCTCAAACACCAGGGATGCTCTGGTGTGAGGAAACACACTTTCCATCTTCGTCCAATCAAAAACAATATATATATTTTTTTTGATGTTTTAAAACATTTGCCAAGATTGTATGTATAACATAAAACCCAGCTGATCCGCACTGTAACTGACTACTGGAGTCAAAAAGCTTTAAGTTTAGTCCACGGCGGGCTTTAAAAAGATAATCCTCTCTCGGTAAACTTCCCTCTAACATTTTGGGTAATCTGTTCGATTAACTGCCTCCTCCTCCTCCCTCCTCCTTTTCCTCCTTCTCCCTCCTCCTCCTGCTGCTGTTGGGTTTGTTTGACAGCTCTCCGTCTACTCGGAGCAAAATAAAACATGACAGCAGCTTTTCTATACATTCCTCTTTTAGGTTTTTCATCTAAACTGACTTGCAGGAATCCCAACACACACACACACACACACACACACACACAAAAAAACAACAATCCAAACGAGGAGATAAACCTGGACCGGAACCGGAAATACAATGGATGCTAGTTCTCGCTCACTCTCTCCTTAGAGAAGGAAGGAAGGAAGGAAGGAAGGAAAACATCTTAAACATGTTGACTCCTCGCTCACTTTTATCTTTTTTTAAATATAAACTATGTTGCAGATAGGAAAGCAATTCATTGGCTTCGTTTCTAGTTATAAAAACCAAAGTTTTGCTGGTTTTAGTATCTTTTCCTCTTATTTTTTTTTAAACAATAAAGCATAACTCTCTCTTTTAATGAGATTAATCTCATTTTTACACTTTTTTTTTTGTTGTTGTTGTTGTTTTTTTAAAACCCCACTTTCATTTTTCCATTAAATCACACTCCAACCCTACAAACTTCAGGATAATACACCAATAAATCCCTGCACATGTACTTTTTTTTTTTTTAAATCACGATACTTTTTTTAGTAGGCTATAACAGCACGATTTGTCATGCACTTTGTCTTTTTTTTATTTTATTTTTTCAAAATACCCCCTATATATTGCAGATCTGTCATGTAACCTGGACTAACAGCTGTTTTGATTTCAGTCGTCATCCACGTCATCCCCCTCGGACTCGTCTCTCCTCTCGTACATCTTATCCCTCTGCCTCTCCTGGATCTCCTTCATCTCCTCGGCGTATCGGCTGAACGCTCCGCCGAACTTGCTCCAGGCTTTGAACGGGATGGTGATAGAGTTCCTGTAGCTGGGCTTCACCTCGCTCACACGCAGGAACACTCCGTATTTGTTGGAGCCGACGTCGAAAAAGAACCGTTTGGAGTCCACCATGATGGAGGTGCCCTCGGGTAGCTCGCTGAAACCCCCGGCGGCCATGCCCCCGGTCAGCTCCTCGTCGTCACCCCCGTAATCATCTATGAGCTTAGCAAGGGCGTCTCTAAACTCTATTAGCCCCTGCGCCGGAAGGGCTATGGTCTGGCCGGCCAGCATGCCGCCCACAGGGCCCCCAACTCCAAAGCCAGGTCCACGGTTTACGGTCTGCCGGATCCGGAGGAACCTCCCCCGTTGGTTCTCCTTCAAGTCCAGGTAGTATTTGCGGTTTTCCCGGACGAGAAACTCGCTCTTGAGAGCTCGCCTGGGCCCTCCGTCCTCACCCACGCTGGCCTGGGCTATCTGCTCCGGACTGCTAGGCCCAAGCTGGGCGTAGTGCTCGATGAAATCCCCGAGGTAGTCACGGAACTCCGCCGCCACCGACAGGGAGAGGGTCAAGCGACTTTTCGAGCCCCCGGCCCCTACCTCGGCGATTTTGATGAACCTGCCCTTGCTGTTCTGCTTGACGTCCAGATAGAAGCGCTTGTTCTGGATGTCCAGTCGCTTGGACGCCAGCTCCTGGGTCTCCTGGTCCCTCTGGAAGTGCTGGAAGCCGCCGCCGCCACCTCCTCCTCCCCCGCTGCTACCACCGCGCTCACTCCCGCTGTCTCCATCCGCCATCTTCAGCTCCACCATTCGGCTTCTGCCCCTCTCTCTCCTGCGTAGCTGCTTTCTGCGTGCACTCCAGCCCAGCGCGCGCCCCCTTCGTGCTCATCACGGGCGCGCTCTGATTGGCCCGCGCGCTTGCCACTTCCACGAGTTCACACGGTTACCGCTCTCCCATTGGTCGGTCGATTTTGTCCGTCACGCCCCACGTGTAAAATCTCTCGTTTGCCATTGGCTAAAATCGGGGTTCCGTCTGCGTACTTCATTTTCTCCCACCGGTTGTGAAATCTTTTTTGTTTTTATGACATAATACTTTGAAAATTATGTTTTTAATTTTTTTGGCTCCAGTTGGTAAAATGTGTCGACATATCTTGTTTTTCTGCACACAGAAATCTGGGAATATTCCAGGGACTTGTTTTTATAGGTGCAAAATACATTTTGTGACATTTAAAAATCAGAATAACATTTATCTACCAAGAATTTCACTTTGCTCTCAATGTACATACACAGATATAGACATAAATACAACTAAATAAAACAAGCTTAACATGTAAACATAAACTTTAAAGGTCCAGTGTGTAGTATTTAGCGGCACCTAGCTGTGAAGCGGCAGATTGTAACCAAATTAATACTCTCCTACGCCTCACCCCCTCCTTATGTAAGAAAAACTCTGGCTTCAAAACTCTGGATCAGTGTTTGGTTTGTCTGTTCTGGGCTACTGTAGAAAAATAGTGGTTCAAAATGGTGGACTCCATGTAAGAGGACCCGCTCTCACTGTAGATATAAAGGGGTCATTTTAAGTCAACAAAAACACAATAAAACAAGTACAACAAGCTCAACATAAACATTAAAGTACAATGTACAGATAAAAATATATGTACTGACTGGGAAATGAAGCCAATGCGCAAGTGCTAAAAACTGCAGTTCCTCAAACGTCCACTTGAAGCTGGCTCCAGAAGTGAGTCAGTCTCCATAAGCCTCCATGTTAAATGTAAAATGTCCAACTTCACAGCAACCGACAACAAACTTAACTGGACATAACATAACGTAAATAAACTAGACGATACGATATGATATGGTCAGTCACCCTCTTTGTCTGAGTCCCGCCACCAAGTGCAGAGGTAAAATAAGGTGAAACCATACAACCACACAGCCCTGTGCTGGTGTTGTTACTGTACAAACTGAACACTGGCTCTAGACACGACCCTTCATCCTTTTAGCAGTACTGTAATTTCCCCTTCATGCCAGACAGGAGAGGGTAAGGTAACTACACCGCCAGATGCCATTAAATCCTACACACTGGTCCTTTAATATACAGTTAGGTAGTTAAATCTATAACGATGCATCTTATTTTGAAGGCTAATTACACATTTTGTCTGCAAAATTCCATTTTGTAAAGTAACCATAACTAATTAATTATATGAGTTACTGTACTTAAATACTTGAGTAAATATACTTAGTTCATTCCCACACTGGTTATTGCTCCATGTTGTATGCATGGCGGCAGATAAATTAGCCTTGTACGTGGGAGGAACCTTGTTTAATGCTAAGGTAAATATTAGAAGCCATAAAACTTAGTCATAAAAAAACAGGTTTGACTTTTGGCTCAACAGCTAAATAATAAAATTAATAGTGCAACAGTAGCACAAGTACAGACAAGTAATAAAGTCCTTTATATAGCAATACCTCTCTATAAACATTAGCCATGCTACTGGTTATACAAGACCAACTCAGGCTGTAGCAGAGTGTTTTGTACGATGCAAGACTTCAATTTATATAAACATACATTTTATATTTATATAAATGAAAGTCTCACTTCAAGTTATATGAACACAAATTTACAGTCTGACTTTAAGTTATTAAAACAAAAGTGACAATCTCATTTTAAGTTATACAAAGGCAAAGTTACACATTCAGTTTAAGTTATATAAACACAAAGTTACACACTCAGTTTAAGTTATATAAACACAAAGTTACACACTCACTTTCAGTTATATAAACACAAAGTTACACAGTTTAAGTTATACAAACACAAAGTTACACACTCAGTTTGAGTTATATAAACACAAAGTTACACAGCCTCAGTTTAAGGTATATAAACACAAATTTACACACTCAGTTTAAGTTATATAAACACAAAGTTACACACTCAGTTTGAGTTATATAGGCACAAAGTTACACACTCAGTTTGAGTTATATAAACACAAAGTTACACACTCAGTTTGAGTTATATAGGCACAAATTTACACACTCAGTTTGAGTTATATAAACACAAAGTTACACAGTCTCAGTTTAAGGTATATAAACACAAAGTTACACACTCAGTTTGAGTTATATAGGCACAAATTTACACACTCAGTTTGAGTTATATAAACACAAAGTTACACAGTCTCAGTTTAAGTTATATAAACACAAAGTTACACACTCAGTTTGAGTTATATAAACACAAAGTTACACAGTCTCACCTTCAGTTATATAAACACAAAGTTACACACTCAGTTTGAGTTATATAAACACAAAGTTACACACTCAGTTTAAGTTATATAAACACAAAGTTACACACTCAGTTTGAGTTATACAAACACAAAGTTACACAGTCTCAGTTTAAGTTATATAAACACAAAGTTACACAGCCTCACTTTCAGTTATATAAACACAAAGTTACACAGCCTCACCTTCAGTTATGTGAACACTTGAGGTGTAACTTCACTGTAGGTCGAAAATGGGTGGCCTTAAAACTTCAGCTCTACGTGATATGACACCTGTCACAAATCACATAACCTATTCATCGTCAACCGGGGAGCAGTTACCCAACAGGAAACATGATAATTCAGCTTAAATTACACACAACCATTTTTAGATACTTGTACTTTAGTTTCCTTTTTCTCATTTCCTACATTTAGGAGAGAAATATTCTACGTTTTACTCCACTCCTGTTTAGATTAAGAATTTATATACAAAACATGCAGTTTATAAAATATGATGCATGGTTATACAGTGAATCACCCCACAGTATGTACACGTGAACTCTATACAACATTAAAATGCTGCTTACATTGTTATAATAATCCAATATCATGAAATGTGTGATGATATAAGTCTCTTAAAGGAAATATTAGCTTAAACTTTGATACTTTATGTACATTTTCTTGCCAATACATGTGTACTTTTACTTATTATGCATATATGTGTGAGCGTCCTTACATCTGAATACTTCCATCTTTAGGCAGCAACGTGAACGTTTATCCCACCTGCTGTTATGTGTGTACAATGACTACACTGTTATTGCATTTCCTTTCTCTGTCCACAGATGGCAGCACAGTCACATTTGCCTTTCAGGTAAGTTTTTTATCCATTTCCTCTCACACTTCCTCCCAGCTGGATGTTTCAGCAGCACCTGTGAGTTTTTAGAGGTGAAACCACAGCAGAAAACGCTGGAGCGTGTTACTGCAGCTGTTTGTTTCACTTTGTACGACCTGTAAGACTGCATGAACTTAAAGGTGTGCCAGTCCCACTCAGAGCTCGGTAACTCAGGATTCACTCCTGAAGGAGTCCAGTGAAGTATTTGTACACAGGAATGTTTTGTACAGTAGAAATACTGAAGTCATGAGTCAGTTTTCACTCAGGTGAAGAAAATATGAGCTGGCTTACTACATAACATTTAAAAACATTATGTTTTCTCTCTATGTTATAGTCAAAATCCAGATTCAAAGTTTTCTCCACACTGTCAGGTATGTAATTCAGGTGAATACTAAATATATATTTATTTTTAGACATTTAGTCATATTCAAATCAGTCTGCATGTAAACTCTTCGTGCTGTTACGCCCCCTAAATTACCAAGAGCGGTCCTCAGCGACTACTAAAAAACACACTGTTCTAAATCTGAATGTGATTTCTCAGTAATTGTGCAACATGAAATCCATGAACTGAAAACCGAATCCACCGTGAGCTCAGGAAAAACAGATCTGTGTTCAGCTTTGGGACGACGCTCTCTCCGACTAATCCAAGAGGATTTTTAAATTGTTCGTTTTGCTTGACAAGTGAGAGAAGTTTCCCAACACACAAAGGAACACTTCATCCTTCAGTTTATCAGAAAAAATAAATACATTTAATCTAAAAAGAAACTAGTCAGGGAGTAAAAAGTACAATGTTTGCCTCTGAATTGCAGCAGAGTTGTATGAAGTTGAATAAAATGTAATTAGTCAGATATAAGTAGGCCTACCTTAATGCTTGAGTAAATGTCTTTATATTCCAGCCTCAGTTATATAAACACAAATGTACAGTCTAACTTATTAAAACACAAAGTGACTCAGTTTAAGTTATAGAAACACAAAGTTACTCTGTTACTGTTTGTTTCTGTGTTTCCTGTTTTATTTTGTAGTGCCACCATGTCTGTCTTGTCCATGTCTATATCCAAATCATTTAAACTGTGATTATAAATACTGTACATGTGTGACAGATGTTTATTTTGTTCTCAACAGAGGAAGAAATTCAATAAAGCACTGTTGATTAAGTCCCTTTTCATCTTTTCTCATTTCAGGTTTGACTTCCTGTGAGCCCTGAGGTAGGAAGTGCTCAGATCTATATAAATAAGAGTAGCGATATCCTAAAAATACTTTATTACAGGTAAAAAAAAAAGTTATATTATATTGATAGTATATAGTTATAGCAGGTATATTACAGGTATCACTGTGTTATTGTTGTAGTTGGTTGTGGTGGAGCTAGCTTTGCATATATTATATATTGCTGCGACTTTTATCTATAACAAAGATTTTTATTTTATAAATTATGATTTCTATGTAAAACTTGAATTTTTAAAGTAATTGTGAATCTTGTGAAGTATAAAGTACAACATATCCCCCTGATGTGTGGTAAAAAAACCAACATGAAACAGAAATACTACAGTAAAAGTACCATAAAAAGTACTTACGTACACTGCTGGAGTGAATTTTTAAATAAAAATCAGATAAGTTTTAATAATGGTTTTATTTTAGCGATCTGATTTCACAGTGACATAACAACACAAATCTAATAAAACAATTCACAGATTCAAATTTAAATATATCTGAACTATACATCAGTTACAAGCAGAGACACACACAGATCTCAGTATTGCACAGCACCCTGTTCACGGCAGTAACTGTGCCATGTTTCTTATAAACCATCTATTTCTATTCACGTTGATCCTTTTAGGATAAGATGAGAACATTTATGTTCAAAAATATAATTTTGTCTGACAAAATATCACAGCTTCATCTCAGTAATACTGAGGATAAGTCGGGTACGAGCTCATGAGCTGGGTCGTGGCAGAGGGCAGCATGACTCCAGGGAGGCTGTTGTACTGATAAAAAGAGTCCAGGGGCAGAGTGGCGACGCCGGGCAGAGCTGAGCTGTACTGCAGGCTGTGTGGATGGACGTAGGAGGCAGCGGTCGGGCTGTCGGTGCTGCTGCTGCTGCTGCTGCTGCTGCTGAGTGATACCTCGGGTACGGACCCGGTCTGTAGGCCTGCAGCTCGGGGTAATGCATCAACTGAGAGGCGACGTTTGCCTGACAGGCGTGAGCCAGGGCGTCCTGCACCGTCCTCTTCAGCTTCATCCGCCTGTTCTGGAACCAGTTTCTGATCTGAAGAAGAAGAAGGAGGAGGAATAAACGTCATGAGACAAATAATTTCTCAACATCCGAGGCCACAGAGGCCAAATCATGTCACAGAGAAATTAATAAATATAATCAATAAATATTTTTATATATAATAACAAGAAAAATAGAATAAAATACTGTAATAAAAAATACTATAAAATACTGAATTTGTGTCCCTAAATCAATAATAAAAATAAATAAAATAAAAATAAAAAATTTAATGAAACATAACAAACTTAACTAATATGTAAATATATTAATTAATTGAATAAAAACACAAATCAAAAAAAATTAAATGATCATAAAAAAATAAATATATATATATATATATATATATATATATTAACTTTTAACTGTATTTTATTTAGATTTATTTTATATATTTTCATTTTTGGACTGCTGGCATTTTAATGGATTCATTAATTTGTCAGATTTACATGCAGTGATGTGAACGTTCCCTCACTGATCACACTTTGATATTTACCTGTTTGTCGGACAGGTTGAGCTTCTTGCAGAGCTCGGCCTTGTCTTGCGTTCCCAGGTACGCGTTCCTCTTGAAGGCCCTCTCCATGCTGCTGATCTGCTCCGCCGTGAAGGCCGTCCGGGGTCTCCTCCCCGACGGAGGGGAGGCCGGAGAGGTGGAGGCGCAGTCTGCGGGGGCTGATGGGGAGAGGGAGCGACCTCCTTCGCTCTCGTACCGGGGTCTCCTCCTCTGTCCCACTGCTGAAATCTGCCTCAGTCACTGCAGAAGAAGAAGAAATCAGCGTTAACATGGAGCCAGAAAAGTACTTCAAGTACTCAAGGTAAAAGTACTCTACCCTGCTCTGTTATATATGATATGTATGATTCATGTAAAACAGGATTTTAGTGCATCTTAAACAACTTTAACTGCAGCTAATGATAAAAGTTCATCTGCTGATTATTTCCAACATTCATTCATTGATTGTTTGGTTTGTAAAAAATCAGAAAAAAGTGAGAAATGCCTCAAAATAACTCCATCACAAAGTTAGTTTAGTCCAAACCTCAACATTTTATCAGAATAACTGATAAATCAGCTTAATTTGGCATCAGCTTGGCCTCTATGAACTATTTTACAGCTTAATTTACGACAGAAACATCATATTTTACGCACTCTTCACGTGTTTTGTGAGCCAAAATCTTATTTTGTGAAGGAACTAAAGATTTAAGTTAATGCAGTGAAGTAAAAGGACAATATTTGGCTCTGAGGTGGAGTACGAGTATAAAGCAGTAAAAATGGAAATACACAAACATTTCTGCTTCAAACATTTAACAAATAGTAATATAAAGATATAAAATGTCTTCATATGAAACAGCTTACAGCTTCTTTCTTGTGTGTTTTAAACCATTCTTCAGTTTGAAGTACTCGAGTAAAGTACAAGCACTTGAGTAAATGTGCTGTGAACTCACCTTGATTACTGTGAGAGGTGTTCAGGCTGAAAGCGCTGAGGCTCTGGCTCCTGTTGTCGTCCCGCTCGGGTCCGTTTTCAGTCTTTGTCCTGCAGTAAAAGCCCGGCAGGCTCTCTGAATGAGTCCCACAGGCGGTGGGTCCGGACGCAGGGACGGGGTCTGTCCCCGCCGGCTGGCTGCTCTGAGCCATCCACTCGATAGAAAAATGTCCTCTCATGGCTGAAGGTAAAATCCTGTTTGGTTCTTTGAAGCAGAGCTTTGGTCCAGAGGTGTGCTTGGTCTGTTCTGGTGCTGGTGGAGACTCGACTGTCCCCCTCCACCACAGCTCGTCTGTATTTATAGGACGGGGCGTCCCACCCTGAGACCAGAGATCAAAGCAGACATCCTCCCGTCCCTCCCACCGTCCCCTCCTTTAGTTTTCACAACTGGAGTAATTAAGACGGCTCATTCAGTCTCAATGAGGCTGTTACAACAAGGCTCCAGTGAGTCTGGGGAGGAACCCCCCTCCACCTCCTCCACCACCTCCACCTCCTCCTTCCTGCCTCCAAAAAGATAATAGACACACCTCAGCTCAAAGTGTCTGCATCTCCTCTGCAGCCACATCCATACTGTAAATACACTCTCACACACACACACACACGTGGAGGGAAGTGTGTGACTGTCCTCTGAGTGTCAGGGCTGAACGTTTAAATGTAACGTGACATCCATGTGTTTTTATTTGAAGATAACTCTCCTGATGTGATCAGCAGTCACAGTAAAACACAGGACTGTGACAGAAATCAGACATTTATCACGTTTAGACGTCTGTCGTTGACAGAAGAAGTGTTTTTGTAACTTATTTATGTGGCTTTATAACTAATTTAATCATAATTTATTGTTTGCTTGGTGATATAAACTCATAAAAAGGCAGAAAATAACATTTATATACACCTTCAGTCTCTTTAACACGGGTGGTTCAGAACTACAAATATATAACTTTGTTTATAAGAACTTTATTTACATATCAGAGACCGGAAAAAACAAGTTAAACGTGCAGATGTGGAACTTCAACAAAGAATTTCATTACATTTTTTAATTATTTATATTAAAATGAAACAAAAAAACAAGTAATAAAATCACTTTACATGTAAACAAACTGTATTATAGCTACATTTCTTTCATTTTTCTGCTGTATTTGTGTTTAGAAACATTATTTTACAACCTTGAACTGTTCTGTTGTAATATTTTGAGTGATTATCACTAAAAATTTACACCTTTTTTGGTATTTTTGGTTTGTTTTCTTGGTCGTGTGTTTTAAAAATGAATAATTTTGAAGATATATAATCACTTTACATGTAAACAGACTGTGTTATAGGTTTATTTTGTACATATTTCTATATATTTTGTACATTTTAGTGAAACAACATGATTGCACAGACGATATTTGCTATATTTAAGATGTGCAGCTTTTCTTCTGTCGACTTTTGTTCATTCATCTCAAATTTTAAAGGCCGGATCGATTCCTCGATTTTTAATTGAAAATATTCATTTTTCATGTCGGTCATCGTGAATCAAACTCATCAAACTTATCGTCCATTAGCAGCTTCACTTGTGAAGGAGCCTCCATCTTAATGATGAGCAGTGAGTGGCTTCAATATAACGGCAATAGCAGCTAATCCCGGATGATCCCAGATTAAAGGCAGAGGTACTGATATGACGTGACGAGAGATTAAACAGTGACAGTGACGCTGAAGTTATCTGTCTTTAATTAATCAGGATTATGTCAGTAAAATGACCTTATAATCAACTTTAGATCAATAATCAGGAGTAAATGTACTTAGTTACTTACTAAATATCTTTTAGTGAACCTCCCTTTAAAAGAGTACTAAAACTTACAGGAAGAAGAAACTTTGTTTATAATAACATAACTTTATTTATAGCAATGTAACTTTTCTGCACATATACAGCCTTGAATTCTTGTCATCACTAAAGATCTGCACATTTTTTTGCAGTAGATATTTCTCATGTTGTCTTATACTTTTATTTCTTTAATTGTTCTGCTGTATTTGTGTTTATTAACAGTGACACAACGTTATTTTACAAACTTTGGCTGTTTTATTAGAATATTCTGAGTGATTATCACTAAAACTCTGAACATTTTTGCATTTTTTTGGGGTTCTGGCAGCTTTAAACTTTCTGAAATCGACAACATGAGAAGTCTAATAATGCAAACTTTGTGCAGACAGTGAAGACTGGACTGCAGCTGGTTAATAAACTCTATTTGTTTAATATTTAATGAGGTTTATAGTGTGAATATCATCATGAGAGCATGCAGACAGCCTCTCCTTCATTGTCCTGCAGCAGATCATCTATGGTGTGTGTGTGTGTGTGTGTGTGTGTTATCAAAGCTCTCAGCGCCTTTGAAGTGTCTCCGTGTCCGTAATGAGCTGTTAGCACCGCGGCTCGGCTCGGCTTGGCTCGGCTCGGCTCGGCTCTGCGCTCCACAGATGGCGCGTCCTGGAGGCGCGCGGGGCCTCCCAGATCCATTCACCGAGCACCTTCATTATCTTATCAATGGGGCCCGTTTCGTGATTGACCCGATTAATCCTTTAAACCTCTCGATGTGTTCGGCCATTTGCACACAAAACAGCGCCTGCATGGCTTTCCTCAGAGACGGGGCCGGTCCGAGCAGGCCTGGAGGTGGAGGAGGAGGTGGAGGAGGAGGTGGAGGAGGTGGAGGAGGAGGTGGATGAGGCACTTCACAGGTCGGATCATCGTCTTCAGGTCGTTATCAGTCACTTTGACTTGATCCCCAAATCCCCATTTTATCATTGAAAGCGACACAATAGTTTAAAATGATTTAAGGCGCCGCACAATAGATGAACCATCAGCTCCCATTATGTGTCAGAGAATGTAACTGAGTACAAGTAGTCCACTTAAAGTACAGTCTTTAAGTACTTTACATGAGTACTCTGCTCCTGCTCCAGGTTCATTTATGTGTTGTACACACAAATAAAGTGTTCTGACATGAATAAAAATGTTTTTATGAATCCTTAATTCTCAGATTAAACCTGATAAATTCACAAATTAAAGGCAGGTTTGAGATATAAATCAGTATAAATCACACTGAGAAAATAACGGTAGTAGATATTTCTCATGTTGTCAGTTTAAGAAAGTTTAAAGCTGCAAAAAAATACCAGAAAAAAAGAAGAAATGTTGAAATCTTTAGTGAGAATCGCTCAAAGTTTTCTAACAGAGCAGTTCAAGGTTGTAAAATAATGTAGTTTTACTGTTTGTAAGCACGAATACAGCAGAAACAATGAAAGACATGAAAATATAACTATAGAATTATAACTTATAACTTCTTTCTGTGTCTTTTGAAGTTTAACTGGTTTTCTCAGATCATAAAACATGCTGATACTACGTGCTCACGTACTTTTACTTACAGTAAAGTATCCGAATACTCCCAGTATCATTTCTGATGTAAGGACTTTTATTAACGTCACCATAATACACAATTATTCAGTTAATCGATTGACAGAAAAATGATCGCTCCTCGTTACAGCCACAATCAAAGCCAAAATAATGTGTCGTGTTTCTTTAAAAGAATATGACAGATGATATTATGAGCAACATGTTTTCTGCTGCTTTAATTATTCATTATTTAAAAGAGGAAAAAATATTTAATTTTGACTTCAAACAGAGCAAAAAGAAAGAAACTTTAAAAACACTAAAATGACAAATATGGCAAAGAGCAGCTGAGGAACAAAAAGGAAGTATTTTGATCTTTTACTCACAAACAAATAAAGCTACAATACAATACGTGTTAAATGCATTCAGTCAGAGAGCAAAATGTATTTCAGAGTATGTATTGACCTGTCTGTCTGTCTGTCTGTCTGTCTGTCTGTCAGTCACATCAAAGCAGACCAGGACGAGACACAACGAGGTTGGAGGAGCAGGCGGGCCGACCGACCCTGATACTCATCCACCCCGTTAAACGTCACGGAGACGAGGAGGGGCAGCAGCGACCCGAGGTGACGGAGGGAGACGACAAATGATCAGGAGCTCTTTGAACTCTTAACTGGACCAATCACGGCCTGTTGTTCCTCCTCCTCTGTTTGGACTTCAGGATGTTTTCACTTGATGTTACGTCATCCGTCCAAATATTCCTCTTCATGCTCATAACTACACTGATACACACACTTCACATGAATACTGACTCTGCAGACGGTGACGTTAATACAGAAGAAGAAGGAGAAGAAGAAGAAGAAGAAGAAGAAGAAGAAGAAGAAGAAGAAGAAGAGAGCTCCAATAAAAGCTCAAACGATGGAAAACATGATGGAAATCAGACAAGAAGAAGACGAAGGAGGAGATACGAGATGTCGCTCAATCGGAAAGATGATGATGATGAAGAAGAGGACCTGACGTTATTAAAAGAGCTTCAGTTTTAGCTCAAGAATGGAAGAAGAAGAAGAAGAAGAAATTCTTTCAGGTTTCTGTCAGTTTCGTGTATTAATTTGAAGGTTTTGCACCAAAACACCAGGATGGAATTCATCTCACGACCCCTCGGGTTGATCTGGTGACCCTTTGGAGGGACTCGACCCCTCAGGTGGGAACCCGCTGGACTGAACTGGCAAACTGTATTAAAAAACATAAAAGGTAACGTGAAGTGCTTCATCAGATGTAGAGAAGAAAAAATGTGTTCAAACTTCATCTAAAAAGACAAAAAAAAAAGAATAAAAACATCAGGAATGAAGCTATAATTTAATAATAAGATGTCCTGAAGTCAATAAATCAAAAACAAAATGAAAGATTGTTTATTAAAGTTTATTCTTGCATGTTGCAAGAAGCAGAGCAGAAACCAAGAACCAGTTCAACAACCTAAAAACATTCAGATGTAAATTATATTTAAATATTATTACATTTATACGATCATATTGACGATGATGGTGCTCTTGTTCACGGTCTACAAAGAAGTCGACCTCAGACACCACCCTGATGAAGGTGGTTTCTGGAATATTCGCCATGACCTGTCATAAAACCTCGTGAACCCTCAGGTTGTTCTCCGTCACCTCCAGCTCTTCAGAGTTCAAGGAGAAATTTAAATTCGCAGTCCAGAGACTGCTCCGTGCCTCCTCCTCCTCCTAATTTGACGAGGGGAGTCGCAGTGCCTGCTCGTCCGCCAGGACCAGTCCCGCTGGCCCCATCAAAGCCCCGGGAGCCTTTGATGAGGTTGATAGGGATCAATGGGACAGGGGAAGAGGCCTTAACTGACTGTGTTACAGACGGGGCGGGCAACTGCTGGAGACTGCCGGCAATGGAGATCAATGATTATTGGGCGTCATCAGCGCCTTCATCTGCATAGAGGAATCCATTCAGCGCCAGAAACAGACTCACTTTAGCTCGGCTTTTAGCTCCCCTGTGCTAAACTGAACCTCTTTTAAAGGATGAAAACACTTTATGAAGGTTTTTTATCAAGATTACCTCTTAAGAATTTACAATTTAGATGATAAACTGGGAGTTTTGTTGCTCCTCTGTGCTAAACTGAACCTCTTTTAGACGATAAAATCACTTTATTTAGATTTTTTTAACATTTAGTGTTGTGAAATTTTACTTCTCCTCTTCAGAATTTATAATTTAGGTGAGTTTTGTTGTTAAGAAATGTACATTATTCCAAAAAAATTGGTAAAAACCTTGTTTAAAATCACTTAATTATGCAAATGTATGATGCTCTAATACAGTATACAATCTGTAAATTTGAACTTTATTAGTAAAAAAACACAGAAAACAAACTATTTGGCTTTAAGTTACTCCACATACATCCACTGCTGAAAATAGTCCCCCAAAAATGCAGTTTCCTCCATTTTTAGGAAATGAATGAGCATTTTTTACTTAAATTAAACAACACATTTGCTCCTTTGTGCTGAACTGAACCTCTTTAAAGGATAAAATCACTTTATTTAGATTTTTTTTACATTTCTTCTTAAGAATTTATAATTCAGGTGATAAATTGTGAGTTTTGTTGTCAAGAAATGTATATTTTTCCAAAAAAAACTTGTTTCAAATGACTACTACTGACTAACTATTTGGCTTAAAGTCACACTAGATTCATCTGATGCTTAAAATATACCAACAAATGAACTATTTCCTCCAGTTTTAGGTAATTAGTAAGCATTTTTTCTGAAATTAAACGACATATTTGCATCTTTTCAAGGATAAAACAGCTTTATTTAGATTTTATTAACATTTCCTCTTAAGAATTTACAATTCAGGTGATAAATTGTGAGGAAAAAAAACTTTCTAATGCAGATTTATGTTGTTCTAATGATGTCTGTTAATCTGTAAATTCACATCCGCTCTAGATCACCAATCGTTGCTGGAAATAGTCCCCCAAAAATCAACAATTTCCTCCAGTTTTATGAATGAATGAGCCTTTATTCCTAAATTAACTTACATATTAATTTATATCTGGTGGATTGGAGCCACAGACAGGAAGTGAGACCGGCTCACTGTCTCATCTAGTATAAATTTTATCTATAAAAAGCTGATAAAGACAGACAGTGAGACCAAAGGAGGCATTAGCTCATGTATGCAGAGATCTGAGCAGCACCAGGTCGGGACACGTGTCTCCCTCTGGTCTCCTGTCAGCGCCCTCGGGGGGGTCCGAGGTGTGTTTGTGTCCATAACAGAGCAGCAAACAGGCCCATTAGAGATGAAAGGCTCTGAATGGAGCCAATCAAAGACGGGCCCAGCAGGAGGCCGTTACCCCACAGACAGCAGCAGCCTGGGACTGGGGCCGAGGTCGGTGAATGACCCCCCTCATCATGGATAAGGAGCATTTACACACACACACACACACACACACACACACACACACACACACACACACACACACACACACACAGTCAGGATCTGTTTTATTGCCCCGGTGTGTGTTCACATGTTGGTTTGTTTCAGATAAAAGTCGATAACACACACACACACACACACACACACACAGAGTCTGGTGTGTTAGCACAAGAATAAAGACTAAATTAGATGTAAACAAAAAAACAGCTGATTGTGTAGTAAACACACATCGACAATTTAAAGGGCCGGTACGCTTAAAAACAACAAACGGATATGGAGTGAGTGGTTTTGTTTTGGTTGTTTGTCTCTCTAAAAAACAAGTCAACAGACCTTTAAATGTTCCTGATTTAATAATATGTGACTCAGATTCAGAGTCCGTGTTTAGTTTGTCCGTTCTGGGCTCCCGTAGAAACACAGCGGACTCATAAAAGTCTCTAAAGGTAACAAAACAACAGAATTATTCTTATTTTTTAGCTCATGACACACTAATAAAAACAGTAATTAATATTACATTGACTTTCTGTGAATAGAGCGGCCTAAATCTGACACAAGTCTGGAGTTTGAGTTATAATAACAGACTAAAACTGTCATATTTCATGGGAAACCTTTATTTACACAGCATTTTAAGTGAATTCATACAGAATAAAGCGGTATTTTATATCAGAGACTGTAAAACACTGATATATCACAGCAAAACCTTTATTTAATACGACATTCGTGTCAGTTATACAAAAACTGTTTCCTCTGATGGAAAAAAAAACATACGGTGAATAAAACCGTAAAATCAACAGTACTAACATCCTTTTACCGCAATATTCTGCCAACCACAGCTCACAGTTTCTTTTTATTTAGGACGCTTTATCATGTTTTATCCACCACAGTGGCATCAAAGTCGGCTTGTTTGCTGCATTTTTCATGTTGTTCTTAAAAATAAACAACACACGAGGCAGAAAATAATTCATATTTTAGAGAGAAACTTCTTCGTTGTTCCATCTGTGGATTTAAAAGTCTCTTTCTGAGGTAAAACAAACAAAGATTCTTATTTTCAGGTGAAAACATTGTTAGAAATATTAGATTCTGTGAATAGAGCCAGCTAAATCTGACACGCTGGACCTTTAAAGTAATAAAAACACACTTTATATAATGAATCGTGTTTTCACCACCCCAGAGGAGCATCGAAGACGCTCCAGGAGACATTTTACTGCAGAAGGAGTGATTGGAAATGAGAGTTTTGCTCTTTTTCCTTCTACAGTTTGATGAATAAATCAAAGTTTAACAAAAAAAAAAAACTAGACATCATCGGTGTTTCCGGGAGCTCCTTCATCCTCAGTTAAATTTACATCAATGCAAACTACATCCTCTGCCCTCTCTGTTCTCACAGTGGCACAGACTCGTAGTCTCCTCGCTGCAGGAACGAAGTCGCCGTCAAACTTTTGGTTCACACATACGGTGTCAAAAACAGCGACGTGTCGATGGTGATGCAGGAACGTGAAATAAAAACTCTGCTCCGCCCGTGCTTCGTCTTTTACACCGCGTATGTTTTAAAGTTCACATTCCCTGCAGCTCAGCTGTCTCATGTTTGTACGATGAGTTGTTTTTTTTTTATGAATGAAACGGTCGCAGATGAAGAAGTGTGTGTGTGTGTGTGTGTGTGTGGAGGAGAGCGGACATGAGAGGAGACAGAGGTGTGAGCGCTGACACGGCCTTTGATGTTAAACTGGTATTTAGAGGTTAATGAGGCTGTTAGGAGGTGAAGGGACACACACACACACACACACACACACACACACACACACACACACACACACACACACACACACATAAAACCTGAAGGGCGGGGTGACTTTAATACAGAAACTGAGCGCAGATTTTATTCATAAAAGAAATAAAACGACAAAATAAAAGCCCTGCATTCAGACTTTACTTAAAGTACATAAAGTATTACAGCTAAATGTACTTCAAGTATCAAAGTAGAAGTACATGCAGTGCAGTAAAATGTCTCCTGTGTCCTGTGAGGACAGAGGAGGACTCAGAGCTCCTGGAAACAATGCTGATAGTTGTATGAGAAATTTAAACTCTTCTTCAGCTTCTACGCTTTGATTTATTTATTAAATATTCAACTGTAGAACGAAAACTCTCAGAGGAAATCACGTGAGGTTGAATTCAGATCATTTACTTGAGTAAAAAATACCAGAACGACGACGGGATCGCGCTACAGTCATGCATTCGACATCCTAATTAAGTAAAATAATAAAAAAATTATCAGTAAAAGTTTCTTTCTGTCCGTTCGGTCGCTCGGTTCAGACTCAAACATCTCAACAGTTACTTTATGGATTAACGTCAAACTTGGCGCAGACGTTCACTCGTCCTCTGGCGCCACCGTGAGGTTCACATCACCAAACGTACCCTTTAAAAGACTTCATTCACACGCGATCCGAGCAGCGTGAGTCCAAACATCCTCTTTACAGGCATGTTATATCCTCTGTGAGCACATATCTGCAGATGAACGCAGAACTTTGTGGTACCAGAAGTGTTCTGGTGTCTGTTTGCAGTCATGTTTGAGCAGGAATGCAAACCGGCTACGATTTAGTGACGATTTAGCTCATTCATTTATTCATTTATATGCAGATATCTGTTCATAGAGAGAGTCTTGGCCCAAATATCTGTTTCCCAATCTCTCAGAGGTTTAAAAAATCACCATCAGACGTTAGCCGATGGGTTCAGAGGTTGCTCCTGTTATAAAAGTAGCAGCGCTTGTCTCAGTTTTGAGCTTTACCTCGACTCAGTTGCAGGTTTACGGGTGTGAGCGGCTGAGGTTCACCCTCCTGCAGGAGCTCAGGCGTTCCTCTCCGACGGAGGAATGTAGTCCAGGCCGAGGTGAGCAAATATCTCCTCCTCCGACGTCGCTCTCAGATACGTTCTCTGTGACAACATGGAAAAACAAAAATGACATCCGGCTACTGTACAAACCACAAATACCACACAGCGTGTGTGTTCACCTGTTTGCCGTCATACAGAGCGTGGCTGCTCAGAGACATCGTCTTCTCGTGTCCCGCCCAGCGTCGGAGCTCTCTCTCAAACAGCTGTGGAGGACAGGGAGTCAGATGAAGTCTTACTCACTGTGACGTGCTCATCATGTTCTAGCTCACTGATCGGAGAGGTCCACCTTGGATCCCGTCCAGCCCAGCAGGGCGAAAGCAAACTGGCTGATCGGAGAGACCACCAGGTCGACCCTCACGGCTCTCCACGGTTTGCGACCTCCATCTTCGGCGGAGGCGTGGTGGCTGTGTTGTGACAGCACGCCGTTGTGTGTCTGTCCTGCTCGTCGTTTCTCGTCTTCGGCCAGTTTAAAGACGGAGAAACACCTCTCGAAGCGGTCCATGTTGGAGCAGGGCCGAGCGGGACCGTCATCAGACTCCAGGTAAGAGTTCCTGGTGGTTTTCTGGTACAGCAGGAAACCCTGGAGAGACAGGAAACAGGAAGTGTGGTCAGATATTTTAACTGTGTGAACACGAGCACGCCACAGTCTATCCAGACTGAGTGAAGAGATAACTTAATAAACTTCTCATTTCTTTCCTCTTTATGTTGCCGTCATTTTGTCTGTGTACGCATTAAACATTTAAGATCCTCAAAATGATCAAATCTTTGGTTGTTTTTAGCAGAGCTGAAGTTGTTTAAGAGATTTATACAGAAAAAGGGTCGTAAATTAAACTGATGCACGAGCGTTAATCGCTTTAATAAAGTAACACATCTGAATTCATAATTTCAGCTTTCTTTAATGAATATTCTGTGTGTCATGGAGCTGTTAGGCCGCCTCGTTAACACAGGTGTGTACCTCGTTAACACAGGTGTGCGCCTCGTTTGTGCGCAGCAGTCGGAGATCAAACAGTTCAGTGAGCTCAGAGAACATGTTTTTGCAGACTAAAGGTGGATTTCATCGATCTTTGTTCAACACATTTTGGACTTTACAACGCTGTGTGAGTTACGGAAATGTTTGGGTCGTCCTCCATCAGCTGTGCAGGTGAGTCGCTTCAAAATAAATGTGAAGTCAGGAGGCCGATCTGTCCATCCTCTCGTGTAATATTGCTTAATTAAATTGTTTTGGCAGTTTAAGTTTGTTTTCTTGTCGATAACTCATTTAGGAGCCAGGTGTGTGAACACAGCACTGCTTACACAGAACGTAATAAAGACGACGACATCTTAACGACTGTAAACTTCTACAGACACAGCTGTTGAGCGAGAAGAAACGTTGTGAAACTCTGTGACAAATTCTGAATTATTTGTAAGTTTGGGAAATGTCAGCAGTGATTTGTTTCTTTGGCTGCTAGTGCTGAGCTGCCTGTTTACGTTAACGTCAGGTGTGAAGAGGCTCAGAGTTTACCTGCGACTCCAACCAGGAGACGATTTTAGGCATCAGTCCCACCTCCCTGCCCTCCTCTGGGTGTGTTATCAGGAAGTCCACGTCGTGTCCGGTCAGCTTCCCCCTGCAGAGACAGTCAGGAGACGTGACCTTTAACCAGAGAGAAGCTGCTGCTGTTCCCGTTTCAGATTCCAGCTCTAAATACTACAACACCCATGAGCCTCAGCTGCCTAGGTGTATCTGAAGACTGTTTAACCTTCATTTGTCCTGAGAGCGTTTTGCTGTTTTACCTCCTGAATCCTCCAATCAGAGTCATCTGTGCGCCCGGTAACACAGAAGCGACGGCCTCCTCCACGATCTCGCCGATGGCATCGGCCTCCGCCTTGCTGACCGGCTGGTTGATGTCGTCGTAGTGCTCGAGGCCTGAAAGACGACAGACCAGTCACTCACAGACAGAAACTTCACGCGTTGAACGCGGACGTGAGCGCAGAGACGCAAACCTGCTCGCTGCGCTCGGTTCAGCGTCTGTCTCGAGTCTTTTAACTGTCGGAGGTCGTGGATTCCCTCTCTGATCCATCGGTCGGCCGTCTTCGCTCCGACTCCGAAAATACCTGTTAAGACCTGAAACAGACAAATCACAGCAGCGTCACCCTCACGAGTTTATGACCATTTAACGTACAAGGCGGAAGAAAGGAAAACACTTAAGTTAAATACTTCAAAACTTTAGTACAATACTCGAGTAAATGGACTTGTGTTGAGTCGTTTGGTGTTTTATCTTTAATGTCTAACAGATATTTGGTTAATTAAAGTAAATTATGATGCTGTGGGAAGGTAGCACCTCGACACCGGACTGATGGCTGAAAAATTAATAAATCTCGAGACTACAAGATGCACAACTGGAAGAAAACCTTTAGAAATAAAGAGTCAGAATGGCGACACGGAAACAAAGATACAGGACTGATGAAAAAATGTCTTATATTTTTGTTTTCTTCTTTTTTTGTTAATGATTTAAGCGTTAAAAAAAACAAAAACACTGAAGATATTTTGACCTCTTTCATGACAGAGTCTTTTTCTTCTCAGATTGTTTCATTTTAAAAGAGTTTAAAGAGTTTTTAGAGCACCAAAGATGTAGAAAATGTGCAAATATTTCATAAGAAAAAGTCAATACACTTTGTGCACGAGCAGTACAGATCAGAAAATCACCTGACGTACCTTCAGTGCTTTAAATCGCTCAGACTGCTTCGTAGATTCGACTTCACTCGATGCTCCATTCTCCAAAATATCCTACAAACACAGAATAAAAATGAATTATTAAAGAAGATCTAAGAAGGTCAGACAGATCAATGAAAAAAGGGCAGACTTTGAGGACTCTGAGTGAATGTTCTCCAAGGCAGGGAAGCCCTTTGAGCTGCGTCATGTCCGTCACCGGTTCGGGGAGAACCTTCAACACGGCGGCGGCCCGTCGGAAAGCGACGCCTCGTCCTTCCTCCCCGCTGAGCTCGGCGTTTTCAGCCAGGAGCGACAGAGCGTCCTGAGACAGGAAACACGCCACGTGAAGTCTGAGACCAGCTTTTCTGTTTTTAAAAACATACGAGATCTGCGTCTGCGCCACCTTACAGTCAGGACGATGTTACGATTATCCAGAGTTGTTCTTCTCTGACAGGCGTAGCTCGGCACGGAGAACACCTCCACCTCTGCTTCGTTAATCAGCTGATCCTGGAAGACACAAAAGAGACGGCGCAGAGGAGTCCAAGATGTGTCCAACATGTTGCTGTCCTCTCTGGCTCGTCTGTAGATCGGTGACACGACTGATCTACGTCCCTAAAGGATCATTACACACAACTATGTTTATACATCGTCAATGAAGTTTAATTTACTGCCTATCGGAGATATTAAAAGGATTACGTCGCTCTCTCTCTAAACCAGACTTCACTGACAAAAACTGGAATTAATGTTCAGATCAGAGTCCAGCTGCAGAGACTTACTTTAAACAGTTTATTTATTTTATTGTTGCATTTTTATGTTTGTTGTTTTGGTTTTTGATTTTTAATTCTCATGCATCATCTGTTGTCTACTTCTGTCTTTATTCTTTGGGCTGCTTCTCTGCATGACAGGTGACACATAAATGAATAAAGTCTTTTGATAATAAGTGTCTTCACCCTCTGAGTGTTTGATACCTGCACTTTATGTCTGTCCAGTATCTGGACGGGACTTCCCGCTCGCATGCTCTCCGTGTACCAGCTGACGTCCAGCAGGTGAGCAGGCGTCGTCGGACGTCGACCTCCGACCTCCTCCTGCGAGTCCAGCCACGCCCTGACCTCATCGCCACGGTTGTTCTCAGAGATGACGTGAGTGACGCGCTCACTGCGAATGACGTCACACACACACGCGCGCAAAGTTACTACAAGGATTATTAATTTTTTTTTATAAACTCTTCATTTGTTTTGTGTGTAAAAAAAATCTTAATTCACAAGATAAAAGTGTCAAATAAATGAAGCGGAACAGACTTAAAGTAAAAGTTCTTGTATCCGCTCTCACCTGAACGCCTCCTCCACCTGGAAGCCTTTGTTTCGCCCCAGCTGAGAGAGGAAGGCTCTCCGGCTGCGTCCCATTTTTCTTTCTAACAGGAATAAAACAACCTGCGGGAACTTGTTCGGTACTTTGTCTCCACTGCAGTCAGTCCCAGTGTTCCCAGCGTGAGAGGAGCTGCTTCTCCTTCGCTTTAATGGCACCATGCTTCAGCCAAACAGCTGATACAAACACGTAAAGTCCATGTCAGGAACTGACTATAAGTAGGTTAAAGGAGACACACACACACACACACACAGAGAGGTGTAACGTCTGTGTGACAGGATGCACCTGTGCTAATGTGTGCAAACTCAATGTGTGTCGGCCACCTGTGTGTGCCACCAAAATAAGTCCGACTGGAAACAGTGCGCGACACGACCCGGCTTCCTGGTATGGAAGACCACTGCTACCATTACTGACTAAATAAATAAATAAATAAATAAATAAATACTAAAAAATAAAATAAAAATATATAAACATAAATAAATAAATACTAAAAAATAAAATAAAAATATATAAAATAAATAAATAAATAAACACATAAAATAGAATAAAAATATATAAATAAAAAATATATAAAATAAACAAAAAATAAAAAAGTTAGTTGTGATAAAAACAAAAGTACACATCAAGTCAAACTAACCATATATTTAATCTGAATTCTCATCATTTTAATTAATGTGTCCTAATTTTGACTTTTGACATTTTTACTGACCCCCTGATGATCTTTGACTTATTATCACAACATTTTAATTTAGTATATTATAATTTTCAACTTCATATTTCAGCATTTTCGACTTACTGCCTCATATTTTGCACATGATTTTGATTTACCACTTGATGATCTTGACTTATTATATCTCATAATATTAATTTAGTATAATCATAATTAACTATCTTGTAGATTTTGGCTTTTTTTATTCGACATTTTGACTTAACAGACAGACAGATACACTATTGATCCCAAATATCTTAGAAATTTGACTATCTCATGATTTTATCATTTTAAAAAATGTAAATCTTATTTTTTTAAAATATAATTTTCTCGAGATCTCAAGATAACGAAACATTGTTTTCCCAAGACGACAACATAATTAATTTGACATCAAAGGATAATCTGGTATATTAAAGATTTCTAGAGATCTCAGATGAATTATGTTGTGAGCACAGGAAAACAAAGGTTCGTCATCTTAAGATGTCAAGAAAGCGATCCTGTTACCTCCAGGACAAATAACTCGAGTCAAAACAAATAAAATGAACTCTCTGGGCTTCCGTAGTTATAAATTCCAGTGTTAAATAATAAGTAATATTTCACAGAGTAGTATCAGGACGTGTGTGTGAATTTAAACAGTGAAGTTACTCCATGTGTTGTAATATATAATAATGTCGTGTTTATACTCTGCGCGGACTACAAATCCCATAGCAAGGCGCTGTTTGTCTCGTGTTGATGACGTGATTTTTGCCCGCCTGTTTGAAGCTAGCTGTTGTGATTAACGAGCTCCTCACAGCTGAGTTAACGGTGTGTGTGTGTGTTTATTTTACTATAATACAATGATAGTTTGGTGTGTTTAACTTTAATCATCAGTCACGACGACCCTTATTGTAGCTAACTGTCTAATTAACCAGCTTTCTGCTGACTCATCGCTCCGCTCTGTCCTCTCAGGTGTTACGGATGTCTCAGCCCCCGCAGCAGTCGGTGCCCTCCTCCGCCCCGGACTCTCCCGCCCTGGTGGTCACCAGTAACGTGCAGAAATATGCCATCAAGAAGAAGAAGGTGCTCAGCGCTGAAGAGACGGAGCTGTTCGAGCTGACCCAGGCTGCAGGCATCACGGTGGACCAGGAGGTCTTCAAGTAAGGCTGTCAGAAAGTAACTGAGTACTAGTACTCGAGTACTAGTAGTTAAAACTAGCTCCACCTCCAGGAGCTACAACAATAAAATCATGCTCAAACAGTTAATATCAACCGTCAACCGGCGTGTTTACTCGTCCTTCACACCTGCAGCGCACACAGACTGACACCACCTCCTCTTCTTGCCCTCTCAGGATCATCGTGGACCTCCTAAAGATGAACGTGGCCCCTCAGGCGGTCTTCCAGACTCTGAAGGCGATGTGCGCAGGCCAGAGGGTAGCCGAGAGCTGCGGCGGAGTGGATTCATCAACCGCCTCCCACGCGGCGAGCGTCACCACGGCGCCCACAGAGGCCAGAGGTCAGTGTCTGCAGGTGGAACGCCTGGTTTTAGAGGTGTTTCTGTGCGAGGACGCGGCAATGTTGTGTACATGCAGAGGACAACGCAATGCACAAGTGCCAAAAACTGCAGTTCCTCAAACGTCCACTTGAGGCTGGCTCCAGAAGTGAGTCCGTCTCCATAAGTCCCCATGTTTCACAGCAGAAATAAACATGTTTACAGCCTGGTACAAAAAACAGTTTTGGTCTCTGTAGCTAATTTCCCCGTTCATGACAACTGTACTGAGGGTGAATTTATATACAACTCACCTGTTCAGATTATATTAAGGCTTAAAGTTATGCAGGATTAAGAGCGTGGACGCTTTGATTGACAGGTGGGTGTGGTTACAGACGATTAGCTACACCTGGCTGGCTTTTTTCTGCAGCGATGACACGAAAGTCTCGCATTTTCCAAAAAGTTTGGTTAGAAGTGGCGAGAAAACATCATAAATAACATAAACTATGTCAGAAAAGTTCATGTTTGATATATCAGGACGAAACACCATTAGATTTGTGGATCGTATGAGTGTGTGTGTGTGTGTGTGAGTGTGTGTGTGGACTGAAATTGTAAAGATCTCAAGGTCTGCAGAGCTCCGACTCTCAGCTTTTCATAACAAAGTGTAGAAAAATTGAGAATTTCTAAATGTGTTTTTTTTATA
The DNA here is from genome assembly GCA_036365135.1 of Miichthys miiuy. Lineage (NCBI taxonomy): Eukaryota > Metazoa > Chordata > Actinopteri > Sciaenidae > Miichthys > Miichthys miiuy. The sequence goes on along the minus strand of CM071619.1, from coordinate 20,660,530 downwards.
TTAATAATATTTTTTCCTGCTCCCTTTCAGTCCACTCTGGTTATTCTCCTCGTGCTCTTTGATTCTCAGCGCTCACATTCCTTCACTTATGTACCGTACAGACGGTAGCAGAGGTTCTTGTCTTGCACCCTGCACCACCTAAAGCTGATATTCACTGTGTGCATGTCTCGACCCTTTCTAATTTCTTTTCTACCCCCCTCCCCTTCAACTCTTATTTTTTTCCTGTGAAGAAGAGGACTCTTTGGTCTCTGGAAAGAGCCCTAAGCCTCCTGCAGCTCCCCCCTCAGCGTCTGGCCCCAGAGCCACGAGGGTCAGCACTAAGATTGTGGTCTACGGCCCCCAAGACGCTAGCTCTCCTCACTCTCAAGGTCCCCCTCCTTTGGTGCACTTTGTCCTACACCTCCATCTGTCTGCTCGCTCGCCTCAAACTACATGCTGTGTTTTCCTCATTTCATGATTACTATGGAAACTTAGCGTGTGTGTACATGCATGTGTGTGTGTGTGTGTGTGTGCAGACTAAAAAGACAGAACCTGCCCTTGGCTGGACGCCTTCACCGCACAGTCGAGTTTAATTTGGTGGAAGTTAAAGTGGCTGGAAAGTTCTAAAGTTTGGGACGACGTTTGTGGTTCCTCCTCACCAAACATGCCAAATCTACAAACCTATACTGCGTCGCTGTTAAGTATTCAAACAGCCGGATCTTTAATGAGAGCAGGACTTTAGGACACAAAACTTCCTGCGCTTCTGATGCCTGAAATAAAGTCTGTGGTTAACACAAGCTCAAGAGATCGTTTTAAATTTGGCTCTACGACTTGATACACGTCGGTAAATATCCCAACTTGTGAATTTTGAAGCTTCTACGTGTCTTCGACGTTAAACGCCATCACGTCGAACACGAAAGTGTCCAAATTCTCTGATTTCAGCTCCTCACGTGTGAATATTTCCTGCTTTCTTTAGTCCTCTGTCACAATAAAATCTTTTGGTTGGAGCTTTAAGTAACAGCGATCACCGTTTTCTGACATTTTATGCACCAAAACAATTAATCGATTAATCCTGAAAATAATCCTTACATGAAGCTCAGTGAATGATCACAGTTTAAAGTCACTTTCTAGTCACTTTTGGTGTGTGTGCAGTGACATATTTGTAACTAAAATAAGGTAAGAAATTTAAAAACATGTGAAATGCTGCAACCCTTCATTTGTATCTTCTCCTCGTCATCGCCGCTTTCCCATGTTGTCATGTTGCCTGGAACGTGTGAAGCAGCGATCCTGATGACTTAACGCTCCCCTGACCCCGGCGTGTTTTCTCGCTTTGTGCCTGCAGTGCGCAGCAAAGCCGGAGCGAGCCACGGCGACAAGAGCAGGGAGGCTTCAGGCCAGCGAGTGCAGCGGCAGCCCAGCGCCACCAGAGGGCAGAAGACCAAGAGCTCCGGCAGCAGCAGCTCCTCGTCGCAGATAAACTCCACATGAGACTCAGGTCAACACTCAGGCTGTAAATACTTTAATTTATCTGTCTTTGACGGGTCGCTTCATCTCACCGAAGGTTTGGTTTTGAGAAACAACGTCCAGATATCTCTGAATGAGTCTGACACCCTCAGACAAAACTGCACCTGCCAGCAAAGATATTAAATGATATTAACTAAGAATACGACATCTAAAAGAATGACTCAAACTGATACAAAGATAGTGTTAATGTGCGTTAATATTAATGGATTTTATCACTCCGATCACACGATTATTATCCGTTTCCTCACTTAGATTTGGGGGATAATCATGCTCTGAGTTTTTTTTTTAACATTTTGGCAAATTGCCACCGTTAAAAATACGCTGAATTAGCTATTAGCGCTTTTTCTGTTACGGTCACAGGATTACTGAGGGAAGACAGAGATCTCAGAACCTTGCGAACTAAAATAAAAGCGACCTGCATGATTTAAAAACGGCTGATGTTACCAGAGAAAATCTGTTTTCATGTGTTTGTTCTTTCTTTTTTTTTTTATGTTCTAACACGATGTAAGAAAGTCCGACGTGTCTTCTCGTCACCGTGAGCGAGTAAAAGCCTTTTTCTTTGGTTGCCATGTAACTTTTATGAGAACGACAGAAGACTAAAATATTTAGATTTTCTACTGAAGAATGAAAATGTCTGTATTCAACCTTCAACTTTTTATATTAAACTTGAATAAATTCAACAACAGTATACGAAATTTGACCATTTTTATTGTAAACCTGACGCCTGAGCTCTCTTTTTATCCAAATCTGCATGTTTTAAGACAGAAAAAATCTTCTTATTTGGATAATAACTAGTCACGCGCCTGCGCCCGGTGGAATTTGGTGGTCAGAAAACAGAACAGACGATGTCAGGTCATGTTCCCGCACAGATCTCGGTACGGCGATCATCTCTCTTGCTCTTGTTGATGAAACAGCCACAACTTTAAAGAACTCAGGTTCACTTCTTAGTGAGGATTTCTGTCCCATGATCCCGAGGACTAAAAGTTAGACTTGTGTCGCCTCTCTTGTTCCGCCTTTCCGTCACATGGGGGCAGTAGAAGCACACAATTAACACCATCACCCATCATCATCTTCTTTTTTTTTTAATAGATCTCCATCCTTTTTGCTTAAACGCAGCGCGCTCTCATGAATGAAAGTGAACGTGGAATGAATTCATTTTGTGCATATTTGAAACAAAAGCGTCGTCTCATTCACAAACACACTGACGGTGTACCTCCAGAGTGTGTGGCTGTCCGGCAGGCAGGCAGGCAGTGAGTCAGGCTGCAGGGGCTTTATGTAGCTGCAGGCTCTTTTATGTGGCCGTTTGTCCTGTTTATGTGCTCCTGCCTCCTCTCTCCTCTCCTCTGCGCTCTGCATTGATGGCAGCATGCCTGTAATTGATGGCACCTTATTGCTGTGGTGTAGCAGGTTTAATGGGGCTTGACAGAGCAAGGGAAAGCAGCATGCATCCAGGGAGGGAACTTAACCCTTTCGCCACCCTCCACCCTTCCCTTCTCTCTCCCTCAAACACAAACGAGAATACAAACAGGGCCCACGGTGATTAGCTTGTTTACGATTCCTACTGTTATCAGTGGTCATGCTAATGGCGGTTTGGTTCATGATCACAGAAGCTCAGACACCCCTCTGACTCCGCTTCCCCCCCCGCCCCATCCTCGGAAAATAAATAGTCAGCCAGCTGTTGGTGCTCTCCCCCTGTTTTGCTTGGAGGAACCTAAATGTGTTTGACAAAGGTAAACGGCTGGGAATTTATTCTTCCACAAAAAAAAAAACTTGCCTGCAGTTTCCAAACGCCGCCCGCAGGGGACAGTGTGGATCCAAGCTACCGAACCCTTTCCTCCACCCCTTCGCCGCCGTGCTACCTTACCTTGGATTTCCATAGGCATCCACTCCAGCGTTTTTTGGATGTGTTTATTTTGTTATGAGGGAATTTCATAGTCAGCGCAGCAGACTCCTTCCATTAAATAGAGAGCGTTATCCTTCACTCAGGCGAGCGCCACACACACACACACACACTCGGGCATGAGAATCTGCACGCGTGTACACACTACACGCACCATTAATCAATAGAGACGATGAAATGATGCCATTGTGTGCGAGGCAAAGGCGAACGGCACGTTGAATAATGAGCTAGTCAAAGCTGTTGGCAAATCATTAATGCAAGGTGTTGGTCTAAACCTGGTTCTCACACTCTCTCTCCGTGCAAGCTGTTCCCAGGTGACAAAAAACTGGGGAGAGACGCTATTTTAGGAGCTGATATCACACCTCTCTTACTCCTTTTTTTTTTTTTTTTTTACCCCCATCACTTCTTTCTATTCCCAACTGAACCTCCCGTCTCTGCGAGACAGAGAGAGAGAGAGCTGGGTTGTGCTGGGTTGTGCTGGGTTGTGTCGGCTGTGGGTGTGGAGGAATATCATCCTGTTTTTCTTTCCGTCTTTTCTCTCGGGTATCATCCTCTCCCGTGAACTCTTGGTCCACGTTTCTCTCTCTTTAAATTTATAGGCCACTTTCCCCCCCTCTCACTTGTTGTCTCTCTACATTCACTCCCTCCTCTAACCCCTTCACTACTCTCCATCATCACACCACCACCACCACCACCCTCCTCTTCCCTCCTCCTCCTCCTCCCCTCCGCCATCACCCTCCTTGCCAGGCTGGCTGCAGATTGGCTATTTCCTGCACGCGCCCAGTAGAGCCCTTATCAGAGGTAGAGTGCTGATTGTTGGTCTGTCTCTCAGGCTGACTGACAGTTCGGGGCTGCGCTGCTGAAATGCCTGATTTGGTCAATGTTTGTCTGTGGGGCCTTATCTCCACACCTTATATTAACTGCCTTGACAGTATGTGCAGGCAGTCTCTCTCCATCTTGTTGCACCCCACCACCACCTCCACCTCCAGCAGCAGCAGCACCACCTCCCTCTCCCTCCATCCTCTGTCTCTATCTCCACACACTCTCTGCCACGCACTATAGTCTTTCAACCACCAGCGAGACACTTTCACGCCAATCCTCGTCTTCTTCCATCATTCTTCTTCGTCCAGGAGCTGGATCAGCATCTTGATCGTCATAAACGTCACTTTTTATTTCTTATTTGTTGTTTCTTTCAAAAGCGGTAACAGAGCCGACGTTCTTAAAGGGTCAGTACACCCAAAATATGAAAAAAATAGGCCCAGCATCGCTGAGATTTCGGCTGCCAGTTCTATACGAAGCTAGAAAAAGCGTCCCGGTTACTCGCAGACCTCCCTGTAAACAACTTATTCCCTATGCGTACGACCATGGCCAGCATTTTTATTAAGAAGTAATGACTCTAAAGTCTCTAAAATTACCTGAATTTTTCCACATTTCAATCGTTTTATTTCAGTTCTGCATTTCTTTTAAAGGAAATTCCTCAACACGGCTAACAAAAGCTAACTCCTTCTCCACGTTGTAATTAGTGGATTGCTTACGTCTCTCCACGGGAAACATCCGAGGAAATTATCAGGAATTTACAAACCTGTAAATTAAAGCGTGAACTGCTGAGAAAAGATCGACTGTGCAGTGCGGCTGAGAGCTCTGGAAAAAAAGGCAGTAAGGGGGACCTTGAGTTGGCGCAAACACAACCTCAATTTCAAAAATAAGAGCATAAAAACAGTGTGCAGTTTTTTTTTTACTGTATTCAATTGATTATAGGTTTTTATTCACATCTTATAAATGTGTCCCAACTTATTTGGAGTCGTGGTTGTAAGAACTTCAACTCAAACTGCTGTTTTAAAGGAAAAACATTAAAAAAAGTGTCTTTTAAATGCTGCAATTCCCTGATATGAGACAGAGGACATGACCTCGGTGTCTTTTTGTCATAGCTGTGGCCATCACTGTGAGCAAATTCACCTCTATTGTTAATTATTGGGGAGGAATCACAGCGACGGATATCTCAAAGTTCTTCTCTTGCACAGCTGCAATATATAAATATGTTTTTTTTTCAGTCTAAAACATGTTAAAGATATATTACTGTTTATATAATGACTGTAAGAAGTCTGACAAACACTTAAAGGTCACGCGTGTCAGATTCAAGGCTTCATTTACAGAATATTATCTAGGAAAATATGTTTTCATCAGCATATAATCACCTGAAAATAAGAGTCTTTATGTTTTTGTTACCTTTTAAAAATGAGACTTTTACATCTACTGACAGGTGAGGCGTGGGGTTGCAATCAGAAACTAAACAATCAGATATTTGACTGAACAGCACTTAAAACTACAGATTGAAACCCTTTCTAGTAAAAGCCTGTTGATATTCTACATTTTTAAACCAACATTTATTAAGTGTTTTGTGTTTGCCACGGATTAAAAACACGTCAACACACTGTTGCACTGTGACGTGCTCGTTCATATAAATCAGTTTATCACGAACTCCGTCCTGCTGCACCAAATGTGGATTCATCCACCGCTGAAAATAGTCCCCAACAGTGACGTTTGATAAAACCGCTGTATCTGTTTTAGGAAGTTATTTACAATAAAAGTATATTTTTTTTATCAGCTCTTTTTTGGGCTGAGCGCTGAGTTGTGCGTTAACATCGAGTTGTCCCCACTGACTGTACCGACGAGAGTTAATCCACACGTACGTACGTACACGGAGAATCAGAAAGCGAAAGCTCTTCCTGCTTTTTTGTTAAGTAGCTCTTATCGACAGAGACCGAGGAGGCAAACACGGCCTCTTAAGCGTTATTTATTTATTCACTTTATTGGCACGAGGCTGTTCATTCCGTCTGTTAATGGCAGCTGTGGGAACGAATAGAGTTCACACTCACTTGGACCCCTATTGTGTGGCAGGCTGTCAGGTTACACACACACACACACACAACACTCGTACACAAAAGGCGAGATACTCTGCACAGCTGCCTGCGCGTTGTGTCTTACATTAATTGTTTTCCGGAGTCGTCGCTCTCACTGTTAGTTCAGTGTTACTCTAAAAAGGCTGTGTCAACAGCGCGCTCACGCTACTCTGACGATGCGAGGTGTGTGACGCGGCTGTTTTTTAACCAGGTGACGCTACGTCAGCGGTCAGGGTTTGTCTCGTTGATGTTCAACATGTGGAGACTTTTCCTGTCATTCCAGCACAGTGTGGGATCTCTGCTGGGTCTTCAACAGGAAGTCCACAGCCGGGAGGATGCCCAATTATTGTTTCTACAAAAATTAAAATATGTGGCACATAAATGCAGTTCACCATGATGTGTCCCCAGGCTCGGTCCTTATTGGAGCAGTCATGTGAGCGAGCACTGTAGGCCGCCCTGCACGTCATTGTATCTAACAACACAATGTTCTGTATGTATGTAGTAGAGGTTACCTGCAGGGATTAATTACACTTACTCAGGAATGGTACTTTAGTGCAATGTTGAGGTACTTGTACTGAAGTTTTTACTTCGTACACTACATTCCAGGTGCGAAATATCATGTTTTTACTCCACAGCTGTCATTACTCGTTACTTTAAAGCTCCCATGTATATTTGGGGTCCAAGCAGTGAAGCTGCGGGAACCCATTGGAGTCTATGGCAGCCCATAGAACCGTATGGTTAAAAAGTTGTGAAATTTTGCACATTGATTAAGGACAGTTGCATCTTTAATTTCACCGAGTTACATGTTGGCAGTAAACACGGTCTAGCGCCACCAACGGGTCAAAGTTTTAGGTACATTTGTGCATGTAACTTTTGAACCGTTAGCCCGATTTTTAAAATTTCAACATCTTGGATTTTGTTGAAAGTGAAACAAAATTTTCAGCATTCGCAAATTTTCACAGATTCTCACGAAAAATCGCCACAGGACTATCTTCAGACCAATCCGCACAAAACTTAGGAGATGGATTTTTCAACTTCGACTTCGTTTGCCCGCTACAGCCAATCGAAATGAGCGGCGAAGGCACCGATTTCAATGTGAGCTCATATCTCAGGAACGCTTTGGCGAAACGAAACCAAATTTGATGGCATGCTTTCGAGGCTCTGTCCCAAGCGAAGGAAAGAAATCTGGTGTCATTTGGTCTCTAGGGGGCGCTGTAATTAGCAAAACATTGTTTTTGCTCATATCTCTTGGTGTGTTTTTATTTGAAATGAAATTCTGATATCCGCAGATACTGTGGGTTGCCCCATTGATAGTTCATGCCAACTTTTCATGCAACGCCGCCAAACAGGAAGTTTGCTCATATCTCGGCGGCACTTTGACTTCCGAAGACCAAATTTGGTCACATGCATCGAGACTCCCTCCGAAGTGCAAAAAAAAAAAAATGGTGTCATTTGTCCACTAGAATTGCATTTTTGCTCTTTTCTCTTGACGCGTTTGGATTTGACACTAAATTTTCATGTCTGCTGATACTGTGGAAGGTCTCAAAATTTCAAAATTTTTCACGTCAGCGTAAGATTGCGGATGCCATATTGGATTTTGGCGAAAGTGAATCTAAAGTTTCAGCTGTTTCAAAATTTAGCCAATTCTCACAAAAATCGGCAGACACCGTCTCCAGACCAAGCCGCAAAAAAGTTAGGAGATGGATTTTTCAATTTCGAATTCGTCGCCCGCTACAGCCTATCGAAATCGGTGGCGAAGGCGCCAAATGGCATGTGAGCTTATATCTCGGGACCGGTTTGACGTATCGAAATAAAATTTGCTTGTACATCTCGAGACCCCATCTCGAGGGGACAGGCCAAATTTGGATCAATTTGGACAATTTGGAAAAATATAGTGTTTTGTATTAGTTGATGTGTGAGGATTCAGAACTGAAATGTGATGGCTGCAGATATTGTGAATAAATACTCTTATGTAAGTACTGTTATTCCATGATCGGCCGATTAGCTTGGACCCCTCATTGCTGCTTGCAGCTATATTTATTTTAAAGTTTTGATGTGTCTCATTAATATTAATGATCGGCTGGCACAGTAACAGTTAGTAGCCAATCTGGTCGGTAGCAATGCTGGGGGGGGGGCGTGGCTTTGTATAGTTGTGACATCACAACCTTGCAGAGGGCCTGACGGCTCGTTTAAAGGGCCAGTTTATGAATACGGGCTGTGTGCATTGAGAGTTTGGATACTTTCACAGTATTTATGTAACAACCAGGACCTGCTTTTTTATTTTTAAACAACATGGCACCTTTTAAAAATTCACTTTTTTATATATATATATATATATATATATATAAAACATATAATGAGCTCATAGATTTTGCTGCTTTGTGTACTTTTACTTCGATACTTTAAGTAAATTTAGCTATAATACTAGTAACATGTGATGCAGGGTTTTTTTTTGCTACTTTTACTCAAAGTTTTTCAACATTTTCTCGACTAAACAATGAATCTGTGATTTGAAAAAGTGATTAACACATCATGAACACCGTGTGCGCTTAAAAAAATCTAATCACGATCTCGGTCTTTCTAAAATCCCGGCTGTGACCTCGGCGTCTGAACGCTGTTTCTTTCGAAGTTTAAAAGTTTCGCCGGCGCGCTCGACGAAGTCCATTTGAAAGTGTGTGGCGTTATTCCAGGAAGAACATGTGTGAGAGCGGCTAAAAGAAGGAGGAGGAGGAATAACAATCGCTCCGCTGTGGATTATGAGCCGCTAATTGTTGACTGAAGAATAAACAGGGAAAGAAAAGAGGAGTTTAATCATTTCTCAATTAAGACACTTCCAAAGGTGTTTTGTGTGCGTGTGTGTGTTACAATGCTCCAAATACCTTTTAATTAAGGCAGAGACAGAGGTTACTAGTGTATCTTTGTCTCCGTTGTATTTCATGAATTTTCTATTCTGTGTATTTAGACTGTGAAGATTTTAATTGCCTTTAATTATGCGTATTTAATTAATACACTGTGAGTTTACAGCTTGGGAACTTTTAAACCTTTTGGGTTCGAATCGTTTTCTCGCTTTTCTGTGTGTTTTTCTATTTTGTTGTTGTTGTCGTACATTTGTTTGCTTGTGGGATGCTAATCAATAGTTTCAGAAGAACAAACAGAAATTAAGAGCCACATACATGACTTTTCTTTCTTTTCTTTATGCATATATTAGTACTCTTTTGTGTCTTGACTGCCTGTGAAAGTTTTGTTTGTAGTTTTACAACTTCTCAGGCGTGCACGAGGCTGCAGATAAGGAAAAGGACAGCATCCCTCCCTGAGGAATCCGTTACATGTCAGCCGTGCCGTGTCATGTCACCGCCCCGTCTGGCTGACACGATCCCCACACGAGTGTTTTGCATGTGCAAAGGTAGATTATGTACATTTTTTTCCCCTTGCCACATGCGTGCCCACACAGAGGGGTTGCACCGTATAGCGTCACGTGTGCACGTGTTGGCCGTGCACCCAGACAGACTGCTGTGCTGCTCGCCCATTGTGTCGCCTCCTCGTACACTGGTTCCCTGGAATAATGCCAACAACTCCTCCGCCCCCCTCCACCATTGTAGCCGCTGTGAAAGGAATGAAAGAGCGCTCCCTCTCAGACGCTACACGCAAACACATTCACCTGTCTGTCAAACCGCATGGCAAAAGCCATACAATTACCCTATAACATGATGAATATTTACATACACTGCTGATCCTGTTAAGGTTAATGCCGTTTTCATTCAGCCGGCCCCCCCTCCTCCTCCTTTTGTGCCTCGGCGATCTGAACGCGTCCACGTCGTCGCACCTGAATTTAGAAGTTTGCAATTAATTTGAGACTTGACAGTTTATTAATGAAGGTAAAGGGGGCGTGCTGGTGTCTAAGCCGGCTGCGGGAGGAACAACGTAACAAGCGGTGTTATGGTTTTTGAGTCCCGAGGCCCGGGACCTCTCGTCTCTGCTGGCTCTTCATCAGATCGTTAAATTGAGTTTGATTTGGACACATTTAGAGATTTCTGCTTCTGATCCAAAAACAATGGAGGTGAAAGGAATTTTGTTTTTGCTGGTGTCACGACCCAGCTCGTATAAGTCACATAAGACCAGCTTTTTTTTATTGGCAGGAATTTGGATTATTTAAAATACAACAAAAGGAGACGAGGTGATCATAAAATATTCTTCGGAAACAGACGATAAATTCACATTTTTCCAGAAACAATCCTGACAAATCCTCTTGGATGAGCTGCTCCACTTGCCTACGATGACCTTCAACAGATCCTGTGACCTGGATGACTGAGAATCTTCAGTTAAACTCACTTTTATTCATATAAATCATAACAGAAGTTGTTCTCGTCTCAACAGTTCCCACCATGAGCAAGCACCTGACGACAGTAGCAAGGAAAGACGTCCTTGTTGAGGTTTACATAATCCACAAAACTCTCTGTTTTCATTGGAACTATCAGCTAAAAAACTAGCTCCCATGTGAAAATAGTTGATTGTGGATGATCTCAACTATCATTATTATGTTCAGACTCCCCACCAGTCCGTCAGAACGTCTTCACGAATCTACAAAACAAGTCCAGTTGCCACAGACTTTTTGAAGAAAGATGACTGAGAACCTTCACAGACCCTCGACTAAGTGAGACACTTCATGGCACAAAATCACACAGCATCAATAAAGATGAGACACTGTGATACAAGCCAAATATAAATAAGTGAAATGAATCTACACATGAAACAATAAAAACAAAAAGAGTCACCAACACGCGGCTCCATCCACGTTAATAACAAACATTCACACTGAGCGGCCTCTTCATTAGGTGACACACGACTCTGCAATTTAACTATTATGTTTACTATTGAGGTCGTAGTTTGCAGAGAGGTGTTTCTAATACTTACATACATGAGAGGGCCACAATATTAGAAACACCGTTCAACGTAAAGCGCTCCTGTACAACAACATCACCCACTATGACCTCACTAATAAACATAATAGTTAAATGAATACCTCTCTGACGTTATGAGCTTCATAAAAGTTGAATTTATGGCAGAGCTGTAGAAGTGACCGGTCGACGTAGGTGGGATTAATACCTTTTTTATCTTTTTAATGATTTTAAAAAATAAAATCTGTTTTTGATCCGTCTGAAGGAGGAGACGACGTTTGTTTGACACTAAATCTTCTTTTGCTCCGTCCCCTGAATAAAATCAAAAACTGCATGTCCAGATATTGTTTTTTTTGTTTGTTTTTTGGGTGAACTGACTTTTAATACTCGGCCTGATGTGTTTGTACGTCTGTAGGATAACGTGCAGCTCAGGTTGATGTGATGACGCGGTGAAACGCGGCTGCAGTGACAGAAATAACAGAAATAACAGAAATAACAGCACGTTTCGAGACTCTGCCCTCTTTTTTTAAATTTTATTCTCTTAGACATAAAAAAACGGACGTCACGTCTTCTCTTTGTCTCCTCGGCTCTCACGCTGTTCTCTCTGTCTTACAGTTTTCACTTTCTCTTCCTGTCTCCTTTGACTTTCCCTCTTTCTCTCTCTCTCTCTCCTCTTCCCTCCTGTCTCTTGCAGCCCGCTAGCACCCTCATATTCTGTCTCACTCCCTCTATCTCTAACCCCCTTCCCTTTTCTCCTCCATCCTCCCTCTATACACTAACCCTCCACCGCTGCCTCCTCCTCCTCTTCTCCTCACCCTCCCACTCCCTCTCTCTCCCTCTCGCTTTTCCCCTGGCAGGCTAGTGATTGACACTTACAAATTACCCGGCGGCAGTGGCATTGTGTGTGACCCCTCTCTCTCATCTCCAGCCCGCCGCCGTTTTGTCATCTAATTACTGTGAATCCCCGGCCTGCTCCCCACTGCTGCATTTTTAATATGCCTGCCTACCCTCCTCCTCCTCCTCCTCCTCCTCCTCCTCCTCCTCCTCCTCCTCCTCCTCCAGCACCACCTCCTCTCCTTCCTCCTCTCACACACACACACACACATTCAATCCCCCTCTTCCATTCACCTGCAGCCTACTTTACCTGCTTCTCTGTCCAATACTTGGAGTGCAACCATCGTCTCTATATCCTCCCGTGCACCCTCCGAGTGTTTTCTCTCCACCGCCTCCATTATCACACCATCACCTCTCCTCCTCCTCTTCCTCTTCCTCCTCCTCCTCCTCCTCCTCTGTGGAGTGTCACTCCATCCCACACACACACACACACACACGGACCAATCCATGTCAATCTCTCTGTTTGCATTTCAGTTTTCAGTAGTATCATTCAAGTGTTTGGTAAACATGTTGTTCACTTCACGTGATCAATACGCGCTAATGAACGCGCCGAGCTGCAGACTTGAAGATTTAATCGTCCTGCCTGACGTGTCTCCAACTCATAATTATAATATTTTATTATTTTTTTTAGTCCATTATTTGTACGCGCAGTGCAAAACATCTGTTACTCTTCTGTTCTCTGTAGGAGCAGCTATAGTAAGACATTAAAAACTTCCTAATTAATTTAAGTACAATGCAGAGTTTCTGTTTAGGCGCCAACAATTGTGTTTTTCTTTTCATAAAAACACATAATAAACGTGAAAAATGGACAGGATAGCAGAGCCATTCTTTCACCTCAAGGTGACGGATTTAAGGACCGCGTGGCATCTTCTCATCGAGGGGAAGAAAAAAATAAAAAATGCATTAAGTTGTTAAAAAAATCGCCGCGTGGAATGAATAATTGCACGGAGGTTTACAAATAATTACACGACATTCAACGTGCGATGCGCTGTGTTTGCTCCCGCGTGCATTCAGGACACCCAAAGATGTTTCCGTATGTTTGTGTTGTCTGTAAAGATGTATAACACTTAAATTCCTCTCATACCTGGCCCTCACGTACAGTTTCTACCTATTTCTTTGTGTGTATTATATATATGTGTGTGTGTGTGTGTGTGTTGTCCATGGCTCAGCTGCCCACAGCCACACTGAGCTCCCCTGCCGATCCCCATCTTCCAGCTAGAAATCAGCAGAGCATGGCAGACTGCTGCTACAGCACAGCTCCAGAGGAAGGAATGAAGGAAGGAAGGAAGGGAGGATGGAGGAAAGGGACAGAGAGAGAGAGAAAGAGAGCCGAAGGAGGTAAAGACAAATAGAGAGAGAGAGGAGTGTTTTTATTTTCCGTGCATAGCTCTACAGATGAGAAAGTTTTATTTAGAGTACACGTGGCGACAGATGCCTCGCAGTGTGGCTGTGAAACAGACGTGGTGGAGGCAGCCAGGCCAGGCAGGGGCCGACCTGCCCCTCCACCTTCTGATGTTGCTCCAGGGCGTGGTAGGATTTAGCATGGCCTCATTACCTTGTCATGAGTTTGGAGAAATATGGGCCTCCTGAGAGAGAGGCTCAGGGACGTGGACTGATGAAAAGAGAAAAGGAAGGGGAGCTGACAGCGGACGCATGGAGAACGCAACAAAAAAAAAACAGGAGGGAGGGAGGGAGGAAATAAAAGGAGGGAGGAAAAAAGAGGTGAGAGAAAGAGGGTAATTGAGAGAGAAAGGGAGGAGAGATGTTGGCAGAGCTGTAGAAATAGAGAGAAGACGGGGAGGGATGGAGTATGGCGGGGAGTGGCGAAACTAATGGTCCTGCCTGGAGAGATAGTAGTCAATCAATCATCTTTAAACAAAAGCAGCAGGCCCAGGAGAATATTTAAGAAGTGCTTATTTAATTAAAAGTCCCTTTGCTCATATTTATGGGCCATCCTTCCTTCAAATATTAACCTTCCAGGTCCTGGGAGGCCTCGGACGACTCGGCTCCGGATGGCCTGGACGGGGCGACGGAGCCGAGCTCGTGCAGGAAATACAGCATCAGTGTCGCGTTAACTTATCCAACGTCTTTACGCCAAAGTGCATCAATTATTTGTGACAGAATAAAGACACAGTGTGTGTGTGTGTGTGTGTGTGTGTGTGTACAGGAGCTGATTAGACTCAGCAAAAATAGAGTCAAAGCATTCAAAGTTTTATTTAAATACAGGGATTTTATCAGCAAACGATACATAAAATATCAAAATTAAATGTGCAAATTTTGCCCAATGGCCCCTTTCAAATTGTTATATTATTTTATATTATACTAATTTATTATTCGGTGTGTAAGTGGCAGCAAATAGTGAAAAATGTCCATTCAGTGTCATTTTTACATTGTTTTTGTCGTCTGAAGATATTCAAACAGAGAAAAGTAATACATCCTTACATTTTAGAAGCTGGAAGAAGAGATTGTTTGGCACTGTTGTCTGATAAATGATTTAAAGGAATTTAGATTGAACTCACGAGAAACAGATTGAAAAAAGAATTGGAGCAGCGGAGGCCGAGATATCCTGATTTTTTTACCCCATGGTGTGGTTAAGCTCACTTGATCCTACATTTCCCATAATGCAACTCTAATGCAATCTTTTTGTTAGCGCCTTCCTGCCTTAAATGCACCTCTGTCAGACTCCATGTCTCCAGTTTGTAACACGGTCAGTCCTTCTGTTAGATGACATCACCATGACATCATCCGACGTCCTTTAAAACAGATTTCACGGGGAAACTAATGAATACAAAAACAATGCATCAGCACCACTAAAAGTCAGTCCCAGATTCACTCTTGTCCGGCAGACACTCTAATTTTCTCTCCTTAGCTTCTTCTGTCAATGCCCTCTTCGGTCTCTTCACCTCTGTGATTATGTCCGTAGAGGCTGCTGCCCAGCTCCGGTTCTGACACGACACCGGCTCTACTCTCCAACAATTCCCGCGCCCCAGCCCTAAAAACTTCTTCCTCTTCTTCTTCCCAGTGGTCCAAAACGCCTGTGGTACAAACACTAACACTCCCCCCGGTGATCCAACCTTTTGTTTTCATATTTTTATTCCACTACGAGGTCAACAATTACAACATCGAGTCTCCAGCTAATATATTTAGACACCTACCTGCCACCCCGGCTTTAAAAGAGTCAGCTGCTGAGTACTCAAACAATATAAAGATCATTCAGCCAGGTGTGAAGGTGTAAATATACCTAATTTCCCAAAGCCATTATAAACATGTGACACGTATCCAACGAACGTCTCCTCCGTGTTCTCACTTGTGGCTACGCGGTTCACACATCCCGTTCGAATCAGTGTTCCTCTGCTCCCGCATCCATCATGTCTTCATGCCAGCCTCCCGTCAGCTGATGTTTTGGAGTCGACATCAAGCGGAGGAGCGGGTTTCTTCTTCTTCTTCTTCTTCTCGCCGACATCAGGCGCGTTCTCACATACTCACACACATCTTCTGACTGCGGGGACTACCAACACTTCACTGTGTTCTCAGCTTCTAATGAGAATGAGATCACAGGTAATGTTCACTTAAGACCTTCAAAAACACTCCACTTTACATAACTGTTTTATGAACCGGTGCTCACTTTGTGGAAGCACCTCACTATGTTCAAGCACCCACCCGGGGAGTGCTTGTTCATTACATGTTCATTACACACAATGCCTGCATTACTTTGGCTCATACCTACATTTTTGGCATCTTTATGCGCGGCGGCAGCTGTGGACGGAGACGTTAGCGTCAGACGTTTAGCACACTTGAACTGAGAATTTGTCTGTCAGATGTCAGGGTGACTGTGGCCTCACAAACATTTGTTTGAATGTTGAATGATGAGGAAGTGATGATATCAAAAAGTGAACTTTTTCTGGCAGCAGAAGGAGAGATTGTGACCGTGTTTCACACTTGGTCGGGTACTGAATTGGTGTTTCTACAATCTGCAAACATGACTTCACACTTTTTTAAAAATTGTGCACAGTGCATACGTCAAAGTCCAGTTTTTGCACGCAGCTGCGGGGCTAATCGCAGTAAGACGTGAAAATAAAACACATCTTAGCACGTTTTTAATTTAAATTCAGATTTATCTTGCAGGTCTGAGTTTAATGTATGTTTACTGAATCTCGTGCTGCTACTGGATGTTTGAATTTCCTTCAGGATCAATGATCTATCTATGTCCCGTGGCTTAGGAGGAGGTAGAACGGGGTTGTCTGTTAATCAGATGATCGGTGGTTCGATCCCCGGCTCCTCCTGTCTGCATGTTGAAGTGTCCTTTGGCAAGATAATGAACCTGAAAACTGGTGAGCACTTGGTACCCTGCATGGCAGCCAATGCTGTCACTGTCACCTTGAGAGCACAGTCTGTTTACCGTGTTTTGCACCGAGCGGAAGGACATGGAAGAATTTAGGGAGGCTGAAGATCTACAGGATGAGTGAGTCAAGTTAATTTTATTTGTATATCCCAACATCATAAATCACAAATTTGCCTCGAGTGGCTTTACAGTCTGCACTCATGCAGCTCCTTATATCCTCAGACTCACGATTTAGATGAGCACCCCGCGCAAAGCAAAGAGTGACATACAGTCAGTAAGCCTCTGTATGTTAAATGGAGTAAACTGACTCCCGCAAATGTTTGTGTTGTGTGTGTGTGTGTGTGTGTGTGTGTGTGTGTGTGTGTGTGTGTGTATAGTTTACATTTAAGTGGCTGTGAGCGAGATTTATGGTGACGATGCAGCTGAAGAAACAATCTTACTGTAATAAGCCCACAGCAAATACTTTTGCCCGTGAATTATGCAGGATTATGATTAAGATCTCCATCATATGGGAGATAAAATCACAATTTACTAAAGATTTAATGAACAGGTCGTTATGAGAAACTCGTCAGGGGGAAATATACGCAACTTTACAACGGCATCTCAGACAAACTTGTGCAAAACCTGTACGAAACTCAAGTATGTTCATAGTTTTCCTTTCTTTCTTTTTAATGTATATGAGGTTATTTTGAGGTTAGTGGGAACTTTGCTCCAGAACTTCAGTGGTTTTCTTACAAAATCAAGCTCGCTGTTACTGTTTTCACTTCCAATATGTGTTTTAGTGGCAATATTTAACATTAATACTGTGACATTAAGCTGCATTAAATTATTTTCAGCCACTTTTTTGTCATATTGCCACCTTTATAATGTCGCAATAGCAAATGTGTGAGCAAAAAATTACTTTACACATCAAGCCGTTATAGACACGATGAATGTGAGTTCAATATTAATAGTCCCTTTAGTTCTATTTTTGGTCTCCACCAGTTCCTGGGGGAAATATCTGGTTGTTTAGCTGCTAAATGCTCAAGCTACTTGCAAAGTTTCCAAAAAAAAAAAAAAGACACTGATGCTAACGGTAGAAGTTATGGGCCAAAAAAAAAAGACAATGAGCTGAAAGATGCTAAAATAGAGCTGCAGTGTCAGGTGATAATTCTTTGTGAGTTCATCCATAAAATAACATAAAACTGTTGATTACAGCAGGTTTGATTAATAGGTCAACAACAGCAGACGTAGCAGCAGCTAATATTACTGACTAGTCCAACAGCAGTCAGCCCAGCTCGGCGTCTGTCTTTCAGCCTTTTATTTCACCAAGCTCTCACCAACCACTAAAAGTCAGTCCCAGATTTACTCTTGCTTCTTGCTCTCTCTTTCCTCCGTCAACGTCCTCTTCATCGCTTGCCCAGCTCCGGTTCTGGCACGACACTGACTCTGCTCCCCGCCTGCATTCACCTCCAACCTGCACTTGTAAACTTCTTCTTCTTCTTCTTCTTCTTCTTCTTCTTCTTCTTCTTCTTCTTCTTCTTCTTCTTGTGGACCAAAACGCCTCAATATTCTTCTTAACATGTGTTTTATTGTATTTTTGTTATCGATTTCCTATCTGCTAAAACGTAAATTAATTGTAACTATCTGAAAAATGTTGCTATATTTTTAGAATGTAAACATTTTTACCGGTCAAATATGAATCATGGCACAAAGATGTTCTGTATTCAGCAGCAGACACGGATACACACTGTATGCATGACATTGTTTGTGTTTGTGTTTGCATTATGTATGTCGGGGGAGAGGGGAAATTCAAGTGGATGGCACTGAAAAAAATATATATATATAAAGGATAAAGTGCAGAGCAGAGGGGGGACGGAGAGGAAAGGGAGACAGACAGAGAGAAATGTATAAGTATTTGTGTATTTTTGAGGGAAGGACCAGCAGACTAGAGACAGACAGACAGACAGACAGAGAGAGAGACAGACAGAGAGAGAGAGGTTATTGCTGGAAAGCGTGAAGACAATAATGCAAACTGACACTTTAGAAATGAGATGCCGGTTGCCTTGGCAACAGGCCCTGGGCTAGGCGGGGGGGCTACCGGGAAGGGGTGACGATGGGGTGAGGGTGAGCGAGAGCAGGTGAGAAGGCCTGCGAAGAGGGCCGAGATAGCGAGTAAATTATGTTTGATTAGAAGCGCAGTCATTTGAGAAGAGCGGTGGAGAAAGAAAAAAAAAAACATCCTAGTGGTGGTGACGCATCCGGCAATCAGCGGTGAAAGGACAGGAATGTGCCGCACTGTATATGTGGAGATGGTAGGAATGCTCCATAGGAAGCCGCTCCACGTGGACAGACGTGGCATCTCGAGGGTCTTGTTTACCTTAAGAGGTATCACTGTGCCGCTCCGTATTTACTTTACTCATTGTGTCAGGTGACAAAAGGATACTTGTAAGAGAGTGTGATTACATGGAAGAATGGAAAAATGCATCTATGGAGTGTGTGTTCGTGCTTTTATAAATAACACACACAGCTATTTTAAGCATTTATGAGCAGCATTTAAAGGACAGCGCAGGCATCCCGTTGTATCCGTATGTAACTAAGGTTGTAAACACTAAAGGCTCTATCTATCAGTGTCCGGTTTGTCCACTCTGGGCTACTGTAGAAACATGCCAGCTGCAGCGTCTGTAGATATACGTATTTCCTGGTACATTTCTATGCAGTACACTGTGTACTTCCTGGTGTACTGTGTTTATTTCAGCTTCAGTTCGAGTACGGCTGCTTTAACTGCAACATTTTATCGCTTTTTCGCTTCTTCTTGGTCCAACTGCACCCAGGTGGAACATTAGCGCTAACATTTGACTGCTAAAATTTAAATATATGATGATGGTAGAAGTGATATTTTAAGTTAAAGTAGTACTCTTACAAGTAAAAGTCATACATTTAAAAAAAAACATTACTATATCTAATAGATTGATTGATCGATTCCTTTCCTACGTAGCCTGGCTACCTAAATCTGACAGACTGGACCTTTAATGTTCAATATTTGTCAACAATTATAACTTCTTTTATAATTTTCTGTTTGTGTTTAACTATATTGTCATGAACTATCTGTTCATACACCAACATCCGCTTATGGACGAGTGTTATAAACCGTTTATTCAATGCTTATATGCCGTTTACAAGCGGTAGGCTAATTGGGGAGTCTAATACGTGTTACCCAGAGTTATTTAAAGGTAAGTCTGGTGATATTTTCTCTATTTGTTAATGTCAGCTCATCCCACAAAAAGACCAACGATGTGTGGTGTTCAGCCCTGAGCTCATTGATTCCTGCCGAGTACGTAAAAGCTTGTAAAACAGGTCACAAATTTATAGTCTCAAAAATAAATCAAACGGGAGTAATTAGTGCTTTTGTTGGGGATCACTTTCAGCCACGGATTCGGTGCGCTAGTGAGTGTTAATGGCAGCAGGATTGTGTACGTGGGATAGATTCAAGGTAAACTACAATGCCCACGTTCGTCACGATGAGCTCGGTGCAGCAGTGTGGCTCATTGATGTATTTTTAACAGTTTTTTTGACAACAATGGAGCTCCGTGGCTCAGAGGAATGAGATATATCAGGTGTCGGATATTTGTTAGCAGGTTAAATTAATTGTTGAGTTGTTCAAAATTCTAATATATCCTCGAAACCAGGTCTTCTCTGGTGCTTCAGCGGTTCGAAAAGTTATAGTTGCAAACCGTAAACGAGGGACCACATGTGGGAACGTATCTGAATGAGCGTGCCGCGGTTATTGCGAGGCCACCGACTCATTCCTGCATGTCAGCAAACAGTAATGGCATCGCACCATTTTAAATGTGTTCATTTTTAAACAACCACACAATGCTGCACACGTGATATGTGGCGTGAGCGCGGGGACATTTTTAATTCGGACAGTAATGTGCTACTTTTGAAGCGCCACAATGACGCCGTTGTCATCGTTTCTCAGCTTTATGCAACACAAGTCAACGAGAATGAGCAGCCAGTCGATTTAGTTCACTAATCTTTCATAAAGGATGAATGGAAGCAGCTTAGTGTTCTTTACTGTCCTGTCATGTTAGTCGCCTTGAATGCAAAAATAAGGATTTACTGTTGAGCATTTGTCTGGACTGTATTAGTGTTTTGTAAGATAAAGTTTATCGATATGAAGCTGTATAGCAGGAGACATTACACATATTATAAAACAGCAATTAACATCAAGGTTATAATACGGAGCAGAAGCAGATTGATGACTGCAAGAATGAAAACTGCAAACGTAGCCTCGGTATCACTTTGATTCATGATATATGAAGCACCTGTGAGGAGTGTTAAGAACAAAAGGTGACTTGTTGGTAAATAAATAAAACATGGATGTCGTATCCGCGACGTCAGCCTCAGGTTTCTGGAGAGTCAGTGTGGAGGAACTTGAATGCCGCCATCTTGGCAGTCCTGCCTCGATCCGAAAATGGGCAGAGACCTGAGAGAGTGTTAGTCGACCTGAGAGCGGGATAAATGACGCCTGTAACGGTGCCCACCTGTCAGTCAAAGCGTCCACGCTCTTAATCCTGCATAACTTTAAGCCTTAATATAATCTGAACAGGTGAGTTGTATATAAATTCACCCTCAGTACAGTTGTCATGAACAGGAAATTAGCTATAGAGACCAAAACTGTTTTTTGTACCAGGCTGTAAACATGTTTATTTCTGCTGTGAAGTTGTGACATTTGAACATGGGGACTTATGGAGACTGACTCACTTCTGGAGCCAGCCTCAAGTGGACGTTTGAGGAACTGCAGTTTATGACACTTCTGTGTTGGCTTCCAAGGTTGCTTCTTGGTCCATAGTAGTACTAGGAGGCTAAAAGGAGAGCGAATATTGGGCTAAAATTCATTCAGTTATACGTAACTGCTGGATGTGAAGTTGACCATGTTAACTTTACAAGGGTTAGGGTTAGATCATACTGCACACCTTGTTCAGAAGTGGCCAAAAGAATCAGTAAATGCACGTTTAAAGAGTGTTTACAGTGCGGCTAAAGCATGCTATGTATAGTATATAGTATAGTATAATGCTAAAATGCTACACTCATCAGTGAAGAGTTAAAGATGTCTCCTGAAACTTCACAGTCATGCAATCCCAGCTGCAGCTCTGCTTACATCCTGCATAAAGTCACGTGATTAGCCAGCTATACTCGTGCACCGCCGCT